>CM053785.1:370583452-371225952 GCA_028749045.1 Cupressus sempervirens
CGATTGCTAGTTTATAGTTCCTTCCAATCATGACCACTATGACCATCTTATCAGCCATTAGAGTGTATTGGTTGCACCCACCTACTGTTATAATCAACGTGTCAAAAAAGTAAAAATTGCCACGATGAATGTATATGAAAGCTTCGATTTGTATTTTACGCATAGAAAATGTGATAAAACTTTCCATGAATCGCAGAACCATACGTCAGAAACAGAGACATATAAAGGGCATTCGTCAATCTTCAAACAAAATGTATCGGGAAAAAAAAGGTCAATCGTGATTCTTTTTCAAATTTGAAAACACAACAATAATATACAGATCAAATGTTGAAATTTTTGAAAATTTCATTGTGTTTTCATTTTTTTGAAATTTAGTCAATGGTGCAATTTGTAGAGAGGATAACAGCATCTGATATAAATTGGTTGGTGCTCAAAGATTCTAGAAAAAGATCCATACAATTTATATAACATGCAACTTTTACTAAATTGGAAAATCTCTATTCTTAAACTACTGGCACAAAATTTATATTTATTTTTTTTCAATCAAAATTGATAAATTGAAAATTAAAACTAAACTTTTAAGAATTTAAAAGATGGTCAAACATATTATCTCACATACATATATATAACTTCTACTTATTAATTTATATATTTTTAAAATATCAAATTAGAATTTGAAAATATATAAATTTATAATTTAATATTTTTTATAATATGTTTGATATATAATGGTTATTAAAATAATAGATTTTTAATTAATATTTAAATTTTGTCAATTAAAAACTTTAAATTGTTAATAATTTTTTGCTTATTTATTAGTGGCAACAATTTTTTTGAGTAACTTTGTGTTACATTTTATTTGAATAAAAATTAAATATGTTAGTCTTTTCATTATATTTTTGTAAAACTATGATATCATCTTTATCTTTCAACTTGGTTACATAAATATTAGAATTTTGTGGTTAAGAGATAATAAGACAATACAAACACACAATAATAGTAAAGTACTGAGTTTTCTGGATTAGATTGTGTTTGTTTATTTCATCAACGTTTCGGATCACACTACATGATCCATCATCAGGATAAGAAAGTGCAGGGAAGTAAGATATGCAGACTGGACCTTTCTCAAGAATTATAAGAAGAGAAGGGGGAAGCTCGTAAAACCATGCAAAGCTAAAAATAGAAAAAATAGCAAAAAGGTACCCCCACCAAAAAGTATAAGAAAGAAGAAAAAATGAAAGAAAAAGGTTTAAAAGAAGGAAACTAAACAGAAAAAATAGCTACATATATATAGAAACAACAATTAACATATATCCTGCCTCTCTCTCTCTCTCTCTCTCTCTCTCTCTCTCTCTCTCTCTCTCTATATATATATATATATATATATATATACGTAAAATAGCTATTAATATATTGGCTATTATATAATAAAATAGCTATATGAGTAATGTATAGCTATGTAACCACTTACAATAGCTAAAGGATCAAAATATAGTTATGTACAAGAAAAATACGATATACTATGAAAGAAATATATAAATAAATAAGAAATATGTATATCTAGGAAATATATGCCAATATATATATATGTCTATATGCGAAATAAGTAAAATATACTAGACATATATATATATATATATATATATATATATATATATATATATATATATATATATATATATATATATATATATATATATATATATATATATATATATATATATATATATATATATATATATATATATATATATATAAGGGTTGAAAAAAACCAACAATCTATATGTAAACCAATTTTATGAAAACAAGAAAGTGAAATTGACCAAAACTGCAAAGAGAACTGAATAAAAATAAATAAGAAGGAAGAAAATTCCAAGCATGTAGGGGTAAAGGAGAAAATTCATACCTACTTAGTAGACTAGATGACAAGGATAGAGCAGAAGAATCGGTAGGAGGACGCACAAAAAAGAAAGGAGAAAACCACGTGAAAAAATAAACAACACTAGAGACAACAGGACACTAAAATAAAAGAAACCACGGTGTCTAAGCACAAAACCCACTCACAAGAAAGAAGCAAGAAGTGTGCTCGGGAGAGAGAGAGAGAGAGAGAGAGAGAGAGAACACTGCCCACCATGGAAGAAGAAACAAGCACCAAAAAAGGAAAGAGGAGAAGAGAGGGGGAAAAAAGAGAACGAGAAGAGGAAACAACGAAACAAAAGAACTAGAAGAGCACGCAAGAAGGGAAACCGAGAAAGCATCAAAGGTGGTGGAGTCTGTTGAGCGTGCTCGAATGGCGGTTGTCAAGGGAATCAAGCAAGGGGCGCCACGAATGGTTAATGGACCACCCATCATCTCGATTGAGGTTAATGGGATGATAGCTAATGGCAATAGCCTCCTTTAACTTCCTTTTGAAAAGATTATCCTCTTTTGATAGGATTTTGGTATTCTCCAAACAAATATGATGCTTGGTGGAAGTTGAGTGCTCAGCTAGGGCGGATTTTAGTATCCTCTCATGCTTGATGTCAGCACTGTGTTCTCGGATCCTTGTGATGACAGAGCGACCAGTTTCACCAATGTAGGGCATGCCACATGAGCACTCAATCTTGTAGACCCCTGAGTCTAGAAGAGATTTGTTTGAATCCTTGAGCGGGGGGATACAATTTCTTAACTTAGAAAGGGGTTTGAAGGCTACCTGGATGCCCTTTCTGGTCAAGATTTTGCCAATTTTTTGGGAGATGCCCTCAACAAAAGGAAGAGAAGCGAGAAGGGGAGGTGGGTTAGAGGAGATCTTATGACTGATGCCAGAAAGATAAGAGGATTTGGCTTGGGTGAGGGCCTTGGAGATTTGCTTATGAGAGTACCCGTTGAACTTAAAAACTTGGCGCAGATGATCAAGCTCTTGGGGTAAGTTATCAGCATCGCAAATTCTATAAGCTCTAAGGGAAAGAGTCTTGAGGATACCAACTTTCTGGGATGGGTGGTGGTGGGAAGAAGAATGGAGGTAAAGATCGGTGTGGGTGGCTTTATGATACACTCGATGATCGAAGGTCCCATCAGGCTTCTTCATGATGAGGACATCGAGGAAGGGCAACTGGTTGCCAGATTCAAGCTCCTTGGTGAAGGAAATGGTGGGGGCAAGCTTGTTGATGTGTTCGAGAAACTCCTCAAGTTTTTCCAACCCATGTGGCCAGCACACGTTGGTGTCATCAACATAACGCTTCCACCATTTGGGCTTGAGGGGAAAGGTGTGGAGAGCCATCTCCTCGAAATCCTCCATATAGAGGTTTGCTATGACTGGGGAAAGGGGAGAACCCATCGCCACTCCCTCCACCTATTCATAGATGACGTTCTGGAAAGAGAAGAAAGTGGATCTTAAGCAGAACTCCACCAAACTAGCTAGCTCATCCCCAACCTTACGCCTCACAATTTGCACAGCGTCATGAATAGGAACCATGGTGAAAAGCGAAACAACATCAAAACTAACCAAGACATCACCAGGCTCCCACTTGACATCTTGAATAAATTGGACAAAATGGTAAGAATCTTTGATGAAAGAGTTGGACTGCCCCAACAATGGAGAGATAATCTTGGCAAGGTGAGAAGCTAATGCGTAGGTGGGGGATCCAATGGTGTCCATAATAGGTCGTAAGGGAACACCCTCCTTATGAATTTTTGGAGTCCCATATATGCGAGGGGTCACTTCTTTTGAAGGAACCAATTTTTTCTTAATCACGTCATCAAAGGAGGAGTTAGACACGAGAACTTTGACTTGATTCAAGATTTTAGAGCAAGGATTACGCGGGAGGAGCTCAAGGATTCAAACAACTCTCTTCTAGACTCAGGGGTCTACAAGATTGAGTGCTCATGTGGCATGCCCTACATTGGTGAAACTGGTCGCTCTGTCATCACAAGGATCTGAGAACACAGTGCTGACATCAAGCATGAGAGGATACTAAAATCCGCCCTAGCTGAGCACTCAACTTCCACCAAGCATCATATTTGTTTGGAGAATACCAAAATCCTATCAAAAGAGGACAATCTTTTCAAAAGGAAGTTAAAGGAGGCTATTGCCATTAGCTATCATCCCATTAACCTCAATCGGGATGATGGGTGGTCCATTAACCATTCGTGGCACCCCTTGCTTGATTCCCTTGACAACCGCCATTCGAGCACGCTCAACAAACTCCACCACCTTTGATGCTTTCTCGGTTTCCCTTCTTGCGTGCTCTTCTAGTTCTTTTGTTTCGCTGTTTCCTCTTCTCGTTCTCTTTTTTCCCCCTCTCTTCTCCTCTTTCCTTTTTTGGTGCTTGTTTCTTCTTCCATGGTGGGCAGTGTTCTCTCTCTCTCTCTCTCTCTCTCTCTCTCTCTCTCCCGAGCACACTTCTTGCTTCTTTCTTGTGAGTGGGTTTTGTGCTTAGACACCGTGGTTTCTTTTATTTTAGTGTCCTGTTGTCTCTAGTGTTGTTTATTTTTTCACGTGGTTTTCTCCTTTCTTTTTTGTGCGTCCTCCTACCGATTCTTCTGCTCTATCCTTGTCATCTAGTCTACTAAGTAGGTATGAATTTTCTCCTTTACCCCTACATGCTTGGCATTTTCTTCCTTCTTATTTATTTTTATTCAGTTCTCTTTGCAGTTTTGGTCAATTTCACTTTCTTGTTTTCATAAAATTGGTTTACATATAGATTGTTGGTTTTTTTCAACCCTTTATATATATATATATATATGTCTAGTATATTTTACTTATTTCGCATATAGACATATATATATATTGGCATATATTTCCTAGATATACATATTTCTTATTTATTTATATATTTCTTTCATAGTATATCGTATTTTTCTTGTACATAACTATATTTTGATCCTTTAGCTATTGTAAGTGGTTACATAGCTATACATTACTCATATAGCTATTTTATTATATAATAGCCAATATATTAATAGCTATTTTACGTATATATATCTATATATATATATATATATATATATATATAGAGGCAGGATATATGTTAATTGTTGTTTCTATATATATGTAGCTATTTTTTCTGTTTAGTTTCCTTCTTTTAAACCTTTTTCTTTCATTTTTTCTTCTTTCTTATACTTTTTGGTGGGGGTACCTTTTTGCTATTTTTTCTATTTTTAGCTTTGCATGGTTTTACGAGCTTCCCCCTTCTCTTCTTATAATTCTTGAGAAAGGTCCAGTCTGCATATCTTACTTCCTTGCACTTTCTTATCCTGATGATGGATCATGTAGTGTGATCTGAAACGTTGATGAAATAAACAAACACAATCTAATCCAGAAAACTCAGTACTTTACAAATGGATTGTGGAAATCTGTTACTGTTAACACAATAATAGTTTCAAGACACAAAAATTCAATATCATATGCTAGGATGATTTTAATTAGCTTATCATTCTAAATGTTGTGTGTTAAGTTTTCTAAGGTCCACATAAAGTAATAAAAGATAAAGAAATGAATCTTTAAGAGCATATATAAAATTTACATCTTAAGTGCCATGATTTACGTAATATATTATAAAGAATTGTTTACTTGTCAGTTAAAGGTTCGTCATCATGAAAGAGATTCTAATAGGTTTAATATATTGTGAAAGAAGATCGTAATCAAGGTAAATCCCTGCCTTCGGTAGGTTTGACGGAAGCTTGTCCATTGATTGCATTGGTATGTTGAAGCTAAGAACATGGTTGGGGATTGTTATTAGTATATCAATCCTATAAATGTGCAGAACTCCTTCGAGTAACCCATGAAAGACTATGTGTAGAACACTTGCAATGATGTAGGATTCATAACCTTTTCACAAGCCACTTTGCCTTGAATGTTATACTCTACTTGTAGACAAACCAAACTGTGATGAGCTACTAAAAAACTAACATCAAACACCCATAATGTTATCATAGTCAGTCCCATAGTTTAGGTAATCTAGAATTTTTTATTTGGCATTTTCATGTTTTTATGTAAAGCTAAATAGTAATGAAAATGAAATAAATCGGGTTGTGTTTCTCCTCTCGAGACACAAAACCAAATCATTTTAGGTAAAATATAATAATTGTTGAAATTCGCTACTAGCATAAATGCAAATATAGGTAATGTGAAGAATAAATATTAAATTTTTTTTTGAAGTGAGCCGAAGTTGTCAGAAAAAGGGAATATTACTAAGTCTAAAAATTGGAAACATGTATATCACAACAACTTATACTTCTATAAAGGTGGCACATGGAAAAGAAAAACTATAAACAATCAAGAATGGCCATTCGGAGAAAACTTGGGGAGAACTGCTAAAGGTTAATCATCTTGCAGTACATGGAACGTGTAGCATCTTGCAAAATGTCATGTAGAATCTTGGGAAAATGACACGTCGGATGACATTACCACAAAAAATGAACACACCCAATGAGATAGAAGAAAATTCAATTTGGAAATTTTGTTTAAAGAAGTATTCATAGTGGACCATAGCATAAACATGAAATTTAACAATTTTAATGATTACCATAAGCATAACCAATGTCAAATAGTAGGTTGAGAATGAATCGCCACCTATTCATAAGTTTTATAAGGTTTAAATTTTATCCATTAACATAATTCATTAAGGGTTTGATGAGATTATCATCAAAACATGAAGGAATTTCTTGTACCACTGAAATGAAAAAGTACAAATATCCTTGTTTCTTTTAACATTTTCAAATTTCGAGCAAGATACAATCTCAACAAGACTATCAACAAAATATAAAAGAATTTATGGCACCGATGAAAAGGAAATTACAAATTAGCCAAAACTTATTAATATTTGGGGATTTGTTTTGAAATCCGGCCTACTAACATTAAAGGATTTATAAGGAAACACATATGAAGAAAATATTGAGTTAGAATCATGGTTGTATATATAAATGACAAATTTCTCAGGGTGGCTACTGAAGTTCATTGTTCCATTCAAATAGGTGTCCTCCAAATCCAATTTTTCTAGCCACATAAAACTCTAACCAAATCTTCTTCTTGTCAAATTTGGAACAAATAAGCAATCTACAACTAGGGTTTTTGGTTGGACATTGAATACACAAATTGTATAAAATATGATTTTTAATCCAAATTTTTTATTTGTCAATTATGTTTCAAATTAGTTATTAAGAATATTCCTCACTTGAAAATAGAGTTACAAATTGTGACATAGTTATACATTGGAATGATTTTAAAAGTGATCTGAACTATAATGATTTTTTCTTTTAGCACGAAAAGACATTTTCCATATACAAAGATTGCCCTCAACCAAGGCTTAGGTGCTTACAATTAAGTGCATTGGTTTGTAAATGGACTATAAAGAAATGCCAAATAAAAATATGGAAGAACATTTTAGCAAAGTTCTGTGAATGCCATACTAGATGATGTGCATGTGAAAGATAGAGGAATTCCTTGCATTGATAAAGTGAAGTTCTATATGGTGATAAAAGAACCCAATGATTACACCCATTTCAAGGAAGCAAGTAGAGGCCACAAAATAATTTTAGCGAAGCATGCTAGTGACATGTACCCTATTTTGACTTGAAAATTAGAAATCAAGAGGAATATTTTCCATTCATTATATTCACATAAAATTGTATAGGTACATATACAGTTGTGTGCCAAATGTATAAAGCTAGAGGAAAGGATATAGCTACAGGAAAGGAAAGAATAGTTTAGGAAAGAATAAGTTCAATATTAGAAAAAATCCAATATTGCAACACTCCCCTTCAAGTTGGTGCATAGATATCCCACATGCCCAACTTGCCCAAAAACTTCAAGAACGCTCAACTTGAAAGTGCTTTGGTAAGAATATCGACCAACTAATCTTCTAATCGAATATTAAGGAACTTCACAATCTTCTCATCCAACTTCTACTTAATAAAGAATCTATCTACCTCCACATCCTTTGTAGGATCATGTTGAAGTGGATTATGAGTGCAAGATCACATGTTTCTTTATTATCATAATATAGTTCTATTTTTTTCTTCTTCATGTAATGATATTACCTCCTACAAAGGTGAAATAACATGAAATAGAACACTTTTCATCTATTGCTCTAGCCCAGTCAGCATCAATATATGTGTCCACACTTTGATAATCCTCATTTTTAGTGATTAAAATTCATTTTCCAAGAGCAAACTTCAGATACCTCAAAATGTGCATAACTACATTCATATGTTGCTCTCTAGGATTATGAATTGCTCTGATGGTAAAAAAAGACTTTCATTGACTTTGTGTATCTTCTGAACCATGTCCTCAGAGATTGTTTCAACCCTTATAGTGACTTCTTTAATCTGCACACTTTCAGACTATGTAATTTTGGCATCATGCAGCCAGGTAGGAGTTTCATGTAGACCTCTTCGGGAAACTCTCCATGTAGAAATTCATTCTTTACATCAAACTATTGTAATGGCCAGCCAAAGTTCACAACTAGAGACAACAAGTCTCATACTGTATTAATTTTAGCTATAGTTACAAATATCTTTGTATAATCGATCCCATAGGTTTGGGTGTACCCTTTTCCCAACAGTATTTCCTTAAAGTGTTCCATTGTACCATCTATTTTGTACTTAACAGTATAAACCCACAGACATCCAACTGGTTTTTTTTCCTAGTGGATGGTCAACAAGTTCCTAGGTATTATTTTTATGTAATGATTTCATCTCCTCATTCATAGTAGCTTTCCACCTTGGATCAACAAAGGCTTCCAAAAAATTGTTAGGAATAGATACAATAGATAATTGATTTACAAATGGCTGATTTGATTCTGACAAACAATGGTTACACACATAATGACTCATAGGATATTTAACTTTACTATAAATTCTGGGTTCATATCTGGATTTAGGGATACCTCTAGTGAGACGCTGACATAGCTATTTTCTAGATGGTTTAGGAATATCCTTGGTAAGAAATTAGTGTGGTGTGAGGGACTTGGATGGAGGTGGACCCACAGCTTTAGTTTTTGGGTGTTCATCACTACTTTGATCCAAAGTTTCACCTACTTCTTGATTAACTATTTTAGAGAGTTTCCCTTCTTCAGAGATGTCCAAGGTACCCACATCTTCAAGGATGTGAACATACACATCTTCAAAGATGTTCAAGCTACCTACATCTTCAAAGATGTGAACATCCACATCTTTAGTGATGTGATCATCGTAGTCTAGAGTTTGAATTTCCTTCTAGTACTCCCCCCGAAGTTTAGGCTCAGGGAAAAGTACATTGATTCTTCATGAAAAACTACATCCAATGTAATAAAAATTCATTGGGTTGAAGGATGATAGCATAGGTATGCCTTTTGGTAAGCAACGTATCTTAGAAAGACACATCATAGTGCTCAAAGAGATAACTTGTTGTGTTGATTCTTAAGGAGGTGTATGATAACTACACAACCAAAGATGTGAGGAGGTAAATTTGGGATAGTTGGAGCAACAAATAACTCATTGAGATCTTGGGAGGGTACCCAGTTGATCAAATATGTTGTAGAGGTAAGTGCTTCGTCCCAATATGATAATGTCATATGGGCTTCTATTAGAGAAGCACAAACAACCTCCAACAAGTGACAATTTTCTCTCTTGGCTATCCCATTTTACTGAGGTGTATTGGAACATGTAGTCTTATGAATAATTTTGTGTGATTCTAGATACTGCTAAAGTTTAGAACTCAAATATTTGCCTCCATCGTCACTACGAAGAACTTGAACTTATGCATTGTACTGAGTATGAATCATGTTTTAATTTTTTTGAAATAACAAGTTCACATCACTTTTAGACTTTATTAAGCATACCCAAGTCATCCTAATACAATCATCAATAAAAGTAACAAACCAATGTGATCTACTCAAGGTAGTGACTTTGGATGGACCTCAAACATTGTATGATCATAAATGGAACTATAATTTTATTCAAAGTTAATGGAAAAGAAGCATGATGGCTTTTTTCAACTTCACAAATTTCACACCAGAAGCTAGAAACATTGAATTTTATAGATAAATTAGGAAATAATTTGTTCAGGTAACCAAAGGAAGCATGTCCCAAACATTGATACCATAAACAAATTTCAGATTTTTGCTTGTCCCCCTCAGAGCCATCCATCGCTAGAGCTTGATGCAGCTTGTTCAAACTCTTTGACACCAAGTCCAAGTAATACAACTTCCCTCACCTAACTCTACCACCAATCATTTTCCTCATTTGGATGTCCTGAAACACACAAAAATCAGGCCAAAAAATTACAACACAAACCAAAGTAGTGATGATTTGGGAAACTGACAACAAATTGAAATCCAAAGATGGAACCACTAAAATAGAATCTAGATTCAAAGTATCAGTGATAGGTAAGGATCCTTCTCCAATAGCTAGGGTCAGAGAGCCATTAGCAATGGAAAAGAATCTTTGTGAGGATGGTTTAAAGGATGAGACCTATCTAGAATCAAATGTCATATGTTCCATAGAACTAGAATCAATTATTCATGCACTATTAGAAACAAGTGTAGACATATTTCAAGACTTACCACCATTACTTGTCATTGCTACTAATGCCGAGATCTATTAAGAAATATTATCCTGCCTTTATTTCAACAAATGTTGCACTGGAGGTCTTCTTGGAATTCTTCTTCCATGAATCATGACTACAATCCCACCATTCTAGATACCCAACAAGTTCAAACAAATGACTTTTGGTATGACTAGTTTGATTATGATGGGAGCATTTTTTGTTGGATTTATCAGCACCATTAGTGATCTTAGGTGGGTTTTGAGGAGGCCCATTCTAATTAGATCTATTTCAAGTCACCATGGCTGAAGCTTCAACTTTTTCTAGTTCTCCAATCATTTTTGTGTGCCAAACAAATTCATGATGGACCAATGCATAACATGCTTCTAATTCGGGAATATGATCCTTTCTCAAAATTTCACCATGAACTTGTTTGAAGTCACCGTCTCATCTAGCAAGAAAAATATGCACCCTTTGTTGCTAAACTAATTTTTGGTAAGATTCAACATCATTCTCACTTTCCATGATCACTTTATCACGATGATCCAACTCACCAAAAATCTTGGTTAATTATCCATAATACATAGAGAGTGTTATGCCATTTTTTTTGGCAGAGAAAGCCTTTTGATTCAAGACAAATACCTACAATTCATCTGTTCCATCATAAAAATCCTTAGATAAAGCTTTCCAAATATCTCGAGTAGTGGGCAAGAGAATGTCTTGCTTCATTATTTCTGGAGACATAGATATCAACAACCATCTTTTGACCTTTTGATTGTTTGCATACCACTTCTCATACCCATCATCTTTCATGGTAGATGGCTATGAATTACCACAAATTAAAGAGAGTTTTTCATTCTTAGCAATATGCATCTACATGATTTGAGACCACAAATCATAGTTTGCTTCATCAAGTGTAATTCTCTGCCTTAAACAATGAACCTTCAGATTGAATAATAATGGGAGTAGATTTTCTCTCAAATACTTTCAAATCTAAATTGTCCATGGTTCAATGAAGGGATACAAATGATTCACGCTTCAAAGCTCTAATACCAACTTGAAAATAAGAAATCAAGAAGAATATTTTCCATTCATTGTATTCACATAAAACTGTATGGGTACATATATAGTTGTGTCCCAAATGTATAAAGCTACAGGTAAGGAAATAGGTACAGGAAAGGAAAGAACCAATTTAGGAAAGAATATTTTAGGATGGAATCAATTCAATACTAGAAAAAATCTAATATTGCCACACTTTGTGCCAAGAATAGATAGAATGGAGATTTCAAATGACAAGTGGAAAGAAACTCAAAAAAATTGTAGTTGTGTTAAGGATAGCTTTTTAAAAATAGGAGTATTCTCTCTAATCTAGTTTTCCCTTCTTTAATTTGTGTCTTTGCAGTTATTATGCATCTAATGAATTTAAAATTGAGTGTTGTCATTTTTAAAATCTCATTTTCTATTTCTTTTGATAGATTTTCCTAAACTTGAACTAGTACTCCAAAAGTATAAATCCTCATACCAATTCTATCAAAATCTACTACACTACCATCTTGGATTGTATAGTAAAGTGCATCCTTGAGTTCTTTGTACTTTAACTCTAATTTCCTTAATTTCTTCTCAAGCCCATTCCTAGATGATCCCAATGCTGAAACCTTGGCCACTGCTTTATCCCATCTTTGTTTATTTTTGTACAATTTATACAATGGAAAAAAAATATAAAGATGAATGATGATGGTGGCTTGGGGTGATTTCTCATCATAGACTGACAATTTTTTTAATTTCTTTCAATCAACCAATCAACTCACATCAAAGACTAGAAGCAACCAATTAAAGGTGAGGGTTGTGTCTTTTTGATATTTGAACAAAATTATAGTTTATACAAGAGTATAGAATTTCTCTACAATATTATTCATTTATTACAATCAAATCCAAACATGTTATTGAGGCAACAAAATAAAAATAACTTGCCAATAAAGATGGTATTTAAATTCTTAGATTTGAAATGAAGAATAAGAAACTTTGCATAATATAGAAATTTGTAAGTGATAGTTGATTTTAAATTTGAGAATTTGAATAAGACATAAATGCATTGAAATTAAGAAAAGAGGTGTTGGGTATGTGTAGGATCATGGTGTGCCAAAAAGTGGTGATGTGAAAAATATGTAGTTTTGAAATGTGTAAAAGAATTTTTTTCCCACCCATCTTGATACCAAACCAAAAATGTAATACCTTGCCTGATCAATTACTTGATTTGAGAAAGGTATATGATTTGAAAATGGGTGCCCGATTTCATAACGGGGTACCCAATCTATGTTCCAAAATCATGGTGCCAAATTCAAATGTAAATGGAATGGGGACCAATTTTAAAGATAAATATTGATTTTTATTTACCAAACTCTAAGGGGGGCTAATTTTTAAGTTATATCAAGTCCTAGTATAATATAGTTATAGCATAATTGAGGGTAGACCAATTATTATATGTAGTTACTAAAATTTATTATATAGTATTAAATAATAATAATTATTTATTATATAATTATTTTATATAAAGTTATATATTATTAATATATAGTTATTCTATATAAAGTTATTATGTATTAAATATTTATATATCATATTTATTATTATTATATATTAAATATATATTAGGAACCTATGTTAATAAACTATATGATGATGTATGTTCCTAGGGGTCCCCCTAGGGACATATATATGTTGCAACGAGTCCAAATGGGTCATGGGATACCCTAATTATATAACATATATATTATTGGGCAAGCCCACAATAATGGGTTCCACTTTTTGACCAATTTTGACACTGAAATCAATATTTTTGAAACAAACCTCACATTCGAGTGACTATATCTCTAAAATTATTAAGAACCTGAAGATGACATAAACTAGTGATTTCTAGTACTTTTTTCCCACTTAGTAACCATATTTTAAATTAAAAAATAAAAAATTATTTCAGTAAAAAAAATTCTTCTCCCAGGAAAGTTGGTACATATGAAAAATCAATACTTTTATAAAGTGACAGTCATTTTGACAAGCTTAACTTTTTTTTTTTTCTACAAATGATAATGAGGTAATTCTTTTGATTTTTTATTTTTAACATATATATCTAGAGGATACATTTGGTTTGATTCAATTTTATTGTGCATTGTCTAGTTTATGAAGTTTTGAAGTGACATCTATCATAATTCAGACATACATTCATTTTCACAAGCATAACTTGAACTCAATATATCACAAATCAATTTTTCTTTTTCCAATAAAAAGCTAACTTAGTAACCTATTTCTTAAAGATTTTTCAAAAAAAAATTGACCTCATTTACAACTTTTCTTGAAGTGTTGAAGTCATTTGTTGTTCAATCGTTAATCAACCTATAATGAGTTAAACTTATATTTTAAAGTCTTAATGAATATAATACCTATTAAAATTATAATCATTGGAAAGGTTGCTCTGAGCAACACAATTTGACATTTTTAGATTTACAATATGGGCTCATTTGATTTGAGTATCGAGAGTCGAAAGGCCTTTTCTTCTTTTTTCTAAAAAAGAACAATTTTTTTTTAAAACATGTTTGTGCAAATACTCTGTTCACATGAACATATACTCTATGTTCATGCAAACAAACATTAGCGTGAACATGTATGTCAAAAAAGATATCAATTGCATGGAAAAAACATTATTATATATTATACATATATTAGTAACTAAAGTTAATAAACTACATGATGGTGTATTTTCTAGGGGTCTCCCTAGGCACATACATGTGTTCCAATGAGTCCAAATGGGTCATGGGATACCCAATATATCATATATATTATTATTATATATTATATATATTAGTAACCTAAGTTAATAAACTATATGATGATGTATATTCCTAGGGGTCCCCTTAGGGACATACATGTGTTCCAATGAGCTCAAAAGGGTTGTGGGTTACCTATGACCCCTTTTGACCCATTATACGACAACATATCTTCATAAGGGTCAAAGGATGCCTAGGGACATACATCCTATGTTTCAATGGGTAGAAAGGAGTTATACAATATCATATGACCCCTTTCAATCTATAACATGATAACATATGTTCCTAAGGGTCCAAGGACCCTTATAGACATATATGTTATGTTCTGATAGGTCGAAAGGAGTCATAGAGTGTCCTATGACCCTTTCAACATGTTGGAACACAACATGTATGGCCCTAGGGTCTTAGGACCCCTAAGAACATATGTTATCATGTAATGGGTCAAAATTTGACCCATTGGAGCACAAAACACATGATGATAAGGGTCTAAGGAACCCTAAGAACATATGTTTTCATGTAATGTGTTAAAAGTGGTCATAAGGCCCTTTCAACCCATTGGAATATAAGATGTATGTCCCTCGAGCCCTTTCTACTCATTGGAACACAACATGTATGTCCTTAGGGGCCGTAGGACCCATCAGAATATAAGTTGTCATGTATTTTATTGAAATGGATCATAGGTTATCCAATGACCCTTTCAGCCCATTTCAACACAACATGTTAGTCCCTAAGGTTCTTATGACCCACGAAAACATATTTTTTTAAGTAGTGGGTTAAAAGGGGTCATAGGATAACCTTTAACCCCATTCAACCCATTGGAACATGACATGTATGTCCCCAAGGGTCCTAGAAACCGTATGAATGTATTTTGTCATGTAATATGTCAAAATGTGTAATGGCATGCCCTATGACCCCTTTTTACCCATTACAACACATCGTGTATATCCTTAGGGGTCCTAGGTCCCTTAGGGACATACATAATGTGTTTGAATGTGCCAAAAGGGGTCATAGGGTTTTAAACCTTTAAATGATAACATATGTTCATAGTAGTCATAGAACCCCTAGGAAAATATATCATGTATTCAAATGAGTCAAAAGGGGTCATAGAGTACCCAATGAGCCCTTTCAATACAATATATAAAAATATATGTTCTTAGGGGTCATAGGACCCCTAGGGACATTAATCATGTGTTCAAATAGGTTCAAATGGATCATAAGGTAACCTATGCCTTCTTTTGACCCATTAAATGATAACATATGTTCCTAAGGGTCATAGGACCACTAGGAACATATATCACCTATTTGAACGAATCATATAGTACCCTATGACCCCTTTTGACATATCTCATGATAACATATGTCTTTTGGGATCTTAAGACCCCTAGGGACATATTTTATTTATTTGAATGGGTTGAAAGGGGTCATAGAATAATCTATGACCCCTTTTAACATATTTTATGACAATGTCTATCCTTAGGGGTCTTAGGATCTATAGGGACCTATTCAATTTGTTTAAATGGGTCAAATGGGATCATAGGTAACCTATGACCTATTTTGATGAATTTCATTCTAACATATGTCCCTAGAGGTCATAGGTCCTCTAAGGACCTATTAAATTTGTTCAAATGGATTGAAAGGGGTCATAGGATAACATATGGTCACTTTTAACATATTTCATGATAACATGTCCATAGGGGTCCTAGGACCGTTAGAGACCTAGTCCATTTGTTTAAATGGGTCAAAAGAGGTCATAAGATAAACTATAACTCATTTTAACATATTTTATGACAACATATCTGTCTAGGATCCCTTCGAACCTATTTTATTTGTTTGAATGGATCAAAATGGGTCATATGATAATTTAGGCTCATTTTTGACATGTTTCATGTCAACATATATCCTAGGGGCCTTACAAACCCTAAGGAAATATAATAATAATTTATATGGGTTGAAAGGATTCATACGATAGCCTATGACCCCTTTCAACATATTTCATGACAACATATATCCCTAAGGTTCTTAGGACTACTAGGGACCTATTTCACTTTTTCAAATGGGTCAAAGGAGTTGATAAAATAACCTATGACCCCTTTCGAGACATTTCATTTCAACATATGTTCTTAGGTGTCCTAGGACTAATAGGGACATATTATAATCATTCATATGAGTTGAAATTGGTCATAGGATAACCTATGACTATTTTCAACACATTCCACGATAATGTATGCACCCCTAGGGACCTATTTTATTTGTTTCAATGGGTCAAAAGTGGGTCATAAGATAACCTACAACCTCATTCGACAAATTTCATGATAACCTATGACCCTAAGACCCCTAGGGGAATATTATAATTCTTTGTATGGGTCAAAAAGTGTGATAGGATAATCTATCACTAGTTTCAACACATTTCATGACAACATATGTTCCTAGTTGTCTTAGGACCTTTAGGGACCTATTTTATTTGTTCTAATGGGTCAATTTTTTGACACATTTCATGATAACATAAAACACTAGGCTTCCTAGGACCCCTAGGGACATGTTATAATTGTTCATATGAGTCAAAAAGGATCATAGAGTACTCTAGGACCCCTTTTGAACCATTAAATGAAGAACATATGTTCCTAGGGATCCTAGGAACATATATAATGTGTTAAAATGAGTCAAAAGGGGTCATAGAGTACTCTAGGACCTCTTTTGACCCATTATATGACAACATATGTTCCTAGGGGCAATAGGACGCCTAAGGAGATACATGATGTGTTTGAATGGATTGAAAAAGGCTCATAGGGTACACTATGACCCTCTTGACCTATTAAATAACAACATATGTTCTTAGGAGTCCTAGGACCCCTAGGGACATACATCATGTGTTTGACTGGGCTGAATGGGTCCATAGGGCATGAAATGAGAACATATACATTCCTAAGGGTCCTACGACCCCTTAGAACATATATCATGTATACGAATGAGTCAAAAGGGGTCAAAGGGTACCCTATAATCCATTTCAACTGATTATATGACAACATATGTTCTTAGGACTTCGGTGACCCTTAGGGACATACCTCATGTGTTTGAATAGGTTGAATTGGGTTATAGCCTGTATGATCCCTTTTGACCCATTAAATAAGAACATGTGTTCCTAGGGGTTGGAACATATATCATGTGTTTAAATGAGTCAAAAAGGGTCATAAAGTACCCTAGGACCCCTTTTGACCCATTATATCATAGCACATATTACCCCTAGAGACATACATCATTTTTTTGAATGGATCCAAAGGGGTCATATGGTATGCTTTAACCCCTCTTGACCCATTATAAGACAAGATATTTTCTTAGGGGTCCTAGGAGCCCTAGGGACACACATCATGTGTTTGAATGGGTCAAATGGGGTTATAGGTTTCCCTATGATCCCTTTTGACCCATTAAATGATAACATATCTTCCTAAGGCTCCTAGGACCCCTAGAAAAATATTTCATGTGTTTGAATGAGTTGAAAAGGGTCATGGAATACCCTATAACCTGTTTCAACCCATTATATGATAACATATGTGCTTAGGGCTCCTAGGATCCCTAGGGACATATGTTATGTATTTGAATGGGTCAAAATGGGTCATATGGTACCTTGTGACCCCTTTTGACCCATTAAACGATAACATATATATTCCTTCAATTCCTAGAATGTTGAAGAACATATATCATGTCTTCAAATGAGTGAAAGGGTAAAAAGATTACCCTATGACCCCTTTCAACCCATTATATGACAAAATATGTTCATAAGTGTAAGAGGACCCCTAGGGACATACATCATTTGTTTGAATGGATTCAAAGGGGTCATAAGTACCTTGTGATCTGTTTTGACCCATTATATGATACCATATGTTCCTATGGGTACTAAGACCCCTAAGGACATACATCATGTGTTTAAATGGATCAAAATGGGTCATAGTGTACATTTGACCCCTTTCGACTCACTACATGATAACATGTGCTCTTAGGGGTCCTAGGACCCCTATGGAGATACATCATGTGTTTGAATGGGTCAAATACAATCATAGGGTGTCCTATGACCCCTTTTGACCCAATAAATTATATCATATGTTTCTAGGGGTCCTAGAGCCCTTAACATATATAATTTGTTCGAATGAGTTGAAAGGGGTCATAGAATACCCTATGACCCCTTTCAATGCATTAAGTGTGAACATATATTCCTAGGGGTACTAGGACCCCTAGTGACATGTAACATGTGTTTGAATTGATCTAGTGGGGTCATAGGGTGCCATATGACCCTTTTTGACTCATTAAATGATAACATATGTTTTTACAAATATTAGGATCCCTTGGAACATATATCATGCATTTGAATGAGTCGAAAGGGGCCATAGAGTACCCTATGATCCATTTTGATGGATTATATGTTCCTAGGGGTCCTACGATCACATATGTTCCTAAGGTACCTTGGATCCCTAGGGACATAAATTATGTGTTTGAATTGGTTGAATGGGGTCATAAAGTTCCCTATGACCCTTTTTCACCCATTAAACAAGAAAATAATTCCTAGGGGTCCTAGGAATATATATTATGTATTCAAATTAGTTGAAAGGGGTAATAGATTATTTTATGACACCTAAACATACTTAATGTTATTGAATGGGTCAACAAGGGTCATAGGGTATTCTAAATTCCATTTTGAGCCATTGGATCATATAAATTATCTATTTAGGGGTGTTAGGAGCCATAAGTACACATATTGTGATTGAATGGGTCAAAGAGTGTCAAAGGGTGCCATATGACCCCTTTTGATCCTTTGGAACCATTATATGTATAGTTAAGGGTCCTAAAGCCTTTTAAAAAACATATTAAGGACCCTAAAAAGGGTTCATACTATTATAAAAGAAATTGAAAATACTTAATTTTTAAAAAGAAAATATTAAAAATGTTAATTAAAAATAAATAAAAAAATAAATAAAATGGGTATCTGATTTGAGAATGGGTATTTGATTTGGGAACAACTACCCTGGTTAGGCTTGGCTTTTCTCTGGATGTCAACTCTCCATGATCAACACCAAAAACATCCCAAAAACATGTTTTTGGCCTATTGATGTGTGTTTTTCTCTTTGACAATTTAGCTGACAACTTTCTTTTCATCCGAATTTGATGAAATGAAAAGGTTTTCTTGAGAATGTTATCAGCTTTCCATCAATATAATACTTGTCAAATTATGAGTTTAGTAAGTTATTATTACTTAGTTTTTAATGGAGTTGGCTACAAGGCACTTATTGACATATTGATTTAAAAATAGCTATAACTTTCAGACCATATATAAGATTTTTGAAATAAAAAAGATGCATCACATTCTATGCTTTGACTACTATAAGGTAGAAAAAGAAAAATCTAATTTTGAATTAGTTAAGGTGGTCAAAAATGAGATTTTTAAAAAAATAAAAATCTGAAAATAGTATAGTAGAAAATTCATAATTAATTATTTATTTGGAATAAAAATACCCAAAAAATATGCTTGTATTTGGGCATGAGTCTATTATTTATATCTATAATTATGTATTGACCAATCAAATATATTTTTCTCTAGATAAGGCCTAATAGTATAGAAACTACATTCAATTTCCTACAAAATTTTTTTACAACATTTTGATATAAAGTCCAAAACTACTTGAAAATTACATGTAAAGTTGACACAACCCCAATTTTTTGGTTTTCCTATGCCACTTAAGGTCATAGTTTGGTTGACCATGATCCTGCACATAACCTACTTCAATAAGAAAATCTAAAAATAAGGTAATTGTGTATATTGGATAGAATGAACATGCATAGGTGTGAAATTGTATTCTGTAAAATAGAAATTAAGAATAAGAAATAATGGGTAATAATAAAATTTGTAAGTTATAGTTGATTTGTAGAAACTTTTGGTATACAAGCACTTTTTTAATGGAAAAGCAATGTAATAAGAGGGAATAAGAATGTTTCTAAAAATACATCTATTTTTCTAAGGTGTGTAAATTTTGAGTTTAGTGTAATAAGATAGTAAAAAATTTAGATTCATTTTGTGCACAATGAGCATCATGGAAATTGATTTTCTATTCTTTCGAACAACCTGAATAAGGTTGATGCAATTTGAGTTACCTACAAATAAAATTGTAAAATTGTTAATATATATTCCGTTTGAGTAGTAGATGACATGAATTTATGCTGGCATTTCTTTCATAGTAAATGGGTAAATAAAGATGCATAGAAAAGAATAAAAGATCAATTATTCAATTTGGCACATTATATTCATTAAAACATCTTGAAATGTTAAGATTGTAAAGTTGCAAGTACTTACCCGTGAATATTTGAATATGTGGTTGAGAAACATTTTGTCATAGTGAGGTAAGGAATCATTATGTATTATTTTCCTACAATTTGTTTTTAACCTTAGGAAGTAAAAAATAAAAGAATTTGTGGTTAAATTATTTTTTTAATGTAGGAGTGAATTTATATTTAATGAAAAAATAGAGGGAAAATTGTGTGGTTACCTTTGTGGCTCTAATATTGATTTGTGTGCAAACTAAGCTTGGTGATAGTAGTTGTAGACTTGCTTCCTCTTTTTTCCTGATAGTTTTTTAAGTATTATTTTCCATCTTGCAGTACATTCTAAAAGGAAAAGGTGGGTCAATTCAAAGGTTGTTCAAAATTTTGACCCTTAATATTGCTATGAATATCAATCCTTGCCTTTCTCCTTGCCTTTCTCTTCTTTGAATATCTATTGTTTCTTTAGTATGAGTCCTTGAGATTCGTATATTGTAATAGACCAAGCTATTGCTAGTGGAATTTGTATACAACTACTTGTGGTAATTAGAATTATGGGAATTTTTTAATAGTTTTTTGCATGCCAAGGTGGTCTTGTGTAATTGTCAAAATTGATAATTACATTATTTGGTAGATCTAGAGGAGATGAATTTGTATTGTAAACAATGGATTTAAATTGTCCAAGTGATTTATTTAAAAGTCCATTTTGTATCCATAAGTTTGTTGTTAGCATGACTTGTTGGCCTATGCATTGGAGCACCTTATGTTGAAGTTGATCATCCTCAATTTGTTTATTTGATTTGTGTACAATATTTGTAGCAGTAGTACAAAATATTGGAAGATTCAATTGTTTGAGCACTTTTCTGTTATGCATTTTTGTGAAGTCTTTGGTTGCAATTAAATGGGTGGATTTCTTGAAGTCAATATTTTGGTTTTTACTAAAATTATGTTTTATTTGAGTCATGAGTGTGTCCCAATATTCATTGAGTAGTACAAAATTATGTATATTTTTAAACATCTCATGAAACTTTATTTGGGATTCACTTTTTCCTTGTTGGCAGAAAAGTGTATCCAATGTGATTACTACATTGAATGTATTACACAACATTACGACTATTGAGTGTGAGACATCAATTGGACCATCCATAACTAGTGGAAGCTAACCTAAGTCACCAACAAGAATGATCAAGATTCCACCAAATAGTTCTTTTTTTAGAGCAAAAGCCTAATGTAGATGATTGTTAATTTTCAATAGTAGCTTTGGTCCTATTGGTGTTTTGAAATGTTATAGGTTTCAAATTACCCTGATGAGAACAAGACACATCTAGGGGCAACTAACTCCCATCCTTAACACATCTTTTCAAACACCAAGCCAACTATAAGGCTATGCCCTTCTTCTACTTCAGGCTCTACAAAACCTAAGTGGATGGACCTTAGATTCAATTAATATGGTACCAGTGCAAAAAACATATTCTTGAATCTATTAAGCAGATAACAACCCTTAATTCTCCTATTAACTCATGCAATGACATAGATCTATAGTAGCTAAATGCAAGATAATGAAATTCATAAGCTGAGTGAGGGCACTCTATTGTAGCTCTTCAACATGAAAGGGAAAAGCAATTGATTAATGATGCTAATATCAGCAAGACCTAGGTATAAGCAAAAATATTGAATGATCCTACAAATGATCAATGCCTTATCTATTGGGAAATTACATGAATTACAACCATACATCTCCTAGAAATCTTTGACATAACTCCTACATCAAGATCCCTAATCTATCTTTCACCTTGTGAATAGACATCTGCATCAAAATGAATCTCATATTCTAAACTATTCCATCAATGAAATCTGCAAACCCTATGATAAACATAAAGAAATTACATGGTTCTTTATTCCATCAGCAAAATACTTCAATCAAATACATTCCTAAACAAAATGCAACCTAATTTATGCTCTTGGTTCACAAATTAGAAGAAATTACATATCCATTAATAGGAGACAAGATTCAGAATGAATGTAAACACCTTTGTTGTGCTTTATTCATTTTCCTTGGAAACAAATACATGAAAGATGTATAGAAAATAACTCAGATATCACCTAAAAAATCCAAACTATCTGCATTAAAACTTAAATGCTGCTCAATACAAGAGAAATGTTGAAGGTAGGGTACAGACTAGGCCTAGAATTTGATGGCCATATTGGTCATTTTTTTAGTTTTAAATCATATACGACGGACTTAAAAGTTATAAGATCATATGAATTGATATGCTAAATATGACAAGTAAATTTCTTACTAAACCATTAATATTTGTTATAGGCAACTTAGTATTTTATTTAATATCCATAAATATGATTTTATAATATGTATAATTGCTGGTATAAATAAGTATTTACTATTTACAGTTAATTTTACTTAGGTTAATGCATATTTAATTATTTATTTATTAGTCACCTAGGATTATGTGTACTCTTGTGAGTTGTCATGTTGACAACATAGGAGTTAGCACTTTAATTATGCACATGGTGTCTACCACATAGGAAGAAGCACTTTATTTGAGCACATGGTGCGTACAACATCTAGGCACCTCATCATGCTTATCCTCTTATTGTGGAGGATATGAGCTTAGTTGTCATGCTTATCTCCTAAATCTTTCTAGACACATTCTAGGTGCATCTTAGCGGCCTTTATAAATAGCCTCTCCTAGTGTGTGTGTACATGTTATATGCTTGAGATAATTTATTCTCATGTTAATCATATTCTTCTTGGTCCACTATTGTGCTTGTGCTTGAGTTCCATCATCTTGGCTGAATTTTTCTCTAAGAAAAATTCTTACATGGTATCAGAGCTATTTTAAATTCTTACATAGTATCAAAGCTCTTGGAGAGATTCTCTTCACATAGCCATTCGCGACCATTCTTGTTTTAGGGCCTTAACCCAAATCCAAAGAATTTGTAGATATTGGGAGCATCTAGAGCCAAAGCTAACCTCAACATTACATTTGGAATGTTGATTTGGTAAATTGACTATAAATTTGCCTATGTCGGGCAATAGTCAAAATTTGCCTGATTTGCAAAATTGGTATGATCATCTCAGATTTGTACATTTAAATTGTAGATCTACATTATTTTCATCTGCATCTCTACAATTTTTTCATATCTGCATTATTTTATGAGAAATTTCTGGCCATCAGGCCATTAGGAGAGATGTTTTGTAGGTGAAAATTGAATATTGTTGGTGCAAATCAGATATTTGCATCACTTTCAAAAAGTCAAAAAATCCCCAAATCAGATTTTGTTTCATCTAAATCAAACATCTGATGTAAAATTTAGAGCCATTTGATTTTTGAAGGCACAACGACGATTCAAGAAAAATAATTACAACAATGATTTTCAAACAGCGATATCTCCCTCATACATTGTCCTTTTTGCAAGCAATTTTATTTATTTATTTTGGAGTAGAATTTTGTGATCTACACATTGGTGCAGGTAGTTTGAGATCTATATTCCTAAATTTTTTTGCAACTTGTAAATCTCAATTTTTTCCATTTAAAATGCTTAGTATGGCCTCATCTAGACACATAATCAAGTTCATTTTTTTTTTTTAAGTATATTTTTTTTGTCTACTTTCTAGATCTGCAATGAAATTATAGGTTCTGTGGAAGGAATACTACTTTCAAAAATAAGCCCTAAATTGGCTATTAAAATTGCACTAAGTATAGAGTGCCCAATTCATACATTAGGGGGTTGATTGATCTCTTTGCATTTAGGGGGGTATCTCATGGACTCTTGTCACATATGTTAGTCTGGTATAAGACCAAAGTTGATAACAAGGAACTATCATAAATGGAGTGTTTTGATGCTTAGTCATCTCAGAGAACATCAAAAAATCCTTCCTTATCTCTATTTGTTGATATTGCTACCTAATTTTACTTGCAAACATATTTCTAGTCTTCTTGTTTTTCTATATAATAGTATGAGTAATGAATCTTTTGATCCCCTTCTTATGGCAAGTTTTCCTCATGATGTTTGGATGGCTCTTTGGGAAGCATATGGAGATACAAATATTCTACCCTTTCCAGAAAATATTATATCTTTGGTCACTTCAGCCATGGTTCCTCCCACTCTAGATGAGATCATACCTCCTGATATTCCTATTGATTCTACTAATTCAGTTCTAGCCACAGATGCATTTGATTCAATGCAACAAGAAACACCATGTCTTCCTGCTTCAACTTCATGGGACGATTTCCTTCTAGATATTATAGGTTTGTTCATGGAGTCTCATATTGAAGCTATAGGAGACAACATCGATGATATTCATCTTCTCTTTTTTGAGGGGAATATTTCACCAATTTCCATAGTGATAGGTCCAACACAATAGGGCACACCTAGTCTTCCAGCTCCACCATTTGTGGATGACTTTTTGGAGGACATAATTGATGATTTACATCTTCTCTTTCATGAAGAATAATCTTCTTCAGTTGATGCAAGGGCTCACTTTGAACCTCCTATCCCTTCTTTGCATGATCAATCTTCTCAGGTTGATGTGATTGTGGATCCTTATGTACAACAGCTACAAGAGTTCTCTTTATCATCTGAGGAGACAATTTTTTCTTTGAGACATGTTCTACATACATCCTTGCTAGATCTACACTTCTTCTCAATAGTATTGGAAGGAGCCACCATCAATATAGACACGAGAACAGTTGAGTAGGTTTCAGAAACACATTTCATCTTCGAGATTATTTTCACAAATAGGGGAAGCATCTCACCTCTACCTCTACCATTGTTTCTTCCAAAGGGGAGGAACATTATGCAGCGATATGGATCAACTTCTACATTAAAGCATTTCTCACTGATTGACACACTACATTTAATGGGGGGGGGGGGGGGGGGGGGCAGGCTACCTTGTCTCCTTCTTCTTCTCTTTTATGGGAGGGGCCTTTTTCTCTTATGGGATTTTTCCTTCTCATACTTCTCTATCGTATATACTTAATGTATGTAGTACTAGGAGGGGGGGGGGGGGGGGGGCATCTTGTCTTTTCATCTCTCTTTTCAGGAGAGGGTTTTCCCTCTTTCTCTATTTTATGAGAGATTGCATTCGTATTATGTACATGGGTACCTAACATGGCCTAGTAGCCAGGACCCATCATGCACTTCATCCTAAATTTTGTGACCTTAAGTGCATTCCCCTAAGTTTCACTTAAGGAGGGGTGTTGGTGTAAATAAGTATCTACTATTTACACTTTACTTAAGTTTACTTAAATTAATGCATATTTTATCATTTATTTATTAGTCACCCAGGACTATGCATACTCTTGTGAGTTGTCATGTTGACAACACAAGAGTTCACACTCTAATTATGCATATGGTTTCTACCAGATAGAAGTAAGCACTTTATTTGAGCACATGGTGTCTACAACATCTAGACACCTCATCATGGTTATCCTCTTATTGTGGAGGATATGTGCTTAGTTGTCATGCTTATCTCCTAGATCTTTCTAGACACATTCTAGCTGCATCATAGAGGCCTTTATATATAGGCTCTCCTAGTGAATATGTGCATGCTATATGCTTGAGATAATTTATTCTTATGTTAATCATACTTTTCTTGGTTTACTATTGTGCTTGTGTTTGAGTTCCTTATCTTGGGTGAAGAATTTTGCTCTAAGGCAAATTCTTACGTAGTATTAGAGCTAAACCAAATTCTTACAATAATATATATGTATGATAAATATATATTGTTTTATATTTATATGTCTATCTTCTTTCTTTCTATTAAAGATATGTTTCCATTTTGTATTTTGATGATTGCCTATTTATATTTATATTAATTTAGAAAATTGTTGAAATAGAATATAATGAATATTAAAAATTTATTTTTAATAATTTACAATATTATATTTTTTTAATTACGCCAAGAGGTGTTCTATACAATCACAACACAAATACCTAGCACTAGAATATGTCAAAAAAGATTCTTCGTCAATAAAAAAAGAATTGGGAGCGGTTACAAACTCTCAAATTAAATATTAAAAAAGAATTCCCGAAATAATACTTGGCTGAAATAATAGGAAGCCAAATGGAGGCCGAAATAATAGGCCTGAAATAATAGGGCCCAAAAAAGTAGGGCCCAAAAAAGTAGGACCTGAAAAATAGGGCCCAAAAAAATAGGGGCAAAATAATTTCAATATGGATTTTTTTTTTTGTTAAATATAATTTTGCATGCACATTCATGCTTATTTTTTGTGGGGAATGGGGGAATTTGAAACAAATTCTTGGAATGTGAAGAGATGTCTGTTGGGGTATATGAGGAGCCTCTTAGAAGTTATAAAACCAAGGCTGCTCATTTCATTTTCATTTTGTGTTTTCAGGAAGGAAGAGGTGGAGGTTATTGGAGGATTAGATCGGAGTTTTGAATAGGAGTAGATTGAAGTTTTGGAGTAACTTTTTTGTAGGTGAGATTTCTACTTTTTATTTACATTTTCATTTAGATTTAGATGTAAATGTAAATTGAAATTCAAAATTAGTTATAATATTCTACTTTGATTTAGATTTCAATTTTAATTAATTTCATTTAGATTTAAAATTCTATTCATAACTATTTAGGCTTGCATTTAATAGTTTAGTCTTGCATGTTTGATTTAAATTTAGATTTGTATTCAAAATCTATTTGATTTATATATTTTATAATACTTTTCATTTACATATTTTAAAAGTGCATGTTTCAAATTAGTTTTATATTTGCATGTTTCATATTAGTTTTAGATTTGCATATTTCAAAATAATTTTGGTTCGCATGTTTTAGATTTGAATGTTTCATAATAGTTTTACATTTGCATGTTTCTAAGTATTTATATTTTCATGTTTCAAAGTGTATGGATGAGAATGCCACCATATCAATACAATTTGTATTTTATTAAAGTTAATGATTTATTTAAAGTAGATGAATCATATATTTAGTATATATTTTATCATTATTGAATTATAAAATAAAATAAAATTTTCAAAATAATAGCTAGCCAAAATAATATTAAACCAAATGGATGCCAAAATAATAGGGCCCAAAAGGAGGGGCCAAAAAAGAGAATCCGAAAAATAGGACCCAAAAAAATAAGACTAAAAAAAATAAAATCGAAGAAAATAGGGCTGAAATAACTTAATTAAAATTTTAAATATAAAACATTTTCTTTTTGTTAAATATATTTTTGCATGCACATTCATGCATATTTTTTGTGAGGAGTGGGGGAATTTGAAATAAATTCGTGGAATGTCAAAAGACATCTATTGGAGGATGTGAGGGTTCTCTCATAAATTATAAAACGAACGCTCCTCATTTCATTTTCATTTTGTGTTTTTATACGGAGGAAGAGATGGAGATTATTGGAGAAAATTAGAGTTTTTGAATAGGAGTAGATTAAAGTTCCATATAGTTTAGCCTTGTATGTTTGATTTAGATTTAGGATTCAAAAACTATTTGATTTAGATATTCGATAATACATTTCTTTTGCAGATTTTTAATGTGCATGTTTCAATTTAGTTTTACATTTTCATGTTTTGCATTAGTTTTAGATTTGCATATTTCAAAATACTTTTGGTTTCCATGTTTTAGATTTGTATGTTTCGTAATAGTCTTATATTTGCATGTTTCAAAATATTTATATTTTTAATGTTTCATAATTAAATTTAATCGTTGATGTGGACAACAAGGCCACCTTATCAATAAAATTTGTATTTTATTAAAGTTAATGATTAATTTAAAATAAACTAATTTAGTTTATATTTTGTCATTGTTTAATTAGACTATATATGTGTTTTATTTCAATATTTTTCATAGTATATATATTTTTATTAATATTTATGTTTGTAATGTTTGAGAAGTGGAAGACAATGCCACCATATTTGAAACATTACAATCTAACTATTTCATTTGAAATAGTTTTGATTTTCATTTATGTTTTTTTGAACATTATTCATTTGAAAGATTTTATGTTAACTATTAATAATTTTTCATTCTGATTATTTCCATATGTTGATTTATGTTTATATGTTTGCAGGTTACTATTTGAGTTATGGATACCTCAAATAGAGAATCAAACATTATTGGATACTAGAGCCTAACTACTTCAATGATCTCAAATGATTTCTTCGAGATCGAGTTTGACAAATGCCTACAAATGATTAAAGAGGCACAACTATAATTAAAGTTGTAGAGAAGCAATATTTCCAATTGACTATGTTGAGGAAATGGAATAAATACATATCGAAGATGCATAAAAAAATTTGTGTGACACCACAAAAGTGGATGGGTTTCCCTCAATGATGAATGAAGTATTTCATAATCATTGTTCAAATAAAGGTCACAAAAGAATCCTAATCATTGAAGAATGTGACATATATTGAAATCATCACAGATTTTTTTTTTATATAGTTCATTCTTGTCTCTAGTTTCAAATTTTTACTTCTAATTAGTTGTATTGGCAGTTTTATTTCCCCATTGTTCAATGTAACTTTCATGGAGAAGAGAACAAGACAAAATAAATTTATTGTTGTACAAAAAATTTCTTCAATGGATGTGGCTACTAAATATGTTAGTTAAGAAAGAAAATCATAAGTCTAAATAGATTCCTTAATGATAGGGAGATTTATTGATTACAATTCTTAATCATTGCAATAAAAATTGCATTAGCATTATTAAAAATTCAACAATATATAATGTTCTCACATCGTCATGGAGAAATAATTTTCATAAAATTGACTCTTATATATTCTTTCACACTTTTAACATCATCTAAATTGTTGTGCTAGGACTTATAACTTCCCTTTCATGAATTAATTTTTCCACTATTCGAGTCATTTGTATAACATATATCCCAAATTTGACCATAGTTGTACTCTAGATATTCTAGCAGTATACCTAAATCTTATACTTGCCTTAATCGTGTCCCTTATTTTAGTGTAACATTTAACCACTTATTAACCCTAACCATAACACCAAGTGTCATATAAATGAAATTGTAAACCTTGGATCCTAACTTTAACTCTTACTTTATATATGATTGTACTAATCATTTAGTTATAGAGGCATGTTTTATGTAGAGAGAGAGAGAGAGAGAGAGAGAGAGAGAGAGAGAGAGAGAGAGATTAGGGGTGTATCTAGAGAGCATAAAGGGAGAGAGAGATTAGGAGGAGTATCTAGAAAGCAAGGTGGGAGAGATAAGTGGGTGTATCTAGAGATTAGAGAGACTGATTAGGGGGCATTACTAGAGACTACAAAGAGAGGGTATATTTAGATAGTGGGGGGAGATATTAATGGGTGGAGTTAGAGAGAGAGGGAGAGAGAGGGGGCCAAATGATTACATTATTAAAAAGGTTAATAAATTGTATCACAATAGCACTAATCATGGGCACTATAATAGAACTAACCCACATTAAAATTTAACCTATTAGTTATCCTTACACCAAGGTAAAGTGTAATAATAGCACTAACATAAGCTATAATATGATTAGTAACCCAAAAATTATCTTAACTGCAATAATAACACAAACCATAACTTTAACTCTAACTCTAACTCTATCTCTAACTTTAATTCTCCCCCTAACCCTAACCTTAACCCTTTATAATCCTAAATCTAATGCTAATTCTAACCCTAACCCTAATTCTAGCCCTAACCCTAAGCCTTACTATAACTCTAATCCTAACTTTAATTCTAACTCTAATGTTAATTCTAACCCTAAATCTAACCCTAATCCTACCTATAATCCTAATCCTAACAATATATAATGCTAATCCTAACCCTAACCCTATATGTAACTCTAACTCTAATCCTAACCCTAATTCTAATCATAAACCTAATCCTAATTCTAACCCTAACTCTAACTCTAAACCTAAACCTAACCCTAAATATAACCCTAAGTCTAGCCCTAACCCTAAATTTAACCCTAACCCCAACTCTATCTCCAACTTTAACTCTAACTTGATCCCTAACTCTAACTCTAATTCTAACCCTAACCCTAGCCTCAATTCTAGCCCCAATTCTAATCCTAACACTAACACTAACACTAAAACTAACACTAATTCTAACCCTAACCCTAATGCTAACCCTAACTCTAACCATAACTCTTATGCTAACCATAATCCTAGCCCTAATTCTAACCCTACCTCTAACTCTAACTCTTGTTCTAATTCTAATTCTAACTCTAACTCTAGCTCAAATCCTACCTCTAAATCTAACCCTAACCCTAACCCTAATTCTAACCCTAACTTTATTTGTAATCATAATTCTAGCCTTAACCCTAATTCTTACCCTTACCCTAACTCTAGCTCTAACTCAATCTATAACCCTAATTATATTTGTAACCCTAATTCTAACCCTAACCCTAATGGTAACTCTAACTCTGGATTGATGCTTGGTTGAAGAGGAGGTGCTCAATAGAGGTCACTTGATCATCTCTTGGTAGTTCCTCATTGAGAACCTGATAGATGAATGGAATTGGTGATTCTAAAGGTTCTTGGTTGTCAAAAGAGCTTAGCATAGCTTGGGGAACTCACTCATTGAAGGTGCTCAACGATGCTTGCAAGAACTCAGCACACATTGGGATCTCGGTGAAGCTTGGTTGTAGTGCTTCCCAACTTGCTTGATCTTTGAAGGAGTTTAGCTATTGGAGGAACATAGTCTGTGAAGGTGTTTCTTGACATATACTAGGGATCTCATTTTATACTACATGGTTTGGTTGCTATGTTGATCAAGTAGGTTAGTCAATGAAGGGGCTTAGTTATGCTTGGTGGAGTTGTTGATACTCAATGTGGTTTCTCTAATGCTTAGATTCGTCTTAGTTCTATGTTAACTAAATTTTTTGTGAATTTAATTAAGCATTTAATTTTGGTTACATGTATTTAATATGTGATCTATCCAACTTGTAGCTTGAATGGGCATTTAATGTAATATATTATTCAATTTGTAATTGCTAGGCTAACTTGTGGCTTAGTTGGGTATAAGTAGGGGATCTTGTCTAGAGTCTTAAGTCATTCATTTTTAAAGAAAGTGAATAATTATTGAGTATGGGATCTAGCATGGAAGATGAAGTAGCTGAGTGAGAGAATGTTTTATAAGTGTGTGCATAGAGCACTGAATGTGAGGTAGTTTACACATAAATCTTTGGTAAAGTTTGAGAAGGGCTAGTAGCTAAGACTTGGGAAATAAGGAGATTTCTTGGTGGGCTAGTGAGCACAAATTTATGTCTTCCTTGGAGATTTCTACCAGAGTGTGGATCTAAACTAGCTAGAGTTTAGGGTTGGATCTTGAGGGATCTTGCAAAATTGTTATTTGAATTTCTATTGTATTTGGTCATAAATGGGAAGGCCTTACAACCTGACACATTCCATGTAAACAATTGTTTTATAAAAAAAGAGTTCTACTTGTTATTAGATTATGTATCTTGTGTGTGTTTCCACTATGTGGTTATTTACAGGGATCTAGATTACCTCTAGTAGGGGTAACCTCATATTTTTGTTGTATCAAATGGTATTGGAGCATTTTTTTTTTAGCATATATACACATCACCAAAGTTGAGGTAGTTGCACCAAGATCTTGGGTTGAGAGGAGTTGATCTGATAAGATCTTGATCTTGTGGTGATTTTCTCTTTCTAGAGTCTTAGATCTATTTTTTGTGAGGTGACAGATCATCTTTCTAACTTGCAATTACAGAGGACATGCATATGGATCAATTGATCTTTTTGGAGGATGATCATGGAGAGTTTGCATGATGTGTATGAAAGATCCATATTCTTAGACTTGTCATTTGTCCTTGGTTGTTTGTGCAAGGTGGTAGATTGCAATTTGAATTGCAAACAATTTGGGTTTTTTAGAAGGTGTGTGGGAAAGATTTGCTGCAAAGAGTTTGCAAAGATCTTAAAAGATGTATCTGAGAAGATTGGACGCTGGGATGATTGTGGATCTACATAATGTAGTGGAGAAGAGGCTTTCACATATGTCATCTCATTTGGAAGTTATATTAACCAACTGAGTTAATGAATGAATCATTGAGTTTTGTAGATGTTTATGGAGTTGGGGTCTACTAATTTGGAAGAGAGTTGTCTTGCCAGTTAGAATACTTGTTCGAGAGAGATGACATAGAAAGGTCAAGGGGGAAAAGGCTAGTTTTGTTGATCAGTTTGAGAAGTCTAATGTAGAACCCATAGAGAAATTTGAAGTTTTTGCTAAGGTTATTCCTAACCTTGTTGATGTTGGGATGGAGGCTAGTTTTCATGACCAATTGGATAAATCTAACATGAAGATTCTAGAGTGCTTGGTCATCAATGGTCAGGTTTTTGTTTGTAATGCCTTATGTGTGTGAGAGAATCTTGTTGTGAACAATGAGATTGTTGGTTTTGAGATTTTGGAATATGTTGTTGAGAAGTTACATATTATTGCTGATGTAGATTTGGTCATGGATCTACATGTCATTATGGATGTGGGATTGGATGTACTTTTTATTAATATGGATGGATGTGACAAGTTACATGCTAATTTGTTAATGGTGATTCAAATGCTTCTAATGTTTGGATAATTGAAGTAGATCTTGATGATGTGTAGATTGGTTTTCTTGTCCTTGTTCAAGTAAAAGCACTAAGTAAAAGCATTTGGTGAAGATGAAGATGGTTGTGGAACTTTCATTGGGATTCAAATTTTGGGACACACTTTTCTATTTACCTAGGGATTCTCATGTAGGAACATCTTGGGATTTCTCAGTGACTACTTTGGAGTTCTTGGAAGGAGGCTCGATAGCTTCTTTGGAGGGTGCTTGAATTAATACTCTATTGAAGAAGAGGTGTTCGGTAGAGGTTACTCGAACATCTCTTGGTAGTTCTTTATTGAGAACTCAGTGGATGAATAGACTTGGTGATCCTAGAGTTGCTTGATTGTCAACTAAGCTCAGCATAGCTTGGGGTACTTGGTCATTAAAGGTGCTTGAAGATGCTTGCAGGAAATCTGTATACACTTGGAGCTTGATGAATCTTGGTTGTAGTGTTCTCAAGTTGTTTAGTCATTGAAGGAGTTCAATTATTGGAGGAAGTTAGTCTATGAAGGTGTTTCTCAACATATACTGGGGAGCTTTGTTTATACTACATGGTTTAGTTGTTATGTTGACCGAGTAGCTTGGTTTAGTTATACTTGGTGGAATTGTTGATACTCAATGTGGTTTCTCTGATGCTTGGTTTGGTCTTGGTTATGTGTTAACCAAGTTTTTTTTGGGCTGAATTTAGCATTTAATTTGGGTTATAGGTATTTGATATGTGTTATAGCCAACTTGTGGCTTGCATGGGCATTTAATGTAAGTAGTTTATTCTAATTTTTAATTTCTATGCAAACTTATGGCTTAGTTGGGTATAAGTAGGGGGTCTTGTGGAGTCTTAAGTCATTTATTATCAAGGAAGTGAGTCATTATTGAGTGTGGGATCTAGCATGGAAGATGGAGTAGCTGAGTGAGTGTAGTTTTTAGAGTGTGAGGACTGAGCGTCAAATGTGAGGTAGCTTACACCTAAATCTTGGGTAATGTTTGAAAAGGGCTAGTAGCTGAGGCTTGGGAAACAAGAAGGTTTCTTGGTGGGCTTGCAAGTAAAATTTTATATCTTTCTCGGAGGTTTCTACCAAAGTGTGAATCTAAACTAGCTAGGGTTTAGGGTTGGATCTTGAGGGATCTTGTAGAACTTTTATTTTAATTGCTATTGTATTTGGCTTTAACTAGAAAGGCCTTACAACCTAACAAATATCATTTAAAATATTATTTTATGAATAAAGAGGTTTATTTGGTATCAAATTATTTATGTTGTGTTGTGTTTCTTCTACATGGTTGTTTGCAAGGATCTAGATTACCTATAGTAGGGGTACCCTCAAATTCTCGCTGCATCAAATCGACTTTTTCACTTCAGCTGGAGGCGTTAAAATAATTTATTAAAGATACTTTTTCATATGATCTATTTTCTATATGATAAGTTTAAGGCTATAAGAAATAATTGAATTAGCATGCATAGGTTTCTAGACAACACATTACTTATCAAAAGAGCAAGCTTTATTTCTTCAACACTGAGATTGAACTCCAACAACACCTAAGTAGGGAACTAAGTGTTGGGTTTCTTCCCTCCCAAATACTTATCTTGGCCTAACCATTACCACAAAGGAATTCACTTCTCAATTCTGAAATTTAGTTGTCAAAAGAATGTAGAAGATTTTGGTGGGTTGGAAAGGAAAGGTTCTTAGTAATCCTAGGAAACTAAAACTTATTGCTCCTTCCCTCCAGGGGATTCTAGTCTTTTTTCTAGACTTGTTTCAGATTTCTAGATGGTTTAGAGATATCTTATAAAAAATCTTGTGAAACTTATTATGGTTGCATCCTAAGGAAAAAATGAGAATTAGTCTTGTTAGTTGGAAGAGAATTTGGAAGCCAAAATCCTAGGGGAGGCTAAACCTAAGGAGAATAGGGGACATTAATAAGGCTCTTATCAATAAGATTTGATGTAGACTATCTTAATACTTAGTTATATGATTTAAGATAATGAGGGAGAAATATTTTCATTGGAAGCATTTGAACTAGTTATTTTATAGTGCTCGCATCCCCCATTGGATCGATGATTTGGTCCAATATTGATAAATGTCATAAGTTCTTAAGAGAAGGGGTGAGATGGAGCATTAGGCATAGGAACATGGTTGGATTCTAGGAAACCATGTGGATTAGGGATTATCCTCTTATTTTCACCAATTTTTCATATTCACAGTAATGTAGTGTGGCTAACTATGGTCTTAAGGTGCACAGTTACATTTTGAATGACACATCGAAAGTCTTGAATCTTGGAAATCTCTATTTAATGGATGGTTCTTTAGATGAGGATATGAGGAAATTATTAAAATAAATTTTTATAGCCTCCTTCCTTGACAAAGATAAAAATTTTTGGGACCAAATATCTTTCCAGGGTGAATTTAGTGTCAGGTTGGATTACTATAGCATTATTGGCCCAGGGCGTTGTTGCAATAGCTAGAAGCATATTTAGAATTTTCTCTTCCTTCTTAAAATTAATTTTTTTGGTGGTTAACGCAACAAAATAGCATCCAAAGCCATGAATTCCATCTTATTAACTAGTGTTTTCTATGCAACTATGAGGAGGAAACTATCCTACACATCTTAATTCACTACTCATATCCTTTTGTTGTTTGATTGAATATATTTAGCCAGATGGAAATTACTTGGATCTTTAACACCAACAACCAAAAATTCATTATAAAATAGAATTTCCTCTACCACCACCCCTCATTAAAATTTAATGGATATATACCTCCCCATTATATATGTTGGAACGTCCAGGGAGAACAAAATAATTACATACTTAGAGAGAAGACCCCCTATGAGGTGGCTACCAATACAAATATGGCTCCTATTAGGGAATGCACTTGGTGTAGGAACACCTAGGGATTGCCTAAGCAATCTAATGTTTCTTTTTTTTTTGGGTGGGTGTAAGACTTAGGGTATTTTGGATATGTTTGATATAAGGTCATGTTGACAATAGTAGTAATAAAAGTGGGCTATTGTTCATAGGGTCTTCAAATTTATGGCTAGGTGCAATTAGGGGCTAGAAAGTTGTAAAGCCATATGATTGGCCCAAAGTATTTTGATAACATCATAATGAGGATAGTGGGGTCTAGGATGGGTTGGGATTTTTTTTGTACCATATCTAAGGTTCTTGGTTGATTTTGGGAAGAAATAGAGGTCATTGGACTAAAGTTGGGAAAAGTTGCTAAAATGATGTAAAAGTTGCATTGTACAACTTTGAAACTTTAAAAAATTGCTCGAGAAAGATTGTTAAGAAAGTTATAATTTGATGGAGAAGAGCCCTAAGGGATAAGTAATCACCCAACCACCCTATATAAGGCATGCGAAGACCTATGAACAAGGTTGGATGCTTATTGTATAGATTGAGTGTTTTGGCAATCAATTTGTTGAAGCTATTGTATGAAATTATATTGTTAGTGATGATAGTAGGTAGATAGTGTTGAGATAATGGGTGTTGCACACATTGCATAATATTGTTATTTTATTATTTTATTTTTATTATGTAATGTTGTACCTAGATGGATGTGCAACATGTAAAGATTCCCATGGAATATTCTTGATGAGTTGTATTGTAACATTGTGAAAATATTTCATGTAATTATTTAATATTGGGGAAAATAATTAAATGCCCAATATTAAATGTGGGGTCAGTGGGTTAGGTAGCAAATGGTTTTAGCACATGGTTTATGTAATACCACTTAGTGGTTTTGTGAGACTTGCTACTATATAAGCATCCACAAGGGTAGTTGTTGTAGAGAAAAAGAGTGACAAGGAGAAGACAAAAGGCAAGAGTCGAGCGGGACAAGGCTTGATAGGTTAGCCAAGGGAGCATTTGTGAAGGTTGAAAGCATGGCATGGGATGTGTGGATTTATGCTTGTTCACATAGTTTGCTTGGTTGTGGCTATGGCCATGAAGGCTTCCATGGTTGTATGGAAATGGTATTTTTGCTGAATAATACATGGTGATGGATGGTTTTGAAGGCTAGGTTTTTCCCTCAATGAGGGTTTCCCAGGGTATATCTTGTGTCACATTTTGTGGGTATGTTGTCTATTCTCTTGCATGTGGATTTTAATTTCGTATTTATTTTAGATCTATTATGGGTTATGTGGAAACGATTATTATTTTTGCCAAGTTTTCCTACAAGTGGTATCAGAGCTATGGTTTTATTATTGTAACCATAGATTGAATCCATGAGAATGCATGAGAGGAGAAAAGGAAAGGGCAAGATATATGAATGATTTATTGCAGATCTAAGGGTTTTGGGTTTGCTGTTATGATGGGATGTTAAAATATTTGGGCATGTGAAATTGTTGGACAAAAGAGTCTTTCGGATGTTTCATTTAAATGAGGGTTTTGGAGGGTAGCATGCAGAAATGACCTCCTGGATAAAAATAGACCTCACCATTGCATCCGGGTCGACATTTTCATAAAATTTGATATATAATGTGCCCTAGTTTAGCCATGTTCAGAGGAAATGAAAGAGTTTTTTAGTTTCAGCCCATGATAGCCGTCAAATTTAATCCTGTCGAAATTTTCGTCATTGCATAAAATAAAAAATGAAAAATTGTATTGAAAATGGTAAAAAGATAGTTTTAGTAAAATGGCCATAACTTTCTCTCAAAATATCAAATTTCAGAGTTCTTATAGGCGTTGGAAAGATAATTTAGAGCACTACAAGATGGTGTAGGTTTGGTTCTATAATTTTGATATTTTGTCAAGTTTTAAGAGCCTTAAAGTCAGATGTTATTTATTTTGAGCACGGATTAGGGCATAACTTGGGCATATGGAGTTGGATTTTGGACTTTGAGTAGTCAACGGAAAGCTCTTGAAGAGCTCTACAAATTGGTTCAGATTTGGTGTAGGTTTGGCATAATTTATTTGGTGATATATTTATCTGAACAGTTTATGATATATTTTGACTATGGTAACATTGTGAGTTTATGGCATTGGAGATTTAAATTTTGATGTCATTGTATACTCAGTTCATATTTCAGATTGGTCTCATGATGATATGGTTATCAATGTTTGGTTTGGATATGCATGATGACTTGTTGGGTCTACAAGTTGTGCAGTGTTGTAAGCGGTCTATACTTACAGGTTGCATTTATAGCTTGGTTATGGGTTGTCTTTTCCCATTGATCTTTCATTATTGATGCATATTCAGATTGGTGGCTTGTATTTGGGTTGTCTATGCCCTAAGTCACATGATTTACTATTTTCTTCATGTAGAAGGGATGAGATGTTGTTACCAGGTACAGTCATGGTGGAGGATTGTGGTTGACTATTTTATGCTGACAGGTTGGACACTTTGAGAGCCAGATGCTTAGTTCATGGATGTGATCATGGTGTCATGGATTTTGGCATGACATGATTGGTTATACAGGTACATCCTTGATGTTCATTAGCTTGGATTTCTGATTCATTTTTGGTGGTATATCTTCTTGGTTGAGGATCATAGTTATTTAGTTTCTTTTGAGGAGCTCATGATGTGCACTTTGAGTTCTTTGATGGTTTGATGCCTTGGTTGATTCTCATGGTTAGAGGATGGTTTTTCATCATGATGTCATGGATAGCTTGGATACATGGTTTAGTGGGAGCTTGTGACAGTGATGGGTTGACAGTGCAGGATTAGTTCCTGGTTTGGTTTATATCTTCTTGGTTTGGAGAGGATGGATTTTATGATGCCATAGGTGACTTGGTACCACGGTTGAGTGGGAGTTTTGTTAGCATTGATATATTTATTGAGTGTTTGTAGATGTTGGAGGTTTGTCTTAGATCCTGTTGCTACAAAAGTGTCTTTGACATTTGCATGGTGCACTTGTGATCTTCATGGTGTTTGAAGATGGTTAGATCTTGAGGACTAATGGAGTTCTTGGTTATCTTCATGGTAGGTGGAGATGGTTCTTCATGGTATGTGGAGATGGTTCTTCCTGGTATGTGGAGATGGTTTTCTTCATGGTGTGTGGAGATGGTTGCATCTTGAGGACTCACAGGGTTCTTGGTAAAGGTGTCGTTTATGCTTTTATTTGGCATGTTATCCTTGGTATGAGGATGGTTTCATTATTATGTCATGGTATACTCTTGATACGCGTTTAGAGTTGTGACATGTTATAGTATGTTCATATGGAGCATGTTATCTCTTTTAGTTGAGATGGTAAGTTCATGTTGTCATGTTTATGTTCCTGAGGCCATGGTTGGAACTTTGACATTGATCTTGGTTTAGTTTCTTGGTATTGAGTACATTGATCATAAGTTGGATACTTCATGTTATTGCTATGTTGCATTTGGAGTTGGCATGGATTGATTGGTTACAGGTGCTCATGGATACTTAGAGATGGTGGTGACGCTGATTTCTCTTGGATTAGAGAAGTATTTGTTGGGATGGTTGATAGTTTCAGCAAGAAGTTCGAGGGGCAGTCACCTAATATGGACTTGAGAGGAGATTGTTCTTAGATGAGTCTTGGTTGGAGACTTGGGTATCTTGATGAGCATTCTCATTCCCCACTCTTGGTCTACTCGGCGGTTTGCTACTTGAGAGGTATAGCCCATTGTTTTTTTCTTAGTTGCATTATATTTATGCTTGTCTTTCATGAATATGGATCTTGAGCTATGGTACATGAGTTAGTTCTAGAGGGTTCATTTGAGAGATGGTTTAGCATTGGTTATCTCCATGTGCATGTGTTGTTATGCTAGTTGAGTTTGGGAGATGGTTTTATATTGGGCATTTTTCTTGGATTAGGAATGGTTATTCCTTGGTTTAGAAATGGTTTTATGAGTTTGATCTTCTTGTGAGAGGCTTACATCCATGATGAGTTATATGGTATGGTTTACGTGTTGTTGTGGTTTCTTGTTGGGGTTTTATGGAGGAGATCATACTTGCACAGTTTACATCTAGAGGTGTGTGTAGAAGGACATGATACAGGTTATGATTTGCATGGTTTCTCTAGTCTTGGTTATCTTCCTGGATGTTCAGTTTTGCCTACATTGGATTTGAGATTGGTTGGAGATTTTGATCACTAGTTTGTGCTCATGCATGTCATGTGAGAGATGACATGGTTATTCCTTTATCTCTTTCCTCTATTGGTTGTGGTGAACTTGGGAGAGCATTGGAGACTTGTTATGAGAGTTGTTCTTGCAGGTTATCAGTTGATGTATTGTGGATTTCCTTGATACTACATGAATTCACTTCTTTGAGATGTTGTGAGTGGATTGGTTATAGATTTGACATTATCTTTTGCAGTGGGAGCTTCTTGGTATATATGTGGTAGGTATTGCTCTTGAGGCTTGTGATTGTAGGTTATAGATTGGATATGTCGGTGATATGAGATTCACTTGTTATACCTTTGAGGTATGGATAGTTGGATGGGTTTGGCACTTTTTTGTGGGTGCTATTTCAGCTATGGATATTTTGACAACTACGGATACATGTGATTACCTTTGGATCAGGTTATTTGTGATTAGAATTTCAGTTGGTATAGGATTTTATGATCTTCTAATGTGACAGGTTAGGTGGCTTTCTCTTTGGATGGCTTCTATGTATGTCCTGTGGGAGTGGCATAATAGGAGGTGAGATCATTCATGTTCGAGATGCTAGATACTTTGATTTTGTTGCAGGTACTAGGATGGAGCACTTGGTGTATTTTGATCCATGATGGTGGATGTCTAGGAGGGATTGTTCCCTTGTTCATTTATGTGGCTACGGATTGACCCTATGCAATGTATACAACAAGTGGGAGATTGTTGAGATAATGGGTGTTGCACACATTGCATAATATTGTTATTTTATTATTTTATTTTTATTATGTAATGTTGTACCTAGATGGATGTGCAACATGTAAAGATTCCCATGGAATATTCTTGATGAGTTGTATTGTAACATTATGAAAATATTTCATGTAATTTTATAATATTGGGGAAAACAATTAAATGCCCAATATTAAATGTGGGGTCAGTGGGTTAGGTAGCACATGATTTTAGCACATAGTTTATGTAATACCACTTAGTGGTTTTGTGGGACTTGCTACTATATAAGCAGACACAAGGGTAGTTGTTGTAGAGAAAAAGAGTGACAAGGAGAAGAAAAAAGGCAAGAGTCGAGCAGGACAAGGCTTGATAAATTAGCCAAGGGAGCATTTGTGAAGGTTGAAAGCATGGCATGGGATGTGTGGATTCATGCTTGTTCACATAGTTTTCTCGGTTGTGGCTATGGCCATGAAGGCTTCCATGGTTGTATGGCAATGGTATTTTTGCTGAATAATACATGGTGATGGATGCTTTTGGAGGCTGGTTTTTTCCCTCAATGAGCGTTTCCCAAGGTATATCTTGTGTCACATTTTGTGGGTATGTTGTCTATTCTCTTGCATGTGGATTTTAATTCCGTGTTTATTTTAGATCTATTATGGGTTATGTGGAAATGGTTATTATTTTTGCCAAGTTTCCCTACAGATAGAAGTTCAAGATCCATATTGTAGCTTGTGTATCCTTTGGATTACATTTTTTCTTGATTTAGTGTGTTGGTATATAGGGATTTTGATCATTTTTGTTTTCCTTTTGTGGAATTGTGTTAGTTTTACACTCACTACAACTTTTGGGGTCAAATTGTGATAGTAATGTGTGATGACAATGTAATTTGTGGTCATTTTCATTTTTTTTTGCAATTTTCCCCAACAACATCACAATATTAGTGTTGGTATCATAATTGTGATGCCCTCGTGAGCATAAAACAAAAAAAGAAAAGAAACACAAGAATCATTTTCCATTTGTTTTGACTTTGGGGATAATTGGGTGTAAAATAGGTGGAGAGGCATGAATGGTGCCATGACACCCTTGTGATTGGTGCATTTGGTTGTTATGCCCTTGTAATCTCTACATTTCATTTTCGAGCCCTTGTTCTATGATTTCATTATAGTGTCATTCCCTCACTTTGTGATTTCATTGTTGTGACATGCCCTTTCTCTATGATTTCATTGGTGTCGCATGCCCTTGCTCTGTGATTTCATTGATGTGTTGTGCCCTTGTGATCTATGTGCTATAGCTCTATGATTTTCTTCAAGGGCGATAAGGGGTTCATATATAAATGTTTTTCTTTTCTTTTCCTTGCAAACATGTATGTATTTATATTTCCTTCTAAACTTGTATCTCTTTATATATTCAAAGAGATATTTTTTAAGATGCTTATTACATATATGATCCAACTGCATACATATTCCATAATCCAAATAATAAAACATTAAAAGTCACTCAACTTGTGCTAAGTGATACCTCAAGATCCTGCACAACAAAAATGTAGACAACAAAAAATGGACCGAGTTTGCAAGAAATTTTACAAAAAAAATCATTGTACATATTTTTAGATAGAAACAAGCCATAACCAATTAAATGGGTCTAGTTGCTAATTAGAGGGGTTGATATATAAACATATTTAACTAGTTTATGGCATTTGCAAGGGAATTAGCCTTGTGATTATTCATATGTGCTTGGTGCATTTATTTCCTATGATATATATCTAAATTTCATTTTTGTGCCCTTACTCTATGATTTGGTTGCCATGCCCTTGTGATCTCTCTATTTCATTGTTGTGCCCTTGCTCTACAATTTTGGTGCCATGCCCTTGCTCTATGATTTTGTTTCTATTATGTGCCCTTGCTCTATGATTTTGTTATCATGTTTTTCCATTTATCTATGATTTTTGTTCCATGCCCTAGCTCTACAATTTTCTACAAGGGTATGTAAATGTTTGTTTCTTTTCTTTTTAAATAGGTGTCTCTTTATATCTCCTTTTGAACATGTATATCTAGAGAGAACTTTTAAGGTGCTTATTACATATTTGCTACACAACAAAAAATTTGGTCCAGCTGCATACATATTTTAGAATCCAAAAAAAAAAAAAAAACTCACTAAACCTATGTTAAGTGACTTACCTTAAGATCCTCCACAAAAATAATGCAGACTAGGAAAAATGGGTAGATTTTGTAACAAATTTTACAAAAACATATATGATGAATAGAAGATATTTTTAGAAAGACACTAGCCATAATCATGAGGTTCATTCCCTTCCAGAATCCTCTGCCACAATGACATTACCTCTAAACTTTGCAAAGGATGTTGAAGTGGTTCCCAATCTTGAAACACTCTTATAAGCATCTGATATGCAAACTATAAATTCTTAAAGGCAGTTACAAGTGATTCCAATGTCATATTACCTACCGCAACACTTTCTTAAATTCTATCTAATGGCTCACATAATATCCTCTATGTTGTCTAGTTGTTGTTGCTATTATGCAGCCTCTTTGTAAATTTGTTCCTTCTTGTTCTCTTTCTAAAGCCACTCCTTATCCTTTTCTCTCATGCCTTAAATCTTGATTAGCAAACTATTGAATATCTACTTGTACCTTATCTAAAATCAACTTCACAATGTGTTGTAAATTTGGCATAGGTGTTTCATCATGGATAGCTTTCATTTCAACATTCAAGTTTTCAAGATTGGTCAACACCATGTTATTTCTTTTGAGCTAATAATTCTTCAAATGTATTTTTTATAAAACATTAATTTTTTTGAACAACTGTAAACTCTTAGAAAGTGCATTGTTGTTTTCATGTATGTATGTGTATATGTATGTATGTATATATATGTATGTATGTATATATGTATGTATGTATTATGTATGTATGTATGTATGTATGTATAGAGAGAGATCCTATGGATTGTGGATTATGTATTATAAACAAAAATGAAAATAAAATACAACATTAATCATTTCCTATTTATTCTAATTGATTGTGGAGATCTACATACAAAAGACCGTGGAAAGCTCTGAATGAGGGTGGAGAGCTCTAAATGTTGGTGGAGATTAGTGAAGATCTAGGATTTTGTTCTCATTCCCTCGTGATCTATATGTCATTTCTCTATGATTTTCTTCAAGGGTTGAAGAGGTACCTATGTAAATGTTCTTTTCTTTTCTTTCTAAACATGTATCTCTTGTTCATATACAATAGCTTTGGTCAGATTCAAGGATAACTAATTATGATGATTGTATCCATATGTGCATGTATGCATGTAAATCAATTCACTATGTGAACTACTTTACATGCATACATACACAATTGCATAGTACTTGTGATAAATTAAATTAATGATTCATGTCTTGGATTTACATGAGAAATTATCCTTACATTCAATCAAACAAAACTAAGTATGCATAAATTTGTACTTACAGATTATATTATCTCTTCACGATTGAGTAAAGATCTCATGCATAATATCATACGAGTAATGAACAAATGCATTCACATTAAGTCATAATAGGATTGAGTAGATGATCCATTTATGTTACTCCATACTTGTTTTATTGACCATTTTGTTTAACATAATCAGTAATACTAGAATTATACAGCTACAACTAGTACTCTTGTTTATTTTATTTAATCATATACATTTAAGACTATTATTTTTCTTAAAATTGAACTATATATTTTTTATCACTAAAACACAAATAAATATCTTTAATAGTTATATTTTTTTTAATTTCACAATCTTCATATTTAACATGAACAATTTCCACTACTAGATAGTGAAATAGCCACAATGCGGAGCCACATAGCTCATGGCTTTTTCCACCAAATTATATTTTTATTACATCTTTGTCCTTCAAAAATATTATAGGTGAATGTTCTCCTAATTTTACATATATTTAATAATTTGTCACTTGTCATTCAAGGTCATTTTCTTTATGAAATAGCGACATCTATCATAAGGATGGACATGCCAATTTTGATCATCTCACTTTCAAAGCTAATTCCCTTATCTAATTAATGAAATTACTTGCAATTGACACCTTGATTTTCTATCACTTTCTTGATTAAACATTCACATAAAAAAATCATCCCATCTAACTAATTGCAACTAACACCTTGATTTTCTGTCACTTTCTCAATCAACCATTCACACAAAAAAATCATCCCATATCCACAAACAACATCTAATCTTCTATAAGTCTATCTAGACTCTAAATACCCAATACATGAAGCCATTATCATCATGAGTAGACTCACTATCCTTAAACAAATTCAATCGAAACTATTCATACCAAAATAAGCATGGAGAAATCTATGCTTACAAATTATATTATCTCTTGGTGATTGAATAAGGAATAAAATACAATTTCCAAGCTGATAAAATGGCCTACGCAGATGTATGTATGTATATGTGTATATATGTATGTATATATGTATATGTATGTGTATATGTATCTATGTATGTATATATGCATCTTTGCATCTCATTTTTGTGCCATTGTGATCTCTATATATGTATGTTTGTATGTATATACATAGATATATGTATGTATTGTTGGAATAGTTTAGAATGATTTGGGAGATGAATCAGTTATCCAAGGTCCAAATGTATAAATAAAACTTTTCACAACTTAGTGAACCCATTAAACATTTATCATCATGTATGCATCTATTAGATTATGCAATCATTTAAATCTAGTACGTTACTATTAAATCAACTTGTAGAAATATCAACATGAAACATAACAGATTCAATAACACACTTGACACAATGATTTATGTGGAAACCCAATTTGGGAAAACTACTAGCAACATGCTACCCTTTTTCACTCTTTTGAAGTAATGCCCTATGAAAGGCCAACCTTGTTAAAGGTTATGATACACACTATTAAATCTAACCCTATTAAAGGATTTCAATCATCTTATTAGGAGTGTGCCTTGTTAGAGGACTTTAGACTATTCACTTGGAATGTCACCTAGTTAAAAGATTTACAAATGACTGTTAGGTCAACCTTAATCCAAAGAATTTATCCTAGATTGATACAATTATTAGAGAGTAACAGTAAGGCTTGATCTAATAACAACTTACAACTTCATTTGCAAATTATAGATCTCTATTTCAATCCCCCATTTTTCTTGACCTTCATACATTTCAACTGTGATAGCTTGTTCACCCTTCAAGCATTCATACCCTTAAGCCTTCTTTCTTAACATGCCAATGCCAACTTTTCTCTTAGGTCTCTTGATGAAGCAAAAACCCTTGACTCCTTTTCTTCCTTAGATTCTTGCCCATGAAAACCTTTTCTTCTAACTAGCCATTCCTATAAATAGAAAATTTAGATCTTTTGTTGTTCATTCTCCATCATCCAATTTAGGATTAGGATAGATTAGATAGGATATAATGAATCTACCCCTCATTCCATATCTCTTCTAGAAAATTATCCTTGAATCCTCTTTGAATTTTCCTAGAAATGGTTTGCTTTGAATTTTGTGCCACTAGCTCATCAATCTTATCTTCCACCTAGTTCACACAATCCAAGAAAAAATTTGGTTGGCTTAGATTCATTGAATTAATGATCTTTAAAATAATGTAGTCACTCAACATTAACTTGCATTTGATGCTCGACATATACTACATTACCTGACATCCTCTGTGGAATCACTCGACATGAACTAAATTTTATTGGTTCTCAGTATCAACTAAACTTTACTCAGCATCCACTATTTTTCTTTGCATACATTGACTTTTCTCGGCACGTACTATCCACTCAGTCAAGCTTGGTAGACTAACTTTGTTTAACTTGTTGTTCTATACTTGCTTATAAGTATAACCAACCTTTGTATCCTTAAGTAGATTATTAATACATCATGTTATTCTTGTACTCCTTTACATATCCTAACTCAACCTTTCCTCTAGGTGCTATTATTACATCTTTTGATCAAATCCTCTTCATCAATCAAATAAGTGATATTACTTAAATCATATAAGCAGTTGTCTTACCAGCAAATAGCAGGTTTGACATTAGTTACAAAATAATTATTCAAGGACATTGATCATATTTGTATCAATCTATTCTCAAAAATCTCCTTCTTCAACAATCTTAATCTTTGGCATTGATGGAAAACCAAACTGATCAACCAAACTAACTAGGTTAAAATAGTAAGACCAACAAAATGCCAAAAAAAAATTTCCTTGTATTGAAATCTCTTCCTCTATTAGCAACTTCCATCATCTAAATAAGTTACAAAGCTCTTCCTTATAACTTTCTCTAAATTACTTCTTGTCTCTCCCTCTTACTAGGTAGATGTTAGGATTTCACTTTGTTCTCTTTATTCTCCTGATTAGTAACTATCTCCCTCTTTCTTGTATTTTTCTTGATTAGCAATTATCTCCCTCTTTGAAATAATGCCAAAGACTTTTCATCTTAATATGGAGATATGAACTTATTTTGTTTCTTCAATTTCTTCCTTTGTCACCTTCCTTGTGACTATTTTGAAGTTTCAGCTCATTGACTAATTTAGGCAGCTCCTAAAGTAATATCCACTACTTCAATTTGTAACATGGGTAAGTGCACCAAGTTGTGGTGCCAAAAGTGGGGTATAAGTGCACACCTTTTTCTTGAAATCAGCAATTTCTAAACTTCAACAAGAATTTGACGATAGTTATGCTCAAAATTTTAAGATATGACAAAATAAAAGTCAGAGTCCTTTGAATCTAGTTTCTAAACTACTATTGTATTTTTTCAAAATGGTTTAGTTTTAGGTCCTCAAAAAGGGGGCTATAGAAAGTGGTACTATTTATTCCAAAAAGACATAACACAGTACAAAGTGTGGCCCCTCTAAAATTTTAACTTTTAAAAAAAAAAATTCTTTAATTGCTCTGGTCAAAAGTTACTTAACACTATGTAGTTTATCCCAAATTTTTTGGGTAATTTTACAATGAACTTTTAAACTAGACACATCCCAAAAATGTGAAAAATTTGTGTTCTCTCCATAGAAATAATTGAAAACTAATGTAAAAAAAAATTTTTTAAAAAAAATCAAAGTCTGTAGAATGGAGTCTAGTTTCTAAAAAACTAAATTGTTGTAAAATTCAATGAATGAGCTAAAATCTATAGCCCAATTAGTACATGGTGGTTTTTGAAAAAAAATGAACATACATTCAAAATAAATTATAAATGAAAGGCTTGAAATAGTTCAAATTTAAAATAAATTATATGGTTATATAGCTAACACAGAGACCTACAATGTCATGCAACTTGATCTTATCAATGCCCAACCACGAGGAATCTTGAAGGAGAGCACACAAGAAAAATCAATCAATTTTTGTATGTTTTTAGAAAAACATGTCTTAGACCTATTTATAAACTCCAAACCTTTGGGTTGGATCTGCAAGGAAAAAACAAGCCTTAGGCTTTCTTTTAATGCAAATCTTAGAATAGCACATGCACACTATAGTGCACATGTGCTATTTAAAGCATTTGAATTTTGGTCTCAATAGTGTGTTCACACACCCTATTGAGACCTAAATAGTGCACAAAGAAGGAAGAATAGATGCAAAGCAAGAGCAAGAGAGAGTAGGGGGGAGGGGGGATGGCTGTGTGTGTGTGTGAGAGAGCAAGACAGATAGAGAGAAAGTAGGGGATGGGAGAGAGAGGAAGTGAGAAAGAGTAGGGGTGGAAAAGAGAGTACGGGATGGGAGATAGAGGAAGTGAGAAAGAGTAAGGGTGGCAGAGAGAGTATGGGATGGGAGAGAGAGGAAGTGAGGAAGAGTAGGGGTGGCAAAGAGAGTACAAGATGGGAGAGAGAGGAAGTGAGAAAGAGTAGGGGTGGTAGAGAGAGTAGAAGATGGGAGAGAGAGGAAGTGTGAGAGAGAGTAGAGGTGGAAAAAAGAGAGTATAGGATGGGGGAGAGAAATGGAAAGTAGGGGACAAGAGAGAGAGAAGAAGTGTGAGAGAGTAGGGGGTGGCAAAGAGAGAGTAGAGAGGGAAAAAGTGAGAAAGAGAGTGAGAGTGAGAGCGAGTGAGAGATAGAGTAGGGGATGAGAGAGAAGAGAGGGGGGATGGGTGTGTGTGTGAAGGAGAGAGAGTAGGGAATGGGAGAGGGCAGAGAGAGATAGCAAGAGAGTAGGGGATGATAGAGAAAGAGAGTAGGCAGTGGGAGAGGGAGTGGGAGAGGGAGAGAGAGGGAGGGATGGGAGTGTAAGAGAGAGTTTAGGGGATGGGTGAGAGTGTGAGAGAGTAGGGGTGGTAGATAAAGTGAGAGTAGAGGTTGGGAGAGAGAGAGAGAGAAAGTAGAGAGGGAGAGAGTAAGAGAGAGACAATAGGCAGTGGGAGAGGGAGTGGGAGGGAGAGAGAGGGAGAATGGGAGTGTGTAAGATAGATAAAGTAGTGGATGGGAGAGAGAGGGTAGGTAGTGGGAGAGGAAGTGAGAGAGGGAGAGAGGGGGGAATGGTAATGTGTGTAAGAGAGAGAGAGAGAGAGTAGGGGGTGGGAGAGAGAGGAAGTGTGAGAGAGTATAGGGGTGCAGAGAGAGAGAGTACAGGTTGGGGGAGAGAGAGAGAGAGAGAGAGAGAGAGAGAGAGAGAGAGAGAGAGAGTAGGGAATGGGGAGAGAGAGATTGCAAGTAGAGGATGGGGGAGGGAGAGAGTAGGCCGTGGGAGATGGAGTGAGAGAGAGGAGGATGGGAGTGCATGTGTGTGAAAGAGAGAGAGTAGGGAATGGGAGTGGTGGGAGAGAGAGTAGCTCAAGAGAGAGAAGGGGATGGGAGAGAGAGAGTAGGTGATAGAGAGAGAGGGGGATGGAAATGTGTGTGTGTGTGTGTGAGAGAGAGAGAGAGAGAGAGTAGAGAGGGAGAGAGCCAGAGTGAGAGAGGGAGAGAGAGAGAGAGAGAGAGAGAGAGAGAGAGAGAGTAGGTGGTGGGAGAGGGAGTGGGAGAGGGAGAGTGAGTGAGAGATAGAGTAGAGGATGGGAGAGGAGAGAGAGGGGGATGGGTGTGTGTGTGAAAGAGAGAGTAGGGAATGTGAGAGGGGAGAGAGATAGAGAGAGAGCAAGGGATGAGAGAGAAAGAGAGTAAAAAATGAGAGAGGGAGTGGGAGAGGGAGAGAGATGGGGGATGGGACTGTGTGTAAGAGAGAGAGAGTATGGGATGGGAGAGAGTGTAAGAGTGTAAGAGAGAGTAGTGGTGGAAAAGAGAATGAGAGTAGGGGATGGGAGAGAGAGAGTATAGTAGAGAGAGAGAGAGAGATATATATATATATATATATATATATCTATAGTAGGCAGTGGGAGAGGGAGCAGGAGGGAGAGAATGGGAGTGTGTGTAAGAGAGACAAAGTAGGGGATGGGAGAGAGTAGGTGGTGGGTGAGGGAGTGTGAGAGAGAGGGGGGAATGGGAATGTGTGTAAGAGGGACAGAGTAGGGGATGGGAGAAAGTGTGAGAGTGTGAGAGAGAGTAGGAGTGGAAGAGAGAGTGCATATGGGATGAGAGAGAGAGAGTAGGGGATGGGAGAGAGTGTGAAAGAGAGTAGGGGATGGAAGAGAGAGTATGAGAGTAGGGGATGTGAAAGAGAAAGTAGAGAGGGAGTGGGAGAGAGAGAGAGGGGGGGAATGGGAGTGTGTGTGACAAATCTAGAGAGTAGAGGATGGCAGAGGAGAGAGAGAGGGGGGATGGGTGTGTGTGTTTGTAAAAGAGAGAGAGTAGGGGATGGGAGAGGGGAGAGAGAGATTAGGGGATGGGGGAGAGAGAGTAGGTAGTGGAAGAGGGAGTGGGAGAGGAAGAGAGAGAGGGGGAATGGGAATGTGCATAAGACAAAGAGTAGGGGATGGGAGAGAGTGTGAGAGTGTTAGAGAGAATAGGTGGTGGCATAGAGAGCTTGTATAGGATGGGAGAGAGAGAGAGAGTGAGAGTAAGGGATGGGAGAGAGAGAGAGAGTAGAGAGTGTGTGAGAGAACTTGAGAGAGAGAGATAGTAGGCTGTCGGAGAGGGAGTGGGAGAGGGAGAGGGGGAGAGATAGGGGCATGGGAGTGTGTGTGATAGATCTAGAGAGTAGGGGATGGGAGAGAAGAGAGTGGGGGGATAAGAGTGTGTGTGACTATGAAAGAGAGAGAGTACAGAATGGGAGGGGAGAGAGAGAGTAGGGGATGGGGGAAAGAGAGTTGGTAGTGGGAGAGGGAGAGAGTGAGAATAAAGGATGGGAGAGAGTGTGAGAGAGAGTAGGGGATGAGAGAGAGTGTGAGAGCGAGTAGGGAGAGGGAGATAGAGAGAGGGATGGGAGTGTGTGTGACAGATCTAGAGAGTAGGGGATTGGAGAGAAGAGAGAGGGTGAATGGGAGTATGTGCCTATGAAAGAGAGAGAGAGTAGGGGATGGGAGAGAGTGTGAGAGTGTGAGAGAGAGTACGGGGTGGTAGAGAGAGAGAGAGAGAGTACAAGATGGGAGAGAGTGTGAGAGAGAGTAGGGGGTGGTAAAGAGAGAGAGTATAGGATGGGAGAGAGAGAGTGAAAGGATGGGAGAGAATGTGAGAGAGTAGGGGATGGGAGAGAGTGAGAGAGAGAGAGAGAGTAAGAGTAGGGGATGGGAGAGAGAGAGTAGAGAGGGAGAAAGAGAACTATAGAGAGAGAGATAGTAGATGGTGGGAGAGGGAGTGGGAGAGGGGGAAAGAGAGGGGGGATAGGAGTGTGTGTGAGAGATCTAGAGAGTAGGGGGGATAGAATGTGTATCTATTAAAGAGAGAGTTTAGGGATGGGAGAGGGGAGAGAGAGAGTAGTAGATGGGAGAGAGAAACTAGGTGGTGGGAGAGAGAGAAAGAGGGGAGATGGAAGTGTGTGTAAGAGAGAGTAGGGGATGAGAGAGAGTGTGAGAGAGAGTAGGAGGTGGCAGAGAGAGAGAATGAGATGGGAGAGAGAGAGAGAGTGAGAGTAGGGGATGGGAGAGAGTGTGAGAAGAGTAGGGGGATGGGGGAGACAGAGAGAGGTACTAGGCAGTGAGAGAGGGAGGATGGGAGCGTGTGTGAGAGATCTAGAGAGTAGGGGATGGGAGAGGAGAGAGGGTGAGAGAGGGAGAGAGAGAGTAGGTAGTGGGAGAGGGAGAGAGAGAGAGAGAGAGTAGGGGATGAGGGAGAGAGAGAGAGAGAGAGAGAGAGTAATGGATGGGAAAGAGTAGGCAATGGGAGAGGGAGTTGGAGACAGAGAGTGAGAGAGAGTAGGTGATGGGAGAGAGAGTAGGAGAGGGAGAGGGAGAGAGAGTAGGTGATGGGAGAGGGAGAGTGAGAGATAAAGTAGGGGTTGTGAGAGGAGAGAGACTAAGAGAGAGTAGGGGATTGGAGAGGAGAGAGAGTAAGGAGAGAGGGAGTTGGGATAGGGAGAGAAGTGGTTTGACATAGTGGATATGCACTATAGTGCATACACACTTTATAGCGTGTATGCACTATAGTGCATATGCACTATGTGAAATCACCAAAAAATGGTCAAAAAGCAACTTTGGGGCCCATTTCATCCATTCTCTACTTATGGTCTACTATACATTCTATTATTCCAATAGAAAACATGAGTTTCAACATAGTAAACACTACTTGAGGACTTTTTCAAGCTAGCAAATACCAATTTCAATCATTGGATACATGATTTGAAAACTTTTTGAATATTCCTTGTATAGAAAAGGTTAGTGCAATCCTTTTTAAATATTGTTTGTTGATATATAGATACAAATTTGATTATAATTTGACATGTTGTTTAATATATAGTGAATTCATTAAAATTTGTATGTTTGAATGAAATGTTATTTCAAAATGGTTAGAAATTTGACAAGTTGTTTGATATATATTGTGTATTCATTCAAATAATTGTAATTTTTATATGTATTTGAATAATTTGTAATTTACACATTGTAAGTAATTCATATGTTTGAATAACTTGACATGTAGAAATTATCATCATGCCAAGCAAGAAACTAGAAACTCAAACAAATAACAATAGGGAGAGAGATTTTTCAATTAAAAGAGATATAATGAAACTACTACATGAACAAAGAAAATTGCAAAGAAATAATGAAGAATTGACTTTTAAAGAGGATCAAGAACCACCAGTACAAAGAAACAAAGAGGAAGAATTAGAAAGACAAAGAGAATGAATGAGACTATTATGCTCAAGAAGACAATTGAATTGTGAAGCTACACCATCTTCCAATGTTGGAGTCATATCATCCTCTCATGTTTTAGAGACACTAATTTGTAGATCTAACAATGTACACATTCCATCATGCCATGTTGAAAGCACAACATCAACACATCAATTAGGTGATATTCCATCTTTTGCATCATATTGCCAAGGCACATCATCTTCAGTTCTAAGTATGCAATATACTCAACCTTATGTTGATGTTCAAAATGTTGAGGGAATGGAAGAGATTATAACACATTCTAGAATTCATTTTAGAAGACCAAAATATTTGATTGATATTGATACTAATATTTTGAAATCAATGCTTGACAAGATTAGCAAGTTTACTTGTCAAAAAAAAGTTAATCGTATGTGAAGATTATTTTTTGAAGAATTAAATATTATAGATCAATGCCAATTATTTGTTGAAATGATGAGGAATTTGAAATTTAGGCCTATCATGAAGAGTCTTAGGCTAAGAATGATAAATGATTCAAATGAAAAAAACATTGTAAAGAATCTAAATTATGTTTATGACAAAGTGGGTTTTAAATCACATACCAAAGTAATATCACAAGATGAGTACTTACATCAACAATAGTAAGTAGCCAAATGAAGAAAGCTTGACTCATTAGAACGACAAGAAAAACATTAAAAATTGGTAGAGGTACTCTAAGGAGAGCCATGCTAAGGCATGAGATTGAAAGATCCAAAAAAAAATGAGCTATGGACATTTAGTGGTAGACTACCGCAAAAGTATAAAGAAATTATTGTAGCTTTGGAATCATTGATCGAAGATTTTTGGAAAAATAACATACATGTTTCCCCTAATCAAAGAGATGTTTTAAGAAGGAGGATTGGTAGCCAAAATCATGAGCCACATGCAAAACATTTTTTGGACTCAACTCAAACACAATTTTTAAAAAAATTTATTGGTATGTATCCTCAAATTCGAATAAGTCAAAGATTTTTTGAGATGGGAAAACCTTTTTATGTGAAGATAAATCACACATGCACACCTTCTTTCTGTAGGATACATATTGAATTTTCTATTCATTTTGATGTTTTTAGGAATATATGTGTGTTTTTGCATTTTGATTTTGTTTTGTAGGATTGTGACATGAATGAGCCACCAAGATCTTCAATGGAATTCATATCCAACATTTTATGTGAAATAGAGGATGGCCAATAATTTTACAAGACATCATTCTTGGATGGTATGTTCTTATTTTGTTGTTCTTTGCAACATTTATCAACTTGTTAACATATGGATAATACACATGCAATTGGAAATAAAATAGTAGATTATAGAAAGCTTAAAATAGTGACATATGTTCTAAAATATGGGAAATAGGGTAAAATATGTGATTTAGTCATTGAAAAAATTCTAGTGTATGAGTTCATGAAGATTTTTCATGAAAAGATTATTTATGAGTATGCAAGGCATACACATAGAGCTCAATGGCTAGATTTTCAATTCAAGTTGTGCAAGGATACGTTTCCATTAGATACCTTTATTTCGGTTGTAGATTTTGTAGAGAACTACACACTACAATCACAAAATGAGGTGTAAGAAAAGTATTATACTTCTCAACAAGTTTTCATGTTTGTTCACATAACATTCATGCATTCACCTACAAGTATAGAGGATGATAAGAAGATTTTGAGGGAGTACCATTTTTACATCAATGATGATTGATCAAATTCTATGGAATTCATACATGGTTGTTTTGAAACTATTTTATAGAGATTTGGCTAACAAGGGCATAACATATCATCAACACATTATTTGATCAAAAAATTATGCATCTCAATTCAAGAATCCATGGATGTTATATTGGTTGAGCAAGATGAACAAGTTGTGTAGAATTAAATATATGTGGAATTTCATAGAGTTTGGTCACGAAAAGGGAGAGCACAATGGTGCAGGCACATGCATCAAAAGAGCCTTGGCTCATGAAGAACTAAAGTACAAAGATGGAACAATATTGATAGATGAAAAATCCATTGTCCAGTGGCGTAACTCTATAATGGGTCTAGGTAAGGAAGGTGATTCTATGGTCCATAGATTTTTTTGGTTGATGATAATACTAACATTGTACCATATCAAGATTTTTGTACACTAATAGGATCTAGTGAGTTGCACTCTTTTAGAAGCTTTGATGTAGGTTCATGGAGTATCCACACACGAAAAATGGTATGCTATTGTCCATCATGTGTAGAGAAAAATTAGGATAACTGTGAGTCAACTAAATGGGTGGACAAATGGGATATACGAATTTTGGACCCAATTGACACCTGTCATACCCTACAAGCACTAAAAATGGTAGAGATGGATTCATCTATTGACTTTGACTTCTTGTCTAATCTAGTGCAACTTGGTAATATATATATCTATATATCTTTTTAATTTCAATATGTAACTTTATAACTTTTACCTAAGCATTTTTTGAATTAATGACTGCATTTTGTATATTTGTCATTGTATGCCACATTTTTGTTGCTATTGCACTTGAAGAAAATGAAGAAGGGATAGATTATTATTTGTGTCATTGTGTCCAAGCCAAACAAAAGTTGGATCACTCGATTATAGATGGTGAAGGTTTAGAGTACCATGTCAGTATGGTGGTTGTAACTGGCACATGGCTTAGATGATATTCTATGAAGAACCCTAACTTGTGGTTATTTGAGGATTGGAAAATGGAGAAGAAGATTCTTCATTATTCAAACCTTGTTGTCACATCAAATGTCCACTTGATAAAATATGGTGGAAAACCACATAATAATATTTTTTGAAAACATCATGGGTTAGAAAATGAGGCAATACTTGAGACATTAAAATGTCAAGTAGATCCAGTTGGCTCATTAGATTGAATAGGGAGAGAGGGAGAGAGAGAAAGAGTGATCAATTGGATCCAAATAAAATGTTGCAACCTCTCCCCCAAGACTATCCACATGATAAGCTAGGTATTGTTATTATGTGTAAGTGATGAGATAAGTTTAAATCATAGATTTTATGTTTTGTTTTGTTTAGAATCAAGATACATTATTTTAATTTATATTAGATTCTTTAATAGGACCCATTTTTAGATCAGTTATTTGAATACGTGAAAGTTTAGAATTTTTTGTTTAGATCAAAATTTAATGAAAGAACATGAAAATTGTTAGAATGTGAATGCTTTGCAATGTAAAGTCATGATTGTGTGCATGTAACTAGAAACTTCAAACTAGCGAAAGCAAGGATACAATGAGAGAAGTTTTCAATACTCATCAAGAAAGGGTTATCATACAACTTAGAAAGAAAGGATTTGTACAAGTGGATAATTCTTAATGACAAGCCACATTCAATTTTTGTCATTCTCTAATTTTAGTGGATTAATCTTATCCTAGATTTTTTACTATGCTACTTCTTCATTTGTAGGTCACCAAATAAGAGGGCTAATAAAGTCGAAGCACCAATGATAAATGGTGAGACACCAAAATCATCTACAAAATAGTATTATCAATTCAATCCTCAATGTTTATTAGTGATTTTTGTTCAAGTACCATTGTCTTTTAATCATCTTATGCCTGGGATTGTAGAGGATCACAATCATCAAAAAGTAAGAAGGAAAATAGGTCTCAATCTAATGATAATGGGGTAGTTACAGATATAGTTCTCTCTAAGGATAATGTTGATCAGCCAATGTATAAGTTGAGAGGACCAAAAGACTATTTAGGTCTACTAAAAACAAATGAAACTTTTGATATTTTAGGATATAAAATGTTTATTGATGGATTTGACAAGAATTAAAATTATATAGACAATCAATTTACTCTTCCATAAAATGGTTCCTATGTTAACAACTTTTATTGTATTTCTTGATTTTGTTCTAGAATTTATTGTGATTGTGATATTGGTTTTTAACTAAAGGAGAACAAAGCAAAAAGAGTAAACAAGTTGCATCTGTGAACACACCTACAAATGCAAGTGGAAGAAAGTCTAAGGGAGCTAAGGAAGTGAAAACTTTAATAGATCAGGACCAAATAGGGATATCATCAAATATAGGTGCAAGGAGTTAAAATGAAAAACCTTTCGTATCTAAACTCCAAAATACCATTTTTGGTTTTAAAATAAACTTGAGTATGCATGTGACTTATTTTTTCTAAAATAGTAGACTTTGGAAGCTAGGCTTCACTTCAAAAATATATGAAGAACATGCAAAGGTATTAGAAACTTCTTAGATGGAGGTTATAATGTTTTAGAATGTTAGAACTATTTTCAAGTTCATATCAGCCCATTTATAAAGGCTTGAGATTCATTGGTATTTCTAATTGCTAGTTAGCAAGAAAAGTTGCTAATTGCAAAAAGTTGCTAACCAACATTTTTTGCAAAATAAGTTGTCAATCTATTAGGGAGTTGTACAATCATCACAAAAATTCAAAAATTTATTGTTACCATTGGAGGAAATCTATTTAAGGTTTCCACAAGTGGAGAAACCCATTGTACGGATGGGTGAACAAAAAATAATGAATAAAATTGAGAATTTCAGCCTTTTTCTCCATTGTTTCAATTTTGTATGGCTTGTACAGATTGGTAGTAGTGAAAGTTTCATATGGTTGGATAGAGGATTGAGTTAGTGTTCCATTTCATTTTTTTTTAAGTCTTTATCTTACATACAACAAAAGTTACATATATTTTTGTAGAGGTTGGTCAAATTTACCCTAAATCTAAGGGTTTCTTCAAGATGGCCTCCTAACTTGCAAATCCATTATGGGATTTCAATGCCACTTTGGGGAATGTAAATTAGGAGAGGGTAATTTAATATGGTAGAGATTAAAAACTATAGGATTAGGGTACCTATTTTTACCAGTAAGCCCTAGACAAAACATGGTCATATGTTTAGTCTAGATTTGAAGAAGAAAGAAGGTTCAGGCTTCCAAACTAATTGATTTGACCTAGATTAAGGGTGAAGGAGGATTAATTGGATTTTAAGAAGAGTTCTAAAGGGTATATCTAGGTCTATGAACCCATTTTCTCATACTTCCTTTGTAACCCAGCCTAATCTGGCCAATTAGGTTTGTGACTCAAAGTGGGTGTATGTTGGTGTTAGAATAGAGTCTGAGTTTGATCTTTTGGAATCCCTAACAATTTTTTTAAGGGTTTATAAATAAGTGAAAATATATGTGGTCCTTTGCAAGGTTTGGGAGTTTGACTGAGAAAGCTAGGATTAGCCCTATTAGGAATCCTGGTAACAAATATGCAAATCAATTGTTGGGTGTTGGAGAACTTGAAATTTTGGAGTTTCTTGTTGTATTAGGTCCACAAAAACCTTTTCTATCAAGAAAGTTGAGTTCTAAACCCATTTAGGAAGAATTTTCCTTTTAGGCCTATTGGAAAGTGGAAAGAGGGCACAATTTAGGGCTTTGGTACCTAGAAACCTCTTGGAGTCAAATTAACTTCATATTACTTTTATTTGAACCTTTTTATGACACTATGAAAAGATTTGGGACCTAGGAGTTTGAATGGTTAGCACTTCCTTTGCAAATGCATGAGAATTAGGCCTTAAAAATATGAGAAACAGTGAAAATAGTCATATACCTTCCAAAGAACCCTACCCTATCCTTTTGGTATGTTAAGGTAATCCATAGAGGGTACTAAAATATATAATTTATTTGCCTAGTTTTTTGGAAAAGGTTGAAGAAAACTCCTTGTGAGTGCTACTGCAAGGCTACAAGGCATGCTATTAGGCCTAGTTTGAGGAATACTAAAGTTTTGGTGTCTAAACCATTGAAAAAAGTATGAAACCTATTCAAGTACCTTGGATTTCATTTTTTAGGGCTATTTGATCACATCATAAGACTTGTTGGTGGATAATTTACCATTTCACTTATTGTAGGCACTTTTGGTCACTAGATTCAATTGTGCATTTGATTGAATTTGTATTTGGCACAATAGAAGCATCACAAGTGAGGTTTTATAGGGTAATTTGTATTTGATTGAGTTTTTATTTGATTGATTCTACATCACAAGTGAGGTTTGATAGGGTAATTTGATGCAAAGATGACACAATAGAAGTAATAATCAAGCCCAACCCCTAGACAACCTTCAATGTGCTCACAAGGATTGAACAAAAGATTTGGTCTACTTCCTCAAGTGCATACTGCTCCTAACAACCACTGAAAAGTGTTTCTAGACTCACCTTCTACAAGTAAGACTTAAAATAATATGCACCCAACTCAAGCAAATATGACAACCTCCTTTGAAATGGGAAAAATGAGGATTTTGTTGTTCTAGGATTTTCCACCACTAGCAAGGGCTTGGGACAACTTAGTCTCAACACAAATAAGGCAAACCAACCACTGGTTGTACTCCCAACAATCCACAACTCAACTTGCAATTTTAGACCTATTAGCTTATTAGGTTTCCTAAAACTAATTTTTACCTATGAATGTAAAAATCATCAAAGGACTTGGGGAATAAAATGCTGATTCAAGTACCCTTTTCCAAGCTCTAACAAAATCCAAAGTTTCAGAAACCAACTCCACTCCAGCATATGCCAACAAGCACAAAGTACTCGGGCCTAATTAGCCACTTTAGGCTTGGTTTTCAAGGAAAATGGTCAAGAATGGGTGCATAAAATCAAATCTCCACTTCCAAGCTATTCTTAAGGCTCAAGAAAGGGTACTTTGTTTTGACACCAAGTCCTCAAACTCTTTCCATCATTCTATCCACTCTAATCTCTCCAAAACAAGGTCAAATACGTGTAGATATTTGACCTAGGGCTTCCTTCAAAAATTCACCAACTTGCCCTCCTACTCCAAAACTACAAAAATTGGATAATATATAACCCTAACTTGCTCCATACTAGAGAAGAGAGAAATCCACTAGTGGAATCTCAAGTTAGGGGCATTTTATTGTCCAAACCCTCAAAACAAGAGTTTCACATACTAGCAAGGAACACAATTTGATAACTTTTGCCAAACAATTGATAAATTCTTCAAATCAAAGCCAAAAACTTATATATAGGTAACTCCAAATTTTCAATGGAGAAGATTCATCCCCCAATTAGTGGATTCTATGCAACACGTGAAAAATCAAAGAAAAGTGTTAGAACAATAGGAATTTTATTGATTCTTGAAAGCAAATACAACTGAAACCTCTATATATCTCCCTCTTTGAATGCTTATATCCTATATAGGTTATTTACAACTGATTTAACCAACCTTTGGTCAATTTTAGCTAGTGGAAGTTGTATTTTAAAAAGTTGTCAAGAAAATTGCAAAAGTTGCTAAGCAACTTTTTTGCGATTTTGCAATTTTTGTGCTAAGACAACTTTTATTGTAAATATGTTTGCAAATGAACTCTAAAAACTCTTGGGGACCTTATTAATGTTATAAACACCTATAAATGCCTAGAAAACATGGAAATAACCAAAAATCCACTTATTGGACCAACTGACTTCTAGCCCAAGAAATGAGGGTTTGGTGGAAGTTTACATAGATATGCATGGATGCTTAAACAAACTTGAAAATCCTTGTATTTAATATTTGAAAGGGGTATTCAAAAGTGTGAAAACATTCATAGGTTTTTTGACAATCTTGGGAATTAAATGTTGATTTCGACATTGGTAGGCTACTAGATAGGCCTAGAAGGCCATAGTTGAAGAATGGTGAAAGATGGGTTGATAGGAATGAAGTGGTCACCTCACCAAACTGTATGTAGCCCTTTTATTTTGAAAAAAATGCCTCCATTGCTTCAACCTAAAATCAATTTGCACCTTATTATCTTGTTACATAGATCCACTCATTCATATTTCTTACACATATGAATATGGCCCTTGTGTTTCATAGGAAATAGTCTTTGTCCTATGGTTAAAATTTTATTATGTAATGTGCCCACATATAGAATAATTCTACCAATGGATTAGTATTGGTGTCACCAATCTCAATGGTGTAATTGTTGCTTCAAATGTTGGACCTTCGATAGAGAAATCATGATAGTTTTCTTAAATTCCTTCTTTACAAGGTCACTATACTAGATACATATACTATTAATTTTAGGATCATTTCCATTTGATAGTCACGGTGATCCCCTTTAGGTATTGTCTATGATCTTTTTTACTAAATATATGCAGCCTAGCCTTTCATGACTTTTGCATAAGCTAGAGTGATCCAATACTAGATAACAAATATTGTATCAAGTATCATTACAAATTACCTCCGATTTCTATGTTTTCTTTGTTGTTCAATGGTAGAACAATTTTACTCTAATATCTCTATGATGATCTGCTCTTCTTAACTTGGATTGTTCTATTTGAGATTCTATGCTAAATTGGTTTGGAAGTAAAGCATTAACACCCTCTAAATTCTTGTAGATGAGTAGATATATAGTGGTCATCTTCTGTGAGACCCAGGGGACCTCCGTTCACAATATTTCTAGAGTACGTGCTCCTTTGTATCGACAATACTTGATGTGGGAATTAAAGAGATTACTAATAACTACAAATGCCTTCACTGAAAAATGATGATCTTTATGATTTTCTTATTTCCCTCTAATCTGATGTTGTAACTCATTTAGTATGCCACATATAATTTGTACTATTGTGCAGCAAAAGGACTCTCTCTTCCTCCATATCTGATATTCCAATTGAGTAATGATGTAAAAAGAGAAAAAATGCATAAAATTTTGTCCTCTTGCATAAAATGCTATCCTCTTGCCTTTTTCTCTACATTTTTCCATAACATCAAGAAAATAAATTGAAGATTAGGATACCCATTTTGTTCCTCTATAACATATCAAAAGACAAGGTATCATTGTTAATTTGGACCAAGTCTCTATTGTTACACTATGGGCCGCTTTTAGGGGAAACAATGAGCAATATAGGTGATTTTCAAGGAAAAAAACCTTTTTATATTTCTTAGAAGGTTATAAATTTCCCTAGTGTCATTAGGTTATTTTTTAGGCATCTAGGAGTTAAGATGTCAAAAATTGCAAAAAATTGCAAAAGTTGTCAAAGCAAAATTGCAAAATGGCTAACAACTTTGCAGGAGTTTGGAAATTGTTGAAGGAATGAGCATTTGGAAATAAGTTATTTTACTATTTCTAAAAATTTTCCAAGTTTTAGAATTAAAATCAAACGTAAAATATAAAAATTGCACTTTTTTTGCAAAGTTGCATTGCTGAAAGTTGTAAAAGTTGCTCAAATTTGCAACTTAGTGGAAAAAGGGTTGTGAGATCAAATTGTCTGCTCTGTTATCTTCAGATGGCTATGTAAACCCTATCCCCAACCTTTTTCTATCCTATTTAGGGCTCAAACATTCTTGGGCATGCCAAACCAGAATGTCCCTAAGGGTCACTAAATGCCATAGTGTTGTATTTTTGATGGGGCATATCTCGGAGCTTGTACGAGGTATGGATGCAATTCTAGTTCCTATAAGACCATGCTATAGAGACTGACAATAACCTCTCTCACATTTTGGAGATCATACTTCATTTTGATTTTGTGATGCCATCTCAGGTGATGCTGAAACTTGTAGTGTTGGCTAGTACAAAGTTGCCAACTGCCAAATCTCTCTCACCTTTCATCATGGGATTGAACTATCTTCTCTGTTAGCTATAAGTGGCCAGATAAATCCTATCCCCAACCTCATCTTGTCCCATTCAACACTTGAACATTCTCAAGCACGCCCAATTGGAACATCCCTAAGGGTCACTAAATGCCATAGGGATGTAATTATTGAAGGGGCATATCTCGGAGCTCGTGCAAGGTATAGATGTGATTCTAGTTTCTATAGGACTATGTTGTGGAGACCTATAGTAACCTATATCACTTTTTGGAGATCTTACTCCATTTTTATTTTGCAATGTCATCTCGGGTGATGCTGAAACTTGTAGTGTTGGCTAGTACAAAGTTGCCAACTACCAAATCTCTCTCACCATTCCTCCTGGGATCAAACTATCTATTCCATTAGCTCTAGGTGGCTAGGTAAACACTAGCCCCAACCTCTTCCCATCTTGTTGAGTGCTCAAACATTCTCAAGCATGTCAAACCGAAACATCCTTGACAAATATAATGACACATTAAGGGGCTTACAAGAGTTCATAAGTTTCTATTTATCTCCTCCACATTAAAAATATCATGGAGAAAACATGGTGTGATGTGTAGAATGATAAGATTATAAAGGGCTGATAAATTTTCCTCCTCGTCATAACTCACAATCTTGAGGGTTTATTAGAGGTAGGCTTAATATGGCACATATTCTAATGTGCCATAGGTTTATAAGATCGTATCAAAACTATCAAAGGAATGATAGAGATCACTATTTTGCATCATTATGAGGGTTTACGAAGGAATAATCAATGCATCACTATTTTGCATCACTATAGAGACAATTTTAATGATAATCAATGCATATGGTAAGGGCATTACAAAGGAATGAGATCAAAGAAATATCTTCAAGGCAACAATAGTGAGTGTGATGAGGAACTTTTTAAACCTTTGTAGTAGTTATATCTTTGCTTCATTAATGTTTCATTAAATCTTGAGAATCCTATTATGTACACCCTATTTTTCAAAGTGCTAGGATCAGCATAAGCATAGCATTAAAAATATTCATCCAATGTTGGGGTGGAAGTTGCGAAATATTGTGGGAGCATGTTTGTAATAAATGTTTAGATGCATAACATAGAAGGCGGGCTTTAAACATGAACATGATCATAAATCAATATGACAATGGCATAAATTGCAAATGATAAAATTTTGGCTATATGTAATAATTTATGTTTTGAATTGAAATTTTGTTTTGACTTTTGAAGTATGATTATATATATATATATATATATATATATATATATATATATATATATATATATATATATATATATATATATAATTTAAAAAGTAAAATATACTAGTATTAAATTTAACATGCTTGTAAGTTTTGTAGCCTATCTACACCTAAAGAATGAAAGGCATCACAAGTCTTAATTTCAATAACCACAATATTACAAGAAATCCATGCAGTAATCTAAGAAATCTAGAGAGTAATTCTTCCTTGTATCCCCTTGGCAGGGACCTAAGAGATCACTTAATTAATAAGGGTAAAAGTGGAATAAATTTTATTCTATTTTTAACACAAAATTAAAGCACATACATCTATTATATATCATTTTTTCATATGCTCCTAACATTTTTCTCCTCCAACATGATCTTTATACAAAATGGATACATAAGTATTATATCATAGTCATGATACAAAAATATGATGTTGCAACTTATAGTCACACACAAGAAAAGATGCAAAATTGGAATGTGTGAAGAAAGATCATCCAAGGCTCTTGAAAAACTCTGGAAAAATACTCAATGGATAAAAGACTGTCCACCCAACCATCAAAGCTTACTGCCCCACTCCCCTAAGCTAGGAGATAACACAAGGCCCCACACCAAGTTCAAACATAAGCAAGGAGATGAAATAGCTATTTTAACACTAATAAAGTTTATTGCTGATCAATATTGTATGAAAAATTCAAATTGATTAAGTATTGAATTAAACTTTCAATAAAAAAATTAAAGACAAGTAAAACTTTAAACATGAACAAGATCATAAATCATATGATGATGACATACTGGAAATGATAAACTTATGCTTAAATAGTGATAAAGTTTATTGTTAATCAATATTCTATCAAAGTTTCAAACTGATTAGGTATTGAATTTAATGTCATACATGTACATATCTAATTTAATGTCATACATGAACAAACATATCATATATTAAACAATAATGTCATAAGTCTAATAATGTCATGCATCAAATAAATGTCATACATCAAATATAAAATGTCATATATACATCAAATGTATATCGAATATGTCCACTGACATAAAATCCAACATATATGTCCACTGATGCCTATACATATACATGTCTATCAACTATATCTTCTCCTTCCCATGAGGGAAAAGAAACAACTCTCTTGAGGTCTTCTGTCATCGTGTGGAGGGAGATGGTGGTGATGATGGCATCTTCCTCACATGCTTGCTCATGCTCTTGTTGAGGCTCTTCTCTAACTTGAGTTGATGCAAACAAAGTAGATATGAATCAATAATTATTATACATTGAAATAAAATATATGTACACACAAAATTAATTATTTTCTTACCACCACCAAATAGTCGCTCTGCAAGTCCACCTGGAAGACTCGTGGATGATCAAGTGTAATAAGACCCTACAAAAATTCAATCAATATAATCACTTATAAATAAAATTAAAAATTTTTATACTAAATATTATAAACAAACACTAAAACCAAGAAAAATCTTTCATATGTTAGTCAATGGCGATGAACTAGCCATAGCTATAGCCACTCCACGATCGACAAACTGTCGGAGATGAGGAGGAGTGTTTGATGTCAAGAGCTGAATGTACATGTAACATGAAACATGAAACAAATATAATCAAATGAATTAAATTAACATGAAAAAAATGTACCTCTATGGAGCTCATATCACATCTATGCTCCGAGTCTATAGTAAATGTTGATGATCTATAGAGAACTGATGCACATGCATAATTTTTTTTTCAGTCCTTAATATGATTACTTAATAAATGTATGTATTAATTTAAATGATTAAATTGATACATACCTTTGGACTCATGGATGGGACAAAAAATGGGGCCATGGGATCACTACTAGGACCACCAACACTTTAACCCTGAATTTTGAACAATTTCAATAGATGCTAATTAATTAATCATTCATTATACATATGAAATGTGATCAAATTAGTAAATTATAATTGTAATTTACTTGTGTATCAATGCGAAATGTCTCATTCAAGAATTGATCAGTGATGAGCCCATCATTTGCACCATCTCTAGCATGAGTGCCAAATGTGCATAAGGATCTGCATGATGTGTACATGTGACCGCGATGCATAGAAGGTTCCCCCTCAACTAATGGACTTGTACAATGAATGAGGGTCTGTGTCAAAGCATTAATGATCCCTAGAGCACTGGCCTCTACATGTTCCTTCATAACTGAAGGAACAGTCACATGCTCACCCTATGGCTTGACCACAGGTGCCTTAACTACATTAGGGTCATGACATGCCCTCGGCCTCTCAAATGATGACTCCCCATCTCTACCCTGGGAGTATAATATATCAAAATAATTTGGGATCTCCCCAAGGACAAACTCACAATATAATTTCTTTAAGAAATACATGGAGACCTCGTGATTTTTGCAAGGAGGGGTATCAAAAACCATCCACATCTATCCCAAAAAATTATATCTAATAGCATCATGTATGCACCAATGGATGGGGAACCATTTAGTACTCTCTCTAATAGTATTTTGTTCACTGGGTTTTCTAAATAATGCACATATTGTACCTTTTGGTATATATATATTTTAACATCTTGATATGACAATTTATTTTCCTAAAATCTTTTTTGTTTATCCATCTTAATCCACCAAACATCTAACTGACCACTCACAAAAGCTATGTGGGTCTTAATGGATTCAAGGGGTGATGCCAATTGAGCTTTCATTGGATTAGTTTATCCACATTGTTTCAACCAACCAATGAGTCATTCTAATTCAATTTTTCTCATTCTATTTTATTTATTATATTTCCTTGTGTACGAGGAGGAGGTCTCGCAATTGGTTTAGGCTGTGAAATTTTTTGTTCTTCTTGTGTAGGGTTTTGGTTTTGATTTTCTTGAGGTTTTTGAGCTTCTTGTGTATTTACTAGTTCATTATTGACATTTCTTGATAAGAAATCAATTGAAATCTAAATAAATAAACAAAATTAAAGAAAAATTGTAAAAAAACTAAAAAACAATATAAAAAACCTAGAAAACAATATAAAAAGCATATCCAACAATGCAAAAAGAAATTTAGATAACATATGGCGTGCTCGTGATCTCGAACTTTGATGGTGAGGAGGCATATTGGCAAGGAAAGTGGTGAAAAGCTTGGTTTGTTGCAATTTGCATATGTGCTATTGCAAGGAGAAGTAGGAAAAACAAGTGAAAATGAATGGGTTGTAGGTATGTAGCCCATTTATATTATTTTTTCTTTTTTAAAAGCACGGACATGCTATAGCGCATGTGCATTATAGTGCATATGCACTATTGAAAATTGAAAAAAGAAATTATGTCACCTTTTTGGCACCACAAATTGGTGCAATTACACACATATGAAAATCAACTTGTTTGATGCAGGTTACTCCTTTTGTTACTTAGATAGCCTTTGATAGGGGTATCACCCCTAGTTTATCTCTTAGATACGCATGAGCTTCCTTAGGTAATGCTTTTTTGAAGATATTAGTAATTTTATCTTTTGTGTTAACATATTCCATTTTCACCTCTTTGTCTTCAACTAATTCTCTCAAGTAATGATACTTGATTGCAATGTTCTTAGTTTTTGTGTGTATTACAGGATTCTTTGATATGTTTATAGCACTTGTATTATCACAATAAAGTGTCACTAGTTCTATGATCTCTTCCTTCATACCTTTGAGTAACTTTTTGATCGATGCAATGTTTGTACAATTTATGGTAGCAACAATATATTTAGCTTTATTAGTAGATTGTGAGGTGCAGTTTTGTTTCCTGCTAGTCCATGTAACTAGCCTCTTACCTAAGAAAAATTGTCCTACACTAGTGCTCTTTCTGTCATCAATTTTTCCAACTCAATAAAAATTAGTGTAGGCTCTTAATTCAAATTTCTCTTTCTTCTTATAGTGCAGACCATACTCCTTTGTTCCTTTCAGATATCTTATTATTCTTTTTACACCCATCAAATGATTCTCCCTGGGCTTAGCAGAGAATCTTGAAAGTATACCTAAAGATAATCCAATTTTAGGTTTAGTATTTACTACATATTATAATTTTCCAATCATAGACCAGTACAATATTTGCTTTACCTCGGTTGAATCATCAATCTTTAACAACTTGTGTATTATTACCATAGTGTACTTACTAGTTTGGAATCCTCCAATTCAAAAAAATTCAATATTTCTTTGACATATTTTGACTAAGTGATGTATATATACCATATTTCATCCAATATACTCACAAACCCATAAAGAATTTGATCTCTACAAACATAGACATCTCAAATTCTTAGTTCATTTCATTTGCAAAAGCCTTCTATAAAGCATCTTGACCTCCAAATATGATATCATCAACAAAAATTTTAGATAACATAATACCTTTTCCTTTCTCTGTCTTCATGTATAGATTGTTGTTATCATCAGTCCTTTCAAATCCAATCTTCACAAGATACTTATGAAGTCTCTCATACCATTCTCTTTGTGCTTGTTTCAAATCATATAGAGCTTTGTATAATCTACATAACATGTACTTATTGTTAACATTGAAAAATCCTTCTAGCTATTCTATGTAAAATTCTTTCTCTAATATGCCATTCAAAAATGCAAATTTAACATCCATTTGATAAACTTTAAAAGATTTGTATGCAGAATAAGCAAGCAAAGTTCTTACTCCTTCCAATTTAGCAATAAGAGAAAATGTCTCTCCATAGCCAATTCCTTCTTCTTGTGCATATCTTTTGCAAACTAATCTTGCCTTGCTCCTTGTGATTTCACCATTTTCATCTAGCTTGTTTCTGAATACCCACTTGGTGTTAATCACATTTTTGTCTTTTGGTCTAGGGACTACAATCCATGTTTTAATTTTCTTAATTTGTTCAATCTCTTCTTCCATGGCTTTACACCAGTCCACATTTTATAAAGCATCTCTTACTGATTTGGGTTCCTTCATGCTTCGTAAACATGTATCATTTCTCAATCTATTTCTTGTCGTTGGTTTAGCATCTTTATCTACAATAATTTGTACAGTAGGATGATGTTGCTTGAAATATTTGGACAATCTTGGTTCAAATCTAGTTTTCTCATTTTGTCTTTCAACTTTAGAGTCATTGTGTACATTTGTTTTAAGTATCTTAGCATCTCTTTCATGTAAACTAATCTCTGAATCAGAATGTGCTTCAACTTCATTCTATAACTTAGCATCTAAGTGTAGCTTGGTTCCTAAATACAAATCAGTATTCATAGTATGTGACTTGGTAGTCACTAAAACTTGCTGTTGGTTTGTAGCTTGATTCACAACATCTTCTTCAGTAGGTGTGCTTCATAAGAGTATACAAATTATTTGTATTCTTTAGGTTCTTTCATAGGTTCATCCTCATATACTTCTACATATTCATAAAAATTTACATTTGCACTTTCCACAACTTTTTTGGTGTTAGTATTTAAACACTTATAAGCTTTAGTTCTTGTAGAATATCCTAGGAATATACCTTCTTCACTTTTTTTATCTAGTTTATCATTCCTGAAGTCTTTAAGAATGTAACATTTGCTTCCAAATACCATAAAGTATTTTACATTGGGTGAGTATCCATACCATAGTTCAAAAGATGTTGTATGACTACCTTTCTTGACTTGTGCATAGTTCAAGATATAAACAACTTTACTTATAGCGTCTCTCTAGTATTTCAAAGAAACATTTTTTTTATCATGAGCATTCTAGCACAATCTATTATAGATCTATTCCTCCTTTTAGCTATTCCATTTTCTAGAGCGGTTATAGGGGAAGATGTCTATCTTTTGATTCCTCTATCATTACAGAACATCTAAAACTCATTTGATATAAATTTTGCTCCTCTATTTGATCTCAAACACTTCAGACATTTACGTGTTTCCTTTTTAACTCTTTCTAAATGCCATTTAAACTTTTGGAAAGCATTAGATTTTTTTTTAAAAAAAAATAACCGTCATCATTTTAGAATAGTCATCAATAAGTAGCATAATATACTTATGTCCTTTGTAGCTTTGTAGTTTTGTTGGTCCACACAAGTTAGTAAGAACAATCTCTATTATACCTTTAGAGGTATGAGTTTTACTCTTAAAATTTGACTTTGTCAATTTCCCTAACTGACATTCTTTGCACATTATATTGTCAATTTTCATAACTGACTAACCTTTGGACTTACCTTTACCTTTGTGTAATCTTCTTGCTAGTAGTGCTTCAAGTTGTTCTATATCCTCCTCATATATATCACTGTCACTAGATACATACTTTATCTTTTGCTTCTTTTTCTTCTCATTTGGTTCCTTCAATGACACCTTAGGTTTGAAGGAAGATTCAATATTCTTAGGTTTGTAATTATCAAAGTTAGATAGCTCAAAAGTAGCAAGTCTACCTACTAGACCTTCAAGTGATAGATTATTTCTTGGTATACATCTCAGTTCTGAAATTGCAAACAATCTAATAGCATATATAGTTAACAATGTTCTCAAAACGTCTCTTAGTATAGTATCATCATCTATTTTACTAGTGGCTCCTCTTATGGCATTAAAAACTTCTTTTATCCTGGTGACATATTGAGCAATATCATCAAACCTACCTCTAAGAGTTTCAGCATTGGCTCTCAAAACATTAGTGTCTCCTTCTTAGATAGTATTTAAGGCATCCCACATTTTCTTTACACTATCAAGACTTTTGATATTACCAAATTCAAAATAGCTTAGGGAAGAAGCAATCTCAAGCATTTCCTATTTATTTTCTTTCTTCATTTTCATATCCTTAGTAGTTGGGGCTCCAAAAAGATCAACATGCTTAGTACTAATGGTAGATTGTGCATGATCTCCATGTCCTCCAAGCTATAGCTTCATCAAATTTTTCCATATAGTAAATTTATCTCTATTAAGCTTGTGTTTCTCTTTTTGACATCTTGATCTTTGTGCTTATAGTACCTTCAAACTAGTCCTCTTAAGCAGATGGCTCTGATACCAATTGTTTGAACACTTTAGAATAATTACCTAGTGGGGGGGGGTGAATCAGTTATCCAAGGTCCAAATATATAAATAAAACTTTTTACAACTTAGTGAAACCATAAACTATTTATCATCATGCATGCATCCATTAGATTATGCAACCACTTAAATCTTGTATGTTACTATTAAATCAACTTACAAAAATGTAAGCATAAAACATAATAGATTCAACAACACACTTGACACAATGGTTTATGCAAAAACCCAATTTAGGAAAAACCACCAGTAACATGCTACCCTTTTTCACTCTTTTGAAGTGATGCCTTGTCAAAGGCTGACCCTATTAAAGGTTACAATACACACAATTAAAGGTGACCCTATTAAAGGATTTCAATCACTCTGTTAAAAGTGAGCCTTGTTACAGGACTTTAGACCATTCACTTGGAATGTCACCCAGTTAAATGATTTACAAATGACTATTAGGTCAACCTTAATCCAAAGAATTTACTCTCGATTGATACAATTGTTAGAGAGTAACAATAAGGCTTGATCTGATAACAACTTACAACTTCATTTCCAAATTATAGATCTTTGTTTCAATCGTCCATTCTGCTTGGCCTTCATACATTTCAAATCTAATAACTTGTTCACCCTTCAAGCATTCATACCCTTAAGCCTTCTTGCTTAATATGTCAATGCAAACTCTTCTCTTAGGTAACTTGATGAAGCAAAAACCCTTGACTCCTTGTCTTCCTTAGATTCTCACCCATGACAAACTTTTCTTCTAACTAGCCATTCCTATAAATAGGAAATTAAGCTCTTTTGTCATTTATTCTCCATCATCCAATTTAGGGTTAGGACAAATTAGGTAGGATACAGTGAATCTATCCCTCATTCCATATCTCTTCAAGAAACTTCTCCTTGAATCCTCTTTGAATTCACCTAAAAATGGTTTACCTTGAATTTTGTGCCACTAGCTCAACAATCTTATCTTCCACTTGGTTTACAAAATCCAAGAAAGAAAACTTGTCAGCTCAGATTCATCAAATTCACAGTCTTTCAAATAATGTAGTCACTTGGTATTAACTTTCATTTGATGCTCATCACATATTGCATTTTCTGACATCCTCTATAGAATCACTGGGCACAAACTAAAGTTTATTGGTGCTTGACATCAACTAAACTTTATTCAACATCCACTACTCTACTCAGCATACACTAACTTTTCTCAGAATCTACTATCCACTTGGTCAAGACAAACGTTGTTTAACTTGTTCTTCTATACTTGCTTAGTATAACTAGCCTTTGTAACCTTAAGTAGATTATCAATAAATCATGTTATCATTTTCTAAACTGATTCGTGTACCCCTTTACATATCCTACCTCAACCTTTCTTCTAGGTGCTATTGTTACATCTTTTGATCAAATCCTATTCATCAATAAAATAAGTGATTGTACATGAATCATATAAGCAATTTTCTTACTAGCAAATAGTAGGTTTGAGATCAGCAACAAAACAATGATTAAAGAATATTTATTGTACATGTATCAATCTATTCTCAAAAATCTCCCTCTTTTATAGTTAATCTCCTCCTTCAACAATCTCCCTCAATCTATTCTATATGTGTATCTATATACATGCATACACACATGTATGTATGTATGTATGTATGTATATATACACATACATATACATAAAGAGAATCATCTCTAATCACCTACCAAGGGAAATATAAAGAGATTCATGTTTACAAGGAAAAGAAAAGAACATTTACATAGGTACTCCGTCTCCCCTTGAAGAAAATCACAGAGAAAGTACTACTACATTTGGGCCCTAACACCACAAATTACATCACCATCGTAAATTATCATCACAATTTCACCCCAAATGTCATAGTGCTTAAAATGACACAAAGATCACAATGGCATGACATGACAATGAAATCACAGAGCAAGGGCATGGAGATCACAAGGGAATGAGAACCAAATGTAGAGATCACAAGGGCATGGTATTGAAATCCTATATCTCTACTAATCTCCACTAAGGGCATGACAATGAAATGTAGAGATCATAAGAGCACAACAAAAAAATGCAGTGATCATAACGGTACAACACTGAATTCTCCACCAACATTTAGAGCTCTCCACCCTTGTTTGGATCTGTCCATCCTCTTTCCCATGAAACTCTCCACAATTAAAACAAATGAGGAATGATTTATGTCATTTTTAAAAAAAAAAAAAAATCTCTGAAATCAACTTCATATTGTGTTGTAACTCTGCCATAGGTGTTTGACCCTCAATAGTTTTCATTTTAGCATTGCAACATTCAACTTTTCAAGTTTCTTCTTCATTATATAGTCCTTTCCACCCTAAAAACCACTTTTTTACTTCATTAAAATTAGGACTTGAAAAAATCTAATGATAAAATAAAGCCCATATTCTAGAATCCAAATAATAAAACAGTAAAACTCACTCAAATTGTGCTAGTTAACTTAGCTCAAGATCTTGCACAAAAATAATGTAAAGCAGGAAAAATGCACAATAAATTTTAGAAAAACATATCATAGTAGATATTTTTAGAAAAAAAAAGCCAAAACCTTGTTAAATTGGTCTAGTTACTAATTATTTGGGTTTATTACAAATTCATGTAGAATTATCATTAGATTAGGTACAATAAAACAAATAATTAGTTGTTCCCAACTAACAGGATCAAATACATTTTTTCAAGGTGATAAAATTGGATATGCAAATGTATATATGTATGTTTGTACATAGGTATGTATGTATGTATATTTATGTATGTATATATAAAGAGAGATCTTGTGGATTGTGAAGATAGATGGAGATCTAGAATTTTGTTGCCGTGCCATTGTCATAGCTGCATTTTGTTGTAATGTCATTGTGATCTTTGCATCTCATTACCATGCCCTTGTTATCTTTGTGTGTGTGTATATATATGTATGTATGTATGTATGTATATACATACATGTATATATTTGTGTGTGTCTATATATGTGTGTATATAAATAGAGAGATCTTCACACAATATCATCTCTGCATCTCATTGCCATGCCCTTGTGATCTCTGTATATATACATATATATACACATATATACATACATATATATATATACACATATTTACATATATATATATATGTGTGTGTGTGTGTGTGTGTGTATATATGTGTGTATGTATGTATATGTATATGCGTGTGTGTGTGTGTGTGTAAATAGAGAGATCTTCACATAGTAGGAAAACAATAAAACTCACTCAACAAGTAGCATGGTTACAGATATTGTCACAAGATTTTAAACATAACTATGTAAGGAATAAGTTAGGACTTATATAGGTTAACCTTACATTAATGGTAAATTATAAGACAAATGTTGCACCAGGGTATTACAGCATTTTAATTATAGAAAATCATCTAATTTGCTTGAGTGGGTATATGATTGTGAAGAGTTGTATTAGGTGAATAAAACTCACTAGTGGTTATAGGAATACATCTACATAAAAGAAAAAAAAGAAACCAAAACTACATATTAATTAGAGTGAGTAGTGTATGCACCATAAAATGGTCACATAAACTATGGGCCCCCATTATAATGGTTTGCAATATTTTATTAAATCAATTCAAATCATTTTCTTTGATCAAATTTAATTAATTTAATTATTTTAATATTCTCTAAAAGTTTGATCATGTTATCCTAAGTCTTATTTAATGAAAAGAAAATCTCCCTTTTAATTAAATAAAATAAGTTCCCATTTAATTAAAAGAAAATCTCTCTTTTAATTAAATAATTCATCCACATTTAATTAATTAAGAGAAAAACCCCTCTTTTAATTTAGTTAAATATTTCCTATTTAATAAAAAGAACTTGCTCCCTTTTAATTAAATAAATCCCCACTTAAAGAGGAAATAAAATAAATACAAATTAAAAATTCCTCTACACTTAAATGCACATAATTCTAAGTGGGATTCCATTTAATTTTTTTTCTATTTTCTCATTGGTGGATCTTTATTTCACATGGTTCATTCTTTCTCCACCCTTGATTAAATCTTTTTGCCTCTTAATCTTGATCTTCCAATCTTCTTTATAAGGAAGAGCCCTCTCCTCATTTTACATACACACTCTAGGCTATTGTTATGTTGTAGGTTTGGAGAGGAATTTTTGAAGGAGTTTGAATACTAAAACTTCTTGTGGAGAACTTCTATCCTCTTATATTCTTCTCTCATGCATCCATGGCTTCATTCATCATGATCCATCTTTGCATTTTCATAATAGCTTAGATCTTGCTTTAATAGATTAGATCTTGCATTGCTTTGCATTGTCATCATTTATATTAGTTTTCATCTCCATTTTCATTCATATTTTGATCCTTTAATCTCTTATTTTATGGTGTACTTGCATGGGCACAAACTAGGTCAAATTGAGGGCCTCCATTACAAACCCTTGCACTCCATGAATAGAGAGCTATGAGCCATCATTCGAGACCTCATTCTTGAGCAATCTTGGATATAATAACTCATAGAAGTGTACTCACATTTTAGGCATACATTTTTTGTGCCCACCATGTGAGGGAAAGCACCTTTACTTGCTGGTTTTGGACATTTTTAGATCTAACCCCTTTGAGTAGATATGTTTGGAGACAAAAAAACCTTAGATCTGAAAGGTTTAATCACATCTCCCAAATGACTAGGTATTTTGATCTAATATTTTTTTGCAAGGTGGGGACATATTAGAGAAGCTTTAGTCCAATTTTTAGATTTTTCTTAGGTAATTTTTATTTTTTATAATTTTTCTTTATTTTAAATGAAAAATCATTTTAGTGAGAAAATTAGCAAATTTTTTGAAAATGTCTAAACTTTTGGAAATCTATCTTAATTCTAAATAGATTTGGTTCTTTTTATTTTGATTTTAGAGATCATATTAGGGCTCAATAATTTGATTTGCAAAAACTAGTCCATTTTGACAAAATAACTCCCTATGGCACAAATAAAAAGATCTTTTCAAAATTTGAACATTTTTGGAAATGTATCTGATTTTTAATAGGGGTCACTTTTCTGCATTTAGGTTTTTAGATATGAATTCATATCATATAGGTTCAATCTTGTTGACTACATTAAAAATCATAATTAAATTGCACTATATTTGTACAAATTTCAATGCATGATATGAGTTTGTCATTTTTCACGGAATCAAATAGTTTAATATATTTTTATGTGAATTTTTTTTTTCTTCATGATTTCATGCACTCGATTGAAGTTTGTGAAGGTAACTTGGAGGTCTAAAGAGAAAACAATGGAAAAATTTGGAAAACGTGAAATCAAGATCCACACATTCCAAACCCTCTCATTTGAATTATAAAAAGTGATCATTGTGTTCTTTTACATTGTAAAATTATTTTTTTTCTTTTGTCAAATTTTTTGTTGTGTCTTCCCAACATTGAAAAAAGGGCTTAAAATGAATCATTCACAATTGGATTTGAGCTTAAAATAAAAAACCCCTTTTTTCTTTTAATCCTCAAGATTTTCTTATTGATGTTTTCTTCTTGCATCCTTGTTAAGGAGTTTGAGGGGAACCTAAATAAGGAATCTTGATTTTATTTTTTTATAGGGGGCCTACCTAGAGAAGTGATCACACTAGGGGACAACCTCAACTCTTGTGTTCTAGTGGAGTATAAATAGCATGACTTGAATCTAAAGATAGGTCTCTTGGAAGTAGCGATATTGTCAATCTTGGCTAAGCCCCAAAGAAATTTATACATTTGGAAAGTGAAGGTGGAGATTTGGTTACCATTTCCTCCCAACTATTTGGTGGTATTCTCTTTTACCTATGGATTTGGGCCTCATGTACCTTGTGTATATCGAGGACATCCCCTAGTTGAGCTTGTGCATCCTTATAGAAACCTGAATAAGTTGTTGGTGTGTTTGATGTGGTTGAATGTTTAGAATCCTTTGCAGTTTGAACAAAAGGGGGCATATCCATCAAATTGAGCCTTAAATATTTTTTCCTTTTATATGTTTTCAAAACCACTATGGGCTTCAAACCCTATGCTACCAAACCTTAATCAAGTCTAGATGATTATGAGTTCTCATCTATGATTAAGAAATATCTAGACTTACTTATTAGTTTCTCTTTTTCAAGGTCTACATCTTCTACTCCAACACATCAATTGTCTTCATCTTATAGATCCAAAGATCTCTTGAGAGATAAAGTGAGTAATAACTCCTTTGAGAATTTGTCAATATTTGATGTATCTCCAAAAAAAATTATATATGCCAAAAAAAGATAAATTCAAGTGGTGAAAACCTGGAAATGGGTGCTACTTGAGGCCTTTGCACCCCTATTTCTTAATGCATGTCCTCGACACTTAGCTTTTCTCCATAAAGATAAATGTTTTATCTTTGGTCTCTTGAATGTGTTAGTCTTTAGGAAATCTCAGAAATGGTGTTTTTCAACACTACCCCAATTGTATTCTTCAATACGACCCCTGACATTGAGTGTTTTTCAACATTTATCAGTTTGGTCTTTTCCAATTTCATCATGTGATCTTACCTACTTGCAAGCATTCAATCTTTATCCTCAGAATTCAATATCTATTAACACAGTTAAATATTTAAACACAAACACCTAATGTTTGAGCTATGTCATGATCTTTTCTTTGTGTGCTTGACTTATGTCATGATTTTTTCTTTGTCTACTAACTATTATTGATTTTCATTGAGTGTCCTTATTTGATAAGTCTCTCCAGGATGCATAGATAGGGGACTTGGGGCATGGGACATGTTTTATTTATTTTCTACTTGTGGGTGTGGTTTCAAAACTCTAGAGCGTCTCTTGTTGTCCCCTTGAAATACTTAGGAGATTTGAGGCATCATCCTTGACTATTTTTGTACATCCATTCTTTTGGTCATCCTGGCATCTATGCCTTGATGTGAGTATGGTTTTGCTAAATTAAATTGGGTAAGCTAACATCAAAGTCATCTTGACCATTATGTCTTTGATGCTGATGTTAGAATCTTTCCACATTCCAATCTAATATAAATCACATTCATATCTTCATAGTTGTGCTTATAACTAGTGATTATTGTGTGATTTTTCAATGACTGTTAATAATGGCCCAATGATGAAAATAAGTCCTTTTACATTCTCTAATGAATCATGAATAAAAAAATCCTATGTTACAATTTCTCTTTTGCAAGTACACCTTTGCATTTTCATATAGCTTGCATTATTAGACTTCATGTTAGTTTGCAATTTTAGGCTGCATTACGAGTTTGAGACGGTTCTCCCTTCATATTTATTGTGGACTTTTAATCAACTATGATCTTTTTTTGATCTTCATTTCCTTATCTTCTTTCATGATCTCAATCAAAATTTCTATCTTAAATAGTTGATTGATTTTGGGGCATTATATTTTCTTCTTTCTGTTTCTTTCCATATCTTCCAAACTTCTATCTTCCATTTACTTTCACCCCACTTCTTTTCTTCTAATTCACCTTTAAGGCATCATATTTCATGCTTGATAATCTACCTTGGTTGTATGATTCTTATATCTTTCATCTTACATCTAGAACTTTATCTTTTGTTCGATTTGATCAAATTTATCAATTTATTATTTCTCCTCTATCTCATTTCAGTTTCATTCACGAGTGGGTAGTACGTATCAACTTCAATCCTTGATTCAGTCTTATCAATTTTATCCTTGACTTTTTTATGTCAAAATTTATTTGTATTCTTTTTCCTGATGTGTTCCCAAATCGACCACACATTTGGGTTATTTTGTGATCCCAAATCAATCTCACACTTCAATTTCTTTCTTTAACTACATGTGTTCCCAAATCGATCACACATTAGTTAAAGGGGCAAATGTATGCACCCTAAAATGGTCGCCTAGACTATGGGCCCCCATTATTCAATTTATCAAATTTCCTAAATCAATAGTTTGTAATATTTTATTAAACCAATTCAAATCAATTTCTTTGATCAAATTATAATAAATTTAATTATTTTAATATTTTTTAAAGGTTTGATCATTTTATCCTAAGTCTTATTTAATTAAAAGAAATTTTTCCTTTTAATTAAATAAAATAAGTCCCCATTTAATTAAAATAAAACCTCTCTTTTAATTAAATAATTCATCCATATTTAATTAATTAAGAGAAAAATAACTCTTTTAATTTAATTAAATATTTTATATTTAATAAAAAGAACTTTCTCCCTTTTAATTAAATAAATCCCCACTTAAAGAGAAAATAAAATAATTAAAAATTAAAAATTTCTCTACACTTAAATGCACATATTTCTAAGTGGGATTTCATTTAATTCTTTTCCTATTTTCTCATTGGTGGATCTTTATTTCATATGGATCATTATTTCTCCACCCTTGATTAAATATGTTTTTACCTCTTTATCTTGATCTTCAAATCTTGTTTATAAGGGAGAGCCCTCTCCTCATTTTACATACACAATCTAGGCTATTTTTATGTTGCAAGTTTGGAGAGCAATTTTTGAAGGAATTCGAATACTAAAGCTTTTTGTGGAGAACTTCTATGTTCTTGACTTATTCTCTCATGCTTCCATGGCTTCCATCACCATGATCCATCTTTGCATTTTCATATTAGGTTAGATCCTTTTTTTCATAGATTAGATCTTGCATTGTTATCATTTATATTAATTTTCATCTCTATTTGCATTCATATTTTGATCCTTGAATCTCTCATTTTATGGTTTACTTGGATGAGCACAAACTAGGTCAAACTGAGGGCCTCCATTACAAACCCTTGCACTCCATGAATAGAGAGCTATGAGCCACCATTCGAGACCTCATTCTTGAAAAACTTGGATATAATGACTCATAGAAGTGTTCTCACATTTTAGGCATACAAGTAGTTCAAGTGTAATGATCCTGTGGATATAGGTATGTGTTGGGCATTCATTTTGCACAAGGTCAATGGTAGGAATCCATAGTGTAATTCCTCTATTGAAAAGAAAATCTTTTTAAGGATCCACTCCAAGGTTCAATGTTTGTCTTGCAACGTACCAAAATTGGTTCAATAGAAGATAAATGTGAGTGTTCACAAGAAGGCCTTTGCTAGTTCTAAAAAAATCTTTTATCTTGGAATAGAAGTAAAATCTGTTGTTGTCTCAAAATATCACACTAGAAGAACAATATTTTCGTATTTTCTATTTTTTTAATGAATGCAATTCTAACAATGTAGCTACTATGAGGTCCTATTCTAATAGGGGGTTAGCAAAGAAAATAATAAAACTAAAAGAAAATAACATGAAATCAAATAATGTGAAATTGAAATTCCTAAACAGACATAAGCCGCAGAACACAACATGCCGCGAGTTAAACCTTCAAAGAAATCGGTAGGAAACCAATGAAAATAGGAGCAACACTTCCTAGAATCCACAGATGCAATCGTTGGTGAGAATCTTTAAAAAATTGAAAGATGTTTCACTTTTCATCAAATTGCAAGGCCTTAGAAAGTGCACTCAATGAGACAAAAGGCTATGTAGATAGAAAGTGCACTCAATTTGAGTTTTTGTAAAATCTCTCAATTTGGTGTCCAACTCTAACAGTGCTTCTTCTATCCTAAAGGCTTGTTTGATGTCTTCATCACTAGATGCTTCCTCTAAAGTCTTTCTGAAATTCTCCACAATTACCTCAACTAGTAAAAGCTTCTCTCATTCTTCATCTTCAAAAATGTCCAAGCATGCATCACTGTACAACTTTTTTGCTTCCAAAATTTGCTCTTGGGCTTGGTCCTTGAGCCTATGTATCTCATCATGCAATGTTTCCATCACTTTATTTCCATCTGTAATCTTTTCTATCCAATCATCTATCATGTCTAACTCTTCTCTAGTATATACATTAATCAGAATGTGATACCTATGCCCTTTTATGGCCTGTAGAGTTTGTAAATCCTTGTTGAATACCCGTACCTCATCCATAATACTAAAGTCTTGCATCAAAATTGCCAGGATCTTATCAAAATTCTCTTGTGTAGCATGCAATAACTTTAGACTTCCTATGATTATAGTCATACCCCTATCCTCAAGGCTATCTCACCAATCCTCACAAGCTCTCAAAAATGGACTGAGCTATACACATTCCCCTTCTCTAAGAATGGTATTCAAAGTCTCCTTAGGGCATTCAAAATCAAGAGGACCAATAACTTTAGCTAAATATCTTTTAAGATTTCAACTTGCCTTTGAGGTGTTCTGATTTCAATCTCATCATGCTCCATATGGTTAAGAACCTCCTTAACTCCCATAGTCATCATCTATCAGGAAGTATCCCATGTAGGCTTTCCTAACATGATATCCTTCACTTCATAGTCCTGAAGGCTAACAACTTCTTCATCCGTACCTTTCGGAGGGTGAGCCACCTATGCAAATAAGTCCTAGTTTTGAGTAATAGTAATAAATGCAAATGGTGTTGCATCATGTAATGGAGAGTCAGGCTTGTTCAAAATCTCTACAATGTCACAAATATCATCATCTGAAGCAAGAAATTGATGCTTAGCACTTCTCATTATCTCTTTCCAGAACCATCTCAGGATATGTCTTTCTATAACCTTGGCTTTGGATGATGAAGGGATGTATTCAACTACCTCCTTCCCTTTATCACTCTTGGTTGGAGTCTCCTATTGTGAGCATTCTTCTTCTATAGTCTTAGTTTTTGTAGAATTCGTAGTTTGATCCTGAACTTCCTGTGAAGGTTGTTATATACACTCTACTACCTGTGCCTCTTTTGATCGCTCATTAGTAACCCTTGGTTCTGGTTCTCCTTGTAATGATGATTCCTTCTGAACATGTTCCTCTGAACTCAGAGGTGGAGGTGTCACTAAAACCTTATCTACAATCATAACCTAAGGTGAAGATGGGGGAGTTGGATGAGGACCATGCGTCTTGGGTGGCATTTGCATCCAATCTTGCTATTGAAGTTCACCTGTAGGAGTATCTCTAATCTTATCTCCAACCAATTCTATACCCACTGGCATTAAATAAAAATATGGGATGGAGAGAAGATCATGACCTAGCTCCCTTTTCTCATTCATCCATCTTTGTACTTCATCTTTCAAAGAAGAGAGTTCTACCATTTTAGCTTGGGTGGGTGGTGGGGTATTTGTGACACTCTTCTTTCTTTCCAATTCTGTGGCTTTGGCCAGTCGAGTTCTCCTTTGTAGAGGTACATGTTCCTCCTCCTCATCTAACTCTATTTCTGCCTCATCTGATTCTTCCTCGAGAATGGTTTCAAGAGGAGAGGGATTAGGCACTAATATTTTATGAACTCTTTGCCTCTTGTTCATTCTAACCTTAACCCTCTTTTTCTTCTATGGTACCATAGGAGAAGGGGGTTCTTCATGCATTAGATGAATGGATATCTCTAGAATCTCTCCCTCTTCTTGTTGGCTTGACAAAACATGAGGTAATGGAAAATCAACCAAGATATGAGAAATTCTAGAGTCTTGGGGCTCCTAGGGAGTAGATTCCTATTGCTGCATAGGGGCTTGTTCTTCAACATGCTCTATTTGAATCCTCTGAGGAGAGGCTCTCTTCCTCTTTTCGTGCTTCTTCTCTGAAGGATGGTAGTATCCCACTAGACGATCAAGTTGGTAGACTATTTCTGACCTAATAGGAGACTGGAGAGCAAAGATAGGAACTATAAATTTCCTCCCCTTTACCCTTTCTAAGCAAGAATGTGCATGGAATATCACTGAATCCGCAATTGGATCAAGTGGAAAGGGTTTCTTGATCCAACTCTTTGTCATTCTAATGACAGGTATTTCTCAATGATTAATATCATCTCCCTCCTCTCTATTAATTTTTGCATTTAGGATGGGCCTCTTGCCAACTTTATATGTATTGAATAAGGGATCTAGTAGCTCTTATGAATCTTGTAGCCTTATCTCATCCGGGATGATCAAATGGAGAGCCTTCTCCACTAAATACAATGTCATTCTACAATAGTCCCTAATACGAACATCATACTCATTTGTGGCATTCATCCAATGATCTTCAATGGCATCCTCATGGTAGAACTCTTTTCTCGCCAGGTTTTCCACTTTACCAACATTGTCAAAGAATGGCTGGGGAGAGTTATATTCTTCAAGAGGATAATTCTCCCATTCCCACTCGAAAGTTGGGATATCCTACTTTCTCTTTACCTAGTATGCTCCTATTACAAAAGGCCAATCCCAATAAGGCCTTCATTTTTTTTTGATCCTCTCATAAGATGACTCAATCTACCAAGAAATTTCCATTAGAACCAACTCATCACTTGGGTATCATGGGAGCTTCTTTGGATGGATGGATGCACCACCAACCTGAATGTATGTGAATGTCCAAAATTGGATGAAGTATGCACCGAGAGTTGTGATCTGTGCCTTGGCCTCATCAAACAATCTCTTCCCATAATCCCCTTCGATGAATCAAATGATGGCAAAGATGAAGGCATCATTCACAATTTTGTACTCCTTGCTCTACGATGAGAGCTTCTTCTTATCTAGTAGAGGATAGACTATATACGGCCATGCATTAGGATCTTACATACTACCCTTCTTGTACAACTCAAGATAATTGGTGGCTCTCACTGTAAGTAGATATACCAAATAAGAAGTCATATAAAAATTCTTCTTGTCCTTTAGTGTTTGCAACTAGTCATACAAGTTCTCACTAAGTGTGGTGGCCCAATCGAGTGGCATCTTTGCATGTCTGATGGTCTCAATGAAGTTGACCATGAATGGAGCAAGATGACTTGCTACAGGAAATCCCATAACTCTGCTCAAGAGAATGATTGAATATCCAATGTCATCCTTCATGTATCCTTGAGTTATATCTACTTTGCTAATTGTCTTCCTCTGAGGTGCCTTATCAATTAAGTATGAAGAATATATGATGTCGATGGCCTCCTAGTAATGATCCTTATGCCACCTCTTAGCTACTTCATATGAAAGCCTAATAAATTGATTAGCTCTAAGTAGGTGAAAAAACTCTCTCGATATTATCAGGTCATAGATCTAAGACCACTTCCCCAGTGAGGCTCTTTACCACCCTTTCATCAGGAATAAAATGCCGAGATAGGGTCATAATCAATTCAGCTGACTACACGGTCCTGGGATGTGATGTTGCATTTACCAATCCAGAACGGATTAAGGCAAACCTCAAAGATGATCTTTCAGTTGGGTTTTTACAAACTCTCAAGAACTCTCCCAAGTTTGTGTCTCCAAGTTATGTGTCTTCGATCTCAGAGTATTCATTGTGCAACCGTGATTCCATGGTTACACCTTGGAACTTGTACACAACTGGTTTTTCTAGTGATCTAGATGTGGATGCCATCTGGTTATATTACCTGCACGTCACAAAAATAAATAAAAAATGATTAATTATTGGATATATTAAAAAAAGGTTTTTAAAAAAAAAGTCCTAGAAAATTTATTTTTTATTTATTTATTTATTTTTCTTTCTTTTTCACTTACAACTAAATTAAACTAATTTTTTTAAAAAAATGATGGGTGGAGGCGTGGCGGCATCCATGGCTAGGGTCTATATGTGGTAGCGCGTGCTTCCATGCATGCCCAAAAGAGGGGAGGGGGCGAGTGGTTCCGTAGCCCAATAGGGTGCATGCAACATCACATCGCACACTCAAAAGGGGCACTGTAGTAGCTACCACATGTAGCTCCAAGGGGCATGCACCGTGCTATGCCACGCACCAAAAAGGGCATGATGGTGGTGGTCACGCGCAGCCCCAAGGGGCATGCACAACACTACATCACGTGCCCAAAAGGGCACAGTGGTGATAGCCGCACGTGGCATGGCGCCGCGTGCTTCCTCCCATGGGAGCGTGCACTAGGGTTTGAATTAAAAAAATGGAGGTAGGGGGGAAGGGGTTTGCATACCTCTCCTTCTTTGCACTTCTAAAAAAAATGAAGTAAGAAGGGGGGAGAGGGGGTTGTATAACCCCCTTTCTTTTTTGCAATGTGCACACACCTTGATGCGCTCGCACGCGAGATTTTTTTTCTTTTTAAACTTTAAAAAAAAAATTATTTTTGACTCTAAAATTCTAACTTAATTAACCAAGTTTTCTTCTCGCGACTCCCAAACTATGAGTCTGGGAGTCAAAAAAAGTAGGGGGTCCCCATTCTTGGTAAGAAATGGGACACGTGTTGTGGAGACCACAACAAATAGCCCTGAAAAAAGAACGAATCAAACTGTGTGTGAAACACCAATCGAACTTTGAACACCTCGAGTGCATTTTAGATGACCTTGCAATCAAAATCTCTAAAGTCAAAACCTTCAAATTGAGTGTGTGTATTGTGTATTCATTCCCTTTGACATTTCAAGATGCTATCAATCAAAGTTCTCTATCAACTCAAAACAATCTTCCACCCCTCCCAGCTCATTCATTCAAAATTTCCACAAAGGCTCTTTGTCAATCAATTGCTTGACCAGATGAGAGGATCAATTCAAGGGCTCTTGGTGGGATGCCATGTTCTTTTAATTAATTTATTTTTTTGGCCTTTTGCATAATTGCTGCATGTTGTTCCACATGTTACTTTTTATGAAACAATTCTTTTGATTGCAAGACGCTTTTTTTTGTAACATATCTTTAGCCATTTCAGATTGGTAGAATCCTTCAAACTTAACACTCTCTTTTTTTTCTTTTCTTTTTTTGTATCTTGACTATGCTTAGATTGTGTAGCTGAAACATTAGTTTCATTTCTTGGATTTGATCTCTTATGAACATCCCTTGCATTCCTCTTTTAGAAATTTTTAGAAAATCTCATGCCAAGCAATAATCTTAAGCAACCTTTCAAGGAGACCCCTCCTGTTTGAACCAGTTGAAGTTTGGATCATTCCTTATCATCTTTGACTTTAATTCAATGGCACCCAAAACAACCAAATCTTTAAAATTTTCAAAGTGTTGAGGGCTTGTTGGTCTAGGCTTCTGATTTCAAGACTGAAAGTCCCTTAATTCCATAAGAAATGTCAATTGCTCAGTTGGTATGAGACACACAACCATCAAAATGTTTTGACAAAGAAATACCTCCTCCTAAAATCAGGATCAAAGAGTGGTTAGCAAAAACCATGATAAAGATCCCAAGTACACCTTACCCCCTAGGACTGACATAACTTTGAAAAAGAATACACGACTGAAAGAAAACACACAACTTGAGAAGAAACACACTTGCAAAAATGAACACGCTTACAAAAATGAAAATCTAATCTAGATGCGGAAATGAAATCTAACTTCTTCTTTCTTTTTCTTTTTTTTCTTCTTTTTTAGGCTTAAAAATAATGTTTCAAAAATTGGCCCATTTACAGGAAAAGGTACAAATTCCCCCAATAAGGAACTTAACTTGAAAGTGCTTTCTTCAAGAATTTTTGCAATCAGATATGGGCTTGTCCACAAGCATTGAATCTTGGTATGGCTGCCCGACTTTTCTTTCACCTTATCCCAAAGTAGGACTAGGTTAGAAATCCTAAAGGATTTTATTGTGGCCCTCTTGTCAAACCATCTCTTAACAAGAGCTTGATGTTTAGTCATGTGCTATAATGTATTTGTTCATTTCTCATCCATTTCCAAAAGATTTATCAATCAGATTTGTACTCTATCAGCGTCACTAGCATACCCACTCATGAATTTTAAGACATAAATCTTGAGATTGAGTGGGAATACAAGTTCTTGTTTGTAAACAAGTAGATATGGAGAAGTACCCAAGGCATTTTTAACTCTGACCTGATCCATCCACAAGGCATATTTCAATTATGTATGCCATTCCCTAGGGTTTTCCTTCAGCAATCATTTTATCACAGTGATTAAGTTCTTGTTTGTAGACTCTACTACCCCTTTTCCTTTTAGGTAGTAATTTGAGGAGAATCTGATAATGACTTTGTTTTCAAATGCCCATTGTGTCAAAAATGCAGATGCAAATGCAAACCCGTTGTCACATACAAGGGCAAATGGCATTCCAAATCTAGTAACAATATGTTCTTCCAAAAAATCAGTCACCACCTTAGCAATGAAATTTTTGAAATTCTATGCCTCCATCCATCATGTGTAGTAATCCGTAGCTATAAGAATGAAAGCATGTCCAGTTGATGAAGGTGGGTTTACTAGGCCAATGAAATCCTGTCCTCATTTTGTGAAAGGGCGTACCTCGTATATCAATTGTAGTGGCATTGCTGGGTGCCTTTCTTTGTTAGCACTAGTTTGGCATATATGAAAAGAACACACATGTTCAAAAGTATCCTTGAATATCGAGGGCCAAAAATAACTTGATCTTAAAATCATGTGAGTTGTTGCTTCTGCTGAACTGTGTCCCATACCATACTTGTCATGGAAATGTTCCAAGACATCCTTAGCTTCTTCACATCCTATGCATTTCAAATAAATCCCTTTGTAGTTCCTTTTATAAAGCTTGTTATCAAGTAACTTGTAGGACTCACATTTCATCTTAAGTCCCCTACGTTGTGAGCTACTCATCGATTTAGGGCATTGATTTTGTAAGAGATAATAGACAATATCCTGGTACCAAACATATGCCACTACACCTTGATTGATATCAACTTGTGATATAACCATTTTCTTTTGATCGTCTTCATTAGTTTCATCATCAAATTTGAATTCCTTTTGATTTCCTTCTTGGTTGTTAGTGATCATTTTGGATAATCTTTGGCCTCTGACTAATCTCATAAATTGAATTCTTGAAGTATTGCCATCCACTTTCCCCTTCTTTCACCAAGTTCATTCTGTATCAAAAGCATCTTTACTACTGGGTTAGGTACAATTGCATACACCTTACACTAGAGTATGTAGTGACGGAACTTCTTTATTGCCTTGATTAATGCAAAGGACTATTTATCAAGGTTTGAATATTTCAACTCAGCATTCTTTAGAGGAGAACTCATAAAAGCAATTGGTCACTCATCTTCCTTTTCTCTTTTTAGCATCAAGATCCCTACACAAGAATGTTAAGAAGCAAAGGAATAGATCTTGAATGGTAACTCGTAATCTAGACTTACCAAAATTGGGGTTGTGGAAATGGAAACCTTAATATCTTGGAATGATTTCTTTATCTCTGGTACCCATGCTATTTTAGCTCCCTTTTTGAGTAAATCATTGAGTGGGTAGACTATCTCTATGAAACCACTTATGAATTCATGTACAAAGTTTATCTTTCCAAAGAAAGATTTCAATTCCTTCCGACTGTGTGGAGGTGCTAACTTCAAAATAGACTCAACTCTATCTAGATCAATGGAAATTCTAACTTCAGAATTGACATGCCCCAGGACCTTCCCTTTAGTAACACCGAACGAACATTTCTTGGGATTGAGCAATATGTTGAACCTATGACATCTATTGAATACCTGCCTCAAATCAGCAATATGAGTACTTTGATCTTTTGAAGAGATAGTCAAGTCATCTATGTAGATGACTATACACTTGTTTATCAATCCTTTGAAAGCTTCATCCTTTTCTCTTTGAAATGTAGCTCCCACATTAATCAACCCAAAAGGCATCCTTCTATAGGCAAATGTTCCCCACTTGGTTGTGAAAGCAGTCTTTAAACTTCTTCCTCATTGACCATCACCTAATTATATCCTAAGTAACCATCCAAAAATGACATCATCTTTTAACCATTGCCAATTTACAACACCTCATCTAGTGAGGGTAGAGGTTAGTTATCCTTCTAAGATGCTAAATTTAAGCTGTGAAAGTCAACAAAAAGGTGAATCTCTATGGTCTTCTTTCGTACAGGAACCAAATTTGCCACCCATGTGGAATGATGGATAGGAAATATGATCTTAGCATCCAATAGTTTCTTAACTTCTTTGATAATTAGTGGTTCAATTATCAAATTTAATGGTCATTGTCTTTGTCAGAAAGGTTTAGCATTTGGTTTCAACGGGATGTCATGTGTGATAATCTTAGGATCATAAGTCTTTAACTCTTCATAGCTCCAAGAAATAACATCTTTATACTCAGTGAGCAATTTGAGCATGTCATCCCTTTCTTTTTGATTACATGCTTTTCCTATTTGCACCATTTTTGGTTCTTCATCAGTACCCAAATTGTATGAGTCACATTCTTCGATTCCTTTCTCTTGAGTTTCCCTTCTATTCAATGTTGATTCATCACTGTCAAAAATGCGTTCAATTTCAACCATTCCTTTTGGAATGTTTTTAGTTTTCAAATTAAGGATTCCATCATCATCCTCAAGCTCATCATCTTCAGGCTTGTCCTCAGGTGTATCATCAATCTCTTATCCTTGAAAATGGGGACTGCATATAATCAAATCGAGTATATGTTGATCATCCTAAAAGACCTAAAAGTTTGTGATGTTTTTAGGAATGGAAGGAATATCAACTAATTCAACTGAGAATCTTTTCAACTTTTTTCTTTCAACTAGTTGCAAAGCACTGGCTGAAATAGAAAGGGCATTTGCTACCACATTCTTTCTTCTTAGAATGGATTCAATGTTTAGAGCTTCAAAGTCATCCATTATATCCCATACTCTTTTCCTATAAGCTATTAATATTTTGTTGTTGCATGCATATATGGATTTTACTTTTTGTATCACTAGTTGAGAATCCCCTTTAATTATAAGAGTAGTGACTCCCTTTTCCAATGCAAAGAGAAGTCCTCAAATCAAAGCTTTGTATTCTGCACCATTGTTAGTACATCTAAACTGAAATCAATATGTGGCATAGAAAGATCTACCTTTTGGGTTGATTAGTTCAATACCTGCACCGGCTCTTGATTTACATCTAGAACCATTGAAGCAGAGTATCCAAATTGCATTTTCCTTGGGTTTTCTAACTTTGTCTTTATTCGTCCTTAACTTTTCTTTTATTTGAGCTTTGAATGACTATTTCTTGGGAACCCATTGTAAATTTTCTCATGTAGGGCTTGATGAATCTCCTTCATATCCTATGGATAGAGGAAGAGTGTGTTTTTCTTGCTTCTCCTAAATTTCCCCTATTAGCTCACTGATTTGTTTGACTTTAGGTTTAGGATGAATGACTATTGAAGTCCATCCTTTACCTTTGACATATCATCTTCTTCTCTAAACTTTAATCATCCTATGAGGAGGACAAGATAAACCTCCACCATCTAAAGAGGTATTGCTATATGATATGTTTAGATCTTCACTTTCCTCTTCAATTTGTTCAATAAGGTTTGATGAATTCACTGAATCTTGAATTTCAATAATTTCATCTTTTGAGGTCTTTGTATTTTTATTTTCCATCATTTGTGTCAAAACCTTTGCTGTGGCTTCTTGGCATACTGAACATTAAAACATTGAATGACCAACTTTGTGCAACCAGCAAAATCCTGGATGGAGGAGGATACTAGGATCAGCTTCCTCTCCTAAGCAATGTAGATTAGTCACCATACTTTCTATGAATTGTCTCACGGTCTCACTTTTGGGTACCAACACCTTGGGTTCTTTATTTTGATCATGAGGTGTATTTTTTGGAACCATGTTCAATACCATCACTTTGTATGAACCCAAGTCCGATTGTAAGAATGCTACCTCAGTTGGGGCATTGTAATCCATGATCACTGTTTTCAATTTGGGCTTAGAATCTATCTTGATTTGATTATTCAATCCTTTCCATGGCAACCATAATTGAGTGAAGTTTGTAGAGAACCATCCTCTAAGACATTTTGTCCATTCTATGCTTAGGAGTAATCCGTATGTCTCCAGGATGTCAACCACATGTATGTCAGCAATATCTTAGATTTAAGGATCAACTATTAGCTGTATCTGAATATCTTTCAATACTCCAATGACTTTTACCTCTGTTTTATCCAATTGTATTACCACACAGTTAGAGGGTTGAGGATTAACTCCTAGCCTTTGAGCTATTGATAATGGCATCACATTACATGAAGCTTCTGAATCAATAAGACAATTGTGAAGATTCTTTCCTATATCTTTATGCTCAGCAAAAAGGAGGGTACCTCAACTTTATCCTTGAACATAGTGGGCATTGCTTCTGCAACATTTACTTGTTGTGGCAACATCTTTTGAGGGACATTATTCATATTATGGGAAACCTTTGTATTATCCAATGTCTTGATGAGTGCTTCTCTTTGTTGTGGACAACTTTGCAACATGTAGAATGTGGACATATTGGCTTTTGTTTTCTTCAGATCTTCAATTGCATTATACTTTTTAGTAGACCAAGCAGGTTTCTTCAGTATTGTTGGTATGTTCACTTGATTCTGATACTATTGTCCTCCTTGGGCTGGCCTGACTGGTGGTGGATTGTTGTTTTCTCTAGGATCAGGTGGATTTGGTTGCAAACCAGGAGGAATTCCATCTTTCAAGGGATCCTTTTTGTTTTTGAGATTATATGTATTTCGATTATCATTTCAAAAGGCAAACATCTCATTGTGTTGAAGATCCGGTTCTTGACTGAAAGAGAATGAGAATTCTTCACTTGATTGTTGTTCCACTTGTACATTTTTTGTAGAATCATAAGATTCAAATAGCATTGCATTGAATTGAATAGGAGGAGGATTATCATTCACTTGTGGATTTTGATTCACATCTTGATTACCATTATAGTACACACCATTGTTGCTAGGCATATTTTGGCCATCATCATACTGATTAATATCAGCATACTAAATGTTGTTGTTATCAGTAGGAATGCTTCCATTATTGGGTTGAATGTTCCATTGTCAGTTTTATCTTTGGAAGCCATTGTTGCAATCAAGAGAATTGAAGTTGTTTCCTCCACCATTGTTTCCTGCATTGTTGTTACTGTTGTTGTTGAAGTTCCTATTGTAATTCTGACCAAAATTATTGTTGTAGGGGCTAGCATTATTTCTTTGGAAGTTTTTATTTTCTCCTTGTGACAATCTAAGACAAGTCAACTCATTGCTCATTTGTGACATGGTCTTCTTCATTTGACCAACTTCTGAAAGGAGCTTTTTATTTGCTTCCATAGGAACCGTTGCTTTTTGTTCAAAGAAGGCTATTTTTGAGGGCTCATACCCTAGATATGTTATCACTTGAGTTTGTGGAGCGGGTGCCTATTGAAATGGAACTGGGTTCATAGGTATGAATTGAATAGGCATGTTGGTTGCTCCCATGGGAACTGTTGGCATTGTAGGGATTGTTTACATAGGAAGCATCATTCCTCCTCCATTAGGATTAGCTTTCTTTGTGAATGTGATTGCTTCTGCAAAGACTTTGTCCAATGTGTCAATATTTGCTACAGGAAGTCTTCTCAAAAAGATTATAGTAAGAAGATCCATAGCATTGAAATAAACTTGGATAGCAGCTTCAACCGATATTGTGTATGGTGTTTCCAAATTGTGATAGGCCATATGAAAGCGATGATTGAAGCGTGAAACTATCTCATCTGGGTCCCTTTTTATTGATATGAATTGTTGATGTATCATTGCTGGATTGATGAATGTTTTGAATTGTTCCAAAAACAAATTTTCAAAAGTGTCCTAGTTTCCAATACATCCTAGTGGTAGGTTCATGTACCAATTGAAAGCAATTTCCCCCAAAGAGTAGGAAAATAAATGAAGAACCAAATCTTCATTAGAAATTTTCTTCTGGTTGCAAATCTCCTTAAAAACCTTGATATGATCTTTAGCAGTTCTTGTTTATCCATGAATAAACCTTAGACAAAATTTCTCAAGATTCTTAGGGAGGTCATGGAGGGAACCTCTCAAGATAAGGGGTGAATCAACTACGTTTGCAAAAAAGGCCATTGGAGGATTTTGTAGACCTAAAGGTGGTTGAGATGGCGATGGGAGTGTTGGAATATGTGGAGGTCCACCTGGTGGTTGAATGGGTGGTGGAGTAGAAGAAGATGATGAAATGTCGAATGGAAGAGATTGAATTCAGGGTATTCCTCTGTCACTATGTGGCTTACAGAAATGAGTAAGCTCTAGAAATTTTTGGGCACTTGGTGAAGATCTTAACACTCACTAGAATGGGGATCTTGGATCAATATCTTCTAGCTTGTATCAATTCTAGAAAAAGTGCACCTCTATAGAAGTACACTTCTTCACTTCTTCTAAATTTTGTGCACCATAGAGATGTACAGAGCTACAGATCTGTGGAGCTATGGAGCTGCAGAGCTATAGATCTGTGGACCTACAGACCTACAGACCTGCGTAGCTATGAATCTATGGACCTGCATACCTATGGACTTAAATTTCAAAAAAATTTAGAAGTGATTTTTGAACTTTTATGGATTGCAGATTATTGTAAGGGTGCAAAATTTTTGAAACTTTATCAAATCTTTCTTGTTCCCAATAGTAGGTTCTTTGTATTGGTCCTCCTTCTAGCGCCACTTCTGTTGGGCGTTCATTTCGCATGAGGTCAACGACAGGAATCCATAGTGTAATTTCTCTCTTGAAAAGAAAATCTTTTTAAGGATCCACTCCAAGGTTCAGTGTTTGTCTTGCGACATACCAAAATCCACTCAGTAGAAGATAAATGTTAGTGTTTACAAGGAGGCCTTTGCTGGTTCTAAAAAACTTTTTTTTATCTTGGAATCAAAGTAAAATATGTTGCTGTCTCAAAATATCACACCAAAAGAACAATATTTTTGTATTTTCTAATTTTTTTATTGAATGCAATTCTAACAATACAGCTACTATGAGGTCCTATTCTAATAAGGGGTTAGCAAAGAAAATAATGAAACTAAAATCAAATAACATGAAATCAAATAATGTGAAATTGAAATCCCTAAATGGACATAAGCCACAGAACACAACACACTGTGAGTTAAACCTTTGAAGAAATCGGTAGGAAACTAATGAAAATGAGCAATGCTTCCTAGAATCCACTGATGCAATCGTCAGTGAGAATCTTTAACAAATCAAATGATGTTTCACTTTTCATCAAATCACAAGACCATGGAAGTGCACTCATGTAAGACAAAAAGCTATGTAGACACAATCAGGTGATCTCTTCTCAAGCTTGTTACGTCAACATAATTCATATATCTATAGCAAACACCAGAACTAAAATATCGCACAACTAGGAAGAACACAATAAACCTTTGGCTCAATCACAATCTCATCAATAAAATCCACAAAACAATGACATATTCAGACAAGAATAACTACACTCTAAATGCTAGCACCAAAAGCATTACTTTATTACATAATAATGGTGGCCCTTATTACATTTTACAATGGGGTATTTATAAAAAATCATCTCCTCAATTTGTGTTGAGAGTGAGAGATATCTTAATGCAATAAAATGCTCTTAAAACATTTAAAACAAATTAAATATATAAAAACTAAAAATCTAACAGGTGCTTAGAGAGACTCCATCCACATTTTATTCATTAATTAGATGCATGAGCCCTTTACATGTCATAAACAATGAAAACATGAGACACCATCAGTCGAAGAAGAAGTGCATGAAGACACCAAAAATAGAAGTTAGCCCTTCACTTGATGTGTGTCAGAGTTAACTTGCCATCAAAATGCACTCCCAATGCATGGAAAGTGCTATTTTTGGAACTGACAGTCAACTGTCGGTGAACCACTGAACTGTGGACCTATGGAGCTGCGGACCTCAACTGGGTCAAAATCTCAAAATTTTACTAAGTGTCAAAATTGAAATTCTAGCATCTAGGTTTTGCTTATCTTTATCCTAAAGATATGTTTGGATGTTTGCCCTTGAATTTATCTATAATCTTAGTAATCTTAGCAACATCAGGAAGATCCAAAGCCTCATTCTTATCTTTGACCTTCTATCTCTAGTTGTCCACCTCAATTCAAGTTTTTGCAAAATCTCTAATTTTGGTGTCCAACTCTAACAGTGCTTCTGTCCTAAAGGCCTGTCTGATGTCTTCATCACTAGATGATTCCTCTAAAGTCTTTCTAAAATTCTCCACAACTATCTCAACCGGTAAAATCTTCTCTCGTTCTTCATCTTCAAAAATGTCCAAGCATGCATCAATGTACAACTTTTCTACTTCCAAAATTCACTCTTGAGCTTGGTCCTTGAGCCTATGTATCTCATCATGCAATGTTTCTCTCACTTTATTTCTATCTACAATATTTTCTATCCAATCATCTATCATGTTTAACTCTTCTCTGATATATACATCAATCAGAATGTGGTACCTTTGCCCTTTTATGGCCTATAGAGTTTGTAAATCCTTGCTCCATACCTATACCTCATTCATAATACTGAAGTCCTACCTCAAAATTGCCATGATCTTATCAACATTCTCTTGTGCAACATGCGATAAATTTAGACTTCCTATGATTATAGTGATACCCCTATCCTCAAGGCTATCTCACAATTCTTGAAAAGCTCTCAAAAATGGACTGAGTCGTACACCTTCCGCTTCTATAAGAATGGTATTCAAAGTCTCCTCAGGGCATTTAGAATCAAGAGGACCAATAACTTCATCTAAATATCCTTTTAAGATTTCAACTTGGCTTCGAAGTGTTTTGATTTCAATCTCATCATGCTCCATATGGTTAAGAACCTCCTTGACTCCCATAGTCATCATCTGTCGGGAAGTATCTCATGTAGGCTTTCCTAACATGATATCCTTCACTTCATAGTCCTGAAGGCTAACAACTTCTTCATCTATACCTTTTAGAGGGTGAGCCACCTATGCAAATAAGTCATGGTTCTGAGTAGTAGTAATAAATGCAAATGGTGTTACATCATATAATGGAGATTCATGCTTGTTCAAAATCTCTACAATGTCACAAATATCATCCTCTGAAGCAAGGAATAGATGCTTAGCATTTCTCATTATTTCTTTCCAAAACCATCTCGGGATATGTCTTTCTATAACTTTGGCTCTAGATGATGAAGGGATGTGTTCAACTACCTCCTTCCCTATATCGCTCTTTCTTGGAGTCTCCTATTGTGAGGGTTCTTCTTCTATAGTCTCAGTTTTTTTAGATCCGATAGTTTGATCCTCAACTTCCTGTGAAGGTTGTTGTATATAATCTACTGCCTATGCCTCTTTTGATGGCTCATTTGTAACCCTTGGTTCTGGTTCTCCTTGTAATGACAATTCCTTCTGAACATGTTCCTCTAAACTTAGAGGTGGAGGTGTCACTGAAACCTTATCTACCATCATAACCTTAGGTGAATATGGGGGAGTTGGATGAGGACCTTATCTTGCATCTCGGGTGGCATCTGCATCCAATCTTGCTATTGAAGTTCACCTGTAGGAGTATCCCTAATCTTATCTCCTAGCAATGTTGTACCCACTGGCATGAAATCAAAATCTGGGATGGAGAGAACATCATGACCTAGCTCCCTTATCTCATTCACCCATCTTTGTACTTCATCTTTTGAAGAAGAGAGTTCTACCATTTTAGCTTGGGTGGGTGGTGGGGTATTTGTGACACTCTTCTTTCTTTCCAATTCTGTGGCTTTGGCCAGTGGAGTTCTCCTTTGTAGAGGCACCTATTCCTCCTCCTCATCTTACTCTATTTCTGACTCATCTAATTCATCCTCAAGAATGGTTTCAGGAATAGAGGGATTAGGCACTAATATTTTATGAAATCTTTGCCTCTTTTTCATTCTAACCTTGACCCTCTTTTGCTTCTATGGAACCATAGGAGAAGTAGGTTCTTCATGCATCAGATGAATGGACATCTCTAGAATCTCTCCCTCTTCTTGTTGGCTTGACAAAATAGGAGGTAATGGAAAATCAACCTAGATATGAGAAATTCCAGAGTCTTGGGGCTCTTGGGGAGTAAATTCCTATTGGTACGTAGGGGCTTGTTCTTCAGCATGCTCTATTTGAATCCTTTGAGAAGAGGCTCTCTTCCTCTTTTCCTTCTTCTTCTCTAAAGTATGGTAGTATCCCACTAGACGATCAAGCTGGTAGACTATTTTTGGCCTGATAGAAGACTGGAGCACAAAGATAGGAACTGTGACTTTCCTCCCCTTTACCCTTTCTGGGCGAGCATGTGCATGGAATATCATTGTATCTAGAATTGGATCAAGTGGAAAGGGTTTCTTGATCCAACTCTTTGTCATTCTGATGACATGTCTTGCTCAATGATTAATATCATCTCCTTTCTCTCTATCAATTTATGTATTTAGGATGGGCCTCTCGCCAACTTTATTTGTATTGAATAAGGGATCTAGTAGCTCCTATGAATCCTATAGCCTTGTCTCATCCAGGATGGTAAAATGGAGAGATTTCTCTGCTAAATACAATGTCATTCTACAATAGTCCCTAATACAAACATCATAGTCATTTGTGGCATTCATCCAATGATCTTCAATGGCATCCTAGTATTAGAACTCTTTTCCTACTAGGTTTTCCACTTTACCAACATTGTCAAAGAATGGCCAGGGAGAGTTATATTCTTCAAGAGGATAATTCTCCCATTCCAACTCGAAAGTTGGGATATCCTACTTTCTCTTTACTAGTATGCTCCTATTACAAAAGGCCAATCCCAACAAGGCCTTCATTATTTTTTGATCCTCTCACAAGTTGACTCAATCTGCTAAGAAATTTCCATTAGAACCAACTTGTCACTTGGGTATCTTGGGAGCTTCTTTGGATGGATGGATGCACCACCAACCCGAATGTATGTGAATGTCCAAAATTGGATGAAGTATGCACCGAGAGCTATGATCTATGGCTTGGCCTCATCCAATAATCTCTTCCCATAATCCCCTTTGATGAATTGAATGATGGAAAAGATGAAGGCATCATTCACAATTCTATACTCCTTGCTCTATGGTGAGAGCTTCTTCATAACTAGCTAAGGATAGACTATATACGGCCATGCATCAGGATCCTACATATTGCCCTTCTTGTACAACTCAGGATAATCAATTTCTCTTGCTACTAGTAGATATACCACATAAGAAGTTATATAGAACTTCTTGTCCTTTGCTATCCGCAACTGGTCACACAAGTTCTCACTAAGTGTGGTGGCCCAATCCAGTGGCATCTTTCCCTATCTGATGGTCTCAATGAAGTTGACCATGAATGGAGAAGAATGACCTATTGCAGGCAATCCCATACCTCTACTCAGGAGAATGATTGAATATCCAATGTCATCCTTTATGTATCCTCAAGTCATATCCACTTTGCTGATTGTCCTACCCCAAGGTGGCTTATCAATTAAGTATGAGGAATATATGATGTCCATGGCCTCCTGGTAATGATCCTTATGCCACCTCTTAGCTACTTCATATGAAAGCCTGATAAATTGATCGGCTCTAGATAGGTGAAAAACTCTCTCGATATTATTAGGTCATAGATCTAAGACCACTTTCATAGTGATGCTCTTTACCACCCTTTCATTAGGAACAAAATGCCGAGATAGGGTAATAATCAATTTAGTTGACTGCATGGTCTTGGGATGTGATGCTACATTTACCAATCTAGAGAAAATTAAGGTGGATCTCAAAGATGATCTTTCAGTTGGGCTGTTACAAACTCTCAAGAACTCTTCCAAGTCCATGTGTCCAAGTTCTGTGTCTTTGATCTCAAAGTATTCATCATGCCACCATGATTTCAGGGTTACACCTTCGAACTTTTACAAAATTGGTTTTGCTACTAATATGGATGTGGATGCCATTTGGTTATATTACCTGCACACCACAAAAAATAATTGATTAATTATTTGATATATTAAAAAAAGGTTTTAAAAAAAAAAGTCCTTGAGAATTTATTTTTTATTTTTATTTTTCTTTCTTTTTCACGTACAACTAAATTAAACTAAAATTTAAAAAAAAATGATGGATGGAGGCATGGTGGCATGCATGGCTAGGGTCTGTATGTGGTGGCGCATACCACAATGCATGCCCAAAAGAGGGGGGGCGCGAGCAGAGCCACAGCCCAATAGGGCGTTCACAACATCGCGCCAAAAGGGCATGGCGACGACAGCCGCACGTAGCCCCAAAGGGCGTGTGTAGTACCACATTGCACGCCCAAATTTTTGTGGTGCTAGTGGCCGCATGCAACCCCAAGGATGACGGTGGCCACACGCAGCCCCAAGGGGCATGCACAGCGACGCACCATGCACTTCCTCCTGTGGGCACGTGCTAGGGTTTGAATGAAAAAAAATGGAGGTAGGGGGGAGGGGGTTTGCATACCTCTCTTTCTTTGCCCTTCCAAAAAAGATGAAGAAGTAAGAAGGGGGGAGAGGGGGTTTTATAAACCCCTTTCTTTTTTGCAATGCACGCGCATGAGTTTTTTTTTTTTTTTTGTAAATTGTTTTTAAAATTTTTTAAAATTATTTTTTACTCTAAAATTCTAACTTATTTATCCGAGTTTTCTTCTCTCAACTCCTGAACTATGAGTCTGGGAGTCAAAAAAAGTAGGGGGTCCCCATTCTTGGTAAGGAATGGGGCTTGTGTTGTGGAGACCACAACAATATGTAGGCAACCTCATAGGAAAAATATGCCTCTAGTGTGTAGACACCTTGGACATAGTTAGGTAGAACTTAACCATCTATGTATGTAGGTAACTATTCTCTACTTAATAGTGTCATCCACATGTGGGGTGGGGGGAGGGTAGTTGATCTTGCACCTTTGACAGTACTTTATTTCCATTATTTGTGCTCTCTGAATCAAAGATATATGACTTTATCACTTGTGACTATAAATTTACAATAGTACAAACCATAATAGTTTCTTATAATTCTATAGCTCTCTTTGTAGTTTTCAAAATTAATTGCAATTATGTACATCTCTTTCAAGTTTTATATTTCTCTTTTTCCTGAGTCACAATCCAAGAATAATTTTTCAAAACACATACTAACCAGTTGGATATTGAGCCAAAAAGTGTAAGAATGATTGTGCTAAAAGAGCTAAAAAAAGATTGTGCATGATAATCATATTTTTATGATCATCAACTTTTTACATTCGTTTGGCACAATTGTTCTTAAATTTTATGAGTTTTGGTGAGAACAAAATTCCAAACTAGTCAAGTAGGTGATAAGACATGTTTCTTTATTTAATAGAAATCCTAGAATACATCTAATTGAGTTAATTTTTATTTGGTTTTGGATAATACAACTTTTATTTAAAATCTCTATTTTTTTTCCAAATGCCATGATTTCTAACGAGAAAATATAGCTGAAATATCGTATAGAATCGTAGAATATATCTAATTTTGTTAAGGAAATTTTTTTTTAGCTTTTTAAAGAAAATATGTATTTTATGATTTCTTTCTTTTGGAATGGGATTTGAAATATGTTTACTTGCTTGTGCCTCTTAATTATAACTATGTTTTCTATGTGGTCAAGAAATATGAGTTTTTGAAATTCCAATTTGACTTCAATTAGATTCAGGAAAATTAGGTAAGACAAGGTATTAAGAATGTAGGAATATGTTGTGAAACTTAGTGCATTTTTTTTATGTTTGCCAATAAATTTAACTAGAATGTCACAATCTAGCAGACTTGGTATCTTATGCCTATCTTATTAAAGGTTTAAAATAATTGTTAATTAGTCTAGCTACTATTAATTTGGTCTAGTTGTTGATTAGTTGGGTTGATTACAAATTTTTGTAGAAATGTCATTAGATTAGGTACAATAAAAGGAACAATTAGCATCATTTTTGTGTAGGATCTCAAGTTAAGTTAGTTAGGACAAGTTGAGTGAGTTTTATTAATTTAGTATTTGGATTTTGAAATATGTATGTAGCTAGATATATTTTTCTGTTGTGTAGCCAATATGTAATAAGTACCTTAAAAAAGATCTCTTTGTATACATCCATAAATATATGTGTATGTATATATATAATCTATGTATATATGTATGTATGTATGTATGTATATTTATGTATGTGTGTATATATATAATCTATGTATATATGTATGTATGCATTTTTTTATGTATATATCATGTAGAGATCTAAGATTTCACTATCATACCCTTGTGATCTTTGCATCCCAAGTACCTACTGTTTCTATTAATTTGGGCATCACTATATCATCTAGAATGCTATGAAGTACTGAAGCCCATAGTAACTTCTCCCATTTCTCCAAAAAATATAGCATAGGTTCAAGATCCTTTGTCTTGCAAGAATTTGTAGCAGCTATTCTCATTGCTAGAAGAATAACTTCAGTGAAGAGTTGAGTGTAAGGAGTTGAAGAAGGAAGTTCAGTTCTTGTGTAAATACCATAATGACAAGGCTCGTTCCCTTGTTGAAGCCATAATCCAATTAAATTTACATATATATCAATCTAACTAATCAATAATTAGACAGATTTAACTGAGATGGCTTGTTTCTTTCTAAAAATATTTGCTATAATGTGTTTTTATAAAATTTCTTGCAAACTCTACCCATTTTTCCTAGTCTACATTATTTTTGTGGAGGATCTTGAGGTAAGTCACTTAGCACCTTTAGAAAGAGCTCTTTGTATATACATAACTCAAAACATACATTCATGTATGTATGTATGTATATGTATGTATGTTCCCTTGTGATCTTTGTCTCTCGTTGTTGTTCCCTTGTGATCTCTATATACATACATACATACATACATATATATACATACATATATATACATATATATATATGTACATATATATATGTATATATACATATGTATATGTACATATGTATATGTACATATGTATATGTATGTATACATATGTATATGTATATATACATATACATATACATATGTATATGTATATATACATATATATATACATATACATATACATATATATATATATATGTATATGTATATCTATATATATATATATGTATATGTATATATGTATATATATATGTATATATATATATATATATATATATATGTATATATATATATATATATGTATGTATGTATGTATGTATGTATGTATGGAAACAAAGAGATCTTGGCACAACAGAAAAACAATAAAACTCTCTCAACATGTAACATGACCACAGATGAAATGGAAACACCTATTGGTAAGTATATGCTTTTTTTCTCTCTCATTTTTCATGTGTTTATTTCACTTAAATTATATAAGGTGTGAGTTAGGATGTATATAGGTTAACAATACATTAACTATAAACTACAACACAAAGGTTTCACCAGGGTATTATAGTATTGTAATTATAGAGAACTTTCTGATTTGCCTGAGTGGGTGTATGATGAAAAAGAGTTGTATTAGGTGAGTAAATCTCACTAGTAGTTAGAGGAATACAACTGCATCAAAACAATTAGAAACTAGAGAACTACATATTCATTAGAGTGATTCCTTTAATGGTCTTGATCTCATGGATACTAGTATGTAGGCAACTTGGTAGGTAGAGTATGCCTCTATTATGCAGATTCCTTGGACATAGTTAGGTAGTACTTAATTATTTTAAGACATTATATGTTAACTCACAGGGCTCATTCCCTTGCAGAAGCCTCTTGTAAAATCACCCAAGATGGCTAGAATATCTAGTTGAGCACCTCTTATATTGCTCAATTTCTTGATTTCATCTCTGACATAATTTTGATTATTTATAGGAGGATTAAATGTTTCTTCATTGTTTCCAATGCCTATGTTCATTATAAATATGTACTCTTTCTTGTTTCTAGCACATTCTTTGACTATAATTTACCTTTCAACTGTTGTTAGGGCCTAAGCTTTGAAATCAATGTAAGCTAATTTGCATGGTAGTAGAATTTAATGAATTTATCAAAACAATCATATTTATTCCATAATTTGCTAAGTGGAATCCAAAAAAAAATCATTTTAATTCTTTGTTGGGGACACAATCATATTTATTCCATAATTTTGGATGTAGTAATGAGGGTTTTATATTAGAGCATGGGAGAGCATTTGATTTGTGAACATAAAATTGGGAATGATTTATGTCATGTTTTATTTTTTCTTTTTTATAACTAAAATCAACTTCACAGTGTGTTGTAACTCTAGCATAGGTCTTTGATCCTCGATAGCTTTCATTTTAGCATTCAGGATTTCAAGTTTCCTCTTCATTATATGTTTGGTTTATCAATGATTTCCTCAGGTTCAATTACAGTGCATCTCAACTACCTACTCCAGTGATGCAATCATTCATCTATCTCTCAATTATGCAAGTACTTGTTGATTTACAAAATCTAGATAGATACTAAGAGATTCAGAGCCATAAACCTAAAGACCATCATGTGTGCATCCCACTATAGGAAAAAAATGGATGTCATGTTCTTGTGCATATATTATAATCACTTCCTTCAAAATCATTTGAGGTGCACCGATGGAATTATTCAAGTGAATCCCACTACCCATAGAAGTTGAGGCTTGTTGTTGAGCATATGCTACTGCTACTTGTTGCTGCTAAAGTGCCTCAAAATGGCATTGCTCTGTCACCTTAAGATAGCTTACATTCTCTCTAGCCCCATGTTGTTCGATAGTTGTACCCTCTACAACTTGATTTATCATTTCAAGGGATGCATTTATCTGACTTCTTATTCTCTCATTAGCAAGAAGCACAGGGCAAAATAGTCCTTTTCACCCTAAAAACTACTTTGTTACTTCATTAAAATCAGGCCAATGATACAAAACATGTTGTTACTTTAAAAAAAAATCTTCCAACATTGCAACCACATGATAAATGGGAATATCACATGCCTGAGTCATAACCTAGTTAAATTGGTCTACTTGTTAATTAGCTTGGTATTGAAGTTAATTTGGGCATAATTATAGAGGTCTTGTGGATTGTGGATTATTGATTATAAACAAAAAAGAAAAGAAGACATGGCATTAATCATTCCCCATTTTTATGTTTCTAAATAGATAGATCTTTGCACAACATAAAAGAAATAAAACTCACTCTATGGGTTGTCATGCCCTTGTGATCTTTGTATATGTATGTATGTACATGTGTGTGTGTGTGTGTGTGTGTGTGTGTGTGTGTGTGTGTGTGTGTGTGTGTGTGTGTGTGTGTGTGTGTGTGTGTGTGTGTGTGTGTGTGTGTGTGTGTGTGTGTGTGTGTGTGTGTATATGTATGTATATGTATATGTATATATGTATGTATGGATATATGTATATAAATAGAGAGATCTTGACATGGCAAAAAAAAAAGAAAACTCACTCAATAGGTAGCATGGGCATAGATGCAATGGCAAGGCCTATTGGTAAGTAGATTCATCTTTCTATCTCTCTCATTTTTCATGTGTTTATTTCACTTGAACTATTATTTCTTAGGGGGTATTCTAATATTGGATTCATTTTATGCATGAGGTAATGAAGACATTCCTAGATGTACCCATGTGATGAATTGTCAATGAGTAATGAAGAGTACATTCCTAGATTCACATGGTTGGTTTTGATTAATAGAGAATATTAAACTATTCTTTAAACCAAGTGAAGCTCAACAATAACCTATGATTTTATGAAAACTAATTGTGTGAATCTCTTGATTTTAGGCAATGTAAAAGGAAACCATAGTTCAATATGTAATATCACTTCATATGCATACGGCATTAGGTGGAATTGAAAAATGTAACAAGTTTGCATTTTCACTATAGGTCTTTAATTAGATATTTTAAGTTATAGACCATCACGAACATTGTTCATGATGATGGTCTATAATTTTAAAAATTTAGTAGACCTATTAAATAAATATAATCGTGCTTCATATTTTTAGCTCAACCTATTGTCCATGCATAAAGAAAGCAGTTTCAAGTGCATTCTTGATTCAAAGTAGCAGAATCTTATTTTGGATAAGATGGAAAAATGACATGCACCAAAATGTGGGAAAGTGATGTCACTTTTTTAGGTCTCAAACCTTTTTTGTACTTTAAGCATTGATCATTTCTTGAAGATTTTAGATATTAACAGGGAATTTAGATGAGCTTTCACCTTTGCGTGGTTGGCCCTGATTAGTAGAGAATATTAAACTATTCTTGAAACCAAGTAATGCTCAATATTAGCCTTTTATTGCATTATAGCTATTCAATGTTTGGTGCCAATTTTTTTAAATTAATACAATAGCACATTGCAATTTTGATGGCTAACCATCGACCCCACAACATTCATTCTACATGCTCATTCCTACTACAATGGAAGTTTCTAAAGGCTTGCAATCAAACCAATAGAATTTTTCTCCCACAGACATTGCCATTGCGATGGTGTATTTTATGGATTTCTATCGCGATGCTTATTCTTAAAATGAATGGTTTCCTAGAATAATACCCTAATTTATGGCACCTGTGCACATTGCAATTGTGACAGTAACCCTTGCCATCACAACTTGTGACAAAAAATGTCTAATGCATATCTAATGGGAGCCAATTTTGACTGATGTTAGTTGGGTGATAGTTTATTGTCATAATTATGATGGCCCACTATTATAATTCTGATGGCCTATCATCGCAATTTGGGCCCAAATATACCAGTGTCTATCACTAGTTTTTCCCAAGTAGTTGTTGAAGATGGAGTTCTAACTCACTTTCCCATAGTCTGATGCAGAAGCATCAAGAGGTATAAGGGCAATCCTGTGTCACCCAAAAAAATGTACTTAGATTTAGTTTCTATTTCATGTGTTTTCATTTTTGGATACCCATTTGGGTCAAATAAAGGTTCCAACTCTCACAGTTCCACTATCAGTATTCTAGGATAGAGTATTTGAACACCTTGGGATACATGTAAATGCTGAAAAAATAGGAGTATGTAATTGGGCTATCATTTGGTAAAATAGAAGGTTTAAATTGGATAGATGGATGTAATTATAATTTAGAGCATTCCAAAAAAAGAATCAGGTCAAAAGGCCCCACGGTTTGAAAGTTATTATAGTTTTTTGAGTTTTTGAGACCTCCTTAGAATGATTCAAAGTCAGGTTAGGGGAATTAAATGACCTTGAAAAGGGCCAAAAAATGGGGGACGATAAAATCTGGTCCATAGGGCTATAGAGTGCTTCGACAGCTTTCTAAAAATGTAAACAGTTCATCAATCGGAGCTACGGTTCAAAAGTTATGCCTCTTGGAAGTTCGGTTACTGTTTCTGGATTCTTCTAGATTTGTGTCGACTTCTAACGTAGCTTCTGGAGCCTTCTATTTGGTCGGTGGATGCCTACTAGCACTTTTTAGAATGTATTCCTAGTCCTTAACCCTTTGGGGTCTATTTAAGGAGATTTCTGGCATTGTAAAAGGCAATTTGGAGTGGAGTTTCAGAGGAGGTCCTGAAAGGAGAAATTATCTCCAGATTTATGTTATTGTAAGCCCATAGGGCATGTTATGAAGTCTATTTTCTCTATACTAAATGTACTAGCTTATTTTCATAGTTAATATAATTTCCTTTTTCTTGTTGTGTCCATTCTGAGCTTGGGTGGTGTCCCCATCATAGTCCAATCTATATGACCTCTTGGGAATAGTGAGTAGACTCCATGTAAATAATTTTTACATAATCAATTTCCTCAAATATAGAGGAAGCATTTTTAAGGTCTTTCCCTAGGCAAGCATGTGGTGAGTCTGATTAGGGAAGACCATAAAGTGATCAAAATCACTTGCAAAAGAGAAAAGATAGAGTCCAAATTCCTTTTGGACGTGTAATATGGAAGTCTTACCAATATTAGATGAAATGTAGAGGATCATAACAATCCTAAAACAAGCCTAGATCAATCTTGACTGTTAGAGTAGTCTGTGATGCCTTAAAAGCCTAATTTTAACCTAATTAGGATTAGGACATGAACTCAAGACCCCAAAAATATATAAGGCAATGAATAATGAACCAAGAAACCTAGAAAATATTGTAGGGTTTCTTTTTAAGGTATAGGAGAAAAACCCTATTTTGTTGGAGGAGGAGACCTAATAGGGGAATTTAGTGAGATGGGGTAATAAATTAGACTAAAAGGAATATCTAAAATCCCTAGTTGATTTTATTGAATTCCATTAGGATCCTTCCACACCTATATAAGCTTAGTTAAAGCATATGGAGGATTTAGGACTTTGAAGATGGTTTAAGGGCTACAACAAGTGAGAAATAATGCAACAATAAGTCGAATGAGCATATAAGACCTATTGGTAGGTAGGTTGGCTTAAGGAGACCAGGGGATCCTAGTGACAAAATTATCTTATAGGTGTTGGGGTAGGAGAGAAAGGAACCCTAGAAATCTTTGAGAAGATCACGGGGATGAGCTAGTGATTAGTTCGTCCAATCTCCCTATCAGATTAGTATAAGAGCCTCAAAGGATTAGGCTTGTGGTGGATTTTTTAGACTGAGGAATTAGTAGGAGGAACTATAATGGTGACCATTGTAGAATTGGCTAGTATGGTGATTGAGAAAGAGGAAGAGAAAAAATCTCTCTGAGAGAGATAAACCCAAACTGAGGATAAGTTTGATCAGGTGGAGGAAAAGACTGATGAATTCAAGGAGAAAGTTGATGGGAAGAAGCTAGAGGTTTCTATAGGGGACAAGGTTCTTACACCAAACCTTGTTCTCATAGAAGAGCCTTTCTTGAAGGATTTAAATGCTATGAGTGGAAAGGAACTTGAAGGAATTCCATTTTTTAGTTAAACATGGAACTAGATCTAGTCAATTCTATTGTGGAAAAATTAAGATTGAGAGACTCTACTCTAACATGGTGGATGTTCATTTAGGTAGAGAGGGAAAAATAAGGTAAAAAATGAATCACTTCATGGAAAACGATGGTTCTTAAGGTGAGAGAAGCATATATGCTAGAGGATAATGAAATTCAATTACACCAAAAGAGATAGAATATGAGGCAATGGGATCTTGAAGTAAGCTCCTACACTAAGGAATTTTGAAGGCTCAAATGCATGAGGTTAAACATGGTAGAGGATCAAAACCTTAAGGTAGCTAGATACGTTAGTGGCCTAAAATGGAACCTTCAAGAAGAGATGACTCTTCTCAATCCTAAAACAATACATCAATGCTATCAATTGGCAATGAATATTGAAGAAAAGGAAAAGAGTAAGCATGATCCATCCTCCAAAGGTAGAGGTAGAGGAAGAGACCAGAGAGGTCATAGAGGTGGTTACCAAAGTAGGGGGATTGAGTAGGAAAACCAAGGGAAGTCCAAAGCTACAGAGCATGGGAATGAAACAACTCCATGAGGAGGCCATGGAAGAGGTAGGGAATCTCAAGGAGGTTCTAATAGATGGAGAATTTTAGGCAAAGGTAATTCAAACTTTTATAACATCAAATATTATAGTTGGGGATTGATGGGGCATTCTTCTTATAGGTTCCCTAAGAAGGCATCCTCTTCTAACAATGATAAAAGGATTGGATATATTCAAGAAGACACAACAAGTGTCAATTCACTTGAGATCAATTATACATTGACTTAAAAATGGGTGAGAACCTAATTTTTAGGAGGGTTTCAATTAGACAACCTATGAAGGAGGAACCAAAACAAAGGAGAGACTTATTTAGAATAAGGTGAAAAATGATTAGCAAAGTTTCTAAGGTAACTGTGGATTTATGGTCCATAGATAACATAATCTCTGAAGAAGTAGTAAAGAAAGCTCAAACTTGAGAAGATTACCCATACCAATCCATACATGGTGACATGGTTGAATAAAGAGAAAATTGTTCTTATGAATGTAAAAACATGGATGGAGTTGTCTATTGATGGATACAAGGATAAGTTTATCTGTGATGTCTTTCCCATGGATGAATTCCATCTCCTATTGGGAAGACAATGACAGTATGATAGAGGAGCCATCTGCGATAGTAAGGAGAATTCTATTTCTTTTAGGAAGGATGATAGGAAATTCAAAATATTGTCACTGATGGAGGATGGAAAACCAAAATCAAAGACCCCTAGTATTTTTTTGACTAGTGGCAACAAGTTTGTAGGAAGTTCATAAGGAATTTTAGTGCATTTGTGTATGAGTGTTAGGAACCATCAAAGGTGGATTGAAAATTAAATTCAAATGGACTCTTAAGGTAAGAAAATCCTATTAAATATTGAAATAGGAAGTGGTTATCCAACCTAACATCTTGTTACCTAGTTTTCATAAGTTGTTTATAGTGGAGTGTGATGCAAGTGGAGTTGCAATAGGAGGAGTATTAAGTCAAGAAGGCAGACCCATAGATTCCTTTAGTGAGAATCTCAATGAAGAAAAGAAGAAGTACTCTTTTAATTACTAGGAGTTATATTCTCTAGTGCACTCATTGAGGATGTGGAGACATTACCTCATACCTAGGGTAATTGTGGTGTTTACTAATAACCAAACACTTAGCTACATTAACACCCTAGAGAAGTCAAGAAATAGACACTTAAAGTGGATGGAATACCTACAAGTTCTCACATTCTATTAAGTATAAGAAGGGACAATAGAATAAGATGGTAGATCCATTAAGTAGAAGAATGGTGATAGTACAAGAGGTTCAATTGAAAATCATTGGCATTGAAAGTGTTAAGGAATTATACAAAGATGATAAAGATTTCTTTGAAGCATATAACATATGTTCTGATTTTCAAAATCATTTCCATATTTAGTTCTCTAAAAATAGTCTTCAAAGTGGATTTTTGTTTAAGGGTAATGAGTAATTTTTTCCTCAAGGTTAAATGAAAGATAACCTCATTCAAGAAAATAACAATGGTAGTCTTAGTAGCCATTTTGGTATAAATAAAAAAATGGAGCTGGTTAAGAGATTCTACTATTGGCGAAAGTTGTAAAGAGATGTTAGAATGTATGTTGAGAAATGTGTGGTGTATATGAAAGAAAAAAGGGGAGTTAGTAATTTAGGTTTGTACCAACCACTACCTATTTGTGACAGGCCATGGGAATGCATTATCATGGACTTTTTGGTAGGTCTTCCTAAGACAAAAATGAGTTGGATAGTATCTATGTGGTGGTAGATAGGTTTAGAAAGATGGTTCATTTAATACCTTGTAAAACCACTCATGATTCTAGCTACATTTCTAATCTATTTTTCAAAGAGGTTGCAAGAATCCATGGATTACCCCTAAGCATGATCTCTAATAGAGATGTGAAGTTAATGAGTCATTTTTGGAAGATTCTATGGAGAAGGGTAAGAACTAATCTATCATTTGGTTCATCTTACCATGCATAAAGTGATGGTCAAAATGAGGTGGTCAATAGAGTGTTAAGTTACCTTCTTAGATGCCTAACTAAGGATTATGGACAAACATGGGATTTGATCATCCATCAAGTTGAATATGCCTACAATTATAGTGTGAATAGAACAATAGAGAGAAGTCAATTGGAGATTGTGTATGGTATGAACCTAAGAGGTGAATGTGAACTTAGATATGTAAGAGCTATGGAGTATAGAAGTCACTAGTATATTTTGACTCATTTTTTGACAAAAAATGGTCAAATTTTTTACTCATGTTTGTCAAATTTTTGACCAGTTGCTTTGTCACTATTTTTTATCCTTAAAAGTTTGATAGAGTCTTGTAGGTGTCATAATTTTGTTGATGTATTTGGTCAAAAATGGCCTCCCTTTTTAATCAAAACATTGGTCAAAATTTCAACCAAGTGTAGTCAAAATTTCAACCAAAGCATCAACCATGATGCCAAACCCATGACAACATCCTAGTCGATGCATTGGTCAAAATTTCCATTAAAGATTGGTTGAAAGTTTGACCAATGTTGGCCCTCGATCAACCAAGATACCAAACCCACGATAACATCTTGGTCAATGCATTGGTCAAAATTTCAACCAAGATTGGTCAAGATTTCCACCAATGTTGGTAAGCATTGGTCAATATTTTCACTTTTGTTTTTTTGTTTTAAAAAAATACTAGAAGATAAATATCTAAAGAAATCACCAAAAATAACTTGATTAGCAATTAGTTTGGATATTTATCTTTATATCTTTAGTGGGTCTACCACCACCTTGAGATGAGATTTCATAGACCTATATTGATGGCACTATGAGGGGCTATGGATGGATGAGGCTCCCATCTATCAAGGTGTCCAATTCCCTCAATGGTGTCCAATTCCCTATATCTACACCCTAGAGAGGGAGAGAATATATGTTTGGGTTGTAGAATATTGGTGCACCTATACCATTAGTAGGCATGCGAGTTAACCTTATCCTATTGATGCTTAGCTCCCTCACACCCACATATGTCAAAGGTAAACTAAAATAAAAATGAATGAATCCACACACAAAATAGAGTGTACCCACCATGCTTGATATCATATCCATAAAATGATTGAGGCTGCTATGACACAAGGCCTCCACTAAATGATTAAAGCACCAATATCAAGGTGGGCCAATGCATTCATATAATTACAAATAGCTTCCAAGAAAAGTTAGTTCTAGTGTTAGCAAAAGTGCTAGGGTGAAAGTACAAAGCTATGTCACCTTTCAGGCTAACTTATCAAAACAAAATGAATTGAGTATTTCTATTTAAAAGTCAATTTTGTTCAAATAAATGATCTTGATAAATTTGTTCTAGCTAAGTTATATACGTTCTTACACGTTTCCAATTGGAAACTTCTATTAAATGCATGTTTTATAGTAGTTAATATCCAATTACTAAAGAAATAAAATTATTTTAGAAAATTGATATTTCAATAACTCTTACTATTTTTTATGATATTTTTTTAATAACTTTTAAACACCATTTTATACAGCTCAAAGTCAAGAATATTCTCATACAGATTTTGCAATGTTTTAATTAGATATAGTATATTATAATTAAAGAAATCTACCAGTATGTATTTTAACACTCGAGAAGATTCTGATTTTGAGAAAGAAAAAACATATTAAATCATATCAAAAAAATTTAAAAATTATACGACATTCTAGAGGAGAGTATTCTTCAAGAATCTATAATTTTTCTTTTAGTTGGAATAGATTTATTTTGAAAAATGTGTTGGGAGATGAAACCCATGATTTCAATATGTTGAAATTTGAATTGTTATAAAAGAGAAAATATAGGTCTTAAGCCAATTTTTATTTTTGATTATTCTAGCTACATATGTCATCTATAACATAATATAAGATCAAAGGGAAATAAGTTCATTTCCATGTAGTTTTGTGGTGGGAACTAGGCCCCTAATTTCCAGCATTTGTTAGTAACTAAAAATTGATCTTTAAAAATAGGAAATTATATCATTTAATTTTCCAAGTAATTATTAAAAATTATAATCCAAAACTTCACCCATTTCTACACATTTTATTAGTTTACTTCAATTTCAAATTCTAAATAATAATACATGATTTATGTCATTGAAGGTGAATATTTTTACTTTTGTTAGCCTTTTCCTTTGTAAAAGGGTGACCCAGGTTCTTTCTTTTACTTGCTAATTAATTCATTTTTTATGTCATTGGTTTTAGATGACGAGTCGCCATTTTTTTTCTAGACAATTTTCCAATGAGCTCACACTAAATAAAACCCAATAAGGCTTTCATAGTGCAAAGACCACACAGAATTTCACTAAACAATATTCCTCACTACTCTAAGAAACTAACACCTCTAATGACAAAAATGATTGAATCCACACACAAAATGGAGGGTACCAACCTCACTTAATATCATATTCATAAAATGATTGATGCTCCTAGCAACACATAGTCTCCACTGAATGATCAATGATTAAAGCACCAAGATTAAGTTGTCCCATGCATTTGTTAATTACAAATGAATTCTAGGAAAAGTTTTTTTGAGTGTAGTATAATTGCTAATTGATTCATTTTCAACATAATAGTTATTCCATATAAAACAATTTTTAAAAAATTATTGCTTAATTAAATGAATCTAACTACAAGAGAATTGCATTGCCTCAAGTAGTCATTTCTTGAGGAGATGTAACCTTAGGCTCATGGGTAACCTTAGCACATCATTAAGTCATTCACTTTATTCATATAAAGTAGTACATAGTAGAAAGTTGTAGTAACAACTTAGCAAATAAAAAAAGGAAAAAATTAAGTACATCACATGTGCATTGGCTGATCCACCACCTATTGGAAAAAATGGACTTTATACACAGTCTAAGAGAGTGAGATTAGTTACATCTTAAATTCTATTGGGAAGACCAGTCACACCTCCCTAATATTGAGGGTGATTTAATCATTTATAAAACTAAAAGACCTTAACTAACTAATAGGTCCACCATTCCAAAACCCAAAATAGTAGAGCTGAAAGCATGAAAAAGAAACTTTTCAAAGCCCAATGTCCAAAAAATCCTAGACATTGAAAAATGGACCTAGGTTCTAGGATGAGGTTGACCCTACCCTAGGGTAGGCTCAACATCATCCTTGACCTAGGTCAAGGTCAAGGTCAACCTTGACCTCAAAGGTTTTCCTTGACCCAAAAAGTTAAAATCCACATTTCATAGAGAAAGTTATCAGAAATAGGATGGAAATATAGATAGAGAAATAGAACAGGGGGAAAACAACTAGAGCCATACAAAAACCCATTCAAGAAACTTGACATGACTCCAAACCACTTACTTGGAGGGCTAAACACTCTCAACATAGAACTTCTTCCATTTTAAGATGATACATTTAGCCCTCACTTTAGCAAGACTATGGACTAAGATGCAAACTCTTGGTAAAGTAAATCATAATGAAAAGATAATCTTACTAAAATCAAAGGGAAAAATAGATCCTCAAGCCCCCAAAGACTTAATTCTTTGTCAACTCTAAGATCACAATAAGAGAGACATCTCTAGAAAAAAGAGAACAAGAAAAAGAGTGTGATTATCTTGCCCAATGAGAACTTATGTCTCATTGTGAGCCACACAAGGAAACTATACAACTAGAAAGATGGAATTGAACTTCCTAGTGAATGTAAGTACTCACTAGTCAACTTATGAAGGATTAAGTCTCAAGAATATTCTATTCTATAAGAGTAAAACTAGAAATTAAAAAGTGATCCAATATTAAGGACACATTCAACCTTAAGGGATCAAAAATATATTTGAAATTGGAGGGATCAAGAGATCCTAAAATAAAAATCCATGCATTAAGGATTAGTCACTAATCCAAAAAGGGAGAAAAATGTATCTTGAAAAATTATATATATATGTATTAAAAAGTCTGCATGCACTATAGTTGAGTAGAGTGTATGGCCCATGTTAAATTTTTTGCTAAAACTTTAATGGGAGTGATGACTTTGAGAGAAACATAAACAACTCCACTAATTACATTTCCACTACAAGATGCTCCCAAAAAAAGATAGCTTAAGGGAAATAGTACAAAAACATATAAAGAACACATAAGGGATCTAGCTACTATGGGGTTAGTATGATCATAAGATAATGATATTATTTCAAATAAATTGACATCATTCTCCAAAGAAAGTAGAACTACAATAACAAAGGAGGAAATATCACATAAGAGATTCAAAGAAGAATATTTTAGATGATGACCTAGAGACAAAAAAGAATTAGTGCTACCAAGTCATGAATCCAAGAAGATTACACAAGGAAACATGTATGAACAGTATCACAAGTACAACATAATATGAAACAACATATGTAAGAATAGAGGTACATATAGAGGAATAGTAAAATAGGTTCAATGCTTTTATCACCTTGCACCAACAAAGCAACAAAGATCATATAAAAGAACCTAACAATATTTAGAAAACATATCATAGGAGAAGCTAAATACAACAAAAAAACACAAAAAGGGCTACCATGAAGCACTAGAGCCAATCAAGCACATCACCTACTCTCCTTATGTCATTTTATATCATTTAGTGAAGGTGGGTAACTTGCAAGAGGGACTATATCCAACATAGTAGGAATGATAGCTAGTTCTAAACAAGGATCCTTCTGAGAATCACAATGTTCAATACTAGGTGTAAGTGTTAATTGTGAGGAAATAATATTAGGTAAATCAACATCAATGTTAATAGTTTTATATTCATCCTTAACATCATCAAGATCATCAACAGTATCTTCGTTATCTAGATTAATCAAAATATTATCTAAGATACAAATAGAATTATTAGAATCATGCAGCTTAATATCATTTTTAAAAATAACTTCTTCTAACACATCATGCATAGTTTTATCCAAAGAAGGTAAATGTTTTTGAGCAATAGAATTATGAACTCTAGCTTGAGCATGACACTTTTTACAATGTTTTTTAGCAAATTGATTATGTTTTGTCTTAATTGAAATTTTTTGAGAACTAGGAAAAACAACTACAGGATCCTTCGTAGGTTCTATAGGAGGATTAATAGGATTATTATGAGATTGACAAGAAAAAAGAGGAGTTTGATTGATGAATGTAGAAGCCATATATAAAGGAGGTGTGGAAGGTTTAGAAAAAAGACCATGATTAAGATCCATAGGAGGTAAACTTAACTCAATAAATTTTGATTCTTATAGGCTTGATATGAATGAAAAAGATGATCAAATAAAAAAGGGCATGAATTAGGTAATGAAGGCCAAAATAATTCAAAGGTAGAAAAACGTTTGGGCCTAGAAGTATGATATAAACTATTATTAGTTGTCTTCACTTCATCATAAACAAACTTAAGACATTTATGAATAGGTGAAGTGAAAACATGCATGACTTTTAACCATGGTAAACCAAGCTTAACTTGAAACTAGTTAGAAGTAGGAACAACAAAAAAGGTAGTGTTCACAATTTTTCTACAAAGTTCAAATGGTAAATCAATAGAACCAAATGATGGATAAAGAAAACCAATACAAGTTTGAATCCACACATCTAATATATTATAAAAATAATGTGGCAAACCTTTCATAAAAAGATTTTCTTTTGTAATCACATTAACTAAGGAGGTAGAATAAACAAGACAACCTTAACCCTAGAAGTGGACCTAGATTAAATATAATTTAAGAGTCTACCATTCCGAAACCCAAAACAACCAACCTAGAAGAGGGTAAAATAAAAATTTTGAAGCTTGATATCCTGAAACTCCTAAAATTTTGAAAAATGGTCCTAGGGTCAAGGACGAGGTTCACCCATACCTAGGATAGGGTCAAGGTCATCCTTGACCTAGGTCATGGTCAAGGTCAACCTTGACCTAAAAGCTCATCCTTGACCCAGAAACTCAAAGTTCTTAGTTTCATAGATAAAGTTGTTAGAAATAGGCTGGAAGCAAAGAAAGAAGTAGAACAGGGAGAAAATAGCTAGATCCATGCAAAGAACCATTCAAGGTACTTGACGTGACCTCAGACCACTTACTCGAAGGGCTAAACATAATTAAAATATAAGTGCTTCCATTTTAAGATGATACAATTTCCTATAGAGTTCAACTAAAGTTTTATTAAATATGGATACATTGGATAACACTCCTTTATCAAAGATGGTAATGCTAATAATGGATGAATTGGAGGAAATCACTAAACTCAAGTTTCAGTTCTCTATAGTGATTAAAGAAAAACTTATCTAAAGGAAGAAAATTATTGTCTCCAAATAGAAAGTAAAGATACTTGAGAGTCTAACCAAAGAATAAAGTCTCCATTTTATCTCTTTTTAGAGGTAGTGAAATAGTCACATTATTCATAGAACTATATCCACCAGAATCAACTTTAATGTGAGACTCAAAAGATTGAAAAAATTTCCAACCCGATTCTAGATACCTATGTCAAACAAAAAGAGAGTAACATAACAAAATCTAACTTGATTCCCATCAAGTAAAATATATTTAGGATACTAAAATCACCAAAAGAATGAGATTCAAGGAAAAAAAGCACAATAAATTTGTGTCATGAGAAAGAGCTATAAAAATGAGAATATCTACAGGTATATATAAAATGAGGTAATTTTGAAAGATAATATATTTTCTTCCAAACTAAATCATTATAATTAAAATAATGAAACTATAAAAAATCTATATGGTTTGTAGTGCATGGGCTATACTGTAAACATACATTACTAGTACCACAATCTACTTCATAGAGTAATTTTCCATTTCCTTAGTCATTTGGTTGTTTGTTTCTCTAGCCTAATTGCATTTATTTTGTTTATATGGATATGAACTTAGGTTTCTACTTAAGTAATTTTCATCATTCTATTTTAAGGTTTAGCAGTTTGGGTCATTTAAAAATTTTCTTCTAGAGTTATATAGAAACAATTTTATGTAACTGATAGGATATTGCACTAGCTTGGAATCTACATTTTTCTTAGGAAAGGAAACATAACATTGTAAAAATAAATTAGGTTGTCCAAGGTTGAACATAGAGGACCCATGTTGCAATTTTATTGAAAGGTTTAGCTTTGTGTGTTAAATCTAGAATTGTAACAAGGAAAGATGATTATTTATCTATGCATGCAAAAGAAGAGATGCTCAATATCCTACCTTTTATGTTGCTATATTACCCTCTAGTCTACAAGTATTAACATAAATGCACTATTTTAAAAGAAAGGAATATCAATTCAAAGACTATTTCTAAAATGACTAATAGATGTGTATTATATGTCAAAATACAAAATAGTATGGCATCTTCTCTAGAACAAAACATATTGTGGTTGTTTGGGGGAAGAAATAATTAAAATGAGTGCTCTTCTTTGTAAAAACCACTTATTTGCAAGTTATAAATTTAGGAACTGGCATGGTAATGGGTTCTAAAAGACCATCTAGCTATAACTAATTCCTTTTCTTTGGCAATAAAGATGTAAGTTAACTTGTAGTTGCACCTCCAACCTTTACCTCAAATATTTTACTAATTTTAGAGCTAAACCAAACAATGGATATATATTAGTGACATGATAGAGTTTGGTGCTAAGACAAACATGTTGGCTCCAATTTCCTATATAGTAAAACAAAATGAGTACACCCATTATTTAGCATAGTAATATAGGATATTATTTTTTAGAAAAAACTTACCATTATAAAATAATTGAGTAAAGAAAGGTCAAATAAGCTAATGAATTGAAAAATAATGATTCAAAAAAGGTACAAAAATTGGATGGTGTAACATGTAGTAGAATACACCTAATAAACATCTTACTTGGGATCTTGAGTTATGTGTTGTAAAATAAACAATGACTTCATGGTCTCAGGTCATAGAAGGTCATGGTGGTCTTTATATCTAATTATTATGTCATCTAGGAACTCAAAACTTTTACTCCCTTCCTATAATCCATCTTCATAAAATTATTGTTTCAAAAGTTTCAAATTCATAATTATACCCTCAAAAAAAGATGCAAAAAACATGAGCAATAAGAAAGCACAATTAGTGAGAAAGATAAATAGTTGATCAATATAACATGAAAAATGAGCAAACAACTCATTTACTTGATTCTTAAGTTCTTAACAATGATGATGAAAGAATGATGACTTTATTCTCTTGTACCATTTGATGATTGAACTGATGGAAGAGTTGATTGCTATCTGGGACAAGAGAATAAAGTCATAAGAAAGATTGGGAGAAAATAATAAAGTCATAAGAAAGGTAGTCATACTAAGAGTACTAATTATATGTATTGCAGACTTGCAATGTTAAGTAAATATTACATTATGGATTTACATAAATAATAGTTAATTCTATTTGCATCTGCACAACTCTGATTTAATATGTATTTCATCATTATCTATCATAATATCATTGATATATTACTGGTTTAGGAATGTTGTAGTATAGGATATATGTATGACAAAATTATAGGTAGGGGAATGGTGATGGGGTCACCTTCTAAGCATGCCACCTCACAGTATATGATGAAGGAGTCCTAAGGGAAAAATGGGGACAATGGTGATTTCCTTTGGTCCTATGAAGGATGGACATCCAATGCACCTCTGGACATCCCCAAGGACCAAATGAGGACAAGTGGATCACCTTTGGGTTAGGGAAGTTATGGACATCCTAGGCACCCTATTATCAACACTCTTTGTGACCTCTATCATGGAAAATGAATGCATAAGGATGTTGAACCATTTGAATTAAGAAACAAATTGCAAGAATAACGATAATGTAGACAAAATACCTCATTGGATACCCCCCTCATATGAATAGAAAGGATCACATGAGGCCATGAGGGATGGTATATCCACTCTTGGACCTAGGGTAAAGGGTCTCTACTAAACCCTATCTTAACTCTTCTATGGTTGAGGTGTCTAAAAATGATTTAAAAAATCTTGCAATTTGATTTACATTTCTAATATATGCTAATGCTCGAGATACAAAGATAGCTACAAGAATATATATTGCTCTAAAAAAAATCATCCCAGCAGCCAGGTCACATACCTAATTGGCTTCAAGTGTGTTAATTATATTCAAGATGTGTATGTGAAATAGTTTTAATCCATAATAAAAAAATCTAGTGTTATAAAAATTGGCCCTAGATGGATCCTCCATGGTCATTGGGAAATAAAAAGTCAAATATTTAATATCACTACCCTTAGAAAACTTCCACGACAGAGGAAGATAATCTTATAAATTCTATGAAGACAAGACAATGTGCTATTAGACAAGGGAATTTTATTAATGAAGCATCAAGTTACCTACCTAGTTTCTCTACAAGACCATATACACCTTCATTAGGAATCATGTACATACTACTGTAAACTTTAATAAATAGATAACATTTAGGAACTTAATGCATTGGACATCGTTGCCTTCTTTCAACCTCTACCACCATTCACTAGCTTACAATATTTTGCATCATTCTTCTCATTAGCACCACCTCTTCTCGTGTGACCCCTACCAACACCTGTTACCTCAAGCTAGGGAACTTTTTCATCACCATTCTCATTTGAGCCCTAATTTTTCATGATATAATTAGAAGATTAGTATGCAAAAACTATGAAAATTCTTCTAAAATAGGAGAAATAAAACAAAAAGGGAAAAATCTTCACCTCATCTTCTAATACAGATATTGGTGAATCAACATCTCCTTAAACCTTGGTAGCCACAATATTAACCATTTTCAAAATTTGTATGATGAAATGGAAAATAAACCCAAAACAATCAAAAGAAGGAAAAATTACAACCATCAAAATACGAAGTTTGTACTTTGTATAGGAAATAAACTAGAAAAATGAATGCACATGTAGACTTTAAGCTATGATTAATCATGAAAGAAAACATGATTAATACTTATTATCAGCATACAAACACCTTAAAAATTAAGTTAATTATAAAATCCTTGCTTGAGATCACGAATTTGGGAATAAAAAAAATACTAAAGTTAAATATCCCATGGTAAATATCAACAATTCCAACAAGATTATAGATAAAGTGACAAGCTTGATAGCACTGTCAAACAAGTTAACAATGTCAAAATTTTCACAGCTCTAGTAGAAAGCTTAATAGAATTTTCCAAACTAGGACCTTATGGCACATTAGGATATTTAAAAGTCCTACTACTCAAATGAATTTCATAATAATAATCAAGACTACAAATAAACTATAACTTTTCCTAAAGCTCAATGTCACACTAACTGCATTACCAAGAGATGGACCTCTATTGCAAACCTATTTTTTTAGGAAAGTACATGAACACACTATTGGCACCATTTAAAGCATCTTCTTATGGTTTAGAAAAAGTATTCCAAAAGTTCCTTTTCAAGGTGACAAGTTGTAGCTATTTGTGGTGAGCACAAGGGCACTATCTAATGACAATTCATTAATTTTACAAAGTTATATTTGTATTGGGGACAATTAATTCTATCTCGAGAAGTTTTTGGAACAATGCTGATAATAAGAATTTTCCTCCTTAGCTACTTAGAATTTTTTGGGCTTGGAACTTTTCATGCTTATTTTTCATTGTTCCAAACTTGGTCCAAATAGACCTTATGCATGTTAAAATGTTTTACAAATAATATGTTAGATACACCTCACAACTAAGATATCATTTATATCTTGAAGCCTATTTAGAATAACAAGTAGGCTTTACATTTGTGACATACTTAGGATAAATTCCCAAAAGAATAGCAAAGGAAATCTAACCCAACACTCTAATTAAGCTAATAGACTAGAAAAGAGGTATCATCTCTGAGGAAATATTAGCAATTCAACCTCATTAAATGGAAGAGATATAGGTGTAAAATAGTTCAACTTTCCACAAACTAAATTTTAGTCCCTTGAAGATGCTACATCCAACTTTAGGCTCATGCCACTAAAAAATTGAAGCTACATGCTTCAAACTTTATGATAACCACATTCAAATAGATATACTACTTCAAGTTATTTATCATTAGCAAGCAACTAAAAAGAAGCTATCAATTAAGGATAGCTTAAATAAAAAAGAGTTCATCATTTTCAAAGATTCACTGAAAGGATTTTGAATTAAAGAGGCTAGAGAATCTAGTAAAGTTATACTTCATTGCAACTTCAATGCAAAGGTTGGGGACTTTGGTTTAGCCTAGATGTTGGAGAAAAAGAATTTGTCTAAGATTACAATTATGGATAGAACCCTCAACTATTTGGCTCTTGAGTGTATGATGATAGAAAGAACATGCCATGAATTAAATGCTTATAGTTTTGGGGTTGTGGCCTTGGAAATTGCTACAAGAAAAAGAGTAGTAGATGTGAGTTAACAAGAGCATCATATGAGGCTTGTGGAGTGGGTATGGGATCTCTATGGTCAAGGCAAAGTTTTGGATGCTATAGATATAAAGTTAAATGCGTTGTTTGATAAGGATGAAATGGAACAAATGTAAGGGATAGGATTGTGGTGCTCCCATCTAAATCTAGCTACAAGACCCAAAATGAGGCAAGCGGCCAAGTTGTTGAAGCTAGAAGATCAAGTACCTAATCTTCTTCTAGAGATTTATAACAATACCATTGAGTATCATACCATCACTCTAAACTTACACTGAATGAAATTGATTAATTAATGAAGATATATTAGTTTGAGCTTCACTTGGTTTTAAGAATACTTTAACATTTTCTACTTAACAAGGCCAACCATGTGAGTTTGGAAGATCATCTGGCTTCACTCCCCTCCCCTTAAGACAATCTAAATTTCCCATTATCATCTAACTACATATCTCATTCATCCATTCATCCATTTATGAACTATAACATTCAATCAATACAGTCACATAACATTCATTAATATGCAATACTAATCAAGACTTCATTTACACATAAAAATATTAATTAAAATGACATAAAAATTAATACTAATACACAACATTCATATATAATTATTTGAAACAATGGTCTCTTATTATCCAACAAAGTTTATCAAACAAGGTTTATCAAAGAGAATTTTTTAAAAGTAATTTCTTATTTTTGTTTTTCTTAGCTTTCTTAAGGAAAAAGCTTATAGGAGCATCAATATCTTCCTCATTATCCTCCTCTTGTGGCACACATAATGTCAAATTATGATGCCTCCTCCTATTTTGAGGAGAATGAGGTTTATGCATTAAAGGGGCCTTTGTTGCAATAAAAAATAAATGGGTTAAATTGGCATTCTCTTTTTCTCTTTTTCCTATTACAAGTATTTATTAACTAGTAGAAGATAACATGCATTTTTGTTACTTGACAATTCCACTTCATGTACAATAACATTTTGATCCGCCAACACCTCAACATGTTGAACACTTCAAACATGCTCTAAAATATTCAAAAAAAGGTTTCACGTCAAATTGAAATTGAAGATGTTAAATTGTATTAATAATTTTGTAATTAATTTCTAATTGAAAATTAATACCTCCACCACTATGATGCACATCATGGTCTTCATCACACGAAGGTCCTATGATAGAATTTGAAGGCTACAGTGAAATGTAACACATATTGTTATGCAGTCAATTTATGTTGGAAACTAACACCAAAAAAAAAAATTCTCAACTATTCAATTTGATTTACTTTCATTTGACTAATTTACCTGTGTCTCATTTGGTGCACGAGATTCTTGGATGTGGCTTTCAAATTCTTGGCATAGGCATGTAGCCATTACTTTATAGCCTTCATTCAAGGAAATTTTTTATCTTCATCCATGGGCAATACATTGAATTTTGTACCCTATATTTTTTGCTTAATATCATCAATAATTCATGTATGATTTGATTCAACAAAATTATTTGCAACTTTATATATATATATAAAGTATATGGAATTCCATTGTTGCTACATACAACTCGAGAGTAAAGATTCATATAGCCACCAAAGCCAAGTTTGTGTTGGCCAAACTTTTGTAATCTTGCTTTCGTAGCTTTTTATGTGTTTGCAGTCTATGAAAATTTGTAAACATGTTATCTTATATGATTACAAAGATCACTAATTAGTGCATGATTACATTCTACTTAATACTATCATGACATACCTTCTTTTTCCCTTTTCTGGTTCATTTGCTTTACCAAATAGTCTTTTCGCTTTTGCATCTTTAATTATTTTTTTCCACTCCATGGTGGAATCATAGGACGATCTTTGTATTTGGCTTATCCTTTGGACCCCTTATATATTGGTCCCTCACAGTCTTTATATGTTTGGATGCTCTTTTGAGAAGTAGGGTACTGTCAAAAATGTTTTTTTCCAAAAAGGTCCTCAAAAGATGTAATGAGCTGATTTTTTAATTCAAGACCTTATTCGTTCCACATTTAAAGAAATAAAAAATTGTTAGATCAATAACTTTAATATAGTACAATAAAAGGAAGAACAAAAAAACATTGTAGTAATGACATGAAGCTATGTACCTTTTACGTATATGGTGGGTCCAAATAGCTTCTATATTATTTAAAAAAAGATGATCATAGAAAACATCATTTCCTACAAAAACATAAAGGGATTATCAATGTGAAATGAGTTATGTATAAGTAAACTACAATTATAATGTAAATACTAACTATTTCAAAGAACTTGGAAGCCTTGGTAATTTTAATGGAAACATAGTTTTCTTGTTTAGCAATAATGCGCCTACAAATAAACCTATACTTGTCACATGGGTTTCTCTAGGAAATGGTTCAACTTTAGTAGTACTGGTCTTTGTTGTTCTATGAGCTATAGGTGTAACTATTAGTGGAAAAAATATGTCCATGAGTATAAAATCCACCCAACAAAAAAAACAATGCATGATTAACACATTACAAAATATAGTGAAACAAGGTTTTATCAATTGTACTTGGTATAGTCAATGATGTACGCAAGCTCCTTATTGCCGACAATATTAGAGTGATTACCAAAGAAAGAATCTTCACTTCATCATGAGATGAAGAATAAATTGTTAGCAAAGACATTTACAATGGATAAAGATCAACTAGAAGCATCCAAAAATCAAAGTTAATTGCTATTATGTTGATGAAAATAAACAATGTTAAACTAGTAGGGTCACAATCTTTTATTATTGCTCATATTGTTTCAAATGTAGCTAGTAAAATTCACGTAACAATTCTTTCAATTGGGGAAACAGATCCAAGTCTCTCATCATATCAGTATGGAATGATTGGTTTCAATGGGAGAAATGGACATATTCTTATTGTGATTGCATATATACACATGATATGTATGGAATGATGGTAGTTGTAGTTATGCTTGGTTTCTATGGCTTGAAAGACATAATTCTCATATTGCATTTTTGGTGCATTAGAGCTAATTTTCATATGCATACTAGTGTTAAAATAATTTTAGAATGATTGAGAGTGGCGTGAATTAGTTATCTAGGGTCTAGATGTATAAACAAAACTTTTTACAACTTAGTGAACTCATAAAACATTTATCTTAATGCATGCATCCATAAGACTATGCAATCTATTAAAACTTGTAGGTTACTGTCAAATCAACTTGCAAAAATTTCAACATGAAACATAACAAATTCATCAACACACTTGATTCAATGATTAACATGGAAACCCAATTTGGGGAAAAACACCAATAGCAAGCTACTATTTTCTAATCTTATGAAGTGATTCCTTGTGAAAGGCCAATCCTATTAAAGGTTACGATACACACTATTAAATGTGACCATGTTAAAGGATTTCAATCACCTTATTAGGAGTGAGCCTTGTTAGAGCACTTTAGACCACTTAGAATGTCACCCAGTTAAAGGATTTACAAATGACTGTTAGGTCAACCTTAATCTAAAGGATATACCCTAGACTAATAAATTTTTTAGAGATTAATAGTAATGCTTCATTTGATAATGACTTACAACTTCATTTGAAGATTACAGATAACTATTTCAGTCCTCCATTCTACTTGGCTTTTATACTTTTCAGCTCTACTAGCTTGTTCACCCTTCAAGCATTCATATCCTTAAGCCTTCTTGCTTAACATGATAATGCAGTCTCTTCTCTTACATCACTTCATGAAGCAAAACCCTTAACTCCTTGTCTTCCTTAAGTTCTCACACATAACACTTTTTCTTTTGACTAACCATTCCTTTAAATAGAAAATTAAGATCTTTTCTTACTCATTTTCCATCTTCCAATTTAGGGTTAGAACGGATTAGTAAGATACAATGAATCTATCCTATGTTTCATATCTCTTCTAAAAACTTCTTAAATCCTCTTTGAATTTACCTAAAAATGGTTTACCTTGAATTTTGTGCCACCAGCTCATCAATCTTATCTTCCACCTAGTTCACAAATTCCAAGAAAACAAATGCGTCAACTTAGATTCATCAAATTCACGATATTTTAAATAATGCATGAATTCATCATTATCTAGCTTTTGATGCTCAGTACATACTGCATTTCTCATCATCCTCTATGAAATTATTGGGCACAAACTAAAGTTTATTGGTGCTCAACATTAACTATACTTTACTTGGTATCCACTGTTCTTCTTGGCATATACTAGAATAAAATTTTACTTGGCTTCAACTTATTTTCTACTCAGCTTGTACTAACTTTTCTTACAACCTACTATCCATTTGTTTAAGCTTTGTAAATAAACTTTTTGTAACTTGTTCTTCTAAACTTTCTTAGTGTAACCAGTCTTTGCAACCTTAAGTAGGTTATCAATGCATCATGTTATCATTGTCTTAACTGATTCATGTACTTCTTTACATAATCATAACTCAACCTTCCCTCTAGGTGTTATTGTTACATCTTTTGATCAATTCTTCTTCATCAATCAAATAAGTGATAGTACTTAAATCATATAAGAAATTGTCTTACCAACAGATAGTAGTTTAACATCATTGACAAAACAATGATTGAAGCATATTGATCATACTTGTACTAATATGTTTTCAACAATCTCCCTCTTTAATAGTCTTCTTTAATCTATCACCAATCTCCCTCTTTGGAATTAATGAAAAATCAAACTGATCAACCAAACTAACTAGGTTAAAATAGTAAGACAATACCAAAAAGAAAATAATTTCTTGTATTGAAATTTCTCCCTCTATTAGCAACTTTCATCTTCTGAATAGGTTACAAAATTCTTCCTTTTAACTCCCTCTGAATTTCCTCTTACTATATCTCCCTCTTACTGGTAGATGTTTTAGGATTTCTCCTTCTTTGTTCTTCTGATCAATAACTATCTCTCTTATCATTCTTGTATTATCCTTGATCAACAATATCAACAATTATCTCCTTTAGTAACTTTTACTAGCTTGATTAGCAATTATCTCCTTCTTTGACAACAATGCCAAATACTTGTCATCTTATCATGCACATATAGGATTTTTCAGTTTCTCCCTTTGTCACCTTGCTTGTGACTTATTTGAAGTGTTATTTCCTTAATTAATTTAGATAGCTCATAAAGTAAGATCCACTACATCAATTTACAATTTATGAAAATTGTCTTGTTTGATGTAGGGCACTCCTCTTTGTTACTTAGATAGCCTTTGATAAGGGTTCTTAGATACTCATGAGCATCCTTAGATAATGCTTTTGTGAAGATAAAAACAATTTTCTCCTTAGTGTTGACTTATTCCATCTTCACCTCTTTATCTTGAACTAATTCTCTCAAGTAATGGTACTTAATTGTAATGTGCTTAGTATTTGTGTGCATAACATGATTCTTTGATATATTGATAGAACTTGTATTATCACAATAAAGTGTTACTAGTTTTGTAATCTCTTCCTTCATTCCTTTGAGTAGCTATTTGATCCATACAATATTTTTACAATTTATAGCAACAATAAAAAATTTAACTTTAGCAATAGATTGTGAGGTGCATTTTGTTTCTTGCTAGTCCATTTAACTAGCCTCTTACCTAAGAAAAATGCTTCTTCACTGGTGTTTTTTTCTGCCATGAATGTTTCTAGCCCAATCAACATTAGTATGGGCTCTTAATTCAAATTTCTCATTTTTCTTGTAGTATAGATCAAACTCCTCTATTCCTTTCAAATATCTATTATTCTCTTTACAGCCATCAAATGATTCTGCTTGGGATTAGTAGAGAATCATGCAACTATCCCTATAGATAATGCAATATCTAGTCTGTTATGTACTACATATTGTAATTTTCATTTAATAGACCTATACAATATTTGATTCACTTCAGCTAAATCATCATTCTTTGACAACTTGTGTCCTATCACCATAGGTGTATTTACTAGTTTTGAATCCTCCAATCCAAAAGCTTTCATTGTTTTTTTGGCATATTTTGATTGAGTGATATATATACCATATTTCATCTAATATATTTGCAAACCCTCAAAGAATTTAATCTCTCCAAACATAGATATTTCAAATTCTTGTTTCATTTCATTTGCAAAAGCCTTACATAAAGCATCTTGTCCTCCAAATATGATATCATCAAATAAAAATTTAGATAATAAAATAACTTTGGCTTTCTCTATCTTTATGTATGGATTGTTGTTATCATCATTCCTTTCAAATCCATTCTTGACAAGATACTTATGAAGTCTCTCATACCATGCTCTTGGTGCTTGTTTCAAATCATATAGATCTTTGTGTAATCTTCCTACCATGTTCTTATTGTTAACATAAAAAAAACTTTCTAACTGTTCTATGAAAACTTCTTCTTCTAATATGCCATTCAGAAATGTAGATTTAGCATCCATTTCATAAACTTTGAAACCTTTGTATGTGGAATAAGAAAGTAAAGTTCTTACTCCTTCCAATCTAGCAATAGGGGAAAATGTCTCTCCATAGTCAATTTCTTCTTCTTGTGCATACCTTTTGCAACTAATTTTTCCTTATTCCTTGTTACTTCACCATTTCCATCTAGCTTTTTTCCCACTTGGTGTCAATCACATTTTTGACTTCTAGGCTAGAAACTAGAGTCCATGTCTTGTTTTTTTCAATTTTTTCAATCTCTTCTTCCATGGCTTTACTCCAGTCTTCATCTTTTAATGCATCTTTCACTGATTTGGGTTCCTTTATGCCCAGAAAATATGTATCATTTCTCAATCTATTTCTTTTCATTGGTCTAGCATCTTTATCTTGAATAATTTGTGCAAGTAGATGATGTCTTTTGACATATTTAGACAATCTTGGTTCAGTTCTTGTTTCTCCATTTGATCTTTTAGTTTCAGAATCATTTTGTACATCTCTATCAGGTAACTCAACATCTCTACTAATCTCAAAATTAGAAATAGCTTCTTCTTCATTCTATAATTTGACATTTGAATGTAACTTGATCCTAAATGCAACTTGACACTCATAGCCTGTGACTCGACAAAAGTTCATATACTTCTTGTAGAATAGCCTAGGAATATACCTTCTTCACTTTTTGCATCAAGTTTACCATTCCTAAGGTCCTTAAGTAGGAATGTTCTTCAAGCATGTAACATTTTCTTCCAAATACCTTAAAGTATTTTACATTGAGTGAGTATCCATACCATAATTCAAAAGGTGTTGAGTGAGTAACTCTGTTGACTCGTACACTATTCAAGATATAGATAGTTGTACTTATGGCTTCTCTCTAGTATTTCAAAGCAACAATTTTCTCAATCATGAGTATTCTAGCACAATCCATCATAGATCTATTCCTTCTTTCAACAATTCTATTTTGTGGAGGGGTTCTAGGGGTAGATGTATGTCTTTTAATTCCTCTTTCATTGCAGAACATCTCAAACTCATTTGATATAAATTCTCCTCCTCTATCAGATCTTATACACTTCAAATTTTTACCTATTTCCTTCTCAAATCTTGCCAAGTACCACTTAAATATTTGGAAAGCATCATATTTTTGTTTCAAAAATATAACTATCATCATCCTACAGTAATCATCAAAAACTCCTTTGTAGCTTTACACATCCATTGGTCTACATAAGTTAGTATGAACAATATCTAATATTTATTTAGAGGTATCAGTCTTACTTTTAAAAATTGATTTTATCATCTTACCTAATTGGTATTTTTTGCACATTATATTATCTAACTTTTTCTAACCAAGTTATCAAAATTGACATGACTTAACCTTTTGTGCCACATCCATACATCATCAAATTTTACAACTAGAAAAGTAGAATCCTCTATATCAAGATAGAATAGATGACTTCTAGTCTAATCACCTTTTTCATTCAGTCTTCCATTTGTGTCATATATCTTAGCAACTTTATTTTCAAATTCAACCTTACATCCCAAATTATTTAATTGTGACACACTCAAGAGATTATAGTTAAGTCCTCCAACATAGTAAGCATTGTCACATGAAATATTATCTGTGAGCTTCATAAAACCTTTTCCTTTTATCAAACATGGTGCATTATTACTATATCTTACACTATTTCCATCATAAGAATTCAAGGAAATGAACTTACTTTTGTCTACAATTATGTGATGTGAACACCCACTTTCAAAGATCCATCTGTCATTCTTGTTTATACAAGTTACAAGTGCAGTTGCCTCATCTTCATCAGATTCATCCTTTATTGCAACGTACACCACTTTATCATCATGTTAATTAGATGTTTCCTCTTCAACAATATAGCATGACTTTTTGCCTTTATCTTTGTACTCCTTGTTGTCTTCCTCTCTTCTACTTTTGTACTTGTCACCACCTCTATAATTCTTCTTCTCTGGACATCTAGCAGCAATATGACCAACCTCATTGCAATAAAAAAATGATAGGTAATTTAGCTTTGAACATACCTTTACCATTGTGGAATCTTCTTGCCAGTAGTGTTTCAAGTTGTTTGACATCCTCCTCATCTGTATCACTGTCACTAGATTCATATTTTTATTTTTTTTTCTTATTCTTCTCATTAGGGTCTTTTAATGACACTTTAGCTTTGAAGAAGATTCAATATTCTTAGGTTTCTAATTATCAAAGTTAGATAGCTCAAAGCTAGTGAGTCTACCTACCAGATCTTGAAGTGATAGATCATTCACTTGCATACATCTTAGTTCTTGAATTGTAAAAACTCTAACAACATATATAGGTAGTAGTGTTCTTAAAAAAATTCTTAGCATAGAATCATCATCTATTTTACCATTAGCTCCTCTTATTATATTAACAACTTATTTTATCCTTGCAACATATTGAGCAATATTTTTCAACTTCTTCCATTCACATATCATCAAACTTATCTCTAAGACTTTTAGCTTTGGCTCTAAGTACATTGGTGTCTCCTCTATAGATGGTGGCTAAGCAATTCCACATTTTCTTTGCACTATCAAGACCTTTGATATCATCAAATTCAACGTAACTTAGGGTAGAGGAAATATCCAACATTACCTGATTATGCTCTTTCTTCTTCTTCATATCCTTAGCTTTTGGTGTTCCAGTAGGGTCAACATGCTTGGTAGTGATGGTAGGTTGTGCATGATCTTCAAGTCCTCCAAGGTGTAGCTTCATAAAACTTTTCCATGCAGGAAAGTTATATTTTTTGAGCTTTGGTACTTCTCTTTTTGACATCTTGATCTTTGTGCTTCTAGTACCTTCAAATTAGTCTTCTTAAGTAGATGGCTCTAATACCAATTATTGGAATACTTTTAGACTAACTTAGAGGGGGGGGCTTGAACCAATTATCTAAGGTCCAGATGTATAAATAAAACTTTTCATACCTTAGTGAACCCATTAAACATTTATCTTAATGCATGCATCCATAAGACTATGCAATCTATTAAAACTTGTAGGTTACTATCAAATCAATTTGTAGAAATGCAAACATGAAACATAATAGATTCATCAACACACTTGATACAATGATTAATGTGGAAACCCAATTTGAGAAAAGCTACTAATAACATGCTACTCTTTTTCACTCTTCCAAAGTGATGCCCTATGAAAGGCCAACCCTATTAAAGGTTACAATACACATAATTAAATGTGACCCTATTAAAGGATTTCAATCACCCTATTAGGAGTGATCCTTGTCAAAGGATTTTAGACCATTTACTTGGAATGTCACCCAACTAAAAGATTTACAAATGACTATTAGGTCAACCTTAATCCTAAGGATTTACCCTAGACTGATACAATTGTTAAAGAGTAGAAGTATGACTTGATCTGATAACAAATTACAACTTCATTTGCAAATTATAGATCACTATATCAGTCCTCCATTCTTCTTGGCTTGTATACTTTTGAACTCTAGTAACTTGTTCACCCTTCAAGCATTTATATCCTTAAGCCTTTTTTCTTAACATGCCATTGTAGTCTCTTCTTTTAGGTCACTTGATGAAGCAAAACCCTTAACTGCTTGTCTTCCTTAAGAATCAGACCTAACCATGCGTTGATATTTAGAAAAAATAAAATTAAAAGACTAGCATAATGTTTAAGTTGCTAAATTGAGAAATGATCATCAAAACAGTAACAAGGAGCTTTCACAAAAGTAATTGTAATCCATTGTAGAATATTCTTTTTAAAAAATTGATTTACTATTTAAATTAAATGCCAAGGCATTCATTATGAGATATTAATCAAAATAGTTGGATTCCAATTGTTTATCCCAGACAATTTTACAAGATAAGCAACTTTAAAAAGCTAAATGTTATTTAGAAAGAACTTTATTATGAAAGAAAACTCAAAATAGTGCAAATCTTATTGCCCATGAGCACTATCAAAACAATCAGAGAATTTCATTAGTGCTATCACCTTCATCAATATTAGCAATTTTGACTTCAAGATCATCACAAACAAGAGCTATCCTTGTGGATCTCATTCCCATGTTTTCATCTGACAATTCTCTGTAGACCCAATGGACTTATATACTCTACTAAAACATTTGCAACAAATTTGACGTGCTTGTTGTTCTGATATGTTTTTGCGCATTCTTTCATAACAAATGGATCATTAACTGATAGAAACAAAAAAAACAAAAACAAACAAAATTAGATTAAATGACATGAAATAACATAACATGCAAAGAGTGTATTGATGTAGATCAGATGAATGTTCTAATTGAGATGCATAAAAAGACTATCATATAGTTCTAGGAAATAATGATGCATACTACTAATTAGAAAATTGTTGTTAACACCTTTCACCTTCAAATCTTCAGCCCTTTCCACAAACCCTTGTACAATCTCCAAACTGCAATAGTCAAATTGTTAAAATTGTTTTTGTTTTTTAAAGAAAAAGTGGGTGTACCACTATATATTAATATATAATACAATAGTTCAAAAATTAAATGGAAAATTAATCATAAAGAAAACCCAACATCACTTTTTAAGAGTGCAACACCTGAACTTCCTGGGGAGTAAATTATTTTATAAATCACTATATTCAAGAATAAGAATATTAAAAGAGTAACATATCTATGAAGAAATGAAATGTATAGTAAAGCACAACGAACTTCTGTTAGAAATGCAACCTAGTAGAAGTGAGGGCGCCAAGAATACCCAAAAGAAGAACCATTTTTCCTGTAGCGAGAGAGTGAAGAGACACTTGCTCTCGCTGAACATTGTCATCTGCATCAAAGTAGCCCAAGGTTCCATCTGGAATCTCATCTTCAACACCAATGGGGACCGCTGTAGAATTCAAACTCTTAACCTCTTTCATTCTATAGAAGCCTATTAACTCCTTCAATGGGAGCCAGTGGAGGATTTGATGTCCTCGCCTCATTTTCACCACATGCAATGTTAGCCATTCGTTCACCTCCTTTCTCTCAAATGATAAAATACTCTTCAGCGTCTTGTTCTGGTTCTAGCCAATACTTTTATAGTGTTTCAGAGCCCCCAAAAAAACATTTTTCTGTTTCATTCATTTAGTATTTGTAACCAGCCTTTTATTGCCTCTTTATCTTTAATGTCTGGCTGTCTACTTTTCATTATGATCACTGCTCTGTAATAAAATCATATTCTTTTTCGTTTTGCCTAATAAAGATTATCCAATATTATTATTACAACGTTCTTTTTATTACATGGAAAAATGTTTAAATGTATCCAATATTATTATTACAACGTTCTTTTTATTACATGGAAAAATGTTTAACTGTTTCTGTGCAGTTCAGTATATTTTGTATGAAATTGAAAACATTTTCCTGAGTTTACGTTACTATGGAATGCAAAAGTTAAATAGGAAACCATTTTCCTCAATTTACGTTATTATTTTTCAGGCCTATTAATTTGTTTGTAAACCTGCAAAACTTCTTCAATTAGATGATTTCCCTGCACACTAATAGTTTTTCACTAAAACAAGTTAATGAACACATGGCATACATGTTGGAGGCAGTGCCCAGCAAAAATATTTAGAACATGTTAGTGAAGTGATTGAAATTAACCAAATTGTAGTAATTAAGTCGAGAGGCTTTCAAGAAGCATTCATCAATGTAAACTTTTACAAATTTTTAAAAAAAGCGCCCACCATAATTGTTAAGCGGGCAACGAAAACATTGTAATAAGAAAACAAACAATGAGCGTTTAAATAGTCGAAATCTCTCTCATTTGAAACAAAATTGTCTTCATTATTATCAGATTACTGCGGCTATCTGTAGACACTGGTGCTATTACATGAAATTCGTCTTCTGATGCCACTGAGAATATCTTCGCATCTGAATGAACTTTTAAAACCTGCCTCGTTTACATTATGCTCCAAACAGAGGTCGCGCATTCCAGTCCCCACAATATACAGCTGATGCTCTGCTCTGTCCACGGCCTTTTGGAAGAAAAAAATTGTGAAATAAGCAGAGCTATAGAAGGTTTCCGTACGCAAAGATTCACATTTTATAGCCTTTTAAAGAACAAATTGATTTGGCACTGTGAATATGATTTAGTGGGACTTGCCGAACCATTTGTGTTGTAATAATGGAGATTGTATCAAAAAGTCAGTAAATGGGGCAGGCCAGTGTGCCAATGTCTACGCAACACTCAAACTATTAATTGATTTAGAAACTTATTAATAAAAAATTAAAATACAATGAATTTAATAGTTTAATAAATTATAAAATATAGTAAATGAGTTAATTTTTTTTTATGAATAGTCTTTTTTCATTAATAAAAATATATTAAGATTACAATTCACAAAAAATGGCTAGGGGATACAAGATCATCGCATGAATAAGTTCACATGGCCGCGGCTAGAATCAAACACTATTTATAAAAAAAAAAAAACATATATAAAACAACCTCAGTGCCTGCCGAGGGTGTTGGTTCATCATAATCATGAAAGCCCCAATCATCTATGGATTAGGGGCGGGGTGGGAATAGTCTAGCCATCATCAGTATCAGCAGCAAGAGGATCAGTGGCAGCCTCCATATCTTTTATCTCTGGCTGCAGAGTAGAAATCACTAGATCCAAGCAAGGCCATTTCCTAGAAAGCACCCATCGAGCACTAGGAGGAGGGGCCGGGGTATATGCATAAAGTCAAATTTCAAAAGGGATGTGTGGGTGTGGGTGTGTGTGTGAGAGAGAGGGGGGGAGTTAGGAGGCTCTACATTATGAGGAGTGGGGTGGAGGGAGAGAGAGAATGTAAAGAAGGAAGGGCAGGTAAATTGTAGAAGGGGACATATAAGAGAGAGTGTGACAAGGGGATGAGGGTGAGGTATGAAGTAAACACTTTGATAGAGGGTGAGAGATAAAGATACATGAGACAAAGAGAGCAGGTAGTAGGGGATGTGATAGAGGTTGTGGAGGGGAGGCAGGAGCATGAGAGACACAAGATAAACCTATAGAAAAAAATTAAGAGATAAAGAGATATGAGGGTACATGAGAGTGAGATAAGAGTAAATATGGTGAGAGACATGTGCAAGAGAGACTGTGAGAGATAAAGATACATGAGTGAGAAATATGGGGTAGATATAGAGGGTGAATAGGGGGAAGAGATTGTGAGAGGAGGGAGAGGAGAGACTGATTAAGGAGACAGGGAGAGAGAGACATGATGTAGAGATAAATGGTAATAAATGAGAGGATATGGTAAGTAGGGGTGGAAATAGGACAAAGGGAGAAATGTAGGAAGGTATGAGGTAGAAAGAGACAATGTCAAAGGGGAGAGAGATTAGGTAGAGAGAAAGACAATAATTAGAGCATTGAATGGATGGAAATGGTGATAGAGAGAGAGAGAGAGAGAGAGAGAGAGGGGAGATGAATGTTAGAGATTATACCAAATTTTGAAATAAGGTCAAAATTTATAAATTTAGAAAAATATTAAATTAATGAAGTTAAACATATAAAACTAAAATTAAAAGAATGTTCTAAAGTAATGTTAAATTTGTTACGAGAAAGTGTTATAAAGTTAGCTTTTAAATAAAGCTTAAATTTACAAATAAAATCAAGCTTTATAAATTAATTCAAAATATATGCATATAGTCAAATTTCAAAAGGGATTTGTGGGTGTGGGTGTGTGTGTGTGGGTGTGGATGTGTGTGTGAGAGGGGGTGGAAGTGGGGAGGGTCTATATTATGAGGAGGGGGGTGGAGGGGGAGAGAGTGTCTAGAGAAGGACAAGTGGGTAAATTATAGAAGGGGACATGTGTGGGAGAGTGTTACAAGGGATGAGGGTGAGGCATGGAGTAAACACTATGAGAGAGAGTGAGAGGTAAAGATACATGAGACAAAGAGAGAAGGTAGTAGGGGAAATGGTAGAGGCTATGGGGGGGAATGAGAAACACAAGGTAGACATATAGAAATAATTGGAGAGATATGAGGAGGGGATATAAGAATGAGATAAGAGGAAATATGGTAAGAGACATGTGCAAGAGAGATTGTGAGAGATAAAGATACAAAGATACATGAGTGAGAGATATAGGGTAGATATAGAGGGTAAATAGGGGGAAGAGATTGTGAGAGGGAAAGGAGAGATGTAGAAAGATTAAGGAGGTAGGGAGATCATGTAGAGATAAATGGTAATAAAGGAGAGGATATGGTAACTAGGGTAAAAATAGGACAAAGGGAGAAATGTAGGAAGGTATGAGGTAGAAGGAGACAACATCGGAGGGGAGAGATAGTAGGTGGAGAGAAACAGAATAATTAGGGCATCAAATGAATGAAAATGGTGATGGGGGGAGGAATTTGGGAGGAAGGGAGGGAGGGAAGGGGGGGGGGGGGGTGGAGAGAGAGAGAGAGAGAGAGAGAGATGTGGTAATTAGGGGATGGATGAAAATTAGAACAAAATATTAGATATTATATCAAATTTTGAAATAACATTGAAATTTATAAATTTGGAAAAATATTGAATTAATGAAGTTAAATATATAAAGTTAAAATTAAAAGAATGTTCTAAATTAATGCTAAATTTGTTACAAAAAAGTGTTATAAGGTTAGCTTTAAAAGAAAGTTTAAGTTTACAAATAAAATATTGAATTCATCTTTATAAATTAATTCAATATATATATATATATATAGTCAAATTTCAAAAGGGATTTGTCGATGTGGGGGTGGGTGTGTGTGGTTGTGGTTGTGGGTGTAGTTGTGGTTGTGGATGTGTGTATGAGTGTGGGTGTGTGTGTGTGTGTGTGTGTGTGTGTGTGTGTGTGTGTGTGTGAGAGAGAGAGAGAGAGAGAGAGAGAGAGAGAGAGAGAGAGGCGGGGGGGGAGGGGGGAGGGTCTACATCATGAGGAGGGGGTGGAGTGTGTACAGAAGGAAGGGCAGGTAAATTATAGAATCAGACATGTGAGATAGAGTGTGACAAGGAGGTGAGGGTGAGGCATGAAGTAAACACTATGAGAGAGAGTGAGAGATAAAGGTACATGACACAAAGAGAGTAGGTTGTAGGTGACATGATAGAGGCTGTGGGGGACATTAGAGACACAAGGTGTGTGTGTGTGTGTGTGTGTGTGTCTCTCTCTCTCTCTCTCTCTCTATATATATATATATATATATATATATATATATATATAGAGAGAGAGAGAGAGAGAGAGAGAGAGGACATGAGAGTGAGATAAGAGGAAATATGGTGAGAGACATGAGTGAGAGATCTAGGGTAGATATAGAGGGTAAACGGGGGGAAGAGATTATGAGAGGAGGGAGAGGAGACTTAAAGAGATTAAGGAGGTAGGGAGGTAGAGAGAAGAGGATATGGTAACTAGTGGTGCAAATAGGGCAAAGGGAGAAGTGTAGGAAGGTATGAGGTAGAAAGAGACAATGTTGAAGGGGAGAGAGATTAGGTAGAGAGAAAGAGAATAATTATGGCATTGAATGGATGAGAGGGAGAGAGAGAGAGAGAGAGATGTGGTAATTAGGGGATGGATGACAATTAGGGTCCAAACAAAAGAGATGGACACATGATGAGAGAGAGAGAGAGAGAGAGAGAGAGAGAGAGAGAGAGAGAGAGAGAGAGAGAGAGAGAGAGAGAAGAGTACCTAGAGGTTGAGAGACATGGGCTAGGGCTAAATGGTAATTAAGAGAAATAAATGGTGAGAGGATGAGGGATATAAGAGAAAGAGGGAATGGGAGAGGGAATAGGGGGAGATGGGTAAATATAATAATTAGGAAATATTATAGATGGACATGGTAATGAAGGAAGGAAGAGAGGATAATAGTGATAAGTGGGGGGGGTTAAATAGGAGAAGATATGTTGAGAGGAGGGTGGGGAGAGAGAGAAAGAGAGTAACCATGGGGTGAGATATATGTATTATATGTTTGGGAAAGAGAGATGTGTGAGAGAGAGTAAGAGACATAATGTAAAGATATATAGGGTATTTAGGGTCAAGCAATTGCTAGAGGGGCAGGGAGATGGAAGAAATATAGAAGGGGGGGTGGGCAGAGATAGAGGTAAATATAGAAATATGATAATTTAGGCCTGAGAGAGAGAGAGAGAGAGAGAGAGAGAGAGAGAGAGAGAGAGAGAGAGAGAGAGAGAGAGAGAGAGAGAGATGCGGTAATTAAGAGATGGATGAAAATTAGGATCCAACCAAAAGAGATGGTGAGAGGGGGAGGGATATAAGATAAACAGGGAATGGGAGAGGGAATAGTGGGAAGATGGGGTAAATATAATAATTAGGAAATATGATAGATGGACATGGTAATGAAGGAAGGAATAGAGGATAATAGTGATAAGTGGGTGGAGGGGGGTGGGGGGGTTAAATGGGAGAAGATATGTTGAGAGGAAGGTGGGGAAAGAGGGAAAGAGAGTAACTATGGGGCAAGATATGTGTATTATATGTTTGGAAAAGAGAGATTTGAGAGAGAGAGAGTAAGAGACATGATGTAAAGATATATAAGGTATTTAGGGGGAAGCATTCGCTAGAGGGGTAGGGAGATGGAAGAAATATAGAAGGGGGAGTGGGGAGAGATAGAGGTAAATATAGAAATAGGATAATTTAGGCCTGAGAGAGAGAGAGAGAGAGAGAGAGAGAGAGAGAGAGAGAGAGAGAGAGAGAGAGAGGGTAAGGCATGAGATAGACATAGTGTGAAGGATGAGAGATAAAGAAACATGAGAGAGTTTTTGAAACTTTAATTTAATGAATTATAAAAGTTGAAGCCTTAATAACCCTCTAACTCTTGATTTCCTTAAAGAAGTCCCACTATGACCTTTTCTCTATTGCAAATAATAATCTAGCTTTAAGGATAAAACTTAAGATAACACTAATGCAAATGAAAACTCTAAATTCAATCCAAAGTTTAATTCTAATTAGTTGAATAAAATAAAAAATTGATTGTATTAATTATTATATAGGTGGTGATTTTTTTTTTCCAAAGGGAATCTATTTCATTAAGCATGTTTTTGAAGTGAACATTTAAAATCTATAATGTAACATAAAATATAATATATAATAATAATTATTTATTCTTGTAAATTACTAAATCATAATAATATTAAATATTTATTAATTAAAAAATGCATGTCTCCATCAAGTTGCTAGAAATTTCTCTGGGGACATCTAAGTTGAAATTTCTCATTTATAAAGAGAATCTGGAAAGAAAAAGATACAAAATTCTTACAAAACGAATAGAAGGAAGAATTTATTCATCAGAATCTATTAAGTTCCAAATTCCATTTTTTGGTATTATATTTTGATAAGTTGTTCATGTGGATTTGTTTAAATTTGTGTAAGAATTAGAAGATTGAATTTAAAGTTCAAATTCAACCTTTATAAAGTGTATTTTATTGTAGAATGATCATTTTTGAAATTGATTTTGATTAGTTAACCAACTAGAATATTGTAAATAATTTTACATTTATATCCATACAACCTAGATTGTTTGTATGTTTAGAACTACATAATCCTCTTGTGGGACCTTCATTAAGAGCTCAACTTTGGTTTCCATGATTACATGATTTAATTAAATTAAATAACTTTTTGTCCAAATGGATAGATCATCATTCTATTGTTTTCTCTACGTTCCATCACCATAACACATTGAAAGAAGAAACCAAAAAATAATTAATTAAAAAATCATGTTTTTAATTAATTCTCAACTTTTATATATTCAAGTGTATAAAAATAATAGGCTTTGAACATTCATATCTTCAAACACTACCTATAGTAATCGAGTTGTCTGCAAAGGTTTATTCATATTTCCACGTGTAACTTTTTTAAAAGTTCAAGCCTTAGATAATTTGAAAATACAATCACAGGGCTTCAAATTGATCTAGAGTTAGAAATATGGTGCCCTAATGAAAAATAACAAATAATTTCTACTATTTGATTGCTAAAATATGTTGTATTCTAGTTGTTATTTTTATTTGAATGTTTCTTGTTGGCATGGAATGATAAAAATGACTTTGAAACAATACTTATAACATTAGTCACATTTACCATAATGGAAATGGAGTGGCAGATGAGATGGAAAAATTTGGCCATAATGTCATCAAATTAATCAAATGGGAGGATGCTAACCAAACTCCATCATCCAATCAAGTGATGATGGAATGTGAGAGTACTTCTCATAACACTGTATAAATCATTACAAAAGGTGGCACACCTTTATGAATCCACATGGAAGGAAGGCCAACAGAGTTTCATTAATAAAGTTAAATTTTGGAAAGATTATGTGAGGATTTTCTTTTGTGATCCTCTCACTATGAGCCTTAATAACTTTGGGAAAAGGACAAGTGCTATGGATTTGTTTAGATGTAAACAACTAAAAAAGATGGATGACAAGGATTCTTTAATCAAACCCCACTCCACCTACAACTAGCAATGGTTAATTGTGGAAGAAATGTAACTGATCACATGTGATACTAATAGAGGTTTTTTTATTTTTGGGAAACCTTGCAATCTTATGATGGCTTTTGGTTTCCTTAACAATTTCAGCTAGAGTGTGATTTATTTAACCTATTATGACTGTCAAATTTGATCTATAATAAGGAGATGTCAAAAAATTCTAAGAAATTGGTAGTTGAGTTGGGTGAAGAAATGGGTGCTAATGATCATATGGAACCAGTAGAGGTTGAGGCTTACATCAAAAAGAGTGAGGCTATAGTGGTTTATCTTTAGGAAGGAAAATTGTTGTCTCATGGAAGGAATGGAAACGTATGACAAGCACATCTTGATGCAATTCTTCAACTGTTGGAAGGAAAGGAAGGTAAACATCAATGGGATGGTGTTTTAAATCATGGAGGATCTTATTAGTAGGGTAAGAGGGTTTTCCCTAGAGGAAAAGAATTGGCACAAGTAGGCTAGAGTGAATGATGAAACTAGTCTGAGGAAGTTCTTCAAATTTAATAAGAAGTTGGTTTTCATGTGTGGTGGGTTTTCTATAGAGGATCTTCGAAAGCCCTAGGATGTGATTTGCTATGCCATTATGGGGTATATTATTTTTGAAGATTAGTTCTAGGTATTGTATTACTACCATTTCCCCTTTCTCAATCATGTTAGAAACCATGATCTGATTTTTTTTTCATACCTTGTTCTACATTCCATGGAAGAATGTGTCTTTAAGGCTAGGAAAAAGAAAGAGGAAGACAATCTCTTTTATATAATCCACTAGGGTTTCATCCACAAACTTTACAAAAACCACCTTTCCTTGAAGCCACCACTTCTAGTCAACCCATTGGCTACTGTTTCTCCCCGAATCTCCATGGACCTTAGCCCTAGATCAAGCCATAAAAAAGTCAAGAAAAACTCTAGTCTGAGGTGAAAATAAGCCTCATTGAGTCTAATATAGACATGAGGAGGAGTAACAAAATTACTTGAAGAGCTATTAAATGACTCCAAATGGAGAAATTGAAGTCCCCCCAAACATGGCTTTAGCTATGAGTCTATTAAGCATGAGAAAAATTTCACCAAGAGGAAGAGGCCACACTAGGATAGTGGAAAGAAGCTAGTCTCTAGCCCACCTAGTCCGTCACACATCTCGGATACCCTAGAAGTAGACTCATACCTGACTAGAAGCTGGGAGAGGACATCATCTCCTCCATGAAAGACAATCCCAAAGGTGTGGGGAAGAAAGGGAAACATAGCCATGGCTAGAGCCAAAGCAAGGCTCAGCTAGAGAAGCTAGAGCATTTGATCAAAGAGATGGAAAATAACCTTATTAGCATTTGCCAAAAACTTGGCACCTTGGCTGAATTCTCCATGAAGGTCATGCACTTAGCTGCCACCTCTCTCTATTTCCTACAGGTGAACAAGGACAAGAAGGACTTGAGTAAGGAGAGTGAAACTAACCAATCCATTTATGGTTTCCTAGTAGAGGATTGGATGAAGATACTCTTGGAAAAATCTATCAAAGAGGAGGGGTTTGAATTAAATGGGGAAGAGCTCAAGGAAAAGAAGAATGAGGAACAAGGAAAGAAAGTAGGCAACTAGCTTTGGCTCTAATTTTTTTGGTTTTTATATTTTGGGTCACTTTGAACTCGGTGACATACTAGTTTTTAATAAATATATATATGTTCAAGTACTTGACTAATAACAATAATATGTCTCCTTGTTGTTGGTATGTCTTTTTTTTTTATTGACTAGTTAGAAATAGGAACATGATGGTAAGGATTGGTCTATTTTGGAGATTTTCTTTATTTTTTTCTTGAAGTATAAAATTGGTATTGGTTAGATAGGTGAGAGTTAACCTCTAGCTGATCCTTCAGCCTTTTGTACTCTAGGGTGAACCCCTCTTTCTTTTCTACAAAAAGGGACCCTTGTGTTGAATATTATCCACCTAATGAAGGTAGATATATTACTGATGTATTGTTCAAGATGCATGTTATATTACTTTGAGGGATAGTGTTTAAGAATTTTTTTTAATCTAGTTTCTACATGTAATAAGGACCTAGTGGATAGCAAGAGGATGTTTCTTGAATGACATATTGATTGGATTGCTACTAATAATGTTGTTCTTAACATTGTGAATATGAACTATAATTTTCTTTGATTGTGTGATCATTATTCAAGGCCTTTCAAGCAATGTAAGGTAATTTTTAATGATGGACTAATGTAATGTAAAATTTATTGATAAGTTCATGTTTAAGTTTGATGAAGGAACGATGGTATATTACCATGCTCTAATAGGCCTTGAGGTGTTTCAATATTGCCTAAGATTAAAAGGATGTTATAACTCTTGGAAGTATCATTGTTTTGTAAAGACATGTAGAAAATAATATTTTTTTGTTAAGTATTGGAAGGTTCCTTAATAAAAATGTTTGATGGACTTGGAGTTTTAATTGCTAGTTGATTTGGATGAGAGTGATTATGTTATTTTGATGGTAAAATAATTATGTTTATGTCAAAAAAATTTAAGTTGATGGCCTAATCCTCATGGTTGATTTGGGAATTGAGGATTTTGCATGATCCTTTGCATTTCTATAAAATAGTTAAAAGACATCTTTGATGAATTTGGGAGGCCTCCTTATAGAATGAGAATAAATTCCCTAGGTTTTAGAGCCAAGTCTTTATCTTTATCTTCTTCAATGAGGACAATTTAGGTTTCTATATAGAGCCTAAAAAATCCTTAAATTACATAACACAACTAAAAATATTAAAGTAAATGAGAATATTATAACTACCATAGCAAAAATAGTATATCTAATTCCACCTAAATAATTTTTTCTCCTAGCTTTATGAAATGTTTAAGAAATTTCCTCTTGAAATATAATTTATCTTATTATAAAATAGGTCCATTGAAATATAGGCATATTAGGAAGACCAAAAAGTACAACATATCGAAGCCAAAATATTGGTCTAAGTTTCTTTTTTATCATAATAGGAGACACAAAGATCAAAGATAGCTATAACTTCAAAATAATAATTTTGGTATAAGATAATTCAAGATGTTGTAGTTGAAGAGATCAAATCTAGTTCTCAATCTACATTAGATTTTGATAAACAAATATTGAAGTAGGGAATATCACCCCAACCATTACAACGATAATCATACCTTTCAATTTTAAAGGCCTCATCATGTTTAACATAAGTAATGTAAGAGAATCGTTGGATAATGTGGTAATATTGAATTATTATGAAAAGTAGATATGTTTTAGTTTATTTCAAATTTTTGTTTGTTAGTTGCAGTTATTAATCCATGGAAAAACTTGAAATTGGTTTTCTATTTTAGCATTGTATTAAAATTTGAGAAGAATTTAATGATAAAATTTGATAGTAAACTACTTTTAGAGCATTTATAGGTTTATAGTAGTGTATACTTAGATTATTTCCATGTACATGAAAAGTGATGTAGACCTTCTTGAGTAAATAAATCATTATAGGATTTTTAAGTCATTGACAATAAGTCTTCAGTAACACATGGAGGTTTCTCCATTACATATTCCTTTTAATTGGTAAGTATATTACTTTTGGTTAAAAAAATATTACATTTGGTATTGGAATGTATACTATACTATGAGAAATTTTTTTTTGGAAAATGTATTGATGCTATACACAATATATTTTAGATTGAAAAAGAGTGTAAGAAAACAAGCAAAGAAATGATTAAATAGTTAGAATTAAAGACTTGTACAAGCCTATGTGGTTGAGAATAGAGATTGGGAGTATAGAACAAAAAGCATTAAGTATGGATAATTTGTCATCTTTAGAAATAATATAAAATTTTGGACTAAGTTGGATGAGGTAGCCACGCCCATATAAAATTAATTGGTTACAATAGTGAGATTAAATAATATATAAAGAAAAATATTTGGTGAGGTTGAAAATAAGGCCATTTTAAGATGGGGCTCGAACATAGGGCCATATTAAGATGAGGCTCTTTTTGACATTGCATTGATGGATGTGTGTCATGCATTGTGTATTCATATGATTAGGTGGATAATACCTAAACAATATAAAATACATCTAGAAGATGAAATTTAATGCCACATTTAAGGATAAAAGATAATTCTAAAGATACAAATCATGATGAGAATAAATAAAATATACAAGTAAAAAAATGTATCTTTAAGATCAATCCTTCATAGATCAAGTATGAAATATTAGAGAATTAGTTTTATTAAAATAGAAAGCACCGAGATATATGCTCCATAAAAATATCATTGTTGTAAAACATCCAAAAATATTATAATAATAAAGAATTTTTTAAGAATATTATTTCAAAGGAGAAGAATTAAATAGACTTAAACAATCTTAGTAAATTAATTCTAGTTATAAGAATGAATTAGTATAAATTCATAAAGGAAATAAATTTTATCTCAAAATGAATAGATGTCCAAGAAAAGAAAATAAGATACCAAGGCAAAGAAATCTTGATAAATTCAACCAGCTAAAGGTGAAAGGAACAAAAAAAACATTTTGCAACTTAACTGAGAAAATGAGCTAAAAAGTCACTTCTAAAAAATATAATAGAGGACAATCTCTCACTAAATGTAACCTGTTGTTATTGAATAAATCTTAACTTATAGTGACTTACTTTGAAGTGAGGAGGATTCAAACACTAATGATGAAATAGACTCATTGTTATATCAATACCACAAGTGAAGTTCAAATATTAATAGCACATTTCATATCAATTTGGATTCCTTGTATAAGATATTAACATCAAGTCTAAGGCCTAATTTATTTCATGTTTCCTTCTTCTAGAGATATTTTTATGTCTTGAAAAACAAGTTGTGGTGAAAAACAAAGATATAAAATTTGTAGAAAGAACTCAATTATACTTTTATCATACAGATCCCCAAGAATGCTTCCCTTGGCTCTTTAATATATTTTCCTTTCTAACACTATATAAAATCCACCTGAAGTCAAAGTTGGCTTCTATGGTGATTGAGGAAATTGATCTTAGAGCTTGAAGGCCTTTTATATGGATTCTTATTTTTTAAAGAATGCAACAATAACACAATAATAATTAAGTAAGATTTGATGATGATAATTCTATGTATATAGAAAAGATCATCCATTAATTAAAGAATAAACATCACTTTCACTAAAGTATGTGATATATTTTACCTCTTAATTTTCACATGTTGCTATCAGTGGTTAGCCTAGTCTTAGCAAGATATGAGACTAAGATTAAATTGAATCTTGATGTTCCTAGAGTCATTCCCCCTTCTTTAAGCATTCCTTAGTGTCAAATACAAATCAATTGTTGTGTTAGTGTGATACTTGCTACACATTTGATTTAGCTTGAGGGTGTTGACCTCATGATTTTTGTTAGATGCTTTTCACTCCTTAATTGTATGATAGTCATTTATTTGAATATTTATCCCTTTCTAGGCTCTTTATTGTACCTATAAACCATAATGAGTTCCTAATCCATTTTGGTGATGAAATATGGTAGATGGCCTTTTTTTTGAAGAGATCAACAAAGGTAGATTGAGAAAACAAATCTTCTCTCAAGGTAGAGATCTTGATACCATTTTCAAAGTATTTATTATAGATCTCATCAAAAGATATATTTAATCATGACATATCTTTCATAGTTATCTATAATATCCATGTCAAAGGTAATAATAATACACTGTTATATTTGAAATAGACAACAAAGCACGAAAACAATCATGGACAACACTGCTCTTGTTATTAATTGTATTCTTCCTTTTAAAAAAAATTGAATATAACAAAATTTGTTTTGATTTGTATTATTTATAACACTAAGATTAGATTCACCATGTTGAATAAAATCATTAAATATTTAAAATACTCAGAAAGTGTTTTGGCAATCCATGAATCTAAGAAAACTATATCCTAATTCTCCCATTTTAGTACGGGCTGGGAATATATAGGAAAATGTTGTGGTGATTGGGTCTATGATTACCCAAATTTGAATGCATTAGACTATTTATATCTTGCAATCACAGCGTTGCATGCGGCCAAAATTATTTGAGGTATTTGCTCAAATATTTCGTATTCTCTGAAAATGCTTCAACATTTTGCTTCCATGTATACTAGCGTATTCCCAACTGTATGCTTTGAGGGGTGTCTATACGTTGTTCCAAAATATATAATTTATGCAGTAAATTGTTAGCATGCCCAGTCTTCTTCAAATGCAAAAATCATTAATGTAAAGAAGGAAAATCCCTCCAAATACCTCAGAGAAATCTCAACAAGAATGAAAGTCTTTGCACCTGCCAAAAATATTTCATGAAAGAAGCTAGATAAATGGCAGTGCCAATCTTCTTTCAAGTTATCAAAGGTATTTAAAATTCTAAGCGGGAACTATTCAAATTCAAATGTTAACGGTGACTGAATACTTGGATCAAACGAATGGCAAGGAACAGACGTTCGGTGAAAGAAATGGGAGAAACCAAAATTTTGAAAAAGGAAATGCTTGTTGTGAATGAGGCATGTCGGGTTGTAGACTAAGAGTGGGCCCAACCACTGAAGCGTCAATGCTTCGAGTGTGCTGGTTAAGCCCAACCGGTTGATATTGCCCAAGTTTCATGTGTGGAGGTGGAGATGCAGTACAAAAAAATGTATGAGAGGGTCAGACCAAAAAATTGGTGCAACCTTCAAATTTTCCAACTCAAACTTCAACTTAGCACCAATAAAGCATGGAGAGTGAGGGTTCAAAAAATGTTGACATGCAACCGCCAGAGAGAGGCCCAAAATTCTTGGTGGGAGACCCGAGGAAGGAGGTCCAATTAACACACATGTAGCACGTCAAAATTAGCTGAAAACAAATTAATTATAAAACTTAATCAATCTTCAAATATTACAAATACAAAAAAAAATCAAAAATTTAATTTAAAAGATAAATTTTAGTTTAGAAAAAACTTAAATAAAATATAGTCTTAAATATATATAAAAATCCAACATAACAAAATATCATTAAAATCATAAAGATATGAAGACACAGATGATATGCTCCTGGTGTCTTCCACATTTATGCTGGGGAATATAGAAAGAGAGAAACAATCGTATCTTTCGAAAAAGGGAAACCAATGCTTTTGTTCTTGCAAATAAAATAGATAGCACTATGAGAGAAAACTTTTCTATCAAAAAGGGGGGAGATATTAAAGGAGGAAATAGTATGGAAAAGAAAAAGGACAAGGAGGTGACAAGATAGGAGGTTGAGTGGCTTTTTCCCCAGAAGAATGGCATAAAGAAAATTTTGATGCCATAGCCAAAGGGAACCCTAGCCCTACAGGCTATGGGGGAATAATAAGAAATTTTCATGGTATTGGTGTAGCGGCTTTATCCTATCCTCTAGGGACTTAGACGAATCACTATGCAGAGGCCAGTGCAGCTTTTCATATTGTCAAGCAGGCTCTTGCTATCAAGATTGAGAACCTTTGGTTGGAGGAAGATTCTTTAAATATAATAAAATGTTTAAAAGGTTTCTCTCTTCCTTCTTGGACCATTGCTAACGTGGTGGTGGAGATATGGTCTAACTTGAGAAAATTCAAAAAAGGGTCCATGTCAACCATGTGTATAGAGAGGCAAATTATGTAGCAGACTAGTTTGTGAATGAGGCAGTGGCCAACAATATGGTGATGACATGGCATAGTGGAGACATCTTTTTGGTGGCCGTGAAAGATATTTTAATTCTAGAATGAATCTAGGGGAGTACAAAGGTGATTTTGAATTAATTATGGTAAGATATGCTAACTGGTGTGAAAGATAAGGTTTTAATGAAAATCAAGGGAAGGTAATGACATTTCATCATTGCATGTACTTCTAGCACATTTTATGGGTCTTATTTTCAAACTCCATTAAAACTGATAGAGGCAGACAACATTTAGGGGATCAAAAAGCTCAAGAAGAAGAATATTGTGAAGGGTCAAAGATCTAGTGTAGGGGTTTTTCATAGGAGATTAAGATAGTTGGGGAGAGGAGCAAGAAGGAGCCAGCCAGGGAGGTGGTAAAATGGAGAAAGAGAACAAAGGTTTGGAAAACACTGAAGAAGGGTGGAATAGTGAGGTACATTGAAAAACTTCATGGTTTTGATAAGGAGATTACTAAACTCATGGTGAACACATGGAAGGATGGACATGTTAAAATTGATGGGGTCTCCCACTAGGTGAGTGTGGAAATGATTGCTCTTGTCACGGAGATTCCCCGAGAGGGGATAAGTTTATATAGGGATAAGAAAATGTTGGCAAATGTAGTGAAAGATTTCATGAAGGATGCAAAAGAGAGGACAAGATTGGTGAAGGCCAAGACTTATTACAAACTAGATTCAATAAAAAAAGCCATGGAAGTATGCTTTAAGGGCTATTATCGAATTCATCTCCCTATATACTAGATTCGATAGAGTCAGAACACACCACTTTGTTCTGCTAAACCATTTTAGACATGGTATTAAAATTTCCTTTCCTTTTTATCCATTTACCTCTATGAGCAAGAAAATTGAGGGTTACAAGAAGAAACCCAATGCAAACCTGGCTCTTCATGAGGGTTTGCTCCTTCTAGTCTATGAATACCTCAAGACCCAGATTAGGGGTAAATCCTTAATCCATACTGGGGATGCTTCAGAGGATACTAGGGGTTCAAATTTTTTTGACTCAAAGAAAATTCAAATTCTTGGTTTAGAAGAAGAGGATAACACCCCCTTGAAGGGCAAGAAGCCAAAGCGGGGTAGAAAATTTCTCCCTCCACTATTTCAAGTAGAAAGAGTCCTTGAGGTTTAACTCCCTGACCCATGGAATAGGACGAGGATGAGTATAATGATGATGAGGAGAAAATGGAGTCAGAGGAAAAGAAGAAAGGGGAGGATATTGAGAAGCAAGGGGAGGACATAACTATCCTACCTAGGAACCCTAAGAAGAGGAAGGCTAAAGAGGATATGCCGCAAGAAGGGAGAAGTGATGAGAAGGGAGAAGTGATGAGACACCTAAAATTCTTGGCTCCTTCCCTTTCCTCTTTTTACCACAAGGGAGGATAAAGGAAATATTGGTGGAAGATAGTGGGGATATTGTAATGAAAGGAGGAGGTCATGGAGGAACTTCAATACTAAAACAATGAAGATGGGGATTGTCAAAGAGACAATCAATCCTCAAGTTATTGAAGACAAGGAGGGAAATCTTCACTCCAAGTAACTCATAGACTTGGCTCTGGTAGCAATTTCAGAAAATGCAAGGGAGGTAGAGCTCAACCTACTCAATAATGCAAAAAATAGTATGATAGACAACTTTCAATCAATTAAGTGGTTGTTCCATGAGATTGAAGAGCTCAAGGAGAAAAGGTGCTAGGAGGAAGGCCAAAGGAAGAGCAACGACTAGGGATATCTCACTGATCAGGAGGATCATTGTTCCAAGGTCAAGAAAAAGGTGCAAAGGATGGAGATATCAAACCAAAACCTTGTCAATCAAGTGATTGCCACTTTGAACACTCTAAATGAGAACAACAATAGTCTAGGTGAATCGTTGAAAAATGAGAGTATTGGTGGGGAAAAGGAAGAAAGAGTCAATGAGGATCCCAAGTAGACTTAGGGGGAAATGAATGGGACCAGGGGACCAGTGGAATGTTCTGACTATCTAAACTAGGAGTGTATGACCATGGAGATCTAGAGTGCTAATGAAGTAGCTGAAACCTTGCAAGATCTCGATAGGAAGATTGAATAGTAAGGGTTTTTATTTTTTTCCTATCCTTTTCTTAGTTCGGTTAGTTGGGTTTTCTTTCTTGGCCATGAGCCTGTCTCTTGTTATGACCTTATGTAGGTAGATGTATTGGGTCTAGATTTTATTTAATATTATGTTGCCAGCTTATATGTAAAACTTTCGAGTTTCAAGATTCTTGTAAAACCTATTTTTATTTATCAGAAAACAAGATATCATTAAAAATGTTAAAATTATAATAAATTGGGCATTGTTTTAAAGAAAACTCTAAATAATACATATGGAATAAAAGTTTAATAGAAAAGGTAATGTATATTATGACAAGAAAAATAATAACTCTTTATCAAAGTATGCTGGAGGGATTAAGATACAAGAAATTCTTTTAAGATAAAAAAAGAGAATGAAAATGAAGATTGTGGCAGCCAAACTTCACCGCTCAAGACAAAAGGGGAGAACTTTAAAAATAAATTGTTGCGGTGACTATGAGCTTTAACATGGGCTGGCAAAAACATAATAAAAACAATGGTAGTAAGAGAAATATTATAAATGGATAAACCACAGTGATGTGGAAAATTATAAACCACATGCATTGGTGCACTTTGATCTAAAGAGCAAATGAAAGAAAATGTAGAGATAAGAATCAAGAGCCTACAATCGATAGAGAATAAAAGAATGATAATCAAGAAGTTTCATACAAAATGCACAGAAAAATAATTAAAACATGAATTGAAAGGATCCAAGTCCATCTCATCAAATTAAAACACAACCCAACTAAGACCCAAATCATTCTCAAGTATCCTTTTGCAATAGTCAGATCATATACCAATGCAAGGTTATTAAGCACTTAAAAGTTGTTGATTTGAAAAAGAAAAAAATGCTAATAACTCGGACAAAAAAGTAATGTTCTTATATTTCCCTAAAGGTAAACATAAAAACCTAATAATCGGGATTGAAAATAGGTCTTAAAAAATGCAATAATTTTAAATTTTAAAAAAAGCGTCAAAATGTCTGTATCATAATATGAAAAGGAAAAAATCATAAAGTGAACTAAAAGGAATAAAATGTATAATGTAATGTAACCAAATGGACACAATACATAAAAGATAAATAAGTAACAATCATTAAAATGATAAACTCCATGTTAAAATGGAAATTACAATGAGAAGAGACACGATGTTATTTAAACTATTTAAATACTACATATAAATAAGAGATAGTATGCCTCACATTTCCCGTACATCTTTTATTTGTAAAATTTCATCTTTATCTTATACTTCTGTTTTTGGATACTATCATGTTATGGCGGTTGAGGATTTTTAATAGAAAATTTGATATAATGTGTTAAACTAATGAGAAAAGAAGAAATACAATAATTAATTAAATCCTTATTGAAATATTGAAAAATATTTAGTCGAAATATGAAATGATTGAATTTTTTTAAAATTGTTTATGATATTAAAAATGAAGATTAAACAAAATGAAATAAAATAATCAAAGAGATATTGTTACAAAAGATATTGTTACAAAATAGTTACCATAAACATAATGTCAAAGAGAACATGAAATAAGAAAAATCCAAGGAGCAACCACCAATGAATCAACAAGAGGAGACAAATATTTTGAAATGGGAATGCCAAGAAAAAATGTTGTGTATAATATGAATGAGGCAAAATTTGAAAGAATGAAAGAGAGAGGAAAAAAGAGATGGAGCATGTTAGATTTCTTTAGAATATCTGAGAGAGGAGGTAAGGTGAATCAGTTATCTAAGGTCTAGATGTACAACTAAAACTTTTCACAGCTTACTAAACCCATATCCATATAACATATTCATCATGCATGCATTCACTTAAACTTGTAGATTACTATAAATCATCTTTGCATAAATGTAAGCATGAAACATAATAGATTCAATAACACATTTGACACAATGATTTTATGTGGAAACATTTGAAAAAAACCTCTAGTAACATGCTACTAATTCTCACTCTTCTAAAGTGATGCCCTATGAAAGGCCAACCCTATTAATGGTTACAATAGACAATGTTAAATATGACTTGGTTGTAGGATTTCAATCACCCTATTAGGAGTAAGCCTTGTTAGAGAATTTTAGATCATTCACTTTGTATGTCACATAGTTAAAAGATTTACAAATTACTATTAGGTCAACCTTAATCCAAAGGATTTACCCTAGACTGATACAATGATTGGAGAGTAAGAGTAAGATTTGATACGATAACAAATTACAACTCACTTTGTAGATTATAGATCTCTATTTTAGTCATCCATTTTGCTTGGCTTTCACACATTTCAGCTCTGATAGCTTGTTTATCCTTTAAGAATCCATACCCTTAAGTCTTCATACTATGCATGCCAATTATAAACTCTATAGTTTGCCTACCATATGAAACAACACCTTAGACTCCTTGCCTTTCTTGAGTTCTTGCACATGCTAACTATTGTTTTGTGCCTTGTACTCTCTTATAAAGAGTAATAAGATCTCTTGTCATTCATCCTCCATCATCCATTTTAGGGTTAGGTTGGATTAGGTAGGATTCAATGAATCTACCCATCTTTTTATTTTATTCCCTTCTAGAAATTTCTTCAATACTCTTTGATTTTTTTCTTAAATGGTTTATCTTGAAATTTGTGCGACCAACTCATCAAGCTTATCTTCCACATAGTTCACATTATCTAAGAAATTGAACTTGTCATCTAAAATTCATTGAATTCATGATCTTTCTCATAATGCTAACACTCAACATTAACTTGCTTTTTATGCTTGGCACAAACAACATTTCTTAGCATCTACTATCAAAACACTTAGTACAAGCTAAAGTTTATTGGTGCTTGGCATCAACTAAACTTCACTCAGCTTACACTGTATGACTCAGCATATACTGAAATTTGACTTTTCTTCATTCCAACTAATTTTTTACGTAGCTTGCACTATCTTTTCTCAACACCTATTGTCCACTTAGTCAAGCTTAGCATATTCAATTCTTCTTTCTTATTCTTCAAAACATTTTAGTGTATCCAATCTTTGTAACCTTAAGTGATTAATCAATGTAGTACAATATAACTATCTTAACTGATCTTTGTACTTCTTTTCTATATCATAAGTCAACCTTTTCTCTAAGTGCTATTGTTACCTCATTTGATGAAATCCTATTCATCAATCAAACGAATGATAGTACTCAAATCATCTAAGCAATTATCTTACCAGCAATTAGTAGGTTTAACATTAGTGACAAAAAAATGATTGAAACACATTCTCACAATTGTATCAATATATTTTCAACAATCTCCCTCTTTGGCATTGAGAGAAAACTAAAGTTAATGAGTACAACCAACAAAGTAGCAAAAAGAAAATAATTCCTTGGACTGAAACCTCTCCCTTTATCAATAACTTTCATCTTTTGTAAAGGTTATAAAACTTTCTTCTAATCAATAGACAATCAACTCATCCTTATGACTCCCTCTTGATCACTTTATATATCTCCCTCAACATTATCAAGTACACTATCTCCCTCTGAGTAGATATTCCATGTTTCTTCTATTTGTATCTTCTATCTTTCTAAATTTCTGACTCTAGATTTCTTTCTAAAATTCTCATTTTAGATTTCTCCCTCATTGCATCATTTCTCCCTCTTTGAGAAAAATACCAAAGACTTGTCATCTTAATATGTAGATATGAACATTTTTAGTTTCTCTCTTGGTCATCGATCTTGTGATTGATTTATAGCTCCAACTCTTTGATTACTTTAGGCAGCTCCTAAAGTAAGATCCACTACATCAATGTGTAACATATATCAATCATATTTTTTTATGTAGGGCATTTCTCATGCTTCTTAAATAGTCTTTGATGGGTATATCATCACTAGTTTACCTCTTAGACATTTTGAGCATCCTTAAATAAATATTTTGTAAAGATATCAGTTATTTGCTCTTTTGTGTTAACATATTCTATCTTCACCTATTTATCTTGAACTAACTCTCTCAACTAATGATACTTGATTGCAATGTGTTTAGTCTTTGTATGCATCATAGGATTCTTTGATATATTTATAGTATTTATATCATCATAATAAAGTATCATAAGTTTAGTGATTTCCTCCTTCATACCTTTGAGTAGTTGTTTGATCCATACAATATTTCTATAATTTATTATAGCACCAACATATTTAGCTTCAATAGTAGATTGAGATATACAATTTTGTTTCTTGCTAGTCCATGTAACCATCCTTTTTCCTAAGAAAAATGCTCCTCCACTAGTTCTCTTTATGTCATCAATATTTCCAACCCAATCAATATTAGTGTAGGCTTTCATTTCAAACTTTTCATTTTTCTTATACCATAGACCATAGTCTTATATTCCCTTCAAATGTCTCATTATTGTCTTAATGGCCATAAAATGATTCTCCCTAGGATTAGTAGAGAATCTTGCAAATATCCCAATAGATAATACAATATTAATTCCTATGTGTACTACATATTGTAATTTTCCAATCATAGACCTATACAATGTTTGATTCACCTCAGCTAAACTATAATTCTTAGACAATTTTTGTCCTACTGCCATAGGTGTCCTTGCTGGCTTGGAATCCTCCAATCCAAATGTGTTTAGTATCTCCTTTACATATTTTGACTAAGTAATGTATATACCATATTTCATTTGATGTACTTGGAAACCCACAAAGAAATTGATCTCTCTAAACATAGACATTTCAAATTATTCCTCCATTTAATTTGCAAAGACCTTACATAAAGTATTTTGACCTCCAAATATGATATCATCAACAAAAAAAAGAAGATTTTAAATTACAGTTTTCTTTCTCTATCTTTAAGTATAGATTGGTGTTATCATCAGTTCTCTCAAATCTAATATTCACAAGATAGTTTTGAAGTCTTTCATACCATGTTCTTAGTGTTTACTTGAAACCATAAAAAGATTTGTATAGTCTACATACCATTTTTTTTTGTTAGCATCAAAAAATCATTCTAGTTTTTCTATATGAACTTATTCCTCCAATGTACCATTTAAAAATAAAAACTTAACATTCATTTGATAAAATTTGAAACCTTTGTATGTAGAGTAAGCAAGTAGAGTTCTTACTCCTTCCAATCTTACAATAGGAGTGAATGTTTCTCCATAGTCTAAACCTTCTTCTTGTGCATATCCTTTGCAAAATAATCTTGCATTATTTTTTGTGACTTCACCATTTTCATCTAACCTTTTTCTATACACCTACTTGCTACAAATCACATTTTTACCTTCTAGTCTAGGAAATAGAGTCCATGTCTTATTTTTGTCTATTTGTTCAATCTCTTCTTTCATGGATTTCCTCTAGTCCACATATTTTAAGGAATGTTTTACTATTTTAGGTTCATTCTTTCTAATAAAACATGTATCATTTCTCAATTTGTTCATTGTCATTGGTCTAACATCTTTATCTCCAACGACTTGTGTTGTAGGATGATTTCTCTTTACATAATTTGACAATCTTGGTTCAGCTCTATTTTCTTCATTTGGTCTCTCAATTTTGAATCACTATGTACATCTCTATTAGGAAGCTCAACATCTCTTTCATGTACACTAATCTTAGAATTAGAATGTGTCTCAACTTCATTTTGTAACTTGGTACTTGAATGTAGTTCAGTTCCTGAATTCACGTCAACATTCATAGTATGTGACTCAACAATCATTGAAACTTGTTGAGTTGCAACTTGATTTACAAAATCTTCATCAATAGGCATACCTTCTAAAAAATATACAAATTATTTTTATTCTTCTAGTTCCTTCATAGGTACAACCTTATGTACTATTGTATATTTATCATATTTCACATATGCACTTTCCATAACCTTGTTAGTGTTAGTGTTTAAACACTTATAATCTTTACTTCTTATGGAATAACCAAGGAATATACCTTCTTCACTTTTTGCATCTAGTTTACCATTCCTAAAATACTTAAGAATATAACACTTGCTTCCAAATATTTTAAAATATATTACATTGGGTGAGTATATGTACCATAGTTTGAAAGGTGTTGAATGAGTACCTTCCTTGACTTAGACATAGTTCAAGGTATTGATAGTTGTACATATTCTCTCTAGTATTTCAAAGTAACAATTTTATCCACCATGCATTTTCAAGACAAGTCCATTATAGATTTGTTCTTTATTTTAGAAATTCTATTTTGTGGAGGGGTCCTAGTTCTAGATGTCTATCTTTTGATTCCTCTGTCATTACAAGACATCTTAAACTCATTTGACATAAATTCTCCTCCTCTGTCAAATCTGAAACATTTCAAACTTTTACCTGATTCCTTCTCAACTATTGCTAAGTACCACTTAAACATTTGGAAAGAATCATATTTCTATTTCAAAAGCATAATTGTCACCATTCTGGAATAATCATCAACAAATAACATAATGTACTTCTCTCCTTTGTATCTTTGCACCTCAATTTTTCGACATAAGTTAGTATGAACACTCTCTAATATTCCTTTAGAGGTATGAGTCTTACTTTTAAAAATTGACTTTGACATTTTTCTTAATTGACATTGTTTGCAAATCATATTGTTAGGTTTCTTCAACTTAGGAAATCTCTAACTCCTCTCATGTTACTGATACTAATCAACTTATCAAAATTAACATGACATGACCTCTTGTGTCATAGCCATACATCATCAAATTCTATTACTAAAAAAGTAACATTATCCATATCATGATAGAATAGATTACCTCTATTTTGATAAATTTTCCAATTAATTTTCCATTAGTATCATATATCTTAGCAATCATGTTCTTATACTCAACCTTACAACCTAAACTATTTAGTTGTCACACAACAATTTATAGTTAAGTCCTTCAACATAATAAGAACTATCACATAAAATCCTTTCTATGAGTTTGATGGAACCTTTTTCCTTTTATCAGACAAGGTTCATCATTACCAAACCTTACACTATTTCCATCATAATAATTTCAGGTAATGAACTTTCTTTTATGTCCAGTCATAAGATGTGACTACCCACTGTCAATGATCCATCTATCATTCTTGTTCACACAAGACACTAGTGTAGTTGACTCATCCTAATCAAAATCATCCTTCATTGTAACATACACCACTTCATCATCATGAGCATCAGATTCATCTTTGATTTTCTCTTTAGCAATGTAGTAAGAAATCTTTCCTTTTTCTTTGTAATCTTTGATGTCTTCATCTCTTCTATCTTTGTACTCATCTCCAGCTTTGTAATTTTTCTTCTTTGCACATCTAGCAACAATATGACCAACCTCATTGCAATTGAAACATATGATAGGTAACTTACCTTTGAATCTTCCTTTACCTCTATGAAATATTCTTGCTAGTAATTCTTCAAGTTGTTTTACATCTTCCACATATTTCTCACTCTCACTATAAACATATTTTTGTTGGTCTCAGGTTGGTTTTGACAATTGAGTGTTAACACACTCAAGAAATTTCTAAGTTGATGTCTAGTATAATATAGATGCCAATCTATAGTATGTGTCAAGCTAGAAATTCATCAAGTGCCAAGCTATTCAAATGTCGAGTAGATAGGCAGTACCAAGGAAGTTTCAACTGCCGATGTCGAGTCACTATATGTGCCAAGTGAACTACAAGTGCCAGGTAAAGTATAGGTGCCGAGAAAGATAGAATTCCTATATGTGCCAAGCATTAGAAATCAATATGTGTCGAGCACCTATAATGAACAAGTATCGAGTGATATTGTATTGTCATATGAACTTGTGCCTTTAAAAACTTAGATGCAAATCATGCTGCATTATAGCTATTTGATAGTTTTTAAATTCTAAAAGATAAGATTGAATATTTTTAATTTCATATGTATTTTGCATGCAACCAATGAAATAATTCTAATTCTAAAGAGGCAAAATGGATGAATCTCAACCATAGATTCATACCTAACCCTAAGTCGTGAAAACTTTTTAAGAAGGACAAAGCCTCATAGTTCAATTTTTGAATTGAGAAGAGAAAAGTGTGGAATTGAGCAAAGAGAAGAAGAGTAAAAGGTGACTTAGTGAAATAGGGGAATTGACATATCAGTTAAGCAAAATAGAGCATCAGCACTTCAAACAGAGACATATCAGATCAGCAAGGATCAAAGCAAAAGGGATTGAACATCAATCTAAAATCAGCAATAGAAAGTTGTAATTAATTAGGCCAAACATTCTACTATACTTTCTAGCCATTGTATTAGGAGAATGACAATCCTATGATGATAGGTTGGTTTAACAACCATATTATAAATCCTTTAACAGGGTGACATTCCAAGTGAATGTTTGTAAAATCCTTTAGATAGGTGCACTTTTAACATGGTAGACCATTGATGATGGTCAAACTATTGTACTATAATCAGTTACATATTGTTGCAGTGATAAATTGTGAGTGTTATCCTCACCCCAGTTTTACCTTCTCATTTTGGAGGGTTTCTGGGTGATCAAATCTTGTGTTATCTATTTTCATGCATATCTTTACTCTCATATTTATTAGATATGTTACATTCATGTGATTGATTTTAGCTAAAAAATTTAGAGGTTAAAGTGTGTTACTTCTAATTCACCCACCACACCCCCCCCCCCCCCCCCCCCCAACCCACCCACCTCTCTCAGAAGTAAATCTTCCCACTTGTGAATTTGAACAATTGGTATCAGAGCATTGGTTCTTACAAGGAGAAGCCTTACAACATGAAGAAAAGATCTAGAAATAGAAGCCTACAAACTTGGGAAGATCATATAGAACTAGGAGATTGAGATACATCTCATTCGACATTCTATGGAAGAAGCTAGGGAAGAATTGAGGAAATCCCTAAAGAGAAGAAGAGAGATTGCCATAACTGAAAATGATACATAGTACAAGGATATTGAGACCTCAAAAGTGTTTGCTAATGGAGATTCCAAAGATTTTGATGTAGCAATTGTAGATCTGATGAAAAAGAATAGAGCTCGAGCGAAATAGATTAGATTGAACAAGATTGAACAAGAATAACAAGTCATGATGCTTTGTGAAGTGACTGGGCAAAAGAAGAGAGCCATTGAAGATAAAGCTATAATCGAAGATGAAAAGATAAACCTTGCCAACAAACTGGAGGAAAAGTCAATTGAGCTTGCATGATTTTCCAACATGTAGCTAGACACCCTAAGCTAGATGATGAATGCCCATCATGAGTTGAATGTCAAGGACATTAAGATCCCCACACTAAAGATGCAGAATGAACAACTGGGAAATGACTTGACAAGAGAGAAGGAAATCATAGAAAGCTTAACAAACCTAATGAATCTATCAAGTACTTTAAATAGCTACTAAAATCACCAACATCCAACAATGATGCTTCAAGACTAGGATACAGTAGCACTGAAGAAGGAGAGTCATCTAAGACTGCAAAAGAAAGAAGTGACAAAGGTAAGAACACTAAACTCACTTGTCATTTTGGTGGTTAAAAGGGACATAACTCTACTATGTGTAGGAGAAACAATGTTAATCAGCATGGCAAACCTAAGAACATGGGTCACTATCACAAGTGCAATAAACAAGGACATCAAGCACATGACTGTAGGACTAGAACCATAAGGATGCCAAGATTTGAAGGTCACTACTAAAATTGCAAGAAGTATGAACATAGAGCCTTTCAATGGAGATCAAAGCTTACATGGACACCAAATCAACCAACAAAGACAAATAATCATGGACATAACTAAAATTGGAATTGCAACACTAGGCAAAGCTCTCACTATTTTAAGGAATATGGACACATTCTTGATAACTACATATGAACATACATTAGTGGCAACAACAATAGGTGGTTGCATAAAACCACTTGTTTCAACTATCTAGAGATAGGACACATCAGCAAGTATTGCCCAACTAGGTCAAAGGCACCCAACTCTAAGTTCAACAAAGGAAAATACATATTTGATGTTGAACACTTTAGAGGAGAGATGAATAGGACATGGAAGAGAAGAGATGGAAGCAACAATCCAATGGAGGGATCACTTCACCTAAAAGGTCAAGTGGTTACACTTGATCCAACTATGCAGAAGAAGGTATGTGGGACTAATATTTAATCATTTTATCATACATCAGTTCCAAGACTAAGTCAGTATTGAAAAGGTTAGATCAGCATAAATAAAGATGCAAGGTTAAAATTTTCATAGTGTTGTTGAGTAAGGAAAGTTTCCTTCAGGTGCCGAGTTAAGTCTTAGTATTTTTTGAGTTGTTTGACAAAGTTAGTAGAAGCTGAGTTAGTAGTAGATGTTGAGTGAAGGGTAACTCTTACGGAAGTTGAGTAAGTGAAACTCTAGTGTATGTCATGTGTTAGAAAGTCAATGGAAGCTGAGTAAAGTAGAATTTCTTAAGAAGTCGAGTGGACAACTATATAAGCACTAAGCATTAAATGTTATGAAATGAAGCATATATGGTTGCATTTTCAATCATTTCTCACCATCGTGAGCACAAAGAAAGAGCAAGAAGAGTGTAGAAAGGATTTCCAAGTAGACTTTGATAGATTTGAGAAGATTCCAACAAAAATTTAGCACTATTTCATTGAATTCAAGGTATTTACACTTGAGTCAAGCTATGCAGTTATACAATTTCTACATGTTGAAACCCTAGATTGCAAAAATGGCCTCCAGCTCTAGAAAACCCCTGGATAAAGAGCCATTTGAAGTTTAGTTAGTGAATAATGAAGTTAAAGAACCTAATTTTAGACCAATTCTTGAGGTTGCTTACAAAAATGACCATGCTAGAGTTTTGTCTACTATTCTGCCAAAATTTGTAATGGTACAAGATGTGAGAAGATGTTATAATTGCAAGATTGGTGAAATAGGAGACATGGAGATTAGGGAAGCATACAACAAGCTATGTGAGAACAGGATTTTGAAAGAGGAATTTAAAATTGTTGAGAGGAATGACTTTACCTGTGCCCTAGATTTCCCTACTATATTTGAGACTGAATGGATTAGAATTGTACTCTGTAGGAAACATGATGGATTCTTGTGGTTGGAGGATGGACCCATTAAAATATCAAAAAGAATTATACATAGGGTGATAGAGTATCCAACCCTAGAATAGCCTAAAACCCTAAGGAGTGATTCCAAATAAGCAATTGAGAAGAACACAAGAGCCAAGTGGAACAAGAGAGGGGTGACAATAGATACCATCAAGGATCCTCTTGTTGATTTTACTATTATAGTTATATCCCACAAATTTTATCAGTCTAGCTGACTTAATAGCATACCCTTCATTGTAGTGGATGTTCCATATAAAATTGTGAACAAGGACCATACCTATGATCTGGTAGAACTATAACTACAACAAATCATTGAGAATTTGGGAGCAATAAGGAGTTCTAAGAGTGCTCAATGCAAATTCAAATCAAATTTGATTTTCCTATTCTTCTATGTATAGAATGAGTTCCCCTCCTTTGGAAAGGTTTGTTGGAAGACCAATAGGTTGGTGGCAATGCAAGTCAATGAGTACATTGAGAAAATGGAAACAAATTTTGAGACCATTATGACCAGTTACTTCAAAGATTTCAAGAAGCCAATGAAATAGAGACTAAGGATACTAGTATCTATTGTTGACCAGCATATAAATGACATATGTTTCTTAGTGGATATTTATTTCACTTATATCCAAGTAGCAATACCAAGGATAAGATGGATTAGGCCACGTGGATATGAGATCAATATTGATGAGGCATCTGCAACAATTACACCATTGCTTGTAGAGGATATTGACAAAAAGGCATTTTCACTTTTGATGTAGTAAAGTTAATAGTTGAGATGAAAGTGAAGACTACCTCTACCCTTAAGAAAAAGTATAGACTTATCAAAAAACTCAAAGAAAGATTTGGAGAAGGGGTTGTAGAAGAAGAAGAAGAAGAAGAAGAGGAATAGAGGCAAGGGCCACTTGCATTGACCCAAGGCATGGGTGAAGATGCAGAAGAAGAAAAAGGTGCCAAGGGGGAGCAAACCAAGGAAGCACCTAAGGCAGATGTGTAGAAGAGAAAAGCACAAAAACAACCTATAGCTTAGCCTAAAGGCAAGAAAATAGCTAATCCTAGCCTAGAAAAAACAACCACAAGGGCAAACACAAGAGCTAGAACAAAGGTGGAAAAGAAGCAAGAAAAGAAGAAGGCCATAGAGTAGGGAGGTCCAGCTAAGAAGAAGCTAAGAAGAAAATATGTGGCACCTCCTAAATTAGATGAGAAGAGAAGTAAATCAAATGACAACAACCAGTTTAGAGTGGTAAGTCACACCACTAAGTTTGATCTAGAGAATATATGTGACAATATTAGAGATAATGCAAACTTGTCTAGATTAAAAGGTATTGATTTCAATAAGTTGACTATAGAGGAACAAAACATGGTGGGAGAGTCATTCTACACGATGATGGCAAAGTTCAAGAATACTCCACTTAAAGTAGATAATTCTATGACTAAGGAGCTATATTCAATTGTAGAGAATAAATAACATTATTACCTAAATATGAGAAAGGAAATAAGAGGGTCAACATTGGCTCGTGTGATGCCTAAACTTACAAAAGGACAAATAAGTAACACAAATAAGAAGCATGGGAGAAAATTTGCACCCAAGTATAGAGCCTTCAATATCCTATAGAATAAGATTGAAGATGTTGTGAAGAAGTCCACTCTAATGTGGAAAGTAATCTATGGCCTCACAACTATAATGGAAGGAAAAGAAGATCCCTTTGAACGGAGAAATAACAGAGATGAAGAAGAGGATAATGAAAAGAAAGAAGAAGGATAAAAGGATAAGGAAGATGCTACATTGGGGATGAAGACACAAAAATTTGATATGGAAATTGTTGAATAGCAATAGATAGATCAAAGCGTATAGGACACAAACTTCCACCTCCAAGTCCTCCATGTGTGACTCCCACACCTATAAAAATAGTGATAGCACAAGATGTCTCTAACACTTCTAGTCTAAATATAAACCCACTGACTATAGAGGACCTTAAAAACATCCTTCACTAGACCACACTACATGTACAACTATGTACAAACATAGTCTTGGTGAGTGTGGAAGAACTGCAAAAAGTTGTGGCTGATATCACAAAGGAGAAGGTGAATCCACAAGAACCACCTTCTCATATCCAAATAGCTACAAGTGAACAACCCCAAGAGCAATCTGCACAAGATACATCTGTTAGGGTTGACTCCATAGTACTAGACACAACAACTGTCGAGGAACAACAAAAGGATCAAATAAGATAGATGGATACCTTTGTTCCTACTACACAAGGACAAGATGCACCACCTCAGATAATAATAATTGATCAAGGTAGAAAAAAGGAGGAGGCCCCTAAGGAGAAAGAACAAAAGGAAATACAAACACTGATAAATTTTCCTACAACAAGAACTCCTACAAGAACAATACAACAGCTGAGCACTGAAGTAGTACCACTTCAAATCTTAGCACCAGGCTTGAGCTCTACAAGGGTTGCAAGGGTACTTCACTATGGAGACCCTGCTCTTGATGAAGAGATAGTCATTCCTAGGTATGACTATAAAACCATGAATATAGATCAGATAAATGAAGTGCAAGAGGCACTAGAGAAGAAGAAGAAAAAAGAGACACTTAGAAATGAGTAAAAATAGAGACAAACATTGATAGAAATTAAAGACATCTTTCTAGATGCATTCATATTGCAAGTACTTGATGAAACCAAGCCCATAATGGAACAATTATCTAGTATAGTGGACCAGGTAGAAAATGAAGACGTAAATACCAATGCAAAATTATTAGAATGTTTTGAAAGGAAATTCCAAATAAAGGTGAATGAGAGAATATCCAGTGAAATAGAACTCTCTTAGGTGGAGCTAGCAAAAAAGATTGAAAAGGTAAAAGTAGTACTTGAGAATATATTCTCATTATACACACAAGAGACTAGCCAAAGAATAATGAGCTTGGAGAGGAACCTTAAAATATCAAGCATGCAGCTACCTAAGGATCTAGCTTAGAGTGAGAAGCATTTTGCTACTGTGCTTCACACTCAAAAGGAATTAGCTATGTTAATAGTGGATGAGAAAAAAAATAAAGGCCAAGTTAGTATAGATTCAATCTACCATTACCCCTCACATAAAAGTTTTGCAGAAGGCACTAGCCTATATAGAGAATGTTTTGAAGAAAGATCTCAATCTTTCTACACTAGAAGCCCTATTTCACCTTGCCGCAGAGATAGCCATCTAGCTTAAAGCACTAGAAATTACAATAGACAATTGGAATTATTCTCTAAAGATCATAATGGAGGTAAATAAATCCTTTTTGGCTAAGTATTTCATTAATGTATAGAACCCTTTGACATATGATTCAAAAAGGGGGAGATAACATTTTTGGGGAGATAATAAAATTTTGAGTTTTGAGGAGATAAAACTAATGGGGAGATAAAGAGATAAATTTTGAGAAATAAGAAAGCCAAAAGGATACAATAACTACAAGGAAAGATCTGTGAAAGAGGGAGAAAAAATAGAGTAGAATGACAAGGCAAAGAATAATCAGCATGAGACAAATCTAGCATGAGAAGTTGTGGATACAACTAAGGCATATTGGCTCAAGGAGAGTTACAAGATTTTGAGGTATAAAAATCCTTCACAAAATTTCGAACATTTTTGAAATTTTGTAGATATGCTGAACAAAATGTATATTATACTCATAGAGATCATATTCATAATGTATAGTTAAGTGTTTTTAACACTCATGTCAAAGGAGAAAATTGTTGGTCTTAGATTGGTTTTGACAATTCAGTGTCAACATACTTAATAAATTTCTAAGTTGATGTCAAGTATAATATAGATGTTGAGCTACAGTATGTGTCGAGCTAAAAATTCATCAAGTGCCAAGCTATTCAAATGTCGATCAGATAGGTAGTGTTGAGCAAGTTTCAACTGTCGAGTGAGAATAGATTTCGAGTCACTATATGTGTTGAGTGAACTACATGCGCCGAGTAAAGTATAGGTGCCAAGCAAGATAGAACTCCTATATGTTTCAAGCATAAAAAATCAATATGTGTCAAGCACCAATAATGAACAAGTGTCAATTGACACTGTATTGTCATATGAGTTTGTGCCTTCACAAACTCAAATGCAAATCATGTTGCATGACAACTATTTGATAGTTTTCAAATTCTAAAAGATAAGATCGAATCTTTTCAATTTTCTATGTATTTTTCATGCAACCAATGAAATAATTCTAATGCTAAAGAGGCAAAACAAATGAATCTCAGTCATAGATTCATACCTAACCCTAAGTTATGAAACCTTTTTAAAAAGGACAAAGCCTCATAATTTAGTTATTGAATCAAAAGGAGAGAAGAGTGGAATTAAGAAAAGAGTAGAAGAGTAAAAAGTGACTTAGTGAAATAGGGGAATTGATAGATCAGTTAGTAGAATAAAGCATCATCACTTTGAATAGAGACATATCAGATCAGCAAGGATCAAAGTAGAAGGCATTGAACACTGATTTGAAATCAGAAATAGAAGGTTGTAAGTAATCAAGACAAAAATTCTACTATACTTTCTATCCATTGTATTAGGAGAATGAAAATCCTATGATGATAGTTTGGTTTAACAACCATATTATAAATCCTTTAACAAGGTAACATTCCAAGTGAATGTTTGTAAAATCTTTTAGACAGATGCACTTTTAAAAGGTTGTTGAGCCTTTAAGAGGATAGGCCTCTCAGAGGGTAGACCATTGATGATGGTTAAACTATTGTAACCATAATCAGTTACATATTGCTGCAGTGATAATTTCTGGGTGTCATCCCCACCCCAGCTTTACCTTCTCATTTTGCAAGGTTTTTGGGTGATCAAATATTGTGGTATCTATTTTCATGCATGTCTTTACTTTCATGTTTATTAGATATGTTACATGCATGCGATTGATTTCAGCTAAAAGTTTTAGTGGTCAAAGTGTGTTACTTCTAATTCACCCCCATAGCCACCCCCCGCCTCCATTGATGATAGGTAGTGCCGAGAAAGTTTCAACTGTCAAGTGAGAATAGATTTTGAGTCACTATATGTGCTGAGCGAACTACATGCGCCGAGTAAAGTATAGGTGCCAAGCAAGATAGAATTCCTATATGTTTCAAGCATCAAAAATCAATATGTGTCAAGTGCTAGTAATGAACAAGTGTCAAGTGACAGTGTATTGTCATATGAGTTTGTGCCTTCACAAACTCAGATGCAAATCATGTTGCATGATAGCTATTTGATAGTTTTCAAATTCTAAAAGATAAGATCGAATCTTTTCAATTTCCTATGTATTTTGAATGCAACCAATTAAATAACTCTAATGCTAAAGAGGCAAAACAAATGAATCTCAATCATAGATTCATATCTAACCCTAAGTCGCAAAACCTTTTTAAAAAGGACAAAGCCTTATAATTTAGTTATTGAATCGAAAAGAGAGAAGGGTGGAATTGAGCGAAGAGTAGAAGAGTAAAAAGTGACTTAGTGAAATAACGGAATTGATAGATCAGTTAGCAGAATAAAGCATCAGCACTTTGAACAGAGACGTATGAGATCAGAAAGGATCGGAGCAGAAGGGATTGAACATTGATTTGAAATCAGAAATAGAAGGTTGTAAGTAATTAGGTCAAACATTCTACTATACTTTCTAGCCATTGTATTAGGAGAATGAAAATCCTATGATGATAGGTTGGTTTAACAACCATACTATAAATCCCTTAACAGGGTGAGATTCCAAGTGAATGCTTCTAAAATCCTTTAGACAGATGCACTTTTAAAAGGTTGTTGAGCCTTTAAGAGGGTAGGCCTCTCAGAGGGTAGAACATTGATGATGGTTAAACTATTGTAACCATAATCAATTACATATTGCTGTAGTGATAATTTGTAGGTGTCATACCCACTCCAACTTTTATGCATGTCTTTACTTTCATGTTTATTAGATATGTTACATGCATGTCAGTGATTTCAGCTCAAAGTTTTAGAGGTCAAACTGTGTTACTTTTGATTCACCCTCACTACCACCAGCCCCCCCTCCCCACCCCTTCAAAAGTAAATCTTCCCAATCGTAAATTCCAACAATTTTACCTTTTTATTTTGCTTCTCATTAGGTTGCTTCAATGACAGCCTAGCTTTGAAATAAAATTAAATATTATAAGATTTGAAGTTATCAAAATTAGATAGCTTGAAAATAGTGAGCCTACCTACTAGACCTTCAAGAGTCAAATTAGAACTTGGTATACATCTCAGTTCTTGTATTATAAAAACTCTAATAGCATAAATGAGCAATAACACTCTTAATGTAGTCTCATCATCCATCTTACTAGTAGATCCCCTTATTGCATTAACACCATATTTTATTCTAGCGAAATATTGAGCAACATTCCCACCTTCTTGTATTCTCCTATCATTGAACTTACCTCTAAGACTTTCAAATTTAGCTCTTAGAACATTAGTGTCCTACACAAATAGTGTGTAGAGCATCCCACATTGTCTTTGCACTGTCACAATCTTTGATATCATCAAACTCAAGATAACTTAGGGTAGAGGAAATCTCCAACATTTCCTAGTTATATTCTTTCTTCTTTTCAAATATTCAGTAGTTAGGTCTCTAGTAGGGTAAACATGCTCTATGGTGATGGTAGATTTTGCATGATCTCCAAGGTCTCCAAGGTGTAGCTTTCTTGGACTTTTTCATCGAGGAAGTTATCTCTGTTAATCTTGGGTACCTCTCTTTTTAACATTTTGATATTTTTTCTTCTACTACCTTCAAACTTGTCTCTTAAGTAGATGGCTCTGATACCAATTGTTGGAATTCTTTAGAATAACTAAGAGGGGAGTGGGGGGCTTAAATCAATTATCCAAGGTCCAAATGTGCAACTAAAACTTTTCATAGCTTAGTGAACCCATATCCATAAAACATATTCATCATGCATGCATCCATTAGATCATACATTCACTTAAACATATAGATTATTGTCAAATCAACTTTGCAAAAATGTAAGCATAAACATAACACTTTTGACACAATGATTTTATATGGAACCCCAATTTGGAAAAAATTACTAGTAACATGCTACTAATTCTCATTCTTTTGAGTTGATGCCTTGTGAAAGGCCAGCCCTGTTAAAGGTTGCAATTCACACTATTAAATGTGACCTAGTTAGAGGATTTCAATCACCCTATTAGGAGTGACCTTTGTTAAAGGACTTTAGATCATTCACTTGTAATGTCACCTAGTTAAAGGATTTATAAATGACTACTAGGTCAACCTTAAGGCTTTATAAATGACTACTGATACAATGATTAGAGAGTAACAATAAGGCTTGATCTATTAACAACTTATAAATCACGTTGTAGATTATAGATCTTTTTTTTTCAATGATACATTCTATTTGGCTTTCACACACTTCAAATCGGATAGCCCGTTCACCCTTCAAGAATCCATACCCTCATGTCTTCATACTTTGCATGCCAATTGTAGACTCTATAGTTTTGCCACCATGTGAAATAACACCCTAAACTCCTTGTCTTTCTTGGGTTCTCACACATGCCAAATTTTGTTCCATGCCTTGTACTCCCTCATAAAGAGTAATTAGATCTTTTTCATTCATCTTCCATAATCCATTTTAGGGTTAGGTTGGATTAGGTAGGGTGCAATGAATCTACCCATCTTTTCATTGTATTCCCTTCTAAAAAATTCTCCTTTGATCCTCATTTAATTCACCTCAAAAATTGTTTATTTTGAATTTTGTGCCACCAACTCATCAATATTATCTTCCACATGGTTCACACAATTGAAGAAATCAAGCTTGTCAACTTAGATTTATCAAATACATGATCTTTCTCATAATTTTGACACTTGGCATTCACTTGCTTCTGATGCTTGGCACAAACTATGTTGCTTGACATCCAATATCAAAACATTGAGCATGAACTAAAATTGACTGGTGCTCGGCATCAACTAAATTGTACTTGGATTACACTATATCACTCAATATATACTGATATTTGACTTTTCAGCTCCAACTAATTTTTTGCTTGGCTTGCACTATCTTTTTTCTGTATGTATTGTCCACTTAGTCAAGCTTGGTAGACTCAATTCTTCTCTCTTGTTCTTCTAGACTTTTTAGTGTATCCAATCTTTTCAACCTTAAGTAAATAATCAATGCACTATAATATCATACTCATAATTGATCTTTGTACTTCTTTTCCATATTATAACTCAACCTTCCCTCTAGGTGCTATTGTTACCTCATTTGACCAAATCCTCTTCATTAATCTAACAAATGATAGTACTCAAATAATCTAAGCAATTGTCTTACTAGAAATTAGTAGGTTTGATGTCATTGACAAAACAATGATTGAAACACATTCTCATACTTGTATCAATCTATTTTCAAAAGAGCCATAGGCTTGTTACAAAAAAATTCATAGCGAGTCTATAGTGTGAAGAATGAGAGAGGAGTATCTCTTATATAGAAATGATAAGAGGATTTATTTAGTAACTCTCCTATAAATGGTTGACGTGTTCATAATTCTGCGCATAACAAGTTCCATAGTCCTATTAAGGAAAAATAAACTATTTTCCTTACTAAAGGAATTACAAAAAGTGACATGTCCTCATACATGGAGAAGATGAAAAAAAATAAGGGATGTCTTGGATTATCCCATTTAATAAATACAACAAAGAAAATATTGAAAAATTTAACAAGATTCAAAAAGTGTTAGGTTTCTCTTAAGAAAGTGCTTCTTGTTAGGAGCTTTTAGACCCCTAACATTCCACGATGTGAGCTTCATGGCTTTCTAAAAAGGCTCTTCCTCTTCCCTACTTTTAAGATTTTTTTAACCTTAATTTGATTTTCAGCCAATCCATAGGTGTTCTTAATTCAGCAAGGCTTTTCCTAACCCTTCTTTTGCCTTTTTTTACCACATTTTTTTTTTCTACTCCCTCCAAATTAGTTAGTCTTGTTCCTATTGATGGTCTTATATTTGTCTTCTTCTTCTCCTCTCACTACTTTCATTTTGTATTCACTTCTTTGTTTGTCCATGTCTCTTTCTTTATTAAGGGTTCATTCTACTGCCTAATTTTGATATACTTTGGCTCCTTCCTTCTAGAGTTTGTATCTCATATTATTCCCAATGTTGGATATTACCATTCTATCTATGTTTAGGTTCCTTTGTGTTGTATAATCCCTATCAACTAATTATTTCTTTCACTTCTAATGAAATGGTGACTACTTTTTGTTCCACTATTTTTTCCTCTATTTGAAGAGGTAATTTTGATTCATCTTCAAAGATTCCTTTTTCCATTGTTAGAAGTTTGCATGAATTTATAATTTCTTTTCTTAATTTCCATAGATCTGCCTCTTTTATAGTTGGCTACTATTAAATCTTGTTTAGTTTCTACTTTCTTATCTACTTGAATGGTTGAGCTACATGAGTATATTTTTTGTACCTCATTATCCAAGTTTTCTCCCATTCTTTTCATGTTTTATTTAACTCTAGAGTATTACTCTATTTTCTATTAATACTACTTAAACCTTTTTTTGGCTCCTTCTCATAAGTTACTATTGTTAATTTCCTCTATTGTAGGTGTTCATTTTTCTCTTATTTTCATTTTATCTTGATCATAATCTAGATTATTCTTCAAGTTAGTGATTATGCATTAGTTTTTTGTCAAAATTTGTAGGCTTTGAGTGACGATCTATTTTTGTGTTTAGAGGAATTACATTCTCTCTTATCTTTTCCTTTTTCTTTGCATAGTTATTGCCATTCTTTCTAACTTGGTTTAGAATAAGATCTTCATATTCTCTATCCCAAAGGGTTAGTTGGTTACTTAGATTGGTATGAATTAATAAAAAATCATGAGACAATTTTCCAGGGTACACACACACACACACACACACACACACACATATAGAGAGAGATATAACAACAAACTAAAAACAATATTTAATCACCCACCTTAGCCATTCATCACCTAATTTCATGCATTCTAAGACATGGTGTTGACTTGAGCAAGAAGGGAAAAAGTACCAAGAAGGCTTTTTTCATATATCAACCCCTTACTCCTTAGGTAGTGGCTAAGGGGAAACTTATATGCACTCGTAGCCAATGTTAAACAGTAGAAATATTTTAAAATTCCATTGAGTAAAGGTGCATATAAGTTGCACCATAGACAATGCTTACTCCTTATTGGCCACAATATCCCATATATTCCACCTTGCCATTCACCAATGTACCTTATCAAAAATAATTCATGATATTGTTTAACAATGCAAAGGACATTTTAGAAATACACCCACCTAACCCACCTACCCAAGGCTCCACACAAGCATGCTAGTCATTCTAGATGGACGCTAGGTTGTAAAGGAGAGTGCACATAGGAGAGCAGTTTGGGGAACAAAAACCCCACCACATCTCCACATATTTCTCATGCCTATGTGTCCAAGGAAAGTGTTGCCAACTCATCTGGAGAATAGAGAATAAAGACATAAAAGGTGGAGGGCACAGGAGTAAGGGGTACGTGAGTGAAGGAAACAAAGAAACAACACTTAGGTTGGGAAAAGGGTTAGTCTTAGGCTAGTTCAAGATGTGTGGAATGGAATAGGTGTTAGAAAAATAATTAGTTCTTAGGATAGTTAATGATGTTGTTAGTTTGGGGTTTGAGTAGTTAGAAAAAAACATAGTTAGTAGGTAGTGTTAGTAGGAAATTAGGTTTTGGTGAGGGTAATTAGTAATTAGTGTTAGGAATAAGGTGTCTCAACCTTGGATAATTCCTATTCTTTTCTTTTTTGTAAATATTTTTTTTGCAAATAATTTAATTAAGTGTGAGTGTACATGTCTAGTTGGCATGTTGATGTGTCAGTCCACTTGCATGCTTCGACATCTTGAATTGTGTAAGGAGATCATGACTGAAATGGTTATGATAGATTCCTATGATGTGTAAGAGTTATCTTTGGAAGATTTGATGATGGGTAAAGATGGTAAGACACGTGATAATTGGTCATTGAGTATTGTACACTCGAGTCTCCATCTAGTGCATGGGGTTTGGGGCATCAACCCAAAAAAAAATTGGGTTCCTACATTTTTGGAGAATGGTATAAACTTATTATGGTTGTTCTTTGGAAATTTTCCTTAAAATGGAAATCACATTATATAAGCATTTTTAGGGTTGTAGATAGGAGAGTGAAAAAGTGTATTGTTGGTTGCTATTGAATAAGTATTTTGTGTCCTGAAAGAAATTGTACTGCAAGTATGTTGTAACCTTTGTGTTGAAGTTAATACACTGTGCAGGTTTTGGAGGGCTGGGGTTGTTTTACCAAAAGGTTTTTCCTCGCCAACATATCTTTGTGTTTATGTATTTTCTTTTCTATTTGTTTTCTATACTAATGGTTGACTTCAATATTATTTTTTACATAATATTGAATATGAAATGGTAAGGATTTAAAAAGAATTTGTAGAATAGTTTCCTTAAGGGATTAGTGTAGGAAGTTGTTTCTAAACCTGAGTTTCCTTTTAATTAGGGACTTGAGAGGTTATTAGTTTGGTTCAATTAAAATTTAGAAAGTGAGTTAGTAGAAAATAAATAAGAGAACTATTATTAGTATACTCTTAAATAAATATATTTGATTATCGATGTGTTGCATATATTAAATAATATGTATGTATAGTGCATATATTTATGTCAAGAGGCATAGACAACGGGAGAAGCAAATCCCAGTACAGGAATATTCCAAGGAATAATTCATGTAAGGAAAAAAGATTTGATGGGAGTGACAAAAAAAATTTAATTTTAAAAATTAATTTAAAATAACAAATTTCATTTGACATTCACAAAATAGTTTAAAATCAAATTAAGATGTGTAATGCCATTTGACACTCATAATTGTTAACAAATAGAAATAGAATAGAAATTTAGTAGGAGTTACAAACAAAATTTATTTTTAATAAAATTAATGCCATTTGGCAATCACAATTATTATCATATAGAAAAAGAAAATAAATTTAATGGGAGTTAAAAACTAAATTTGTTTGTAAAATCAATTTCAAAAAGAAAATGTCATTCGGCATTCACAAAAACTATAAAAACTATATTTAAATGTGTAATGCCATTTGGCAATCTAACTATTACAATATTTTTTTTAAAAATCAATAAAAAATAGAAAATGTCTTTTGGCATTCAAGAAAATTTCTAAAAGAAAAAAAGATAAATTGTCTAATAAAATTTTCAAATATAAAATAAATAAAAATCAATATTAAATATGCCAAGTGGCATTTTTCTTTTTCGGATTTGATTGTTCAAATTTTTTAGGATTTTTTTCCCTAGATTTTCTATTCTAGAAGCTAGAAAAATGTATATAGGTAGATTTAGAAAAAAAAAAAAAAAAAATTTAGATACATCTTATTTTTCTAAATTATAATTAGGATAGTTCTATATTTTCTTCATATTTTTCTATAAATAATGTCATTATACTTAGTTAGAAAAGAAAATATAATAATATAGAACAATTTAGTCTTTTAATGATAACTATTTCTTTCTTTTTATTATTAATCATAGTTAATGAGTTCTTTGAAAGTAACAAGAATACCATGAATGATAAATCCTAGAGAAGAATAATTAAAGATGAAATATACAAAGCAATCATCACATTTTTGGATTTAATATTAATCTATAATCTATTGTCTATATGTATTTTTAATTCTTTTTCAAATATAATTGTGTTGTACTTTTTGACTTAATATTTCAAATCACAACTTCTCTCTAATTTGAGAGTTGAACTCTAACAATAAATGTTTATGTTTTAAATCACAATATTACCTTAAATAAATTGAAATTTACCCAATAAAAATGAGACTTCTCACTAATACAAAATGATGTTGAAAAGTAAATTTAATTATAAATCCACTTGTAATCTTAATAAAATGTGTGTGTGTGTGTGTGTGTGTGTGTGTGTGAGAGAGAGAGAGAGAGAGAGAGAGAGAGAGAGAGAGAGAGAGAGAGAGAGATTATATTTTTAATAGAGAGTTAGGATAGAGGGAGAATTGGGTAGAGGAATAGAGAGAAAAACCCATATAATGTTTCTAACAGAACAAGAAGTAGAGGCAAATATGGGTGGAGAGAGAGATATCTAGAGAGAGACAAGAGACCCTATTGTGTTTTCAATAGAGAAATCTTAGTGATATGGTTAGAGAGCAATAAGATGGTGAAATAAGCGGGGGGGGGGGAGAGAGAGAGAGAGAGAGTAGGGAATGCGTAAAAGAGAGAGGGAGAGAAAGGGAGATAGACATTAGACAACATATCTAGAGAGAGATAATAGTGAAATAGAGGTAGGGAGTGTGAGAAGTTTATTAGAGGGAATAACTAGAGAGAGAGATTAAGGGGCATATCTAGGGAGAGATAACTCACCCTATTGTGTTTTCAATAGAGAAAAAGCTTAGAGACAAAACAATATGAAACATGAATCAAAACTAATATAACTAAATCTAAACACTATGATCATTTGTCTTTTATCTTGTGATGGATCATATAGTGTGATTTGAAACAAAACATTGATACAAATCAAAATTAACTAAATCTAGATATGTCAACTTTAGGTCTCTTTCATCTCACCAAATGAATCATAAGATACAATCTGAAACGTTGATGCAAACACAACTGAATCCAATCTGAAATGTTGATGCAAATCAAAACTAAGACAACTGAATCCATAAATATCAAACCTAGTTTTTTTCATCTCAATAATAGGCCACAAAATATTATCTAAAGTGTTGATACAAATCACAAAGAAATATGCATTTCTAATTACAAACAAAAACCTAGATCTAATGAAGATCTTACAAGATTACCCATTAAATATCGAAAGGTCTTGTGTAGCATTTAATAGAAGAGAACAACAAGAAATCCTGGTGACAAAGAATTGATCTGATTTAACGGATGTCTGATAGCATGTAGCTTAAACTATACCTATATTTCATTTTTAATAAATCCATGAGAACTAAGAACTCGCGGTTAGAAATGATTAATCAATCTACTAATGGTATGATTATTTTTGGTCTAACTATATATAAATTTATTTTCAATTAATTTTTCTAATCATATGTTTTGAAGTTAACATTTTTCAATTAGAAATCAATTCCCAATAGACTTTAAGTACTAATATCTTAAACCTAAAGTTTCAGAGCTAAAAATTCCCAATTGTAGATTGTGTTACGAATGTATGTAAACTAGATAAAAAGTAGTGTATCATCTATCTGCGACCCAATATATTAAGATCTAGAAACCTACATTTACTGAGTAAACAAATCAGTTGATGACTAAGGATCGGTCTTGAGAACGTTAAAAAAATTAGTTTCATGTGATTACATGATATATACACCAATAGAAAATAGATTATGAATCGTAATGTCCAAAAACAGGGTATAGGGTGAAGGTTAGAGAGGATTAATTGCTCTAATCGTTACTATCGATTTGCTAATGGAACTTGTTTTTACTAATTGCCTTATTTTACAATTTGTGAGCATATCTGAAACATACGATTCTTCACTAAACATTTCTAAGTCTAAGAGATGTCAATGATTGACATTGTGATAGAACAATAATGGAAATGGAATATAACTAGCACTTGTACTAGAAGGAGGTGCAAGGGGTACACTGATAGGTATTTGATTTGAAAGTATAATTAAAGGTTTGCATAATAAAAGTAGGTTTACAAAAGTGTAGGTCTACAAACATGTATCGTTGTAGAAAGTAGTCCATTAAATACTAGCATCAAATAGTGTTTGTGGCTTTTGTAGGCCCTTAAAAACCATAGCATGAAATGCATGAAAAGACAAAAATATATATTATTGCTACTTAAAAATCTTTTCTATTTCTTTAGAAGGTGAAATGTTATAATTCATAAGTGACAATTATCATGAATTGAAGAAAGAGAGTAATTTAACAACTAGTTCCTTAAAAGTGGGCGTGTAGCTTATTCTCTTGGTGCCAAAAAAGCATTTAAATAAATATAAAACATAAAATCAATAGGAACACAAGATGAATCTTAAAACCATACAATGCATACCACAATTGATCACATAAACTTGCAAAACATAAATTAAGACCATAAGCAATAGCTTTCAAGAATTAAAAGATAATATCATTTATTTTTATTAAAATGAATGCTAATAATTAAAAAGTAAAATCTTAGTGAACTATTGGCACCTAATGGCTTTGAAGTTTGTAGAATTTTCATCCACGTACACACTTATATTAAAAATATGTCAATGTATAAACTCCAAATCTAACCTATCATAGAATCTTTTAAAAAAAGGGAACCTTGAACTATCACTATTTCTCCTCACATTCTTGCTTGCTCAATGATATTTTTTATGACCTCTTTAATTGGTTCAATATAATTAACTATCCTAATTTCTCTCCAAATTCCATGATTTGTTTTCTTTTTGAAACCCCTGCTCATGACTTCAACTATTATAAAAATTAAGAAAGGGAATATGGGGTTAGCTTGTTGTATACCACTGGTTGCCTAGAAGAATCCACAAGATATTGCTTTCACCATCATTGAACATTTTATTGTTGAAATATAAAAACATATCATTTATAGATTACTAAAATATTTATAGGCATCTTTTGTCTTATTTTTACATGATTCCTATCTTATTTTTAGCATGATCCCTAATAGGATTTTCTTTGTGATATTGCTATCAAGATTTATTTAACTGTGTGAATTTGAGTCAAACTCATTGATCCAAGTTTCTCTCTACTTAAATATACAATCTCCAAGTACTTTAACAATACAAATTATCCTCTTCAAATGTCAACAAACCAACCAAGGAAGATTTCAATTCCAGAGTAGAAGGAGAGTCATAGTTTACATTTACATAGCTAATGCATAAGTCTCTTGAATAATTTTGAGGCTTTATTATAAGTGGACTTGAGTATTCATCAATAAATAGGGATAATATTATATTACAAAATAATAACAAAACTCTATCTTGCTTTTTATTGATTTGGTAATCCCTATAATTATCTATGACTCACTGCGGATAAAATTATAGACAGCAAGAAACCATCAATTAGAGAAGAAATTAAAGAAAATATTTCAAAAGATACATATCCAAATTATCACAACATTATAAAAGAAGACTTCTACACATTTATCACATCATAGTCGACATTTATTATAAATAATCATTATTTTTAAAAATATCAACATGTAAAAATAACTAATATTTAAAAAATTCTTTATATGGAAACCATATTAATAGAGTATACATATATTTCCCCTATCCATACTCTTATAGTAATTTTAAGAAAAATTTGATTAAAAATATGGAAAAATGAGCTAAATATTTCTTCTAAGATGATTATATATATTTAGATTAATGTAAAATTCTTCAATATAAATGAAAATATAAATTTTTTTTAAAATGTGAATGATATTCAAATAAATATTTTATAAAAATGTAAATGATATTTATAAAACTGGTTGATGATTGATGAATACAAAAACAAGAATTAAACACTAGCACTTGCACCTTTGATGGTGCAAGGGGTTATGCCAATAGTCTTATGTAGTTTGAGTATTTCTTGAGTATGTTTTCTATGTAATATGCTTGATTCAGTTGTGTCATTTTGATTTCTTCTTACACTCACAATACAAATAAAGATTTTGTATTTAACTCCCTACCCCAACCATTATATATATATACGATGTCAGAAATTTCGAAAAATCCGACAAAAGTCTCTTAGGGATTGATGTCGGGTACAGATTGTTTCATAAAACATGCATTGATGCTAGGGTACAGATTTTTGTGATTGCGTGCCATTTTTTCCTTTTCACACTTTCCAAGAATACTCTTATTGGAATTGGAATAGGAATCAAATCGGAATACGTATTCCAATTTAAACATAAATTTTTGAGTTCTGCATCAAATTCTAGGTGAACCAAACATGAAAAGGAATACATAAACTCATTTTCTATTCGAGAATAGATATTCCTATTCCCATTTTCATATTCCGTTAGCCATACAGACCTTTAAACAAATAGTTAGCCCACCCTTTCCCATTTCTCTCATGAATTTGCGTATGACATTTGTATTTTTTGACCATTTAAAACTGTAATAAACAAAATCCATTTTACAAAATCCATTTTACAAAATCCATTTTACAAAATCCATTTTATTCATGAAAAAAGAGATGTTTTGACAATCTCGTATTCGTTTTGAGCCAACCATACCACAATCACAAATTCACGAGGCGGGATATCATTCTATCAGGGAATCTGACAAATAGTTTATGGAAATTCTCAGCTCATATATTATGCGTGCATGGCAGATTCTCCCCTTTCCGGTAGGGCATTCCAAACATTAATATCTGATAAAACTCTATAGTGATCACTATCTACACAGCGTCTCATAATTTTCAAAGCCTTCGAAAATCTCTTTGCAGATTCCTTCCTTTGAGAATATCCATTCGACAAAGTTTATTGATAAATTATTGCAAACAGAAACTAAAATGATTAGAAAGGCATATAAAAATAGTAACGCGCACCCTTCACAAAAGCAATGATATGGAAAGGATTATCAACAAAAGTAAATGTACTCAATTCAAGTGTTCAAAAAGATTATTGTCAGAAAGTTTTACAAAATAAGTAACAATAAATGGCTTAAATTTATTTATAAAGCTCTGTATTATTAAAGAAACCTCAAAATAGCAAAAAGAAAAAAACTATTGTCCATGAGCATGATTAAAGCACTTTTAGAATTCCGTCAGCACTCTGCCCTTCATTAACATGTAAAATCTTGATTTCAAGATTATCAGAAACAAGAACGAATCTTTGAGATCTAATGCCATAGTTTTCTTCTAGCAGATGTGCTTGGTAACCCAATGCAGTGATATACTCCGCAGAAACATCTGCAACAAATCTGACATGCTTGTTGTTTGGAAATGTTTTAGCCCATTCTTTCATTACAAATGGGTCATGGACTGAAAAAAAAAAACAGCAAATTAGATGCAAGTGATGAAATGGTCCAATGTGATCTAGAAATAGGTTATCATAAAGCTAAGCAACTATATATACCACTAATGAGAAGTATTTCATCGATACCCTTCTCCTTCAAATCTTCGGCTTTCTCAACAAACCCAGTAACACATTCCAGGCTGCGTAAACCAAATTATTAAACGATAAATAGTAATAATAAGTATAATAAAACAATAACATCTCCCCCCTCCCAAAAAAAATGAAATGAAATCTATATAAAATTGTCGTAATTCTATATTAAAGAGAGCCCAGCAAATAAATTTATAGACTTAATCTAAACAATTATAAAATAATTCGACAATATCTCTTTACAAAAATCTTTGGCTCTAAGTTTAAGAGGAAAAGACAGTTTGAAAAGCAACCTTGTCGGATTGAAGGCGCCAGGTACACCGAAAAGGATAACCTTTTTGCCTGCAGCGAGAGAGTGAAGAGACACTTGCTGAAGGTTGTTCTCTTCATCAAAGTAGCACAAGATTCCATCTGGAATCTCATCCTCAATACCGATGGGAACCACTGTGGGCTTCGAACTCTTAACCTCTTTGATCCATATAACCGTATTAACTATGGGAATGGGAGCCATTGAATCATTTGATATCCTCATCTCATTATCAGCAGAAGCCAAGTGATCCATTACACGATTTGCTCTTTCAACTTCTTACTCTCAAATAAGCAAATACTATTCTATCTCTTAAGTCTTTCTAGCGATACTATTCTGGTCTAAACAGAGGCCTTATATAGAATTTTGAGGACCAAAAAAACTGTTCTAAAATGGTTGGGCACGCGTAGCATTGATTATTTCGACTGGCTAGTGTCAGAAATTAAGGAACTGGCATCCAGCCTGTTCTGTAAGTCCCGTTAAAACGTTTTCTTTATTTAGAATTTACCTTATCCTTGCAGGTTAAAGACCCAAAAATGAGTCAGAATAATTTGTTTGAAATCAGAGATGTTAAAATAAAGACAGAGTTGCATTTTAAAAAAAAAAACCAAATAATTTAATAAAGTAAAATATTCAATAAGAAGCTTTATGATAAAAACGATTGTAATAAAATTAGAAAGTCACATTTTCAATGTGAAAATCTACAATAGAAATTTGAGAAAAAAATATCTAATTTATATTTATGTTTTAGAATATTTTTTGAAAATCTAGAATAAAAACTTATCTTCATAATTTTAAAAAGGAAAAATCTATTTTTTTTAAAGGATAATAGTCTAATTAAATAAACATTTGTTAAAACTTAAATTCTACAATATTAATAAAAGCTTTTGAAATATTTGAATAAATTAAATTATTTAATAATTTATTTTAAAATTTTTAAAAAGTTTTTTATTTTTTAAAGATTTATAATTGAAATAATTGCTATGGAATTAGAAAGTCCTTATTTCTTCTAATTTATTCCAAATGAAAATCTACAATAAAAGCTTACCTTCAAATTTAGGAAAAGGAAATCTTGATTTTTTTAAAGCATTTGAAAAAAAAAACAACAAAAGAAATTTATTTTCATAATATAGAAAGAAAGAAAACTGAAAAAGTTCAAATATTCAAAGATTTATATTAGCAATATTTTTGAAAGCTTAACATAAATTCTATAATTACTAGATGAAATAATGTAGCACTTATTTAAAATTGAAAATACATGTTATATGACTTTTAGTACTAGTAGAGAAAATATAAAAAGTAAAGAAAAATATAAGTTGTACAATTTGGTGAGACAGATAAATAGAAATTTATAAATCAATAAAAGAAAGTAATATACTTGTATGTCAAGGAAATAAAGTAGAATTAAATTTTATGTGGATAGGGTTTTAAATCAAAATCCATTTTTTTCCCTATGTAGGAGATATGTTGTAATCAACATATTAGTTCTCCCTTTGATTCATTATGTACATCCTAAACATAATTATATCGTTGACCCTAATTGTGATGCTAGCTTTAATTCTAATTCTAACCTTGTTGGTAAATAGATTTGTCACTATCAAAATGGCCCAATGGAGTGTACATGGAAAACCATTCACAACAGTTGGATAGGCCCTTGGTATGCAAAGATTTGTCATTATAAAAATGGCCCAACGAAGTGTACATGAAAAACCATTCACAATAGTTGGATAGGCCCTTGGTATGTAGCCTTCCTCTACGTTTAGAGGGGTAGCTGCCTCATATTATGTAATTTTGAATTTTTTTGGATAAAGATGAAATCAAGCTTTAAACGATGAGAAAGCTCATGATGACGAATGCACCACACAACTTCATGGTTTTCTTGAATTAACATAAACTAATGATAACAATAATCAAGATCTACACTTGAAGGCTACTATTAGCACAATACTGATTCAATAATTCATGAACATTTACACCATACCATGAAAACACCCATTAGAAAGAATCAACATTTCAACTTTCAGATATGTAGCAGGAGAACTCAAAATGTGTTTCCTTTCTATTCCTTTGCACCAAGAACATAAAAGAAATTTCTAATCACAAGAACAAGATCTATACATAATTTCCAAAAATTGCCTTATTATCAAAATATAAGTGTTCTGATGTCTCCAAGTCCAAAAAAATTCCTTATTACATTGAGGTTCATAAATTTATAGCTATTCTAGAATAACTAACCTTTTGGGTTCGTAACCACTCAAAAAACTAGAGTTTGAAACTTGGCACACATCTAAAAATTGACTCTAACTCTAACTGATATCAATAAAAACTCTAGAGCCTAACTCTAGTTACAATAAGTGACATGTTCACTTTTACATAATAAGTAACATATGACTACACATTTTGACCAGAAATAGAAGAGTTGATTTATGCTCAGTGGCACACTTAGCATAAATTGTAAATTCTCCAACAACAAACCTCTTTAAGAATGCACTCTTAAATTGTATCACTAATATTATCCCTTTCAATAGAAAATTACATAAACCTTTCATGAGGATCCTTTGATCCACTTGAGCAACTTTATGACAATCTCCAATATAATTCCCCATTGCTGCCCAAATAGATAAGTTAATATGTAGCCACTTCAAGAATAGGTACCGTGCCAATGTCATTAGTAATTTCCTCAAGGATTGACAACTTGTTTAATGAATTTCTTCACAACTATACTTCCAACCATGTACCAACCCAATAAGCTATATGTCTTTTCGAGGTTCTCACTTTACAAACTTACAAAAGAGTACTAGATAAGTTGATGAATCAACTTTCCATGCACCTTGTCATTACCATGCTACTGAGTTCATATTCCCATTCTATTGGGCAGTTGAACGAGCTCATTTCTGTATGAAGGGAGCTTGGGTTTTACCATCTCTTGCATACAAATGGATCCAAGAATTACAAGATTATATGGAACTTCTATGTGTAGATCACACACTTCCCATATTAAGATATTGTGAGCTCGAGAGGTCGATAGATTAGATCTTATTCTTTCTATATCTATAGCCTCCTTTTCTTGACACATTCATACTCTTCAAGTGATGTAATCATTCCATCAAGCTCAACTTTACAATGATGCCCATTTCATTTTAAGTAAATATTGTCTAAATATCTTTAATTTGGCAGACTTTGTTGGATGCTTGATGAGTGCTCATTCAAACTCTGCCATGCTCATTTTGTCAAAGATGTAACGAAAAATCTAGCCGAGCCCATTCATTATAGATTCATAGAATGAATATGACTTTTTTTTTAAATAGTTGGGTTCATATAAAGATTACACATTCTATATGCATGTCTATGATGTTGTCACATGATCTCCATCTTCAATTTGCAACAATGGTGTTGATATTTGATCAACAGATTCATATGTGGAAATGAAAACTTAGTTTGCGAGCCATTTTAAAATGTTTGACTTCATTTTACTATTGACTTTAGGTTCCAAAAAATCCATTTGGATGATATTAAACTCTTCTCATCACCATCCAATGCAATTCATTCATGAAACAAATATTGCATTTTGTTTACCAATCTCTATGAATCACAATAACCTTCATGGGAGAGTTAGGAAAACACTATTTCATCATAATTGGCTACTTACATATGATTGACTCTTTAATGCTTGAGATGAAACATTTTTGCATACAATTTATGTGTGCATTCGAAGACATGGAGTCAAATAGTTTGGGGTATCGTGTGTATATTTTTCATTAAGAAATGAGATTCAATTCCATCTCAACATTGCCATATATTCTGCACATGAATGTTAAAATTGGTGCATTTACATACATTGCATCATGTAATTACCGCATGTAAGCATCCTAAGATTTCACTGGCAGTATTTTGTCAAATAGTTTGCTGCATACTTGTTTATGTTTTCACATTGAGCCTTTTTGGGATTCATCTTTACACCTACTGCCTAAATTGTTTGAAATCATTATGTCAAATAGTCATTTGCCTTGTCTATTATCTCTATACTACAGCTTCTAAAATATCTCATTGCATTTTATTTTTTCAATATATAGTTACTCTCCACAAATCAAGGATTATATGTAAACCAACCCTTCCTAGCTTTGGTTTGGTTGAATGATTATCCCTGTGTCTTCCATAATTGATGCTCATGAGATGGCCAACACTTTGAAACATTTGGTCAAATAATTGGAACACTCTCTATGCTCCCCAATTTATGCAATTTCAGAAGACTTCTAGCAATGTTTTGAATACTTTTTCTTTCCTATCAAACCACTACATGAGATTCCAAGCATTGGTAGAAATACACATTGATAATGAATGGAAGTCACGCCACCTTCAAACTCACCATGACTAACTTGTGAATTTTTTAAAGTTTGATTTTGGGTTAGGATTAGGTAAAAAAGTTAGAGTACATAGTGAGAGAGTATTTTAGTACATGGAGAGAGAAGGATTAAGTGAGAGAAGGAAACCAAAACACAACTTCTCTCTAAAAGTTAAAATATGAGGAGAGAGAAAATATTTGAATAATGTAAAATAATCTCTCTCTCTATCTTTCTATAGTTAATTTAATTAACTCTCTCTCACAAAAATATCTAGGTAACACCTAGCTGTATCTGGGGACAAGAACTGTGCAAGACGCTTAATGAACCCAAAGCTAAAAAAGAGCAGTGCTTTATCACAAGGGTTGTAGAGCCACCCAAAAAGGAGATAAAATATGAAATGGGACTAGGCACACCAAAAATGTGAACACAACAAAACAAAAGGGAGGGAAAGGCACAAAAAAAACTCCTAACATATGTACATGGTAGGAAACCCCTACCTCTAATAGCTCTAGCTCCAAATGATTTATGCAAATTTGTTGATTGGCTGGGAAAAATATATGCAATGGTGACTTAATAAGCAACAAATCCCCCTTACTCATGAACTTAAATGTAGGTCTTCTCCTTGGATTCCAAATTTTTGAGTCCTAACATGCTCCATTGATTTGGACAAGGTAATGCATCCAAATAACCATGTTTCATCAAAAATCTCTGACTTTGGATTATATTCTACATCTTGATGTATGTCATGAATGACTCCTTCTTGAAAGAATTGTAGAATTAGATTTTTGAGTTTTTGAATGTAGTTTGATCCTCTCCTCTACTTGGCAAGCCCTTTACTTGAATTTGTAGTGATTGGTCATCATGAAGTCCTGAACTCATTTCTGACACTAGGCACTCTTTCTTTTCCATAATCATGATCATATTTAAATCTTCTATAAAATTATTCCACTTAGATTCTCATCTTGTTAGGTCGAATCTTCCCATGATCCATTTCTTCTTCCTTATCTTCAAAAAGATCATCTTAAATTCTTAGGTACTATGGAGTTACATTGATACCATCGTCAACATGCTTGGTCATAACTTCAAGTTCCCTTGTATCAAAATTCTTGTTCTCAAGTTCTTTTGGTGATTAAGACTCGAAGATATCAAACCTTGTAAGGGATTTCCTTCATATAATTTGTGATCAGGAGCCACCTGTGGAGTTATAGCCATTGAACCTTGTCCATGAATACCAACTTGAGAATCATCAATAAAAATGCCTTCCTCTAAGAATAAAGGATTAAAGTAAAAATTTTCTCCATAGATGAAATTACTCTCCAAAAATTTTGAGCACAAGCTTGGGATAAAAAATTCATAATAGTTCCTTTCATCTTATTCTTCCATGTGAGCCTTTGCTCACTCATTACATCTTCTATCATGGTTATTCTTCTCATAGAAGACCTTTTACATAAGATTTCCTATTTGATGAGAATGCTCAAAAAGAGGAATCCTTTGACCTTTGAATGATCCATAGGATTTTAATTGCATTTCTATTGGACCAAAGGAACTTGTCTTCATATGCATATAGCTTTCATTTTCAATATGTTCAATGATATCTATGTCCTTTTGAATCATTGTTTCTTCTCCAAAACATCTTTCATGAAATGTGAAAGTTGGCATGCATGATAAAAAATTAAGGCTATATGGTTCATCTTCTTCTCCTAGAATCTGATTTTTATCTTTTTCATCAACTAATCTTTTAATCACAAAATTATCGATGTCATCAAAAGTAAAGGTCCTCATTCCCATAGGGAAAGCAAATATTTGTAGAAGTCCGTTGGTGCTTTTATCTCTATCAATGTTAGTGGTTTCAAATTGTGTCATAACATCTGAAGTATTGATGTCACCAATAGATTCATCACCTTGAATGATCATGGAAGGATGAACAAGAAGATCTTCTCCACATAAGAAGTCATTATCTGAAGCATTGAGGCACCAAGTAGGAATAAAAGTGGTATAAAATTCACCTTGATTGACATCTCCCAATCTTCAATTGTATGTTGTGTAGTTCCTTGGGATTTTGATATTTCTTTTTCTTTTCCATTAGGATTGAGATGATTGAATACTTTCTTCTTGGTTTGAAAATTTTCACAATGATGCCTTGATACATTACTAGACCCTCCTTCTATAGGCACCATTTCTCGATGATCTCCTTGATTAGACATGTGATCTTTCTCTTCTTTCATGCATGAAGATTTAGATGAGAAATTTGGATCCAATGACATTCTCTTATCAGGAAAATAATTCTTGCAGGGGTCTTCTTTCTCAAGTTCTTGTAGTGTTTGAAGTAAAAAAAGATGTACTTTGTCAAGATCCAAGTGTGCATTTCCATAAAAGATTTTTAAAAATTCAACCTGATTGGGGTTAGTGGAAGTATGATTTTGATGAGCAATAGGGTTAGGCATTGGACTACTTTTCCAACCACCATTATCCATGCTTGATTTACATGAACCATTTTTCTAATCAAAGTCTTCCTTATAATTACAGGTGGAATTTTTTTTTCAGAAAATGATTTTGGTCTATGAGAGAAAATTTGATTATCCTTACCATCTTCTTCATCTATCTTTTGCAAGGTTTGGAGCAAAGATGGATGGATCTTTTCTGGATCTAGTTTCTATCCACCATAGAAACTCTTTAAGAAGCAAACCTACTTAGGACCAATGAAAATCTGATTTTTTTGAGATATAGGTGCATGAGAGACATTTTTAGTGTTCCTCATTGTTGATTTAGATAAAGCATATTTTTCAATAAGGCCTTCTTTATCTTTATATGTTGAATCCTTATCTTTATTTGTAGCAAGTAAGGATGAACCATTCTAGGATCTAGCTTCCTACGGCCATAGAAATTATTCAAGAAATTTACCTGTAGAGGCTCATTAGGAATCTTTATTTTTGGGTAAGAAAAATATTCCTCATCACTATCATTGTCACTATCACTTTCGACTTTCCCTCTATACCAAACCATGCTTTGAGTTCAAACGTCAGATAGAGTTGCCTATAATTCAATCTTTAAAATAGAGTCACCAACCTTCATTCCAGGGAAGGTACCTTTTATAAACCAAGATACTGATTATTGTTCACATGGTCTTGGATGTGACCAAGATTTTTCATATTTCTTTTTGGAATAGCAACTATTCTTTCAACAACTACAACGTTTTGACCAATAGGATCTCTTCACAAGATTTCACTGAATTCTTCTTCTTCTTCCAGAACTTTGTTCACTTGATGGAATTGTTGATTAGTTTTCCTACACCTCTAGGCTAGAGTGTTCAAATATGAAATTATATCTTCTTGTGTTTCCTAAAAGTCAAGATTTAGTTGTAGAACTAGAAACACATTCTCATGCGGCAATACCATCTTACTTCATTATAGGTGATTGATTAGTCTTTCTCATTTGATCCCAAGTAGAGTAAAAAAAAGTATGTTTGTAAATAGATTTGTCATTGTAAAAATGGCCCAACAGAGTGTATATGGAAAACCATTCACAATAGTTGGAGAGGCCCTTGGTATGTGGCCTTCCTCTGCATTTAGAGGGGCAACTCCCTCGTATGATGCAATTTTGAAGGTTTTTTTTGAAGTTCTTTGAATAAAGATGAAATCAATCTTTAAAAAATGAGAAAGCTCACAATGAAAAATGTAACATAGAATTCATAGATTTCTTGAACTAACATAAAGTACTGATAACAACAATCAAGATCTATGCTTGAAGGCTACTATTAGAACAATGTTGATTCAATAATTCATGAACATTTACACAATAATGTAAAAACACCCATTAGAAAGAATCAACATTTCAACTTTCACATATGTAGCAAGAGAACTCAAAATTTGTTTCCTTTTTATTTCTTTGCAACAAGAACATAAAAGAAATTTTTGATCACAAGAACAAGATCCGTACACACTTTCCAAAAATTTCCCTTTTATCAAAATATAAGTGTTCCCTTGTCTCCAAGTCTAATAAATTTGCTTATTACATTAAGGTTCATAAATTTATAGCGATTCTAGAATAACTAACCTTTCGGGTTCATAACCACTCAAAAAGTTAGAGTTTGAAATTTGGCACACATTTAAAAATTGACTCTAACTCTAACTCATATAAATAGAAAATCTAGATCCTAACTCCAATTAGAATAAGTGACATGTTCAGTTTTACATAATAAGTAACATATGATTACACACTTTGCACAGGAATAGAAGAGTTGATTTATGGTAAGTCACACACTTAATCTCTCAATACAAAATATTTGTAAATTCTCCAACAACAAACCTCTTTAGAAATGCACTCTTAAATTGTATCATTATGATTATCCCTTTTAATAGAAAATTGCATAACCCTTTCATGAGGATCCTTTGATCCACTTGAGAAACTTTATGACAATCTCCAATATAATTCCTCATTGCTGCCCAAGAAGATAAGTTGATATGTAGCCACTTGAAGAAGAGGTATAGTGCCAATGTCATTAATAATGGCCTCAAGAAATGACAACTTGTTTAATGAAATTCTCTGTAACTATACTTCCAACAATACACCAATCCAATAAGCTATATGTCTTTTTGAGGTTCTAACTTTACAAATTTGCAAAAGAGTACAAGATAAGTTGATGAATCAATTTTCCATGCACCTTGTCATTACCATGTTGCTGAGTTCATATTCCCATTCTATTGGGTAGTTGAACAAGCTCATTTCTATATGAAGGGAGCTTGGGTTTTACCATCTCTTGCATATAAATTGATCAAAGAATTACAAGATTATATGGAATTTCTATGTGTAGATCACACACTTCCCATACTAAGATATTGTGAGCTTGACAGGTTAACAGATTAGATCTCATTCTTTCTATATCTATAACCTCCTTTTCTTTGAACATTCATACTCTTCAAGTGATGTAATCATTCCATCAAGCTTAGCTTTAAATGATGCCCATTTCATTTTAAGTAAATGTTGTTTGAATATCTTTGATCTACCAAACTTTGTTAGATGCTTGATGAGTGCTCATTCAAACTCTACCATGCTCATTTTGTCAAACATATAATGAGAAATCTAGCTGAGCCCAGTCATTATAGATTCATGGAATGAGTATGACATTTTGTTGAACAGTTGGGTTCATATGAAGATTTCACATTCTGTATACATGTCTATGACGTTGTCACATGATCTCCATCTTCAATCCACAACAATGGTGTTGACATTTGAGCAACAAATTCATATGTGGAATTGAAAACTTAGTTTGCAAGCCATTTTATATAGTTTGAGTTCATTTTACTATTAAATTTAGGTTCCATAACATGCATTTGGATGATATTAAACTCTTCTCATCACCGTACATTACAATTCATTCATCAAACAAATATTGCATTTCATTTACCAATCTCTATGAATCACAATCACCTTCATGGGAGAGTTAGGAAAACACTATTTCATCTTAATTGGCTACTTACATATGATTTAATCTTTACCACTCGAGATGATACATTTTTGCATATGATTTATGTGTGCATTTGAAGAGATGGAGTCAAATAGTTTGGGGTATCATGTGTCAATTTTTCATTATGAAATGAGATTCAATTCCCTCTCTATATTGTCATATGTTCTGCACATGAATGTTAAATTGGCACATTTACATACATTGCATCATGTGATTACACCATGTAAGCATCCTTAGATTTCACTAGCAATATTTTATCAAATAGTTTGTTTCATCCTTGTTTATGTTTTTACATTGAGCATTTCTGTGATTCATCTTTACACCTATGACCTGAATTTCTTGAAATCATTATGTCAAACAATGATTCAACTTTTCTGTCATCTCTATACTATAGCTTCTGAAATATCTCATTACATATTTTTTTTCAAAATATGGTTACTCTCCACAAATCGAGGATTACATGTAACCCAATGCTTCCTAGCTTTGGTTTGGTTGAATGATTATCCCCGTGTCTTCCATAATTGATGCTCATGAGATGGCCAACGCTTTGAAACATTTGATCAAATAATGGGAACATTGTCTATGCTCCCTAGTTTGTGCAATCTCAGAAGACCTTCTAGCAGTATTTTGAATGCTTTTTCTTTCCTATCAAATTTCCATGAGATTCCAAGCATCAGTGGAAATACACATTGATAATGAATGGAAGTCACACCACCTTCAAAGTCACCATGACTAACTTGTGAACTTTATTTCCATCTGGTGGTTGTTTTAAAGTTTGAGTTTGGGTTGGAAAGTTTGGATTAGGATTAGATTAAAAAGTTACAGTATGTAGTGGGAGAGTATTTTAGTATGTGGAGAGAGAAGGATTGATTGAGAGAAGGCAATCGAAACCCGAACTTCTCTCTAGAATTTTTGGTACATAATCCGAACTCAAACTTGAACTTCTCTCTAAAAGTTAAAGTATAGGGAGAGAGAAAAAATTTGAATAGTGGAAAATAATCTTTCTCTCTATCTCTTCGTAGTTTATTTAATTAACTCTCTCACACAAAAATATCCGAGTAAAAAACCCCAACCCTACCCTTGAATATAATTGTATATTTCAATTTGTATAATGTCTTCTATGTTGAAATTGACATATTAGTTCCCTGTTTAATTTAAATTAAGTTGGGATCTAGTTACAAAATTAACAATAGTTGTATACCATGCTTCAAATCATGAACTTAACCATAATAATAAACACAATCATCCAAAATGTTAACTATTTTATAATAATAATTTGAGTTAGTTTAATACATATATTATGTAGTTACATTGTAAAATAATAAATCATGTAACTCACATGGTCAAAATTTGGCACATATATTAAGCTCATTAATCATTAATTAAAATTAATAATGGAAACAAATTTTTTCACTATAATGCTATTAAATTATAATATTATAAACATTATAGAATGTCTAACCCTATCCCTAACCCTAATGTTGATCCCTAATCCTAACCATATATGTAATATTAAGTATGATGCTATTCCTATTCTAAACCATACATCTAAACCTTAGCCCTAGCCTAATATTTTCATGGGTATAAATCTAGACCTTAGCCCTAACCATAATGATAATGATAAAATATAACCAAATCATAATTGTAATAATACTCTTAGCCCTACTCCTAATAAAAATATTAAATCTAAGAAAATATCAATTCCTAACACTAAGCTTAACCATGTTTAAAAAATTAAGCCTAATTGATATCCTTGACCATAACCTTAACTATTATGCAAACTCAAATTCTAACTCTAAACCTAACCCTAATTGTAACACTAAGTATGATGTTAATCTTCACTATAAACTCTACATCTCAATGTTATTCATTTCCCTTATCTTACTCTAATGTGTAACCATAAATGTAATACTAATTATAATACTAATCCTAACTCTATACCCTATATCCTAACCCTAAGCATGCTACCAATCTTAGCCTAACCCTAACCCTAACACTAATTATTAAAATAATACAAATCCTAGCTCTAAAAACTCTATACCCTATATCCTAGCCCTAAGCATGCTCCTAATCTTACCCTAACCCTAACCCTAATTATTTAAATAATACAAATCCTAGCTCTAAATTGTACACTGTAATGCTAACCATAAATAAACTCTTGATCCTAATTGTAACACTAACATTACCCATAATTTTAACTCTAACCTTGATAGTAATTATAATTATTTATTAAACATATAACACTAATCCCTAACTCTAATGTTAACCATAATCATAAGTCTAAAAGAAAACCCTAACCATAATCATAAACCATAATTAGACCCTAACTATAATGCTACTCTTAACCCTAAACCTAATAAAAATAATAAATGTGAATCTAACTCAAACCCTAGTACTAACCTTAACTGTGGTATAAATTGTTACAACCCTAAATTATATCCTTGATGATAACTCTAAAAATAATGTAAGTGGGTAATTATAACCCTAATTATATCCTCTAAATCTAACCCCTAACTCTAACCTTGACTATAGCACTAAATATGAAACTAATCCTAACTATAAACCATATGTCTCATCATTAATGATAACCTTAATAATATGCTAATCCTACCCATTAAGTAAATTCTAAAGTTATGATAGTAATCCTAACTCCCTACATTCCAAACCTAGCCCCAACCCTAATTGTACCATATATTTGACGCTTTCCCTCACTAACTATTAACAAAATACTATGCCTAACTCTAAATTAGACACCTTGGCCCTAATTATATCATTAACTTGAATGGTAATGCTACTCTTAACCCTAACCCTAATCAAAATAATAAATGTAAACCTAAAAAAAACTCTAATGCTTGTGCTTTAACCATTTTATAAAGTATAACCCTAAATTCTATCCTTGATCATAGCCTTAAACACTATGTAAACCTTATTTTCAGACTATAACCCTAATTATAATGCTCGGTATGATTTGAATCCTAACACTAAACTCTACATCCTATCACTAACCATGATCTTAATATTACTCTAACTATGATCCTAATACTAACCTTAACCTTAAACCTTACACTTGATCAAGTAATCTCAAATCTAATACTTACCATCATACTATTTGTAATCCTAACTATAAATTCACACATCTTAACCCTAACCATGATCCTCATTTTATCCTAACCCTAATCATAGCTCCAACCCTAATTTTGTGTCCTAATTGTAAATCCTAACACTAACTTTTATTGTAAGCCTTACTATAATGATAAGCCTAAGCCTAACTCTAACTCTATTTCTTACCCTATCACTAACTCTAGCCCCAACCCTAATCGTAATGCTAACTATAACTATATCCCTAGCTCTAATAGTAAATGTAATTATTTTCTTACCCTTAACTCTAACTCTAACCATGGTCCTACTCCTATCCATTACATTACCCTTAATCCTAAGCCTTTACCTAAGTCTTATAGAAACATCAACTATAGAAATAAATATAATCTAAAACTATAACCCTAACTCTACTCCTATCCATAGCACTAATTATAGTCCTAAACACCTGTATGTTTGACCCTTGTCCTAAATATAACCCTAACTCTATCCCTACTCCTAATTGTAAATCTAACTCTAAACCTAACCCTACTTTGAAATGTAACCCTTTCCCCAATCATAATTCGTAGGCCTTAAATCTAACCGTAACTCAATCATTATCCCTAATCATTAACCCTAATCATATGCTCAACCCTTCAATTTTCTTAATTCTTAAACCCTAACGCTACACCTAAGCATCACACTAATTATAATCCTAACAACTGCCCTATCATAAGTGAAGCCTTCGCCTATCTTAAGTCTAAAAACCTAATCGATGCCTCTAATTGTACCCTTACCTATAATCATAATTCTAACCTTAAGTGAAATGCTAACCCTTACTAGTTACCCTAAAAATTGACTTATTGCATGCTTGACTCTAAATGTAATCATAACCCTAACCCTATCCATAGACCTAAGCATAGAGTAACTCTAATAATATTTTGAATGCTACATCTAAATGTAATCCTTTCCATAACTCTACTCATAACCCTGACATTTTTTTGTAACAATATCCTTAAAATTAAAATAAATTAAACTTGCATAAATTAAACATGATGTATAGAATTAAAGATACAATTTGAAGAATAATTTTATACTAACTTAAAAAAAATAGAATTATAATTTAAAATTAATTAATAATCTTACCTACCAACTAGATCAAAGAGAAAAAAAGTAAAATATTTTACTTGTTGGGTTGCAACTTCCACTAGCTTATATATAGCTATATTTTAAATACACTAAAAGTATTAGTTTCGACCACCTATTTTCATTAATCCCAATTTAAAAAATAACCTTGGGATTTAAATTTATATATTTAAATGTATATATACATATATACATACATACATGTGTGTGTGTGTGTGTGTGTGTATTTATATATGTATGTATGTATAGTTCTTGCTCACAAATTAATATTAAAATATTTTTATAATCTATTATTTTGTAACATGAAGATGAAATACCCTTACCACTCAAAAGTTAGTAAAACATCAATTTAAAATGCTAGAGTTTTTATTGACAATGAATATTCTTGTTACGGTGGCTATATAGAATGCCTCTCAGCATAATTTTGTAAAATAAAATCTCTTATATCAAATTTAAATAGGGATGAGAATAATAAAGAATAAAAGTTTGGCTTTGGCCTGATCTAAAAAAAATCAAATATAATTATAAATATCCTAAACAATGCAAATTAAAAAAAAATTATAGGTTGAATTTGTCTAATTGTTAGTCCCTGCCGTAAAGGTAGGAGACTAAAGTTTTTAGTGGCTTTTACACATTAGTTTGTTCATTGAAAAATGTGCTTTCTCATATGATACCATCCTATCCTATAGTTAGCAAGAAACATTAAATTTTTTTATGGTCATATATATAAACAAGTTTTATCTGTTGTTTTTTCTTTTACTTGCACATATATTATCTGAAATATTTGCATGGCAACTGTCATTGTTTTAGGAAGGTTACATGTCAGTTGTTTTAATACTCAATACATTCAATGGTTGAAGAGGGAAAAACTTGTAGAATTGACATTCACTACATGAGATGAGGTGTAGATAATTTAAAGTATTAAGACTTCAGAACTGGCATTCTCTAGGAATTTCACCTAGTTTATCTATGTTGTGACATTTTGCATAAATGCATCTAGTTTAATTGCATAAGATAAAAATAAATAATAATAATAGAAAATACACCAAGAAAAACTTCCAATATTACAATGAGCACCACTGAAGGCTTGACAGAGTAAATAGAGATCCCGAATCAATTTTTTCATTATTTTTGCACTTTCATCTTTTCTATATGTAACAATTCTTTATTTCTCAATCATTTTTTACACAGCCTATTATCCTTTTTTGCTAATGGGTTGTTTTCATAAAGACACAGATATTTCTGATTTGCACCAACAATTTCTTTATCAACCTTACAAACTTTATATTGTAGAACCAGCTTTGATTATCTCATTCAGCGATGCTCAGGATCAATTTCTGCTAACTATTTCCCTCTAATGGATGCACTAACCTATTTCTTATCAATGAGGAAAAGTAGCCCTCAATGCAGTACAAGCCACAATGTCATATGCATCAAAAAATATTTTTATATAAGTGCTTACTTGCTTCCATTGTTTTCTTTTTGAATTCTTTTTGAAATCCACTTAATATATTTTATGAATACATCTTGTTGAAACTTCATGATGACAAAAGTTTGTTGTCCTTATTGCTGAAATACTTTTTTATCTTCGCTGAAATAAGTTTCTAACAGTTTCTACTGACTTCTCTCTTATGCCAACTAGAAATATATTTTTGTTTTCATTATTCACAGTCTTAGACAGAGGTAATAGATTACATAATCTCTAAAAATAATTTAGTAGATCTTTGAAAAAAAGAAACTTTAAACATAGAATGTATTAATAGCTTCTATACATCGTTTTGGTTTCAAGGATGTGCATAGTCTATTATTTCAATGTCTCTCAATTTGAAAGAAGATTTCTTCCGCAATTTGAAAGAGGATTTCTTGATAAAGAGAGATACTTGAGTACGAATTTTTGAATTCACATTACAATTGGGGTTAACTCAAAGAACAAATTTCTCGGGTATCAGGTTCTCTTTCGTTGTTATGTTCCAAAAAAATTCTACTATTATATAAACCTTGTTTATTAATTATGATTCCACTATTAGATTTTTAAAACTAGTTAAAATGAGACTGGAAGAAACAAATGAAGATGCAAATTTGAATGAATTTTAGAGTGAGCAATAGAAATTCCAATTTTTAACAAACAAAATTTTCTTTGTACAGAAAGAAGTTGGCAAGTTATGAACAAAATTTAATAGATAGAGGCAGTGCTTTGATGATTGCGAAGAATTTTTTTTCAAATGAGACATCAATACTGTGGAGAAGAGTGTGAACTGGGTTATATTTTTTTCTCTACATATAAATATTATAATATTTTGTCCCAATTTCATTGATTAAATTTGATTATATAATTCAAATTGGGTTGATGTTACTACCCAGTCATTTTTGAAAGCTCCCTATTTTGGGATGTCTCTTGTTTTTTACACGTTCAGTGGTTTTTTTTCAAATTATTTATTTATTTATATATATTTTTCATATGAACTCTATGCTCTATAATTTACAATAATTAACTCTAAATATGATCATTTTATGTTTCCCTAAATCAATATCCACTTCATAAAGAAAATTTCTCAGCAAATCATGTAAATTTAATAATATTTCTTAATTTTGGTTATTGGAAGCTAAATCCTTTTTCATAGCCTATTTTCCTAATATTTTGTTAAATATTTCAAATGCCTTTTCTATTTTAATTATTTCACCTTTTGATTTTGGTTTTTATATACAATGGCAATTGTAACTATTGTTTATTGTTGTTGACAAAATATTTCTTTTGACTTCACTTTGTATTGATTTAGTTTATTGCAAACTTTTTTCTCTTTCCTTCATCAAGATTATTAAATGTGCAAGATAATTTCTGTAAAATCTTCAAGCAACTTATATTCCATGTTTTTTATGTAAAGGTGGTTCTAACTATTGTATCTTTTGAAAATATTGCATTTTCAAGACACCTTGACCACATGTTAATCATTATCTTCTATTGTGCTATACCTTATATTCTATTATTCTCTACCTAACTAATATGTATCTTATTTATGTATTTTCATAATAATGAGATTCCTATAAGACAATTTTTAACTAAATAAACACTTTTTCCTACCTTTATTATTTATTTGAAATATTTAAAAAGAAATTGAAAATGAAAAATCCTACGTAATGTCTACAAATTGAAAATCTATTGTTTCACATCCTATAATTTACTTCTAAAATTTAAGATTTTTTTCAAGGAAAAATATAATCATTGTCAAGAATAACAAATTTATAAGTATCTAACTTGACACCACTACTATGTTGGTGCTATATATATTTGCGTGTGTGTGTGTGTGTATGGGTGTGCATGTGTGTGCGCATGGGAGAGAGGCAATATAGTTCAACTTCATATAACTACTAATAAAATAAAATTATAAAATTTACAAATATATTAATTCTAAAAACTAACACGAAAATGCTTTTAAAACATTAAATCTTTAGTTTATGTAATAATTTTTAGCAACATTCTCCTTGGTAAAATCATAACTTAATTATTTTTATTTTCTTTAATATTTTAAATGTATTTTAAAAATTTAATATTTGAATTTAGCACTTGATTTCATTTGATTTAAACATTATACTTCATTTATCACATTTATTTACTTAAATATAAAATGCATTTTCTTCGACATGTTGGTTCTTTTTTGTTAAAATAATATTTGTATATTTTGAGAAGAGTTAATATCCTCTACAAGTCAATCTTCCAAGTTTTTCTCAAATAATTAAATAGTTTAAATATTTTTTAATTAGAAAATAATTAATGTTAATTAGTAATATGTGTAAATTTTTTTATGAATAATTTGTAATTATAAATTAGTAATATATGCAAAAGTTTAAAGTGAAAGAAGCAAGTTTTTAAGTTTATATATTTATTAGTATAAATATCTTAAATAAATCTATCTAGTATTGATATTCATGCAAAATAATTATAATTTAATTTACTACATCTAAAATTATTTATATTTCTTTTATCTCCATTTATTTTGTTTTTTATTAATTTAAACTTTTTATTTTTATTAATTAAATTTACTACATCTAAAATTGTATTTCTTTTATCTCCATTTATTTTGTTTTTTATTAATTTAAACTTTTTAATTTAATTTTTTTAAAGCGATGATTTATATCTCTAAATATTATAGTTTAAAGGGATATTTTATGTGGTATTTATTAAATTGTTTTTAAAAGTATATTCTATTTATAATAAGATTTAAATTTTTGAAATATTTTATTAATTTAAGCTTTTTATTTTAATTTATAAAAAAATGGATGTTTTATATCTCTAAATATTAGAATTCAAAAGATATTTTATGTGGTATTTATTAAATTGTTTTTAAAATTATATTCTATTTATAATAAGATTTAAATTTTTGATATGTTCCAAATATTATTATTTAAATGGATATTCACAATCCCAAACTCCTCCCTTATGATGTCTTTGAGCATTGCATTTAGCAAGATGTGGGCTCAAAGAAAGAACAAACACACAGACACACACACATATATCTCACATTCATGTATATTAAATAAAATACTAAGTCGCTTGTGAAATTGAATACAAAGAGCCAATACATCATAAGGGATGAAGCCCAAATCATGCCTCAAGCGAATTTAGCAATGTGGATGCTCGTTAGTCTTTGGTTTTTAGCCGAAGAAGTTTCAAACCCTCAAACCCCTATCATATACCTCAAACTTGTTTGTGAATGACCTTCATAAGAAAAACCAAAATAAAAAATTAAAATAAAAATTCCAATAAATCGTAAAAACCAAAGCTACATTAAAAATGTGCAATATAATGAGTTTCTATATTTGTATAGGGGGGAAGGCATTACCCCTCTTCAAGATGTGTGTATCTATTTTGTTTAAGCCATTAAAGCTTAATTAAGGTAACGGGATGCTGACAAAATGAGCCCCACAGTAGCCACAGTGTGCCGGTAAAGCCCAACCTTCTCTGAAACGCTTTTCCTTATTTAGATGTAATAACTGAAGCTGGAAGGTCCTGAGGCAAATGGCGCAAGTGGTGGCCAGAAAGTTATAACTTCTTGCCATAAAATCACGTCATTATTCAGAAAGTTAAAACGTTTCTGAATGTACTCTTAAAAAAAAATCAGTTTTTAATAATTACGAATGTCAGTTGGCCTCCATTTCATACATCAAAATGCTGACCATAATAATAATTATTTCTACTCATAAATGAATCATTTTCCTTACTGCTCAGCATAATTTTATTTCCTGCTGAGGGGATAACTCTCTATCTGGATCTCGACTGTCGTAGACTTAATTTTGGGTTCATAAAGTTTGTGGTGGGAATACATGAAGTATTTTAAAAGGTGATTTTTTTCCCTTCAATTCTTCTATTTTATAAAGATTGAAGTTAGATTTATTGTTTGGATCTGATGTCCGAGGATTAAAATACAAATAATTGCAGCTCTCATTTATCTATCAGATTATTTTTCTTTATAAAACTTTTATTTTCTGCTATACATATTTGTACAGCCAAAAGTTATTTAGATTTAAAACAATTATTTGTGATAAAATATAAATTATTTATTATTATATTTTTTCAGAAAGTAGAGAAGATTACAAATTTAATATATTTAAAAATTTCTAACATCTCTAAACGCAGGGGATTTTGGTGCTATCAATTGAGCTCTACTAGGTTTCATGCAAACTTTCAATTTTCTTGCATACGACTCTTTGTTTGAGCTTTCTTTTTATTGTTTCCACTTGTCAAACTGGATTTACTGTTGGAGCTTTTAGGCTAGGTTATAATGGTCTGGCTAGTGGTGACCCAATTGTTGTTACTGTTGTTCACGCTACTGCTTCAGATAGCCATGGCACCTCCATTGAACAAACGTCCTCACAAGGTAATTCTGATATTATCCTTCATTTGCAAGAATTTGATGTTGATTGTGATTGATTAGATCATACCTTAATAGGGTATTTTGTGGGTAGGACTCCTCCTGAAGCTATACTCTGAGAATGGGTTAACAACTCTTCAGGGAGTCTACCTTAACGCTGTGCAGAACCTTAACAAAGATTCTTTTTTATTTTGCTTTGCCAACCTGTTGTAGAAAGACATGGTTTTTGGAAATAGTCCTTGGTCTATGCATTCCTCTCTACTTGTTTTTCAAAGATGGTCGAGAGACTTCACTATTTCTGACGAAAAAATGCTTAGCATTCCTCTGTGGGTCAAGTTCCTAGGTCTACCCTTGCCATGTTGGCCTTTCATTGAGTCCATTCCCAATATCCTTGGCCAATTTATCACGAAGGAATATGAGAAATTTTTCAATGCTTGCCCTCAAAAATGCATTTGCATAGAGGTTGATCTTTCCAAGGATCTTAAGTATTCTGTGGAAATACAGATTGGGGCTCAAACCTTCTCTAAGAAGGTGCTTTATTTGGACATACCTAACACTTGCTATGGGTGCCAGTCAGTAGAACATAAGATTAGGGATTACCCTTTAGCTATGCTTAGGTCTAATTTGTAGTTTATAACATAATTAAATTAAGTTTTCCTAAATATTTAAGTGGACATCTGTTGGAAAATATAGTAGCTCATGAGTAGATTGGTGTGGTGATAAATCTAATGAGATACTCCCCTTAATTTATCAAAGGAGAAGGTTTATTGGATACTACTTAAACAATAATTTTACATAGGACTTGTAGAGATAATTTTAAAATTCAACTTATTATACATTTGTCTCCTTATTCTATTTTCTTCCAAATTATTTATAAATAGTATCTTATAGAGATTCAATTATTTTTAAGATTTAAAACTTTTTCATTAATTTTTAATTAATTAGATCTTTTAGAAATTAATTGTATAATTAACAAAAGTAATGTAATTTTACCAAGCAAGCTTTACAACTTGAATTTGACCTTTTCTCATGGTGGATAATATCCTAGACAAAATGTCCTATCTAGACTTGGAACAATGATGTCCAGATGTTTACCCTTTCCTTTCTTCTAATAGGGTCCCCCCTTTCTCTAGAGCTACCTTTACCCATGACAAACAAATGACTTCTAAAGCCAAGGTTTGTGAGATGCTTTGATGTTTCTTTACAATTCTTCTACTGAGGAGATCCTAGAGAATATTTTCCTTTAGCATGTTCAGATCCCAAAATTGAATTTGAAAGCTATGTTTGTGGGGTAGTCAAAAATTGGTGTCCCCCTAGGGAATTTCAAAAATTATTGCATGAAAATAATGGGCTAGAGATCCTTCTCTTGAATATAGTGGTTGATAATATTTTTTAAGGATTTGTTTTTAGCTTCAAGTGATTTAGAGTTACCATTGATATGGTCAAGAAATAGTTTTTAACTAAATAGAAACTCAAAGGCTTGGTAGAGGTGGCTATTATGAGAGGTTCCTTTTTTCTATTCAAATTTGAAGGTTGAAGAAGGCCAGAACCATGTTTTGGTAGGGACATGGAGTTATGGAAAACACTGTTTTTGTTTGGCCACGTGGAAGTCAGGTTATAACTTAGATAGTGTTGATCTCAATAAATTGGTGTGAGTTTGGGTTAGACTTTCTAGACTTCCCTTACAGTACTAGGATGGAAAGATTTTTAGATGGATTAGAGATTCCTTTACACATTTCATCAAGGTGGGTACAATAAAGCTTCATAAATACCATCTTTGGTTCACCATATTTGTTGTTAATGTGGCTATCAATAAACCCCTCCCTAACAATATTTCTTTAAGATCAAAATAGGGCTTCTGGAAACAAGCTCTCATCTATGAGAATGTGGATTTATATTGCCTAAAATGCAGGGATTACATGGTCATGCCACTATAGACTAAAAACCTACTACTCATGAGGAAGGAGAAGATGAAAGAGAAGATTCCCATAGTTGGAGTGATCTCCCTTAGAGAGGTTGACCATGGCTGCTCCTTTGGAGTGGCACAAAAGTACCCTTTGATCCTTGAGCCCATGGGTGATTTTGGAGTAAGGCTAATTCTCTAGAAGGATACCCTTTTGTGTAGAATAAGGCTAATTCTCTAGAAGGATACCCTTTTGTGTAGAATATTGAGAATTTGGTTTGTTCTCTATAGAAGTTTGAGAAAATAGAGTAAAGCAATGGATGTGGGTAAGTGCACCAAGTTGTGGTGCCAAAAGGGGGGTATAAGTGGACACCTTTTCTCCTAAAATTAGCAATTTTTGAACTTCAACAAGAATTTGAAGATAGTTAGCTCAAAATTTTAAGATATGACAAAAAAAAATGTAGTAGTACTTTGAATCTAGTTTCTAAACTACTATTTTTTTTCAAAATGGTTTAGTTTTAGGTCCTCAAAAAGGGGCCCATAGAAAGTGGTATTATTTATTCCAAAAATATATAACATAGTACAAAGTGTGGGCCCCCTAAAATTTTTAATTTTTTTTTTTTTGAAATTCTTTAGTTACTCTGGTCAAAAGTTACTTAACACTATGTAGTTTATCCCAAAAATTTTCAGGTAATTTTATATAAAAATAAAATTTAATGAATCTTTTAACTAGACAAATCCCAAAAATGTGAAATATATGTGTGCTCCCCCTAGAAATGATTGAAAACTAATGTAAAATCAAAACTTCTTTTTTTCAAAGTGTGTAGAATGGAGTCTAGTTTCTAAAAACTTAAGTTGTTGCAAAATTTGATGAATGAGCTAAAGTCTAGAACCCAATTAGTACATGTTAGTTTTAGAAAAAAAATGGACATACTTTCAAAAGAAATTATAGATAAAGGCTTGAAATAGTTCAAATAAAAAATAAATTATATGGTTATATAGCTAACATAGAGACCTACAATGTCATGTAACCTGATCTTATCAATGCTCAACCACAAAGAATCTTGAAGTAGAGCACACAAAAAAAATCAATCATTTTTGTATGTTTGTAGCAAAACATATCTCAGACTAGTTTATAGACTCCAAACCTTTGGGTTGGATCCCCAAGGAAAAACCAAGCCTTAGGCTTGGTATAATGAAAAGGTTTGAATAGAACGTGTGTGCTATAGTGCACACATGCTATTTAAAGCTTTTTAAATTTGAGTCTTAATAGTGTGTGCACACTTTATGTGCATGCACTATTGAGACCTAAATAGTGCATAGAGGGGAAATGAGAGAGGTAGAGAGAGAGAGTGAGAGAGAGAGAGAGAGAGAGAGAGAGAGTAGGGGATGGGAGAGAGAGGAAGTGAGAGAGAGTAGGGGTAGCAAAGAGAGAACAGGATGGGAGAGAGAGAGAGAGAGAGAGAGAGAGAGAGAGTAGGGGTGGCAAAGAGAGTGCAAAATGGGAGAGAGAGGAAGTGTGAGAGGGAGTAGGGGTGGAGAAGAGAGAGTATAGGATGGGAGAGAGAGATTGAGAGTAGGGGATGGTAGAGAGAGAGGAGGATGCGAGTGTGTGTGAGAAATAGTAGGGCATGGGAGATAGTGTGAGAGAGAGTAGGGGTGGTAAAGAGAGAAAGTAGGGGATGGGAGAGGGGAGAGGGAGTAGGGGATGGGTTCAGAGAGGAAGTGAGAGAGAGTAGGGGTGGCAAAGAGAGAATAGGATGGGAGAGAGAGGAAGTGAGAGAGAGAGAGAGAGAGAGAGAGAGAGAGAGAGAGAGAGAGTAGGGGTGGCAAAGAGAGTGCAAAATGGGAGAGAGAGGAAGTGTGAGAGAGAGTAGGGGTGGAGAAGAGAGAGTATAGGATGGGAGAGAGAGATTGAGAGTAGGGGATGGTAGAGAGAGAGGAGGATGGGAGTGTGTGTGATAAATAGTAGGGCATGGGAGATAGTGTGAGAGAGAGTAGGGGTGGTAAACAGAGAAAGTAGGGGATGGGAGAGGGGAGAGAGAGTAGGGGATGGGAGAGAGAGGAAGTGAGAGAGAGAGAGAGAGAGAGAGCAAGGGTGGCAGAGAGAGAGTATGGGATAGGAGAGAGAGATTGAGAGTAGAGGATGAGGGAGAGAGAGTAGGTAGTTGGAGACGAAGTGGGAGATAGAGAGCAAGAGAGATAGGAGGATGGGAGTGTGTGTGTTTGAGAGATAGAATAGGGTATGGGAGAGGAGAGAGAAAGGGGGGATTGGAGTGTGTGAAATAAAGAGAGTAGGGGATGGGAGAGCGAAGAGAGAGACAGAGTAGCTAGAGAGAGAGTATCCAAAGAGAGAGTAGGTGGTGGGAGAGGGAGTGGGAGAGGGAGAGAGCAAGGATGGGAGTGTGTGTCAAAGAGAGAGTAGGGGATGGGAGAGAGAGAGAGAGAGAAGAGGTGGTGGGAGTGGGAGTGGGAGAGGGAGAGAGAGGGGGCAATGGGAGTGTGTGCGAGAAATCTAGAATGAGAGGGGGGATGGGAGTGTGTCTCTATGAAAGAGAGAGAGTAGGGGATGAGAGAGAGGAGAGAGAAAGAGTAGGGGATTGGGGAGAGATAGTGAGAGAGAGAGTAGGTGGTAGGAGAGCAAGTGGGAGATGGAGAGAGAGAGGGGGGATGGGAGTGTGCATGAGAGAGTAGGGGATGAGAGAGAGAGTAGGGGGTGGCAGAGAGAGTATGGGATGGGAGAGAGAGAGAGATTAGGGGATGGGAGAGAGGTTGAGAGTGAGAGAGAGTAGGGGGTGGAAGAGAGAGTAGGGGATGGGAGAGAGAGAGTGAGGGTAAGGGATGGGAGAGAGAGAGAAAGAGAGAGAGAGAGAGAGAGAGAGAGAGAGAGAGAGAGAGAGAGAGAGACGGTAGTGGGAGAAAGAGTGGGAGAGGGAGAGTGAGGGAGAGATAGCAAGATGGGAGTGTACAAGTGAGAGAGAAATATTAGGGGATGGGAGAGGGGAGAGAGAGTAGGAGATACGAGAGGAGAGTGAGGGGGGATTGGATTGTGTGTTTGTGTGTGTGAAAGAGAGAGTAGGGGATAGGAGATGGGAGAGAGAGAGAGAGAGAGAGAGAGAGAGAGAGAGAGAGAGAGAGAGAGTAGGGGATGGGAGAGAGAGAGAGGAGGGATGGAAATGTGTGTGTGAGAGAGAGAGAGTAGGGGATGGGAGAGAGTGTGAAAATGTGAGAGAGAGTAAGGGGTGGGAGAGAGAGAGAGAGAGAGAGTAGAGAGAGAGAGAGAGAGAGAGTAGGCAGTAGGAGAGTGAGTGGTAGAGGGAGAGAAAGTGAGACATAGAGTAGGGGATGGAAGAGGAGAGAGAGGGGGGATGGGTGTGTGTGTGTGTGTGATAGAGAGAGTATGAGAGAGAGAGATAGAGAGAGAGTAGGGATTGGGAGAGAGAGAGAGTAGGAATTTTGAGAGGGAGTGGGAGAGGGAGAGAGAGGGAGATGGGAGTGTGTGTAAGAGAGAGAGAGAGTAGGGGATGGGAGAGAGAGTAGAGAGGGACAGAGAGACAATAGGCAGTGGGAGAGGGAGTGGGAGAGGGGGAGAGAGAGGGGGATGGGAGTGTGTGTGAGAGATCTAGAGAGTAGGGGATGGGAGAGGAGAGAGAAAGGGTGTATGGGAGTGTGTTTCTATGAAAGAGAGAGTAGGGGATGGGAGAGGGGAGAGAGAGAGTAGCCCGAGAGAGAGAGAGATAGATGGGAGAGAAAGAGTAGGTGGTGGCAGAGGGAGTGGGAGAGGGAGAGAGAGGGGGGGTGGGAGTGTGTGTAAGAGAGAGAGAGAGAGTAAGGGATGGGAGAGAGTGTGAGAGAGATTAGGGGGTGGCAGAGAGACAATGGGATGGGAGAGAGAGAGTGAGAGTAGGGGATGGGAGAGAGAGAGAGAGAGAGAGAGAGAGAGTAGGTAGTGGGAGAGGGAGTTAGAGAGGGAGAGCAAGAGAGCGAGAGAGAGAGAGGAGGATGAGAGTGTGTGAATGGGAGAGAGAGTAGGGGATGGGAGAGGGGGGGGAGAGAGAGAGAGAGAGAGTAGGGGATGGGAGAGACAAAGAGAGCGAGATAGAGAAAGAGAGAGAGTAGGGGATGGGAGAGAGAGAGAGAGTAGGTGATGGGAGAGGGAGTAGGAGATGGGAGAGAGAGAGAGTAGGCGATGGGAGAGGGAGTAGGAGAGGGTGAGCAAGAGAGAGTAGGGAATGGGAGAGGAGAGAGAGTAGGGGATGAGAGAGAAGAGAGAGTGAGAGAGTAGAGGATGGGAGATTTGAGAGAGAGTGAGACAGTAGGGGATGCAAGAGAGAGAGTGAGAGAGTAGGCAGTGGGAGAGGGAGTAGAAGAGGGAGAGTGAGAGAGAGTAGGCAATGGGAGAGAGAGTAGGGGATGGGAGAGAGAGAGAGTAGGTAGTGGGAGAGGGAGAGAGAGGGGGGATGGGAGTGTGAGAGAGAGAGAGTAGGGGATGGGAGAGGAGAGAGGGTGAGAGTGAGTAGGGGATGGGAGAGAGAGAGTAGGTGGTGGGAGAGGGAGAGCTAGAGAGAGAGTAGGGAATGGGAGAGGGGAGAGAGAGTAAGTAGAAAGAGAGAGAGAGAGAGAGTAGGGGATGGGAGAGGGGAGAGGGGAGAGAGAGAGTAGGCTATGGGAGAGAGAGGGAGGATGGAGTGTGTGAGATAGAGAGAGCAGGGGATGGGAGAGGAGAGAGGGTGAGAGAGAGTGGGTGGTGGGAGAGGAATATTGAGAGAGAGTAGGGAAGGAAACAAATCCATAGAGGTCTTCGGTCGTACCTATACATGTGTATCTATCAACTATATCTTCTCCTTCCCATGAGGGGAAGGAAAAAAATCCCTAGAGGTCTTTGGTTGTTGTGTGGAGGGATAGGATGGGGATGATGGGGTATCCTCACACACTCACTTGTCCTCTTGTTTAGGCTCTTCTCTAACTTGAGTTGATACAAACAAAGTAGATATGAATCAATAATTATTATACATTGAAATCAAATATATGAACACACAAAATTAATTATTTTCTTATCGCCATCAAATAGTCACTGTGTATGTCCACCTCAAAGGCTCGCAGACGATCGGGTGTAACAAGGGCCTACAACAATTCAATCAATATAATCACTTATAAATAACATTAGAAATTTTGATACTAACTACTATAAACAACCACTAAAACTAAGAAAATTCTTTCATACCTTAGTCAATGGCTCTGAACTAGCCATCGTTGTAGCAACCCCATGATCAGTGGACTACCAAAGATGAGGAGTCTCAAATTTCAAGAGTTGCATGTCATACAATACAAGTTACATGTACAACATGAAACATGAAACAAATATAATTAAATGAATTAAATTAACATGCAACAAATGTACCTCTACAAAGCTTGTATCAGGTCTAGGCTTGGAGTCTCTAGTGAATGTTGATGGTCCTATAGAGAACTAATGCACATGCATAATTTTTTTTGTCAATCCTTCATATGATTACTTAATAAATACATGTATGACTTTTTTGATTAAATTGATACATACATCTAGACTGATCGATAGGATTAAAAATGGGGCCATGCGATCTCTACTAGGGCTAACAACACTCTTACCCTGAATTTTGAACAATGTTAATAAATGCTAATTAATTATTCATTCACTATAAATACAAAATGTGATCAAAGTAGTTTATTATAATTGTAATTTACCTATGTATCAATGCCAAATGTCTGACTAAGGAACTTATCAGTGACTAGCCCATCATCCATACTATCTCTAGCATGACTACCAAATGTGCATAAGGATCTGTGACATGATGTGCACATGTGACCGCATCACACAAAAGGATTTTCCTCAACTAATGGACTCGTGCAATGAATGAGGGTTTGCATCAAAGCATTAATAGTCCCTAGAGTGCTAGCCTTTACATGTTTCTTCACAACTGAAGAATTAGTCACATGCTCACCTTGTGGCTTGACAACAAGTGCCCTAACTACATTAGGGTCATGACATACCCTTGGCCTCTCAAATGATGACCCCCCACCTCTACCTTGAGATTCTAATATATCAAAATAATTTGGGATCTCCCAAAGTATAAACTCATAATACAATTTCTTTAAGAAATACATTGGGACCTCATGATTATTGCAAGGAGGGGCATCAAAAACCATCCACCATTTATCCCAAAAATGATTTCTAATACCATTGTGTATGCACCAATGGAGGGGGAACCATTTAGTTGTCTCTCTAAAAATATTGTGTTCACCATGCTTTCTAAACAATACACCAATGCTACCTTTAGATATTTCTTATTTTTTTACATCTTGATATGATAATTTGTTTGCATAATATTTTTTTTTGTTCAACCCTCTTAACCCACTACATATCCAACTGACCACTAACAGAAGCTATGTGGGTCATAATGGACTTGAGGGAGGATGCCAATTGAGCTCTCATTGGATTAGTTTGTCCATAATCTTTCAACCTACCAATGAGTGATTCTAATTCATTTTTGCCTCTTTCTATTTCATTTATTATGTTCTCTTGTGTGCTAGGAGGAGGTCTTCCAATTGGTGCAGGTTGTGGAATTTCATGTTCTTGTTGTGGAGGGTTTTGATTCTCATTTTGTTGAGGGTTTTCATTTGGACCTTGTGGATGGCTTTTGTTTTGATCTTGTTGGGAATTTGTTAGTTCATTATTCACATTTTCCAATAAGAAACCAATTGCAATCTAAATATATCAATAAATTTAAAGTGAAATTGAAAAAACATACAAAAAATACAAAAACATGTAAAAAAATGCAAAAACAATGGTAGACAACATATGGTGTGATTGCGATCTAGAACTTCGATGATGAGGAGGCATTTTTAGGAGGTGGGTGGTGGAAATCTTCAATTTCTTCAATTTGCATATGCGCTATGAGGAGAACTTGCAAAATGAAGTAAAAATGAATGGGTTGTGGGTTTGGAGCCCATTTATAATTTTTTTTCTTTTAAAAAGCATGTACGTGTTATAGCATGTACACAATATGGCTTGGGCAACTGAATTCATAGTGTGTGCATGCTATAGTGCATGTACACTTTATAGAACTAGAAAAAAAATGTGGTGTCATCTTCTTAGCACCACAACTTGGTGCACTTACCCATGTCTTGAAGAAGAAGAGATCCCTTCACATACTAGGGTGGGAGTTTTGGGTTATGATATCCCTATGGATGGTTCTAGGCTTTTGGAGCATCCTAATTCCTTCTCCACTTCATTGACTGGTTTGGTGAATATGATAATTCTACCCTTGATTTCCACCCAAAGTATTGATTGTCCCTTCCCAAAGTTTATGCTGATGGTCTCCTTATATTTCTATGAAAAATATGTAGTGTCTACTTCTACTTCTCTATCTCCTAGGCTAGATGATGGGGAATGTCAGGTTCCCAAAAGAAAAACTCATGGACTAGCAAAGGTTGATGTCAGCTTGTAGGCTAGAACTAGGTGATCACTAACACAATTAGGGATATTGAAGATGACTTCTAATGAAAGAGCTCAAGAAAAATGACACACCTTGGAAGACATCCAAAAAGTTAAAAAATGAAATTAATCATGTGGAACATGAGGGGCTTCAACAAACCTTAGAAAAAATTTATTCCTTGATTTCTCAAATATGCTAAAAATTATGGGTTTTACCTCTTGCTAAAAAATTATATGTTTTGGCTTGGAATTTTTTATACAAGATATGTAATTGGGTTCTTTCAACTTTTATGCTCCAAATTCTAGGTGGGAGGGATGGATGTTATAGGTTTGGAAATAATTGTCTATTTGTATTCCTTTGCATTACTTAGAGAAACTGGGCAATATTGGTTATTTTTTAGAGAGTACATGTGTTATTTAGATGGTTTCTTAAAGAGGAATGAACTAATTGATGTAGACTTCCAGGGAGTCTCTTTTACCTAGTCTAATAATCATCATGGCCAAAACATAATACAATTTAGGCTTGACATAGTTCTTCTCTCAGCTATTTGGGACATCCTCCCCTATACCTCCCTACACATGTTCCCAAGGACTATTTCTAACCAATCTATGTTCCTATTCAACTAGACTGGCTAGAAGACTAGTAGGAAGAAACCATTTAGATATGTGATCATGTGGCAGTCATGCCCCTACTTTAGACAACATTTGAACTAATGGTGGAGTATTAGATCCAAAGTCCTACTATGTTTTAGATAGCTAGAAAGCTAGAGAATATTAAAAGGGAGGTTGTGCAATGGATTAAATTGTCCTTTGGAGATATTTTTAAGAAGAAGTAGGAAATTAAAGAGAAATTAGAAAATATTCAGGGTGTATGGCAAGAGGGGGATATCTTGGTCTCTACCCATGAGGAGGAACAAGAATCACAAGGTATATGGAAATTTATTATGGGGAGAAGAAGTTTTCTAGAAGCAAAGATCTCATGTTGATTGGCTAACTAAAGGTGATAGGGATACAAAATTATTCCATAAGTTGACCTCTAATCACAAGAATAAGAAGAACATTACAAAACTTTTGGATGGTGATAATGTTGAGGTTACTAATAAGGAGGGGGCTTGGGTTACTAGGTACTTCTAGGAGATATACAACTACCCTCCTTTGCAATTGCATCCCTATAATGAAGAGGACTTGATTAGTGTTAGCAAACTCATGATTGATGAAAACATGAATCAAGAATTAAAAAGAAAAGTTAATGAAGATGAAGTCAGGCAAGTATATTTTCTATCAAAGCATATAAAGCCCCAAGCCCAATAGCTTTCCCTTGACCCTTTTCTAGGAATTCTGGGACATTATCAAGTATGATCTGATACATCTAACCCATGATTTTATTAGGATAGGTAGAATCCTAAAAGAAATCAATCAAACTTATATTTTTTTGGTTCCCAAGGCCATGGAAAACTAGGTTCAAAGAATTCATGCCAATTACCTATTACAATATTATCTACAAGATCCTATCGAAGGTGATAATGAACCACATGGAACCTCTTGTGGAAAAATTTATTAGCCTCACTCAGAATGGTTTCATCCTAGTGTGTTAGATGTTGGATGTAGTTATAAACACCCATGAGATTTTACATTACATGGAGAAGAATGGGAATCTAGGTATGGTGATGAAGCTAGACATTTGAAAAGGTTATGATCAAGTTATTATTGTGTTTCTTTTGAAAATCTTGGCTAAATTTTTTTTTGGGGAGAAGCTCATTAGTTTAATTCAAAAAATTATCAACTTGGTTCAATTATTTATCTTAATTAGTGGCTCCCATGGTGAGCTCTTTAGTTCTATGAGATGGTTACACCAAGGGGAACCCATTTCACCATATTTAATTATTATGATGGTTGAGATTTTGGGTCATAATCTCCTTCATATGGTTGCATAATAGTAGATCATGGGAGTTAAATCAAGACGGAGGAGAATCTTGGGTTTTCTCAGTGACTAATTTGGAGTTCTTGGAAGGAGGCTTTGCAGTTTCTTTAGAGGGTGCTTGGATTGATGCTTGGTTGAAGAGGAGGTGCTCAATAGAGGTCACTTGATCATCTCTTGGTAGTTCTTGGTTGACAACCTGATAGATGAATGGACTTGGTGATTCTAAAGGTTCTTGGTTGTCAAAAGAGCTTAGCATAGCTTGGGGCACTCACTCATTGAAGGTGCTCAACGATGCTTGCAAGAACTCAGCACACACCGGGATCTTAGTGAAGCTTGGTTGTAGTGCTTCCCAAGTTGCTTGATCTTTGAAGGAGTTTAGTTATTGGAGGAACATAGTCTGTGAAGGTGTTTCTTGACATATACTAGGGATCTCATCTTATACTACATGGTTTGGTTGCTATGTTGATCAAGTAGGTTAGTCAATGAAGGGGCTCAATTATGCTTGGTGGAGTTGCTGATACTCGGTGTGGTTTCTCTAATGCGTAGTTTGGTCTTAGTTTCATGTTAACTAAATTGTTTGTGGGATGAATTAAGCATTTAATTTTGGTTACAAGTATTTAATATGTGATCCATCCAACTTGTAGCTTGAATGGTCATTTAATGTAATGTATTATTCAATTTGTAATTGCTAGGCTGACTTGTGGCTTAGTTGGGTATAAGTAGGGGATATTTTCTAGTCTTAAGTCATTCATTTTTTAAGAAAGTGAGTCATTATTGAGTATGGGATCTAGCATGGAAGAAGAAGTAATTGAGTAAGAGAATGTTTTATAAGTGTGTGGATAGAGCATTGAATGTGAGGTAGTTTACACCTAAATCTTTGGTAATGTTTGAGAAGGGCTAGTAGCTAAGGCTTGGGAAATAAGGAGATTTCTTGGTGGGCTAGTGAGCACAAATTTATGTCTTCCTTGGAGATTTCTACCAGAGTGTGGATCTAAACTAGCTAGGGTTTAGGGTTGGATCTTGAGGGATCTTGCAAAATTTTTATTTGAATTTCTATTATATTTGGTCATAAATGGGAAGGCCTTACAGCCTGACATATTCCATGTAAACAATTGTTTTATGAAAAAAGAGTTCTATTTGGTATTAGATTATGTATCTTGTGTGTGTTTCCACTATGTGGTTATTTATAGGGATCTAGATTACATCTAGCAGGGGTACCCTCATATTTTTGTTGTATAAGATGGTATTGGAGCATATATTTTTTGAGCATATATACACATCGCCAAAGTTGAGGTAGTTGCACCAAGATCTTGGGTTGAGAGGAGGTTATCTGATAAGATCTTGATCTTGTGGTGGATTTCTCTTTCTGGAGTCTTAGATCTATTTTTTGTGAGGCAACAGATCATCTTTCTAAATTACAATTGTAGAGGACATGTAGATGGATCAATTGATCTTTTTGGAGGATGATCATGGAGAGTTTGCATGATGTGTATGAAAGATCCATATTCTTAGACTTTTGATTTTTCCTTGGTTGTTTGTGCAAGGTGGTAGACTACAATTTGAATTTTCAAAGCATTTGGGTTTGTCACAAGGTGTGTGGGAAGGATTTGCTGCAGAGAGTTTGCAAAGATCTTAAAAGATGCATCTGAGAAGATTGGACACTGGGATGATTGTGAGTCTACATAATGTAATGGAGAAGAGGCTTTCACATATGTCATCTTAGTTGGAAGTTATATTAACCAATTGAGTTAATCAATAAATAATTGAGTTTTGTAGATGTTTATGGAGTTGGAGTCTACTGATTTGGAAGAGAGTTGTCTAGCCAGTTAGAATACTTGTTCAAGAGAGATGACATAGAAAGGTCAAGGTGGAAGAGGCTAGTTTTGTTGATTAGTTTGAGGAGTCTAATGTAGAACCTATAGAGAAACTTGAAGTTTTTGCTAAGGTTATTCCTAACCTTGTTGATGTTGGGATGGAGGCTGGTTTTCATGACCATTTGGATAAATCTAACATGAATATTCTAGAGTGCTTGGTCATCAATGGTCAGGTTGTTGTTTGTGATGACTTATGTGTGTGAGAGCATCTTGTTGTGAACAATGAGATTGTTGGTTTTGAGAATTTGGCATATGTTGTTGAGAAGTTACATATTATTGCTAATGTAGATTTGGTCATGGATCTACATGTCATTATGGATGTGGGATTGGATGTACTTTTTATTAATATGGATGGATGTGACAAGTTACATGATAATTGGTTAATGGTGATTCAAATGCTTCTAATGTTTGGATGGTTGAAGTAGATCTTGATGATGTGCAGATTGGTTTTCTTGTCCTTGTTCAAGTAAAAGCACTAAGTAAAAGAATTTGGTGAAGATGAAGATGGTTGTGGAACTTTCATTGGGATTCAAAGTTTGGGACACACTTTTCTATTTACCTAGGGATTTTCATGTAGGAACATCTTGGGATTTCTTAGTGACTACTTTGGAGTTCTTGGAAGGAGGCTCAGTAGCTTCTTTAGAGGGTGCTTGAATTGATACTCTATTGAAGAAGAGGTGTTTGGTACAGGTTACTCGAACATCTCTTGGTAGTTCTTGGTTGAGAAATTAGTGGATGAATAGACTTGGTGATCCTAGAGTTTCTTAATTGTCAAAGTAGCTCAGCATAGCTTGGGGTACTTGGTCATTGAAGGTGCTTGAAGATGCTTGCAGGAAATCTATATACACTTGGAGCTCGATGAAGCTTGGTTGTAGTGTTCTCGAGTTGTTCGGTCATTGAAGGAAGTTAGTCTATGAAGGTGTTGCTCAACATATACTGGGGAGCTTTGTTTATACTACATGGTTTAGTTGTTATGTTGATCGAGTAGCTTGGTTTAGCTTGGTTTAGTTATACTTGGTGGAATTGTTGATACTCAATGTGGTTTCTCTAATGCTTGGTTTGGTCTTGGTTATGTGTTAACCGAGTTGTTTGTGGGCTGAATTTAGCATTTGATTTGGGTTATAGGTATTTGATATGTGTTACAACCAACTTGTGGCTTGCATGGGCATTTAATGTAAGTGTTTATTTTAATTCTTAATTGCTATGCCAACTTGTGGCTTAGTTGGATATAAGTAAGGGAACTTGTGGAGTCTTAAGTCATTTATTATCAAGGGAGTGAGTCATTATTGAGTGTGGGATCTAGCATGGAACATGGAGTAGCTGAGTGAGTGTAGTTTTTAGAGTGTGAGGAATGAGTGTCAAATGTGAGTTAGTTTACACCTTAATCTTGGGTAAATTTTGAAAAGGGCTAGTAGCTGAGGCTTGGGAAACAAAGAGGTTTCTTGGTGGGCATGAAAGTATAAGTTTATATCTTTGTTGGAGGTTTCTACCAAAGTGTGGATATAAACTAGCTAGGGTTTAGGGTTGGATCTTGAGGGATCTTGTAGAACTTTTATTTTAATTGCTATTGTATTTGGCTTTAACTAGAAAGGCCTTACAACCTAACACATTTCATTTAAACTATTATTTTATGAATAAAGAGGTGTATTTGGTATCAGATTATGTATCTTGTGTTATGTTTCTTCTATATGGTTGTTTTCAATGATCTAGATTACCTATAGTAGGGGTACCCTCAAATTCTCCCTGCATCAAATCAACTTTCTCACTTTAGCTGGAGGTGTTACAATAATTTATTAAAGATACTTTTTCATATGATCTATTTTCTATAAGATAAGTTTAAGGCTATAAGAAATAATTGAATTAGCATGCATAGGTTTCTAGACAACACATTACTTACAAAAGAGCAAGCTTTATTTCTTCAACACTGAGATTGAACTCCAACAACACCTAACTAGGGAACTAAGTGTTGGGTTTCTTCCCTCCCAAATACTTATCTTGGCCTACCCATTACCACAAAGGAATTCACTTCTCAATTCTGAAATTCAGTTTTCAAAAGAATGTAGAAGATTTTGGCGGGTTGGAAAGGAAAGCTACTTAGTAATCCTAGGAAACTACAACTTATTGCTCCTTCCCTCCAGGGGATTCTAGTCTATTTTCTACACTTGTTTAAGATTTCTAGATGGTTTAGGGATATCTTATAGAAAATCTTGTGAAACTTATTATGGTTTCATACTAAGGAAAATATGAGAATTAGTCTTGTTAGTTGGAAGAGAATTTGGAAGCTAAAATCCTAGGGGAGGCTAAACCTGAGGAGAATACGGGACAATAATAAGGCTCTTATGAATAATATTGGATGTAGAATATCTTAATACTTAGTTCTATGATTTAAGATAATGAGGGAAAAATATTTTCATTGGAAAAATTTGAACTAATTATTTTATAGTGCTCACATCCCCCATTGGATCAATGATTTGGTCTAATATTGATAAATGTCATAAGTTCTTAAGAGAAGGGGTGAGATGGAGCATTAGGCATAGGAATATGGTTGGATTTTAGGAAACCATGTGGATTAGGGATTATCCTCTTATTTTCATCAATTTTTCATGTTCACAGTAATGTAGTGTGGCTAACTAATGTCTTAAGGTGCACAATTACATTATGAATGACACGTGGAAAGTATTGAATCTTGGTAATCTCCATTTAATGGATTGTTCTTTAGATGAGGATCTATGGAAATTATTAAAATAAATTTTTATAGCTTCCTTCCTTGACAAAGATAATTTTTTTTGGGACCAAATATCTTGCCAGGGTGAATTTAGTGTCATGTTCGATTACTATAACATTATTGGCCCAGGTGTTGTTGCAATAGCTAGAAGTATATTTAGAATTTTCTCTTCCTTTTTAAAATTAATTTTTTTGGTGGTTAATGACACAAAATAGTATCCAAATCCATGAATTCCATCTTATTAACTAGTTTGTTCTATGCAACTATGAGGAGGAAACTATCCGACACATCTTAATTCACTACTCATATCCTTTTGTTGTTTGATTGAATATATTTAGCCAAATGGCAATTATTGGGATCTTTAACACTAACACCCAAAAATTCATTATAAAATAAAATTTCCTCTACCACCACCCCTCATTAAAATTTAATGGAAATATACCCCCCCATTATATATGTTGGAACATCCAGGGAGAACAAAATAATTACATACTTAGAGATAAGACCCCCTATGAGGTGGCTACCAATACAAATATGGCTCCTATTAGGGAATGCACTTGGTGCAGGAACACCTAGGGATTGCCTAAGAAATCTAATGTTTTTTTTTTTTTTTTTTGGGTGGGTGTAAGCCTTAGGGAATTTTGGATGTGTTTGATATAAAGTCATGTTGACAATAGTAGTAATAAAAGTGGGCTATTGTTCATAGCATCTTCAAACTTACGGCTAGGTGCAATTAGGGGCTAGAAAGTTGTAAAGCCATATAATTGGCCCAAAGTATGATGATAAAATCATAATGAGGATAGTGAGGTTTGGGATGGATTGGGATGTTGTTTCTACCATAGTTGAGGTTCTTGGTTGATTATGGGAAGAAATAGAGGTGTTTGGGGTAAAGTTGGAAAAAGTTGCTAAAATGATATAAAAGTTGCATTGTGCAACTTTGCAACTTTGAAAAATTGCTTGAGAGAGATTGTTAAGAAAATTATAATTTGATGGAGAAGACCCCTAAGGGATAAGTAATCACCCAACCACCCTATATAAGGCATGTGAATACCTATGAACAAGGTTGGATGCTTATTGTATGGATTGAGTGTTTTGGCAATCAATTTGTTGAAGCTATTGTATGAAATTGTTTTGTTAGTGATGATAGTAGGTAGATAGAAGTTCAAGATCCCTATTGTAGCTTATGTATCCTTTGGATTAAATTTTTTCTTGATTTAGTGTGTTTGTATATAGGGATTTTGATCATTTTTGTTTTCCTTTTGTGGAATTATGTTAGTTTTACACTCATTACAACTTTTGGGGTAAAATTGTGATAGTAATGTGTGATGACAATGTAATTTGTGGTCATTTTCATTTTTTTCTTTTTTTCAATTGTCCCCAAAAACATCACAATATCAATGTTGGTATCATAATTGTGATGCCCTCATGAGCATAAAATGAAAAAAGAAAAGAAACACAACAATCATTTTCCATATGTTTTGATTATGGAGATAATTGGGTGTAAAATAGGTGGAGAGGCATGAATGTTGTCATGACACCCTTGTGATTGGTGCATTTGGTTGTTATGCCCTTATGATCTCTACATTTCATTTTCGAGCCCTTGTTCTATGATTTCATTGTAGTGTCATTCCCTCACTTTGTGATTTCATTGTTGTGGCATGCCCTTTCTCTATGATTTCATTGGTGTGGCATGCCCTTGCTCTGTGATTTCATGTAATGCCCTACCAAGGGATCCAAAGAATTAACCTAGAATTTCACTAAGTTTGGTAGCATTTCTTTTTCTAACATGAAAGTAAATACCACATATAACTTATGCACAATAATGGAAGCAATAGGAAAATCCATCTGAAAGCGAACATAACATACATAACAGATTACATTCTTTAAAGATCCCTTAATGCTGAATTACATCTAAAACACTTAATATACATGAATACATCTAGTACAACATCCACGTGAAATAATAATGATAAGTCCAATGTTTATACATTACATTTCCAAATGCTCAATCATCCAATGTACATGCCACAGGGTATGAAAACCTCAAAAGAATATACATACATGAATTATGGTACATCATCCTATTATAATCCATGATACATCAAAGTAAAGATAATCACATGATACACATGATACATCATCATAGAAGATATATACATCCATCATAAAGGTCAAACATAATAAACTAAGTGCATGGTTCCTCCCAACTGTTAATAGGATCATTAGACCATCTTGGATTCTAGCCATCCCTCCGCGCGTAACATTCCAAATCATCGAAGAGATCATCGGTATTAACATAGTAGGAATGTCACTCCTAACATATACTATATCATATGCAGAAAGTAATCTAACATGCAAATATAAGTATAAGATAACCGCATCTAACATATGCTAATCATCAATGAAAGAATACATATCCACCATCACGAAGGACACATCAGCCACGATGTCTCAATGAATCTCAAATGATAAGAGTGGAAAAACACTACCACCCGACCGTGTGGTACCTAAGTGGTCCACTCCCACCGTGCTGAGGAGATAATCTCAAGTCCCAAACAGGCTATCCAAAATACATAGCACAAATCTCTATAAGTCTAGGAATCCTAAAAGTATACTAACTCAAAGTTTCCAAACACAAAATCGACATCTAATTTCCAGAGGCACACAATGACATGTAGGAACCTACTATGCAAGCAGGAAAGTGTCATCGCATTTATCACATACAAGTTACCCTGGCAATTAGCTAAACTCCACAAGTCCATACTGATCTCATGCGGCCACTAGTATCCTCTCATATTGATGAGGCATACTACGAAATGCAAGGTCGCAACCATGCATTCTCACTACTCCCATCCTAGCCTGTACAAGCACTCAAGGCATGGGCAAGAACAAAACTCTTATCTTTTTAGGTTCATTTAATTAGTATTAGGTGTGAATGTTATCACTTATTAATCCAACTTACAATGAGTTACCTTGGCAGCCTCTTAGGGGCCCTGTCCCCATTGCAAGCCACTTCTCGACACTACATGCAGATATCCTACCCTAAGCTCATGGGATCATAAATCTAAAAATCACAAAAGATAATCCATAATAAAATCATCAAATATGCATAAAAGCATCAAATCTCCATGAGCAAACATCCATAAAAAATCATGAACACAACAGCTCTCTATTGGCAACTGAAGTATCACTGATAATCAAAGTATCCAATGGTTCTCAATAACAAAAATATATCTCATCATACAAATTGAAGACTCAAAAAATGGTTGAGTCAAACATGTCACAGCATGACATCATCAAGAATAAATTCCACATTACAGTCCCATCATGGCGACTAGAAAATAACCCAGGATAACTGATCGATGACCAAAAATGGTTAAGTCAAGTGTCTCATACATAAGAAAGTCAAGTATAACAATTAGTAATTACAACCAATACATAGAGCATTCCATCACATAACCATGGTTGGATTTTTAAAGATTGAGATTAAAACATCATCATGACATCACAATCTCATAACCCCCAAGCCTCTAGTAGACATCCTATAATTGGTCAACAATAGTCAACCCAAAACCCAAAACAATAGCATAAAGAATACACAATGCAAACACATGTTTTGGTTTTGCTAAGTTCACAAACTTGAATTTAAATGTAAAAGTCTTAGTTTACGTTTTCCAATTTAAATTTCAAGTGGAGAAATTTCATGTTTAACCTAACCCATGTAATGTATTGATAGATAAAAGTTTCTCCCCAAAAACCATTAGACTCAATTTTCTAAATGTTCTAAATGTCTTTTATATACACATTTTGATGATAATGACCCCCATCATTTTCCAAATAATAATTGAAAATTATTTTCATATTCATCTTTCCAAATTAAGAGCTTATATTGAACCTATATTGCTCAACAATATAAAATAACTTGTTATTAAAGAATTACTCTTTAAAATTCCAATCATATATTAATATATTAATAATGTATTTATACTTATACATATATATATATATTAATATATATATATATAAATACATATACATATATAATTATTAACTTACAAAATGATTTACATAAAAATCGAATCAATAAAACATTTTATTTGACAACACACAGTGAGTTTAATAACCATCGATAAAACATTGTTTATATATATAACCAGTGGATCATAGGGTACACTACGGTCGCAGGTACATTGCAAACCGTAGGTACTTTATCGTAGCGCAGTCCACATTAATGTGACCATCAGCGGGGGTGAGGAAATATGTTTCCCCCTGCCCATTTGAATTTATCATTTTTTTTTTCAAATACTGCGTTTTATTAAAATGCATCCATCCAATGTAAACTGCAATGCGACATTCGCTCGCTGCAAAATATATGTCATTCAACTTATATATATATATATATATATATATATATATACATATGTATGTATATATATGTGTGTGTGTGTGTGTGTTTATATATATATTTATATATATACAAAGAATAATCAAATATCACAGCATATAGACATATATATATATATATATATATGTATGTATGTATGTATGTATGTATATATATATGTATATGTATATATATATATATCTATGTATATATATATATATGTATGTATATATATATGTATGTATATATGCATATAAAATTCTCAAATAAATTAATTACCCATATTGAGAATGCATACAATAAAATATATGAAATTCCTCAGAAGACATATGGAAGACATGAGAAAGACAGGGAATGCAAGATGCGAAAATAGCATAAGTAAAATTACAAGAATCTACCCGAATTTTGATGCTAATTCGCTCTTCCTTAGAAAACTCGCAAAGCAAGCTCCCTTCTTCAGAGTTCTTGAATCCTTCAATGCTTCAATTGCACTCCAAACACTGTGTCTAAGCTTCTAGGAATGCCTGAATATAAAGAGCTTTCAGGAAATATCTAGAATGCCTCTAGAAACAGCTAGAAGGTGTCACCAACTAAGCATGTGCCTTTACCAACCTTCTAGATGAGACATAGGGTTGTAGAAACCATGTGCTTAATTGATGCACTAACCCCCATGTTGTTGACATATGAGAAATGAAAAGGGTGCATTAACTCCCATGCAAACTTATAACTCCAATTTACTTTTTATATAATTTCTATTTAAATATTTATAACTTTCATTTTAATTTTTATAACTCCTATTATTATTATTTATTACTTTATTATTATTTTTTTATTATTATTAATTTTAATTTCTAATTTTATTTTATTTAATTCTTTTTCCTCAATTAATTCTTATTTAATTAATAATCAAAATATCAAAGATCATGATATTTTATATTAATGTCCTCAAATAATTAATTTATTAATTAAATCTATTTATTAAGACTTAATTAATAGAAAATTCACCATAGACCTCCAAGATAAAATATGAAAACCCATCATAGAGAAATTCACACAAAATCAGTCTAAAGGGTTAAAAATCATGAATTATGTCATTCGACACATTCGGTGGGTAAAATATCCAGATACTTGTCCTACCTCACTAGGAAAAATGTTTTAAAGGTTTAGGATTTGGACTTGAGAATTTATCTCCCTTCTCTTATCATTGAGATAGTATAATAGGGTACGCTCATCCTAGCAATTCAGAGAAGTCAATACCCAGTACCTGCAACCTACAAAAAAACCATGCATGTACATACAATATATATAATGCTAAGCTAAGAAGACAATGGCAGGAAGTGGTGCATTGTGTAGATCTCGACTAAGCAGGTGACTACAACTCCCTTCCTTAACCACATCATAAACGCCATACAATAAAAAAAACACACACACCATACACATGCAAGTATGGGGTAAGTATCCATAATAAAACACATAAGATAATAAACCATCTAACTAATCATCAACAATAACTGAAAGCAATATAATGATCATCATGTATGCATGAAATGTAAAATCTAAATGATCTCATCATATATCCACTAAATCCATAACATAATGTCTGATAGTCTCATAACAATACCACTAATCCCTCAACCATAAAACTACTCTATCATAGTCTGATAATAACAACAATAATGTCCAGAAAAGATGTGAATGAGGGTAGGCACTACATTTCATTGACGTGTTGTGCCCTTGTGATCTATGTGCTATAGCTCTATGATTTTCTTCAAGGGTGATAAGGGTTACATATATAAATATTTTTCTTTTCGTTTCCTTGCAAACAAGTATTTATTTATATTTCCTTCTAACCTTGTATCTCTTTATATATTCAAAGAGATATTTTTCAAGATGCTTATTACATATATGATCCAACTGCATACATATTCCATAATCCAAATAATAAAACATTAAAAGTCACTCAACTCATGCTAAGTGATACCTCAAGATCCTACACAACAAAAATGTAGACCACAAAACATGTACCGAGTTCACAAGAAATTTTACAAAAAAAAATCATTGTACATATTTTTAGATAGAAACAATCCATAACCAATTAAATGTGTCTAGTTGCTAATTAGAGGGGTTGACATATAAACATATTTAACTAGTTTATGGCATCTACAAGGGAATTAGCCTTGTGATTATTCATATGTTCTTGGTGCATTTATTTCCTATGATATATATCTAAATTTCATTTTTGTGCACTTACTCTATGATTTGGTTGCCATGCCCTTGTGATCTCTCTATTTCATTGTTTTGCCCTTGCTCTACAATTTTTGAGCCATGCCCTTGCTCTATGATTTTGTTATCATGTTTTTCCATTTATGTACGATTTTTGTTCCATGCCCTAGCTCTACAATTTTCTACAAGAGTATGTAAATGTTGGTTTCTTTTCTTTCTAAATAGGTATCTCTTTATATCTCCTTTTGAACATGTATATCTAGAGATAACTTTTAAGGTGCTTATTACATATTAGCTACACAAGAAAAAATTTGGTCCAGCTACATACATATTTTAGAATCCAAAAAAAAAAAAAAAAAAACTCACTCAATCTATATTAAATACATTTATTCCTCTAGGCATCATTCCATATGGAACTATTAATTCTACTAGACATCATTCCTAGCCTCAATAAATCCTTCCAGCATGCAACAAATTCTTGAATATTTCTAGTAATATAAGACATCTCTTAGAAACATCCATGCGCTAGAATTTTCATTAAAAAAATTTCTCCTATATTTTGCTTTGTTTATAAAAGTGTTAAGGTCTCTTATAAACCTCAAGATTACCTAATTAACAAGAATACTCCAACTATTACGAATTATAAAAACTATAAGATAACTATAAGATATTTTACATGCTTGTCATAGATGAGCGTGAACCCTTTTTTCTCAAAAATCTGTAGCTTGAAAACTATACTCATCTACTTTCCAAAAAAAATAAATTTAAAGAATGCATTCTTTTCTTTCATATGTGAATTAATTTAGAGCACACTATTTCACTCTATGGGCTTTTCATAGTCATGATTTGAGCACTCCATTAAAGCTTGTTTTCTCATTTCCTTCTTGTACCTGCAAATGTAATTTAAACCAACAAGAAGGCATGTCATTGTTAGTTTTGTCTTCACCTGATTAGAAAACTATATTGTCTAAAGAAAAATAACATTGGTTCTTGGAATCAAGTGCTATTGTGTCAAAATTATAGTCATATTGTAACTTTATCATGTTCTATGAAAAGCTAACGAATTCTATCTAGTGCATCACTCCAATTAGTGCAGAATTTTTATTGATATCAACTGATCTTATTCATGAATTACATATAATAATTTAGAAAGGAAGAAGAATGAGAAGTTTGATTGGAAAGCATTAGTAACAGAATATTTGAACTAAAGAATTAGAAAAAAGATGCCTTTGGGAGGGATATTGGATATTTAATTAGTTTAGGTAGTAAATGTGATATTTTTAAATATCTAAAATATAGCAATATTAATGTTTAAAATTGATTTTTGTTTCAATTAAAATAGAATTAAGATATGTGTAATCTTATTGTACCAAATAGTTATCAATGATAATAGAATTATTTCTATTATATAACGTGTCTTCTTGTTTCAAAAAGACAAAAAACAAAGATTGATTCAATCTTATACATTTAATCAAGAAATGGTATCATTCCAATATTCTAGAGTGATTTTCTCTTTTTTGTTTAATTTTGATTTAAAATAAATAGAAAGTTTATCTTTTATCATTTTAGATGATAAATTTGTTAAGAAATGGTAATTAAAATATTTATTAATTTATATTTTTCTTACAATTTTTAATTTAATCTAATGACTATCATTATCTTATTGGTCTAGTCAGTAATATGAAAGGGATGATCTAAAACTAAATAAAATTTAATAGTAAATGGTCACGTTAATTTTCAATGTTATTCCTATAATCAAAGAGCATAGTTGAAAAGTTAGTTTTTTCTTATAAAGAGTAAATCTATGGGGATTGCAATAGTAGCCACCCCTACATTTTCTAAGTAAACTCTAATAACAATATGATTTTCTCAAAACTTATAGACATAGAAAACTAGTTATCGAAATAATATTGAAACACAACATATTCTCAAATTCTAAATAAATATTAGCACCTATAAACGGTCCTTCTACAAAAGTAGTTATCTTTTTAATGTTTTAAATTGAGCTAGGGCTTGTATTCGAGATAAATTTTATCTCTAATAAATGGTTGATATTTTTAAAATAATTTATTTACTAATATTTTTTCATTTCTATTATTACATAGATAATGAGGTTTTATCCAAAAATAAATAAAATAAAGATGATTAAATCATTCATATTAGAAAACTAGTTACGAAATCCATATTCAAACACAACATATTTTCAAATTCTGAATAAATATTAGTAACTATACCTAGTCCTCCTACAAAATTAGTTATCTTTTTAATGTTTTAAAATGAGCTAGGGGTTATATTAGAGATAAATTTTCTAATAAATGGTTGAGATTTTCAAAATAATTTATTTATTAATATGTTTTCATTTGTATTTTTTTATTTGATAGGCAATTGACCAAATCCTGGGTTATTCATTATACATTTTATTATTATTAGATTAATTATTATTATATTTTTAATCTCAAGTAGATTTGAAACCAAGAATTCCCCTCACAATTTATCGATGCCCTGAAGGCTCTTGCTTATTTTTTCATTTGTAGTATTACACAAATAGTGAGGTGTAAATAAATAATTAATTAAAATAAAGATGATTAAATCATTCATATTTTCTAATAAGGGAAACAAGCCACATGTAATAAATTTGGCGATGAAAAAATTCTCTTGATATTTATATTATTTGTCTAATAACATCACATTTTTTTAAAGGGTACTAGCTCAATGGAAGAGCACCTACTTCACAAGTAGGAGGATGGTGGTTTGATTCCATCGTACTTTAGTATGATTAAATAAATTACCAAATATACTACTAAATTTACTACCAAATAAACTATAAAATTTACTACCAAATGAAATACCAAATGTACTATCAAACAAACTACCAAATAAACTACTAGGTAACAATAATAAACAACCAAATCAATGACCAAATCAATGATTAAAATAGTTTAGTCATAAATTTGGTTGTGAGATAAATGTCTGGCAATAAACTGCCATTGGTCATGTGATCAAATTTAGTCATATATCTACAATTTCTAGTAGTTTGTTTAGTCATATATTGTTGTTTTTGTACTAGCGTTTGGACCAAGTCTCTATTGTTACACTAGGCTGCTTTTAGGGAAAAAAATGAGCAATACAGGTGATTTTCAACGAAAAAAACATTTTTATGTTTCTTAGAAGGTTATAAAGGTCTCTAGGGTCATTAGGTTATGTTTTAGGTGTCTAGGAGTTAAGATGTCAAAAATTGCAAAAAATTGCAAACGTTGTCAAAGCAAAATTGCAAAATGGCTAACAACTTTGCAAGAGTTTGGAAATTGGTGAGGGAATGAGCATTTGAAAATAAGTTATTTTATAATTTCAAAACATTTTCCAATTTGTAAAATTGAAATCAAATGTAAAATGTAAAAATTGCACTTTTTGTGCAAAGTTGCATTGTTGAAAGTTGTAAAAGTTGCTCAAATTTGCAACTTAGTGGAAAAAGGGTTGTGGGATCAAACTGTCTACTCTGTTATCTTTAGATGGCTAGGTAAAACCTATTCTCAACCTTGTTCTATCCCACTTAGGGCTCAAACATTCTTGGGCGTGCCAAACCAGAATGTCTGTAAGGGTCACTAAATGCCATAGGGTTGTGATTTTTGATGGGGCATATCTCAAAGCTTGTACGAGGTAAGGATGTAATTCTAGTTACTATAAGACCATGCTATAGAGACCTACAATAACCTCTCTCACATTTTGGATATCATGCTCCATTTTGATTTTGCGATGCCATCTCAGGTGATGTTGAAACTTATAGTGTTGGCCAGTACAAAGTTGCCAACTGCCAAATCTCTCTCACCTTTCATCATGGGATTGAACTATCTTCTCTGTTAGCTCCAAGTGGCTAGATAAAATCCTTTCCCCAACCTCATCTTGTCCCATTCAGCACTCAAATTTTCTCGAGCACGCCCAATCAGAACATCCCTAAGGGTCACTAAATGTCATAGGGATGCGATCTTTGATGGGGCATATCTTGGAGCTCGTGCTAGGTATAGATGTGATTCTAATTTCTATAGGACTATGTTGTGGAGACCTATAGTAACCTATATCACTTTTTGGAGATCTTAATCCATTTTTATTTTGTAATGTCATCTCGGGTGATGCTAAAACTTGTAGTGTTGGCTAGTACAAAGTTGCCAATTGCCAAATCTCTCTCACTATTCCTCCTAGGATCAAACTATCTATTCCATTAGCTCCAGGTGGCTAGGTAAACTCTAGCCCCAACCTCTTCCCATCTTGTTGAGTGCTCAAACATTCTCAAGCATGTTGAACCAAAATATCCCTGAAAAATATAATGACACATTAAGGGGCTTACAAGAGTTCATAAGTTTCTATTTATCTCCCCCACATTGAAAATATCACGGAGAAAACATGGTGTGATGTGTAGAAGGATAAGATTATAAAGGGCTGATAACGTTTCCTCCTCGTTATAACTCATGATCTTGAGGGTTTATTAGAGGTAGGCTTAATATAATGTGCCATAGGTTTATAAGATTGTGTCAAAACTATAAAAGGAATGATAGAGATCACTATTTTGCATCATTATGAGGGTTTATGAAGGAATAATCAATGCATCACTATTTTGCATCACTATAGAGACAATGTTAATGATAATCAATGCATATGGGAAGGGCATTACAAAGGAACAAGATCAAAGAAAAATCTTCAAGGAAACAATAGTGAATGTGATGAGGAATTTTTTAAACCTTTATTGTAGTTAGATCTTTGCCTCATTAATGTTTCATTAAATCTTGAGAATCCTATTATGTGCACCCTATTTTTCAAAGTTCTAGGATCAACATAAGCATAGCATTAAAAATATTCATCCAATGTTGGCGTGGAAGTTGCAGAATATTGTCTGAGAATGTTTTTAATAAATGTTTAGATGCATAACATAGAAGACAAGCTTTAAACATGAACAAGATCATAAATCAATATGACAATGGAATAAATTGAAAATGAAAAATTTTGGCTATATGTAATAATTTATGTTTTGAATTGAAATTTTGTTTTGAATCTTTAAGTATGATATATATATATATATATATATATATATATATATATATATATAAGTTATTTAAAAAGTAAAATAGACTAGTATTAAATTTATCATGCTTGTAAGTTTTGTAGCCTATCTACACCTAAAGAATGAAAGACATCACAAGTCTTAATTTCAATAACCAAAATATTACAAGAAATCCATGCAGTAATCTAAGAAATCTAGAGAGTAATTCTTCCTTGTATCCCATTGTCAAGGAACCTAAGAGATCACTTAACTAATAAGGGTAAAAGTGGAATAAATTTTATTCTATTTTTTAACACAAAATTGAAGCACATAAATTTCATTTTCAATTGTTCTAACATTAAATATTTTGATATATCTCATTGATTAAATATATGAATATTCTATATTAACTCAACACCCAAGTTCTTATAGGTTCCCAAACATCACTACTAGAAATGCATACATAAGTTCCCATAAGTAAAAACCATCCTAAATATATGAACAAGATTTCATTATAAATAATTGAATCCATTATTACAATTAGATATCATACAAATCACATAAGCATAGCAAGGCCAATCATCTTGATATACCCATTCTTCTTTATTGCAACTAAGCATGTGTACATATACATATTACAAGGAGCAAGTAATAATTATATATCATGTTTTCATATGCTTCTAACATTTTTCTCTCCAACATGATCTCTCTACAAAATGGATACACAAGTATTATATCATAGTCATGATACAAAAATATGATGTTGCAACATCTAGTCACACACAAGAAAAGATGAAAAATTGGAATGTGTGAAGAAATATCATCTAAGGCTCTTGAAAAACTCTAGAAAAATACTCAATGGATAAAAGACTGTCCACCCAACCATGGAAGCTTACTGCCCCACTCCCCTCAGCTAGGAGATAACACAAGGCCCCACACCAAGTTCAAACATAAGAAAGGATATAAAATAGCTATTTTAACACTGATAAAGTTTATTTCTAATCAATATTGTATGAAAAATTCAAATTGATTAAGTATTGAATTAAAATTTCAATAAACAAATGAAAGAGAAGGAAACCTTTAAACATGAACTAGATCATAAATCATATGACGACGACATATTGAAATGATAAACTTATGCTTAATTAGTGATAAAGTTTATTGTTAATCAGTATTCTATCAAAGTTTCAAACTAATTAGGTATTAAATTTAATGTCATACATCAACATATCTAATTTAATTTCATACATGAACATATCTAATTTAATGTCATACATGAACATATCTAATTTAATGTCATACATGAACAAACATATCATATATTAACCAATAATTTTATAAGTCTAATAATGTCATGCATCAAATAAATGTCATACATCAAATATAAAATGTCATATATACATCAAATGTATATCGAATATGTCCACTGACATAAAATCCAACATATATGTCCACTGATGCCTATACATATACATGTCTATCAACTATATCTTCTCCTTCCCATGAGGGGAAAGAAACAAATCTCTTGAGGTCTTCTATCATCATGTGGAGGGAGACAATGGTGATGATGGCATCTTCCTCACATGCTTGCTCATCCTCTTGTTGAGGCTCTTCTCTAACTTGAGTTGCTGCAAACAAAGTAGATATGAATCAATAATTATTATACATTGAAATAAAATATATGTACACACAAAATTAATTATTTTCTTACCACCATTAAATAGTCACTCTACAAGTCCACCTCGAAGAATCATGGACGATCAAGTGTAACAACACCCTACAAAAATTTAATAAATATAATCACTTATAAATAAAATTAGAAATTTTGATACTAAATATTATAAAAAAACACTAAAACCGAGAAAAATCTTTCATATGTTAGTCAATGGCTATGAACTAGCCATAGCTATAGCCACTCCATGATCGACAAACTATCGGAGATGAGGAGGAGTGTCCGATGTCAAGAGCTGCATGTCATACAATACACATTACATGTAACATGAAACATGAAAAAAATATAATCAAATGAATTAAATTAACATGAAACAAATGTACCTCTACGAAGCTCATATCACATCTATGCTCCGAGTCTATAGTAAATGTTGACGGTCATATAGAGAACTGATGCACATGCATAATTTTTTTTTTCAATCCTTAATATGATTACTAAATAAATATATGTATTAATATAAATTATTAAATTGATACATACCTTTGGACTCATGGATGGGACAAAAAATGGGGCCAGGGGATCACTACTAGGCCCACCAACACTTTGACCCTGAATTGTGAACAATGTCAATAGATGATAATTAATTAATCATTCATTATACATATGAAATGTGATTAAATTAGTAAATTGTAATTTTCATTTACCTGTGTGTCAATGCCAAATGTCTCATTCAAGAATTGATTAGTGATGAGCCCATCATTTGCACCATCTCTAGCATGAGTGCCAAATGTGCATAAGGATTTGCATGATTTGCACATGTGACCATGATACATAGAAGGCTCCCCCTCAGCTAATGGACTTGTACAATGAATGAGGGTATGTGTCAAAGAATTAATGGTCCCTAGAGCACTGGCCTCTACATGTTCCTTCATAACTAAAGGAATAGTCACATGCTCACCCTATGTATTGACCATAGGTGCCCTAACTACATTAGGGTCATGACATGCCCTCGGCCTCTCAAATGATGACTCCCCATCTCTACCGTGGGAGTCTAATATATCAAAATAATTGGGGATCTCCCCAAGGACAAACTCACAATACAATTTTTTAAAGAAATACATGGGGACCTTGTGATTGTTGCAAGGAGGGGTATCAAAAACCATCCACCATCTATCCCAAAAATTATTTCTAATAGCATCATGTATGCACCAATGGATGAGGAACCATTTAGTACTCTCTGTAATAGTATTTTGTTCACTTTTTTTCTAAATAATGCACATATTGTACCTTTTGGTATATATATATTTTAACATCTTGATATGACAATTTATTTGCCTAAAATCTTTTTTGTTCATCCCTCTTAACCTGCCAAACATCTAACTGACCACTAACATAAGCTATGTGGGTCTTAATGGATTCATGGGATGATGCCAATTGAGCTCTCATTGGATTGGTTTATCCACATTCTTTCAACCAACCAATGAGTCCTTCTAATTCAATTTTGCTCTTTCTATTTTATTTATTATATTTTCTTGTGTACGAGGAGGAGGTCTTGCAATTGGTTTAGGTTGTGAAATTTGTTGTTCTTCTTGTGGAGGGTTTTGGTTTTGATTTTCTTGAGGGTTTTGAGCTTCTTGTGGATTTACTAGTTTATTATTGACATTTCTTGATAAGAAATCAATTGAAATCTAAATAAATCAACAAATATAAAGAAAAATTGTAAAAAATCTACAAAACAATATAAAAACCCTAGAAAACAATATAAAAAGTATATCAAACAATGCAAAAAGAAATTTAGATAACATATGGCATGCTCGTGATCTCAAACTTTGATGGTGAGGAGGCATATTGGCAAGGCAGGTGGTGAAAAGCTTGGTTTGTTGCAATTTGCATATGTGCTACTGCAAGGAGAAGTAGGAAAAACAAGTGAAAATGAATGGGCTACAGGTATGTAGCCCATTTATATTATTTTTTCTTTTTTAAAAGCGTGCACATGCTATAGCACATGCACATTATGGTGCATATGCGCTATTGAAAATTGAAAAAAAAATTGTGTCACCTTTTTGGCACCACAAATTGGTGCACTTACACACACATGAAAATCAACTTGTTTGATGCAGGTTACTCCTTTTGTTAGTTAGATAGCCTTTGATAGGGGTATCACCCCTAGTTTATCTCTTAGATATGCATGAGCATCCTTTGGTAATGCTTTTTTGAAGATATCAGTAATTTTGTCTTTTGTGTTAACATATTCCATTTTCACCTCTTTATCTTCAACTAATTCTCTCAAGTAATGATACTTGATTGCAATGTTCTTAGTTTTTGTGTGTATTACAAGATTCTTTGATATGTTTATAGCACTTATATTATCACAATAAAGTATCATTGGTTCTGTGATCTCTTCCTTCATACCTTTGAGTAACATTTTGATCCATGCAATGTTTGTACAATTTATAGTAGCAACAATATATTCAGCTTTAGTAGTACATTGTGAGGTGCAGTTTTGTTTCTTGCTAGTCCATTAAACTAGCCTCTTACCTAAGAAAAATTGTCCTCCACTAGTGCTCTTTCTGTCATCAATTTTTCCAACTCAATCAAAATTAGTGTAGGCTCTTAATTCAAATTTCTCTTTCTTCTTATAGTGTAGACCATACTCCTCTATTCCTTTCAGATATCTTATTATTCCTTTTACAACCATCAAATGATTCTCCCTGGGCTTAGAAGAGAATCTTGAAAGTATCCCTAAAGATAATGCAGTGTCAGGTCTACTATTTACTACATATTATAATTTTCCACTAATAGACCAGTACAATATTTTTTTTACCTCAACTGAATTATCAATTTTTAACAAATTGTGTATTATTACCATAGGTGTACTTACTAGTTTGGAATCCTCCAATTCAAAAAAATTCAATATTTCTTTGACATATTTTGACTAAGTGATGTATATACCATATTTCATTTGATATACTTGCAAAACCATAAAGAACTTGATCTCTCCAAACATAGACATCTCAAATTCTTAGTTCATTTCATTTGCAAAAGCCTTCTATTAAGCATCTTGACCTCCAAATATGATATCATCAACAAAAATTTTAGATAACAGAATACCTTTGCCTTTCTCTGTCTTCATGTATAGATTTTTGTTATCATTAGTCCTTTCAAATCCAATCTTCACAAGATACTTATGAAGTCTCTCATATGATTCTCTTTGTGCTTATTTCAAATCATATAGAGCTTTGTGTAATCTGCATAACATGTGCTTATTGTTAACATTGACAAATCCTTCTAGCTATTCTATGCAAACTTCTTTCTCTAATATGCCATTCAAAAATGCAAATTTAACATCCATTTGATAAACTTTAAAAGATTTGTATGTAGAACAAGCAAGCAAAGTTCTTACTCCTTCCAACCTAGCAACAAGAGAAAATGTCTCTCCATAGCCAATTCCTTCTTCTTGTGCATATCTTTTGCAAACTAATCTTGCCTTGCTCCTTGTTATTTCACCATTTTCATCTAGCTTGTTTCTAAATACCCACTTGGTGTTAATCGCATTTTTGTCTTTTGGTATAGGAACTACAATCCATGTTTTATTTTTCTTAATTTGTTCAATCTCTTCTTCCATGACTTTACACCAATCCACATTTTATAAGGAATCTCTTACTGATTTGGGTTCCTTCATGCTTCGTAAGCATGTATCATTTCTCAATCTATTTCTTATCATTGGTCTAGCATCTTTATCTCCAATAATTTTTTTAGTAGGATGATGTCGCTTGAAATATTTGGACAATCTTTGTTCAAATCTAGTTTTCTCATTTTGTCTTTCAACTTTAGAGTCATTGTGTACATATGTGTTAAGTAGCTTAGCATCTCTTTCATGTAAACTAATCTCTAAATCAGAATGTCCTTCAACTTAATTCTATAACTTAGCATCTGAGTGTAGCTTGGTTCCTAAATGCAACTTAGTATTCATAGAATGTGACTTGGTAGTCACTAAAACTTTCTGTTGGTTTGTAGCTTGATTCACAACATCTTCTTTAGTAGGCATACCTTCATAAGAGTATACAAATTATTTATATTCTTCAGGTTCTTTCATAGGTTCATCCTCATATACTTCTATATATTCATCAAAATTTACATTTTCACTTTCCACAACTTTTTAAGTGTTAATATTTAAACACTTATAAGCTTTACTTCTTGTAGAATATCCTAAGAATATACCTTCTTCACTTTTTTCATCTAGTTTATCATTCTCAAAGTCTTTAAAAATGTAACATTTGCTTCCAAATACCATTAAGTATTTTACATTGGGTGAATATCCATGCCATAGTTCAAAAGATGTTGTGTGAGTACCTTTCTTGACTTGTGCATAGTTCAAGATATAAACAACTGTACTTATAGCTTCTCTCCAGTATTTCAAAGAAACATTTTTTTCATCATGAGTGTTCTAGCATAATCCATTATAGATCCATTCCTCCTTTTAGCTATTCCATTTTCTAGAGCAGTTCTTGCTGTAGTGGTAGAGAAGAGAAACGCTATAGGAGGCAACATTGTTGAAAATGTAATAGGAAATTTAATGTTATGTTTTAAATGCTTTTAGTTTTTGAAGTTTGTAATAACGTCCTACATGTGGTGGCTACCTAGAGTAGCAGTTCGATAAGCTCTCTAGATATAGCCACCTAGGACTAGGTGTGTGGATCTTAAATTAGAATAGTTTTTAATTTGTAGGTGGAGTGTTTAATGATTTTTAGAATCCAATAATAGGTAGTAGGAAATTTTTTGGAATATTCTTGATTTAGACTGTCTAATATTGGTAGGAAAAGAACGTTTCAGATTCTTATCCTTCTTTTGGATAGAAGACATTTTTCTTTTCTAGAGAGAAAGAAAACGTTTCACATCCTTTTAATTTGGGAAAAGAAAATTAGTTTAAAAAAAAAAAAAGCCAGTCGGCTATGTAAGAGAATCATCGAATTTGGAGAGATATGGAATGTTTCTTCATTTTGGTCTTTGTGCAAGTTTTCAAGTGGTCTGAGTTCTAAAAAGATTTTTTTATCTTCTCATTGAAAAAAAGTCGATAACTTGCAGCAGATTAGAAAGTTTCAGCTTTGGAAGGGCGTTTTATTATTGTCTTTCTTGGTTTTTGAAGTCGTTCTTATGAAAAGAGCAGAATCGTGACTGTGAAATGAATCGAGTTTTGTCATTTTAAATGACATTAAGAATTGTGGAGGGTCATTTTCTTAAAACTTCTATGGTTTTTCTATTTTTTTCTTTCTGTCTCTAGCCCACATTCAGAGGAATAAGGAAGGATTCAGTTTATACTTCACGGTTATCGGGTCAGTGATGGTGGTATTACATTTTGTTGATTGAGAAATCTAACTATTCCAAGGTAGAGGTGTTTCTTTCTTATCTAAACATTAAGAAATATATGACACTTATATTCTCCTAACCATCGGTCGCAGAAGGTGAAAGGTGGTGGCCGTAGGAAGTAAGAATCTACGAGTATTATAAAAGAAGGGACGACGGTTTGAGAGGTTAAAAAAGGTGGCGACATAGCTCACGACAAAGAGGGATGGTGATGGATTAAGAGGGATGGTGTAGATCTAAAGATGAGCATCAATGGAGAGGGTGAGTATGCTTTGAAGATGATTAAGGATGCATCCCGCACTCAGACTACTGTAGCAGTGGTAGAGCATGATCCATTGTAAGGTCCTAAATTGGTCAGTGAGATCTCACCTTCTACTTTGATGTGGTGAGATGAGACAGTAGCTTTGGCTCTTGCAACACTTTCAACAAGGAATTGTATGGCTTATGTTGAATGCAGTGGACCGCCAAAATCCCTTGTGGAGATTGTCAGAAGATGAATAGTAAATCTATGAATGCGTCTCCATTTTGCTTAGAGGAACCCGTGAGCAAGTCATTGCAGAAGAGTAGGTAACGGATTCATGAAAATATGAAATGATTGGTTATGCTGCATCGAGTTTCCTATTTAGGAAATCAGATTTGCTTGGTGTAGCAGTTGATCATAAAGATATGTGTGTTGTCAGTGTTAAAGGCTCGATTTTTGCTAAGAAACTTGGTCTCACTTGACCAATTGCAAATATATTTTCTTTAAGTCCCAGTCTTAATTAGTTTAATTGGAAAGACATTGCCAGTTAAAGATCTTCGTGTGCGTCTGAAGGAAAAGCATGGATGGTAATTGGTTTTCTTAATATATATCGAGTTGTTGTATAAAGAGTAATTTGCAGATCCTATCTAGTCCAATCTTGAGTTTGGTTCGAGTTCAATCCTGGATCATTGTAGATGCCCCTTGATGCAACACAGTTGAGTGACTGATTCCTCCTGAGTTTTCCAAGGTGTGGCTCTGCATTAGTTCTAGGGGAAGATGTCTATCTTTTGTTTCCTTTGTCGTTACAGAACATCTAAAACTCATTTGATATAAATTTTGCTCCTCTGTTAGATCTCAAAGACTTCAAACATTTATTTGTTTCCTTCTCAACTCTTGCTAAATTCCACTAAAACTTTTGGAAAGCATTAGATTTTTGTTTTAAAAAAGTAACCATCATCATTTTACAATAGTCATCAATAAGAAGCATAATATACTTATGTCCTTTGTAGCTTTGCACTACAGTTGGTCCACACAAGTTAGTATGAACAAATTCTATTATACCTTTAGAGGTATGAGTTTTACTCTTAAAACTTGACTTTGTCAATTTTCCTAACTGACATTCTATGCACATAATATTGTCAATTTTAATAACTGACTAACCTTTGAACTTACCTTTACCTTTGTGCAATCTTCTTGCCAGTAGTGCTTCAAGTTGTTCTATATCCTTCTCATCTATATCACTGTCACTAGATACATACTTTATCTTTTGCTTCTTTTTCTTCTCATTTGGTTCCTTCAATGACACCTTAGGTTTGAAGGAAGATTTAATATTCTTAGGTTTGTAATTATCAAAGTTAGATAGCTCAAAAGTAGTGAGTCTACCTACTAGACCTTCAAGTGATAGATTATTTCTTGGTATACATCTCACTTTTAAAATTGCAGAAACTCTAATAGCATATATAGTTAACAATGTTCTCAAAAAATTTCTTAGTATAGAGTCATCATCTATTTTACTAGTGGCTCCTCTTATGGTATTAAAAAATTCTTTTATCCTTGTGACATATTAAGCAATATCATCAAACCTACCTCTAAGGCTTTCATCTTTGGCTCTCAGAACATTAGTGTCTCCTTCCTAGATAGTATTTAAGGCAACCCACATTTTCTTTGCACTATCAAGACTTTTGATATTATCAAATTCAAAAGAGCTTAGGGAAAAAGAAATCTCAAGCATTTCCTAGTTATTTTCTTTCTTCTTTTTCATATCCTTAGCAATTGGGGCTCTGGAATAAGATCAACATGCTTAGTACTAGTGGTAGATTGTGCATGATTTCCATGTCCTCCAAGCTATAGCTTCATCAAATTTTTCCATATAGGAAATTTATCTCTATTAAGCTTGTGTTTCTCTTTTTGACATCTTGATCTTTGTGGTTATAGTACCTTCAAACTAGTCCTGTTAAGCAAATGTCTTTGATACCAATTGTTGGAATACTTTAGAATAATTACCAGGGGGGGGGGGGGGGGGTGAATTAGTTATCCAAGGTCCAAATGTATAAATAAAACCTTTTACATCTTAGTGAAACCATAAACTATTAATGATCATGCATGCATCCATTAGATTATGCAACCACTTAAATCTTGTAGGTTACTATTAAATCAACTTGCAGAAATGTAAGCATGAAACATAATAGATTCAACAACACACTTGACACAATGATTTATATGGAAACCCAATTTAGGAAAAACCACTAGTAACATGCTACCCTTTTTCACTCTTTTGAAGTGATGGCTTGTCAAAGGCAGACCCTATTAAAGGTCACAATACACACAATTAAAGGTGACCCTATTAAAGGATTTCAATAAGCCTATTAAAAGTGAGCCTTGTTAGAAGACTTTAGACCATTCACTTGGAATGTCACCTAGTTAAATTATTTACAAATGATTATTAGGTCAACCTTAATCCAAAGGATTTACTCTCGATTGATACAATTGTTAGAGAGTAATAGTAAGGCTTGATCTGATAACAACTTAGAACTTCATTTCTAAACTATAGATCTTTGTTTCAATCCTCCATTCTGGTTGGACTTCATACATTTCAGATCTGATAGCTTGTTCATCCTTCAAGCATTCATGCCCTTAAGCCTTCTTGCTTAATATGTCAATGCAAACTCTTCTCTTAGGTAACTTGATGAAGAAAAAACCCTTGACTCCTTGTCTTCCTTAGATTCTCACCCATGAGAAACTTTGTTTCTAACCAGCCATTCCTATAAATAGGAAATTAAGCTCTTTTTTTATTTATTCTTCATCATCCAATTTAAGGTTAGGAAAAATTAGGTAGGATACAGTGAATCTATCCCTCATTCCATATCTCTTCTAGAAACTTCTCCTTGAATCCTCTTTGAATTCACCGAAAAATGGTTTACCTTGAATTTTGTGCCACTAGCTCAATAATCTTATCTTCCACCTAGTTTACACAATCCAAGAAAGCAAACTTGTCAGCTCGGATTCATCGAATTCACAGTCTTTCAAATAATGTAGTCATTTGGTATTAACTTGCATTTGATGCTCAACACATATTGCATTTCCTGACATCCTCTATAGAATCACTGGGCACAAACTAAAGTTTATTGGTGCTTGGCATCAATTTAACTTTACTCAACATCCACTACTCTACTCAGCATACACTGACTTTTCTCGAAACCTACTATCCACTTGGTCAAGACAAACTTTGTTTAACTTGTTCTTTTATACTTGCTTAGTATAACTAGCCTTTGTAACCTTAAGTAGATTATCAATACGTCATGTTATCATTGTCTAAATTGATTCTTGTACTCCTTTACATATCCTACCTCAACCTTTCTTCTAGGTGCCATTGTTACATCTTTTGATCAAATCCTATTCATCAATAAAATAAGTGATAGTACATGTATCATATAAGCAATTTTCTTACTAGCAAATAGTAGGTTTGACATCAACAACAAAACAATGATTGAAGCATATTTATTGTACATGTATCAATCTATTCTCAACAATCTCCCTCTTTGATAGTTAATCTCCTCCTTCAACAATCTCCCTCAATCTATTCTATATGTGTATCTATATACATACATACACACGTGTATGCATGTATGTATATATACATATGCATATAGACACACACGTGTGTATGTATATATATATATGTATATACATATAGACATATGTGTCTGTATGTATGTATATATACACATACATATACATAAAGAGAATCATCTCTAATCACCTACCAAGGGAAATATAAAGAGATACATGTTTAGAAGGAAAAGAAAAGAACATTTACATAGGTACTCCTTCTCCCTTTGAAGAAAATCATAGAAAAAGTACTACTACATTTGGGCCCTAACACCATAAATTACATCGCCATCATAAATTATCATCACAATTTGACCCCAAATATCGTAGTGCTTCAAATGACACAAAGATCACAATGACATGACCTGACAATGATATCACAGAGCAAGGGCATGGAGATCACAAGGGAATGAGAAAAAAATGTAGAGATCACAAGGGCATGGCAATGAAATCCTATATCTCCACTAATCTCCACTAAGGGCATGACAATGAAATGTAGAGATCATAAGACAATAACAAAAAAATGCAGTGATGATAAGGGTATAGCACTGAATTCTACACCAACATTTAGAGCTCTCCACCCTTGTTTGGAGCTGTCCATCCTCTTTCACATGCAACTCTCCACAATTAAAACAAATGAGGAATGATTTATGTCATATTTCTTTTTCTTTTTCAAATCTCTAAAATGAACTTCATATTGTGTTGTAACTCTGTCATAGGTGTTTGATCCTTGATAGTTTTCATTTTAGCATTGCAACATTCAAGTTTTCAAGTTTCCTCTTCATTATATTGTCCTTTCCACCCTAAAAACCATTTTTTTACTTCATTAAAATTAGGACTTGAACAAATCCAATGATAAAACAAAGCCCATATTCCAGAATCCAAATAATAAAATAGTAAAACTCACTCAAACTGTGCTAGTTAACTTAGCTCAAGATCTTGCACAAAAATAATGTAAAGCAAGAAAAATGCACAAAAATTTTTAGAAAAACATATCATAGCAGATATTTTTAGAAAAAAAGCTAAAACCTTGTTAAATTGTTCTAGTTAATAATTAGTTGGGTTGATTACAAGTTCATGTAGAATTATCATTAGATTAGGTACAATAAAAAAAATAATTAGCTGTTCCCAACTAATAGGATCAAATACATTTTTTCAAGGTGATAAAATTGCATATGCAAATGTATCTATGTATGTATGTGTATATATATGTATGTTTGTATATAGGTATGTATGTATGTATATTTATGTATGTATATATAAAGAGAGATCTTGTGGATTATGAAGATAGATGGAGATTTAGAATTTTGTTGTCGTGCCATTGTCGTAGCTGCATTTTGCTGTCATGTCATTGTGATCTTTGCATCTCATTACCATGCCCTTGTTATCTTTGTGTGTGTATATATGTATATATATGTATGTACGTATGTATGTATGTATGTACGTATGTATGTATGTATATACATACATGTATATATGTGTGTGTATGTATGTATATGTATATATATGTGTGTATATAAATAGAGAGATCTTCGCATAATGTGATCTTTGTATATATATATATATATATACACATATATATACACACATATATAGGTTAACCTTACATTAATGGTAAATTATAAGACAAATGTTGCACCAGGGTATTACAATATTTTAATTATAGAAAATCATCTGATTTTCCTGAGTGGGTGTATGATTGTGAAGAGTTGTATTAGGTGAATAAAAATCACTAGTGGTTATAGGAATACATCTACATAAATAAATAAAAGAAACCAAAACTACATATTAATTAGAGTGAGTAGTGTATGCACCATAAAATGGTCACCTAAACTATGGGCCCCCATTATAATGGTTTGCAATATTTTATTAAATCAATTCAAATCATTTTCTTTGATCAAATTGTAATTAATTTAATTATTTTAATATTTCTTAAAGGTTTGATCATTTTATCCTAAGTCTTATTTAATTAAAAGAAAATATCCCTTTTAATTAAATAAAATAAGTCCCCATTTAATCAAAAGAAAACCTCTCTTTTAATTAAATAATTCATCCACAGTTAATTAATTAAGAGAAAAACCCCTCTTTTAATTTAGTTAAATATTTCCTATTTAATAAAAAAAACTTGTTCCCTTTTAATTAAATAAATCCCCACTTAAAGAGGAAATAAAATAAATAAAAATTAAAAATTCCTCTACACTTAAATGCACATAATTCTAATTGGCATTCCATTTAATTATTTTTCTATTTTCTCATTGGTGGATTTTTATTTCACATGGATCATTCTTTCTCCACCCTTGATTAAATCTTTTTTCCTCTTAATCTTGATCTTCCAATCTTCTTTATAAGGGAGATTTTTGAAGGAGTTTAAATACTAAAACTTGTTGTGGAGAACTTCTATCTTCTTATCTTCTTCTCTCATGCATCCATGGCTTCATTCATCATGATCCATCTTTGCATTTTCATAATAGTTTAGATCTTGCTTTAATAAATTAGATCTTGTACTACTTTGCATGGTCATCATTTATATTAGTTTTCATCTCCATTTTCATTCATATTTTGATCCTTGTATCTCTTACTTTATGGTGTACTTGCATGGGCACAAATTAGGTGAAATTGAGGGCCTCAATTACAAACTCTTGCACTCCATGAATAGAGAGCTATGAGCCATCATTTGAGACCTCATTCTTGAGAAATCCTGGATATAATGACTCATAGAAGTGTACTAACATTTTAGGCATACATTTGTTGTGCACACCATGTGGGGGAAAGCACCTTTACTTGCTAGTTTTGGACATTTTTAGATCTAACCCCTTTGAGGAGATTTGTTTGGAGACAAGAAAACCTTAGATCTAAAAGATTTGATCACATCTCCCAAATAGCTAGGTATTTTGATCTAACTTTTTTTTGCAAGGTGGAGACATATTAGAGAAGTTTTAGTCCAATTTTTAGATTTTTCTTAGGTATTTTTATTTTTTTATAATTTTTCTTTATTTTAAATGAAAAATCATTTTAGTGAGAAAATTAGCAATTTTTTTGGAAAAGTCTACACTTTTGGAAATCTATCTGAATTCTAAATAGATTTGGTTCTTTTTATTTTGATTTTAGAGATCATATTAGGGCTCAATAATTTCATTTACAACAACTAGTCTGTTTTGACAAAATAACTCCCTATGGCACAAATAAAAAGATCTTTTCAAAATTTGAACATTTTTGGAAATATATCTGATTTTTAATAGGGGTCACTTTTCTACATTTAGGTTTTTAGATATGAATTCATATCATATAGGTTCAATCATGTTGACTACATTAAAAATCATGATTAAATTGCACTATATTTGTACAAATTTCAATGCATGATATGAGTTGTCATTTTTCATGGAATCAAATAGTTCAATATATTTTTATGTGAATTTTTTTGTTTCTTCATGATTTGATTCACTTGATTGAAGTTTGTGAAGGTAACTTGGAGATCTAAAGAGAAAACAATGGAAAAATTTGGAAAGCATGAAATCAAGATGCACACATTCCAAACCCTCTCATTTGAATTATAAAAAGTGATCATTGTGTTCTTTTACATTGTAATTTTCTTTTTCTTTTGTCAAATTGTTTGGTGTGTCTTCCCAACATTGAAAAAAGGACTTAAAATGATTCATTCACAATTGGATTTGAGCTTAAAATAAAAAACCCCTTTTATCTTTTAATCCTTAAGATTTTCTTATTGATGTTTTCTTCTTGCATCCTTGTTAAGGAGTTTGAAGGGAACCTAAATAAGGAATCTTGTTTTTTGTTTTTTGTAGGGGGCCTACCTAGAGAAGTGATCACACTAGGGGACAACCTCAACTCCCATGTTCTAGTGGAGTATAAATAGCATGACTTGAATCTAAAGATAGGTCTCTTGGAAGTAGAAATATTGTCAATCTTGGGTAAGCCCCAAAGAAATTTATACATTTGGAAAGTGAAGGTGGAGATTAGTTTTCCATTTCCTCCCAACTATTTGGTGGTATTCTCTTTTATCTGTGGATTTGGGCCTCATGTACCTTGTCTATATCGAGGACATCCCCTAGTTGAGCTTGTGCATCCTTATAGAAACCTAAATAGGTTGTTGGTGTGTTTGATGTGCTTGAATATTTAGAACCCTCTGCAGTTTGAACAAAAGGGGGCACATCTAGCAAATTGAACCTTAAGTATTTTTTCCTTTTGTATGCTTTCAAAACCACTATGGGCTTCAAACCCTATGCTACCAAACCTCAATCAAGTCTATATGATTATGAGTTCTCCTCTATGATTAAGAAATATCTAGACTTACTTAGTAGTTTCTCTTTTTCAAGGTCTACATCTTCTACTCCAAGACATCAATTATCTTCATCTTATAGATCCAAAGATCTCTTGAGAGAGAAAGTGAGTAATAACTCCTTTGAGAATTTGTCAATATTTCATGTATCTCCAAAAAAAATTATATATGCCAAAAAAAGAAAAATCCAAGTGGTGAAAACCTGGAAACGGTGATACTTGAGGCCTTTGCACCCCTATTTCTTAATGCATGTCCTCCACACTTAGCCTTTCTCAATCATGCCTTGTCCTTATTGCCTTGGTTTGGAATTAGTATTTGTCTAGGGGGGCATAAATGTGTTATCTTTGGTCTCTTGGATGCGTTAGTCTTTAGGAAACCTCAAAAATGGTGTTTTTCAACACTACCCCAATTGTATTTTTCAATACAACCCCTAACATCGAGTGTTTTTCAACATTTATCAATTTGGTCTTATTCAATTTCATCATGTGATTTTACCTACTTGCAAGCATTCAATCTTTATCCTTAGAACTCAGTATCCATTAACACACTTAAATTTTTAAACACAAACACCTAATGTTTGAGCTATGTCATGATCTTTTCTTTGTGTGCTTGACTGATGTCATGATTTTTTTCTTTGTCTACTGACTATTATTGATTTTTATTGAGTTTCCTTATTTGATAAGTCTCTCCAGGATGCATAGAGAGGGGACGTGGGGCATGGGACATGTTTTATTTATTTTCTACTTGTGGGTGTGGTATCAAAACTCTAGAGTGTCTCTTGTTGTCCCCTTGAAACACTTAGGAGATTTGAGGCATCATCCTTGACTATTTTTGTACATTCGTTCTTTTGGTCATCCTGGCATCTATGCTTTGATGTGAGTATGGATTTTCTAAATTAAATTGGGTAAGATAACATCAAAGTCATCTTGACCATTATGTCTTTGATGCTTATGTTAGAATCTTTCCACATTTCAATCTAATATAAATCACATTCATATCTTCATAGTTGTGCTTATAACTAGTGATTATTTTGTGATTTTTCAATGTCTGTTAATAATGGCCCAATGATGAAAATAAGTCCTTTTACATTCTCTAATGACTAATGAACACAAAAATCCTATGTTACAATTTCTCTTTTGCAAGTACACTTTTGCATTTTCATGTAGCTTGCATTATTAGACTTCATGTTAGTTTGCAATTTTAGGTTGCATTATGAGTTTGAGAGGGTTCTCCTTTCATATTTATTGTCGACTTTTAATCAACTATGATCATGTTTTGATCTTCATTTCCTTATCTTCTTTCATGATCTTAATCAAAATTTCTATCTTAAATTGTTGATTGATTTTGGGGCATTATATTTTCTTCTTTTTGTTTCTTTCCATATCTTCCAAACTTCTATCTTCCATTTACTTTCACCCCACTTGTTTTCTTCTAATTCACCTTTAAGGCATCATATTTCATGCTTGATGATCTACCTTGGTTCTATGATTCTTATATCTTTCATCTTACATCTAGAACTTTATCTTTTTTTTTATTTGATCAAATTTATCAATTTATTATTTCTCCTCTATCTCATTTTGATTTCAATCATGAGTGGGTAGTACCTATCAACTTCAATCCTTAATTCATTTTTATCAATTTTATCCTTGACATTTTTATGTCAAAATTTATTTGTATTCTTTTTCCTGATGTGTTCCCAAATCGACCACACATTTGGGTTATTTTGTGATCCCAAATCAATCTCACACTTCAATTTCTTTCTTTTACTACATGTGTTCCCAAATTGATCACACATTAGTCAAAGAGGGGCAAATGTATGCACCCTAAAATGGTCGCCTAGACTATGGGCCCCCATTATTCAATTTATCAAATTTCCTAAATCAATTCAAATCAATTTCTTTTATCAAATTATAATTAATTTAATTATTTTAATATTTCCTAAAGGTTTGATCATTTCATCCTAAGTCTTATTTAATTAAAATAAAATCTCCCTTTTAATTAAATTAAATAAGTCCCCATTTAATTAAAAGAAAACCTTTCTTTTAATTAAATAATTCATTTAGATTTAATTAATTAAGAGAAAAATCACTCTTTTAATTTAATTAAATATTTTATATTTAATAAAAAGAAATTTCTCCCTTTTAATTAAATAAATCCCCACTTAAAGAAGAAATAAAGTAATTAAAAATTAATAATTCCTCTACACTTAAATGCACATATTTTTAAGTGGGATTCCATTTAATTCTTTTCTTATTTTCTCATTGGTGGATCATTATTTCATATGGATCATTATTTCTCTACCCTTGATTAAATATATTTTTACCTCTTAATCTTGATCTTCCAATCTTGTTTATAAGGGAGAGCTCTCTCCTCATTTAACATACACAATCTAGGCTATTTTTTATGTTGCAAGTTTGTAGAGCAATTTTTGAAGGAGTTTGAATACTAAAGCTTTTTGTGTAGAACTTCTATGTTCTTGTCTTCTTCTCTCATGCATCCATGGCTTCCATCACCATGATCCATCTTTGCATTTTCATATTAGGTTAGATCTTTTTTTCATAGATTAGATCTTTCATTGCTTTGCATTGTTATCATTTATATTAATTTTCATCTCCATTTGCACTCATATTTTGATCCTTGAATCTCTCATTTTATGATTTACTTGCATGGGCACAAACTAGGTCAAACTGAGGGCCTCCATTACAAACCCTTGTACTCTATGAATACAGAGCTATGAGCCACCATTGGAGACCTCATTCTTGAGAAACTTGGATATATTGACTCATAGAAGTGTGCTCACATTTTAGGCATACAAGTAGTTCAAGTGTATTGATCCTATGGATAGAGGTATGCAGATTATTGCAAGGGTGCAAAATTTTCAAAACTTTATCAAATCTTTCTTGTTCCCAATAGTAGGTTCTTTGTATTGGCCCTCCTTCTAGCACCACTTGTGTTGGACATTCATTTTGCACGAGGTCAACATTAGAAATTCATAGTGTAATTCTTCCCTTGAAAAGAAAATCTTTTTAAGGATCCAATCCAAGGTTCAGTGTTTGTCTTGCGACGTACCAAAATCTGCTCAGTAGAAGATAAATGTGAGTGTTCAAAAGGAGGCCTTCGCTGGTTCTGAAAAAACTCTTTTATCTTGGAATCGAAGTAAAATCTATTACTATCTCAAAATATCACACCAAAAGAACAATATTTTTGTATTTTCTATTTTTTTTAATGAATGCAATTCTAACAATATAGCTACTATTCTAATAGGGGGTTAGCAAAGTAAATAATGAAACTAAAAGAAAATAACATGAAATCAAATAACGTGAAATTGAAATTCCTAAATGGACATAAGCCATAGAACACAACATGCTATGAGTTAAAACTTCGAAGAAATCGGTAGGAAACCAATGAAAATAGGAGCAACCCTTCCTAGAATCCACTGATGCAATCGTCGGTGAAAATCTTTAACAAATCGAATGATGTTTCACTTTTCATCAAATCGCAAGGTCACAAAAAGTGTGCTCATGTGAGACAAAAAGCTATATAGACACAATCGGGAGATCTCTTCTCAAGCTGATTACGTCAACAGAATTCATATATCTGTAGCAAACACCAAAACTAAAAGATCGCACAATCAAGAACAACAAAATAAACCTTTGGCTCAATCACAATCTCATGAATAAAATCCACAAAATAATGACACATTCAAGCAAGAATAACTACACTTCAAATGCTGGCACCAAAAGCATAACTTTATTGCATAATAAGGCGCCCATTATTACATTTTACAATGGGGTATTTATAAGAAATCATCTCCTCAATTTGTGTTGAGAGTGAGAGATATCTTAATGCAATAAAATACTTTTAAAACATTTAAAACAAATTAAATATATACAAAATAATAATCTAATAGGTGCTTAGAGAGACTCCATCCACATTTTATTCATTAATTGGATACATGAGCCCTTTAGATGTCAAAAAGAATGAAAACATGAGAGAGAAAGTAGGAGGAGGCTGTCAGTCGAAGAACTGCATGGAGACACCAAAAATAGAAGTTGGCCCTTCACTTGATGTGTGTCAGAGTTAACTTGCCATCAAAATGCACTCTGAATGCATGGAAAGTGCTATTTTTGGAATAGGCAGTCAACTATCAACGAACCATTCAATTGCGGAACTGCAAAACTTGATTGTGTCAAAATCTCAAAATTTTACTAAGTGTCAAAATTGAAATTCTAGCATCTAGGTTTGGCTTATCTTTATCCTAAAGATATGTTTGGATGTTTGCCCTTGAACTTCTCTATAACTTCAGTAATCTTAGCAACATCGGGAAGATCCAAAGCCTCATACTTCTCTTTGACCTTCTATCTGTAGTTGTCCACATCAATTTGAGTTTTTGCAAAATCTCTGAGTTTGGTGTCCAACTCTAATAGTGCTTCTTCTATCCTGAAGGCTTTTCTGATGTCTTCATCACTAGATGCTTCCTCTAAAGTCTTTCTAAAATTCTCCACAACTACCTCAATTGGTAAAAGCTTCTCTCATTCTTCATCGTCAAAAATGTCCAAGCATGCATCACTGTACAACTTTTCTCCTTCCAAAATTTTTTCTCATGCTTGGTCCTTGAGCCTATGTATCTAATCATGCAATGTTTCCATCACTTTATTTCATTCTACAATCTTTTCTATCCAATCATCTATCATGTCTAACTCTTCTTCGATATATACATCAATCAGAATGTGGTACCTTTTCCCTTTCATGGCCTGTAGAGTTTGTAAATCCTTGCTCCATACCCATACCTCATCCATACTACTAAAGTCCTACCTCAAAATTGCCACAATTTTATCAACATTCTTTTGTGTAGCATGCAATAACTTTAGACTTCCTATGATTATAGTGATACCCCTATCCTCAAGGTTGTCTTGCCAATCCTAACAAACTCTTAAAAATAGATTGAGTCGTACAACTTCCTGTTCTCTAAGAATGGTATTCAAAGTCTCCTTAGGGTGTTCAAAATCAAGAGGACCAATAACTTCAGCTAAATATCCTTTTAAGATTTCAACTTTCCTTTGAAGTGTTCTGATTTCAATCTCATCATGTTCCCTATGGTTAAGAACCTCCTTGACTCCCATAGTCATCATCTATTGGGAAATATCTCGTGTAGGCTTTTTGAACATGATATCCTTCACTTCATAGTCCTGAAGGCTAACAGCTTCTCCATCCGTACCTTTAAGAGGGTGAGCCACCTGTGCAAATATGTCATGGTTCCAAGTAGTAGTAATAAATGCAAATGGTGTTGCATCATGTAATGGAGAGTCAGGCTTGTTCAAAATCTCTGCAATGTCACAAATATCATCCTCTAATAGGGGGGAGGGGGTTTGCATACCTCTCCTTCTTTGCCCTTCAAAAAAATATGAAGAAGTAAGAAGGGGGGAGAGGGGGTTTTATAACCCCCTTTCTTTTTTGCAATGTGTGCACACCTTGATGCACGCACGCATGAGATTTTATTTTATTTTAAAATTTTTGTTTTTTTTTTTAAATTATTATTTTTTACTCTAAAATTCTAATTTATTTAACTGAGTTTTCTTCTCCCAACTCTCGAACTATGAGTGTAGGAGTCAAAAAAAGTAGAGGGTCCCCATTCTTGCTAAGGAATGGGGCGTTTGTTGTGGAGACCACAACAAATAGTCCCCAAAAAAGGAAGAAATGACCAAGGCATTTCTTCATCAGCAAACATTCTTCCACTGTGTGTCAAACACCAATCGAACTTAGAACACCTTGAGCATATTTTAGATGACCTTGCAATCAAAATCTCTGAAGTCAAAACCTTCAAACTCAGTGTGTGCATAATGTATACATTCCCTTTGACGTGTCAGGATGCCATCAATCAAAGTTCTCTGTCAACTCAAAACAATCTTCCACCCCTCCCATCTCATTCATTTGGAATTTCCACAAAGGCTCTTTGTCAATCAATTGCTTGATTAGATGAGAGGATCAGTTCGAGGGCTCTTGGAGGGATGCAAAATTCTTTTAAATTTTTTTTTTGGCCTTTTTCATAATCGTTGCATATCATTCTAGAAATGACTTTAGATGAAACAATTCTTTTGATTGCAAGATGCTTTATTTTGTAACGTATCTTTAGCCATTTCAGATCGCTAGAATCCTTTAGACTTAACACCGTCTTTTTTTTTCTTTGTTTTGTATCCTGACTACACTTAGATTGTGTAGCTAGAACATTGTTGTTGTTTCTTGGATTTGATCTCTTATGAACATCCCTTGCATTCCTCTTTTAGAACTTTTTAGAAATTCTCATGCCAAGCAATAATCTTAAGCAACCTTTCAAGGAGACCCCTCCTGTTTGAACCAGTTGAAGTTCAGATCATTCCTTATCATTTTTTACTTTAATTCAACAGCACCCAAAACAATCAAATCTTAAAAATTTTCAAAGTGTTGATGGCTTGTTGGTCTAGGCTTCTGATTTCTAGATTGAAAGTCCCCTAATTCCATAAGAAATGTCAATTTCTTGGTTTGTATGAGACACGCAGCCATCAAAATGTTTTGACAAAGAAATACCTCCTCCTGAAATTAGGACCAAAGAGTGGTTAGCAAAAATCATGAGAAAGATCCCAAGTACACCTTACCCCCTAGGACTAACATAACTTTGAAAAAGAATACACGACTGAAAGAAAACACACAACTTGAGAAGAAACACACTTGTAGAAATGAACACGCTTACAAAAATGAAAATCTAATCTAGATGCAGAAATGAAATTTAACTTCTTCTTTTTTTTCTTTTTTTTTCCTCTTTTTTTAGGCTTCAAAATAATGTTTTAGAAACTACCAATTTATGGGCAAAGGTAGAAATCCCCCCTGTAAGGAACCTAGCCTAAAAGTGTTTTCTCCAATAATTTTTTCAATTTGATACGGACTTGTCCACAAGCATTGAAACTTGGTATGGCTGCCCGACTTTTCTTTCACCTTATCCCAAAGTAGGACTAGGTCAGAAATCTTGAAGAATTTTATTGTGGCCCTCTTGTCAAACCATCTCTTAACAACAGCTTGATGTTTATCCATGTGCTCTAATGTAGTTGTTCATTTCTCATCCATTTCTAGAAGATTCATCAATCAAATTTGTACTTTGTCTGTGTCATTAGCATACCCACTCATGAATTTTAAGACAGGAATCTTGAGATTGAGTTGGAATACTGGTTCTTGCCTATAAACAAGTAGATATGGAGAAGTACCCAAGGCCTTTTTAACTTTGACCCGATCCATCCACAAGGCATATTTCAATAGTGTATGCCATTCCCTAGGGTTCTCCTTCAGCAATCATTTTATCATAGTGATTAAGTTCTTGTTCGTAGACTCCACTACCCTATTTCCTTGCACATAGTAATTTGAGGAGAATCTGATAATGACTTTGTTTTCAAATGCCCATTGTGTCAAAAATACAGATGCAAATGTAGACCCATTGTCACATACAAGGGAAAATGGAATTCCAAATCTAGTAACAATATATTCTTCCAAAAAGTCAGTCACCACCTTGGCAATGTAATTTTTGAAAGTCTCTGCCTCCATCCATCATGTGCAGTAATATGTAGCTATAACAATGAAAGCATGTCCAGTTGATGAAGGTGGGTTTACTGGGCCAATGAAATCTAGTCCCGCATACCTCATATACCAGTTGTAGTGGCATTGCTACATGTCTTTCTTTGTTAGCATTGGTTTGGCATATATGAAAATAATGTACATGTTCAAAAGTATCCTTGAATATCAAGGGCCAAAAATAACCTAATCTTAAAATCATGTGAGTTGTTGCCTCTGCTGAACCATGTCCCATACCATACTTGTCATGGAAATGTTCCAAGACATCCTTAGCTTCTTCACGTCCTAAGCATTTCAAATAAATCCCTTCATAGTTCCTTTTATAAAGCTTGTTATCAAGTAACTTGTAGGACTCACCTTTTATCTTAAGTCCCCTACGTTGTGAGCTGCTAATCCATTTAGGGCATTGATCTTGTAAGAGATAATAGATAATATCCTGGTACCACACATCTGTTGCTACACCTTGATTGATATCAACTTGTGATATAACCATTTTCTTTTGATCATCTTCATCAATTTCATCATCAAATTTGAATTCCTTTTGATTTCCTTCCTATTTGTTAGTGATCATTTTGGACAATCCTTGGCCTCTGATTAATCTCTTAGATTGAATTCTTGAAGTATTTCCATCCACTTTCCCCTTCTTTCACCAAGTTCATTCTGCATCAAAAGCGTCTTTACTGCTGGATCAGGTACAACTGCATACACCTTACTTCTGAGTATGTAGTGATGGAACTTCTTTACTACCTTGATTAATGCAAAGGATTGTTTATCAAGGTTTGAATATTTCAACTCAGCATTCTTTAGAGGACAACTCATAAAAGCAATTGGTTGCTCATCTTCCTTTTCTCTTTTTTGTGTCAAGATCCCTACACAAGAATGTTTAGAAGCAAAGGAATAGATCTTGAATGGTAACTCATAATCTGGACTTACCAAAATTGGGGTTGTGGAAATGGCAACCTTAATATCTTGGAATGATTTCTTTATCTTTGGTACCCATTCTATTTTAGCTCCCTTTTTGAGTAAATCATTGAGTGGGCGGACTATCTCTGCGAAACCACTTATGAATTTGCATACAAAGTTTATCTTTCCAAAGAAAGATTTCAATCCCTTTCGACTGTGTGGAGGTGATAACTTCAAAATAGACTCAACTCTATCTGGATCAATGGAAATTCCAACTTCAGAAATGACATGCCCCAGGAGCTTCCCTTTGGTAACACCGAATGAACATATCTTGGGATTGAGCAATATGGTGTACTTATGAAATCTATTGAATACCTGTCTGAGATTAGAAATATGAGTACTTGGATCTTTTGAAAATATATTCAAGTCATCCATGTAGATGAATATATACTTTTTTATCAATCCTTTGAAAGCTTCATCCATTGCTCATTGAAATGTAGCTCCTGCATTAATCAACCCAAAAGGTATCCTTTTGTAAGCAAACATTCCCCACTTGGTTGTGAAAGAAATCTTTAGCCTATCTTCCTCATTGACCATCACCTGGTTATATCTTGAGTAACCATCCAAAAATGACATCATCTTTGAACCATTAATGATTTGCAACACCTCATCTAGTGAGGGTAGAGGGTAGTTATCCTTCTGAGATGCTAAATTTAAGTTGCAAAAGTCAACACAAAGGAGAATCTCTCTAGTCTTCTTTCATACAGGAACCAAATTTTCCACCCATGTGGAATGATGGATAGGAAATAGGATCTTAGCATCTAGTAGTTTCTTAACTTCTTTCATAATTAGCGGTTTGATTATCAGATTTACTGGTCATTGTCTTTGTCAAAAAGGTTTAGCGTCTGGTTTCAACGAGATGTCATGTGTGATAATCTCAGGATTATAAGTCTTTAACTCTTCATAGCTCCAAGCAATAACATCTTTATACTCGGTGAGCAATTTGAGCATGTCGTCCATTTATTTTTGATTGCATGCTTTACCTATTTGCACCATTTTTGGTTCTTCATCAGTACCCAAATTGTATGAGTCACATTCTTCGATTCCTTTCTCTTGAGTTTCCCTTCTATTGAGTGCTAATTCATCATTGTCAAAAATGTATTCAAGTTCAACCATTCCTTTTGGAATGCTATTGGTTTTCAAATTAAGGATTCCATCATCATCCTAAAGCTCATCATCTTTAGGCTTGTCCTCAAGTGTATCATCAATCTCTTATCCTTGAAAATGGCAACTGCACATAATAAAATTGAGTATATGTTAATCATCTTGAAAGACCTAAAAGTTTTTGATGTTGTCAGGACTGGAAGGAATGAAAAATAATTCAACTGAGAATCTTTTCAACTTTTTTCTTTCAACTGGTTGTAAAGCCTTGGCTGAAATAACAAGGGTGTCTACTACCACATTCTTTCTTCTTGGAATGGATTTGATGTTTAGAGCTTCAAAGTCATCCATGATATCCCATACTCTTTTCCTATAAGCTATTAATCTTTTGTTGTTGCATGCATATATGGATTTTACTTGTCATATCACCAGTTGAGAATCCCCTTTGATTGTAAGAGCAGTGACTCCCTTTTCCAATGCAAAGAGAAGTCCTCGAATCAAAGCTTTGTATTTTGCATCATTGTTAGTACATCTAAACTGCAATCGATATGCATCATAGAAAGGTCTACCTCTTGGGTTGATTAGTCCAATACCTAAACCGGATCCTGATTTACATCTAGAACCATCGAAGCAAAGTATCCAAACTACATTTTCCTTGGGTTTTCTAACTTTGTGCTTATTCATCGTTAACTTTTCTTTTATTTGAGCTTTGAACGACTATTTCTTGGGAACCCATTGTAACTTTTCTCATGTAGGGCTTGATGAATCTCCTTCATATCCTATGGATAGAGGAAGAGTGTGTTTTTCTTGCTTCTCCTAAATTTCCCCAATTAGCTCACTGATTTGTTCAACTTTAGGTTCATGATGAATGACTACTGAAGTCCATCCTTTAGCTTTGACATATTGTCTTCTTCTATAACCTTTAATCATCTCGGGAGGAGGAGAAGATAAAACTCCACCATCTAAAGAGGTATCGCTATATGATATGTTTAGATCTTCACTTTCCTCTTCAATTTTTTCAATAAGGTGGGATGAATGCACTGAATCTTGACTTTCAATTATTTCATCTTTTGAGGTCTTTGCATTCTTATTTTCCATCATTTGTGTCAAAAAATTTTCTACTACTTTTTGGCATACTAAACATTCAAACACTGAATGACTGACTTTGTACAACTAGAAAAAGCCTAGAAGGAGGAGGATACTAGGATCAACTTCCTCTCCTAAGAAATGTAAATTAGTCACCATACTTTCTATGAATTGTGTCATGGTCTCCCTTTTGGGTACCGACACCTTAGGTTCTTCATTTTGATCGTGAGGTGTATTGTTTGGAACCATGTTCAATACCATCACTTTGTACGAACCCAAGTCCGATTGTAAGAATGCTACCTCATTCGAGGCGTTGTAATCTATGATCATTGTTTTCAATTTGGGCTCAACATCTACCTTTATTTTATTGTTCAATCCTTTCCATGGAAACCATAATTGAGTGAAGTCTATAGAGAACCATCCTCTCAGACATTTTGTCCATTCTCTACTTAGGAGTAATCCCTATGTCTCTAGGATGTCAACTACATGTATGTCAACAATATCCTTTATCTGAGGATCAACTATTAGTTGTATTCACACATCTTTCTATTACTCCAGTGACTTTTACCTCTTTTTTATCCAACTTTATTACCACTTGGTTAGAGGGTTGATCATTGATTCCTAGCCTTTGAGCTATTGCTAATGGCATCACATTACATGAAGCTCCTGAATCAATAAGATGCTTGTGAAGATTCTTTCCATATATCCTTATGCTCAGCAAAAAGGGAGGTACCTCAACTTTATCCTTGAACATAGTGGGCATTACTTCTGCAGCATTTACTTGTTGCAACACCATCTTTTGAGGGACATTATTTATATTATGCGAAACCTTTGTATTATCGAATGTCTTCATGAGTGCTTCTCTTTGTTGTGGACAATTTTGCAACATGTCAAACATGGACATCTTGGATTTCATTTTCTTTAGATCTTCAATCGCATTATTCTTTTCAGTAGACCAAGCAAGGTTCTTCAGTATTGTTGGTATGTTTACTTGATTCTGATACTGTTGTCCTCCTTGGGCTGGCCTTACTGGTGGTGGATTGTTGTTTGCTCTAGGATCAGGTGGAGTTGGTTGCGAATTAGGAGGAATTCCATATTTCAAGGGATCCTTTTTGTTTCTAAGATTATATGTATTTCGATTATCATTCTGAAAGGAAAACATCTCATCATGTTGAAGATCGGGTTCTTGACTGAAAGGGAATGAGAATTCTCCACTTGATTGTTGTTCCACTTGTACATTCTGTGTAGAATCATAAGATTCCAATAGCATTGCATTGAATTGAATAGGAGGAGGATTATCATTCACTTTTAGATTTTGATTCACATCTTGATTACCATTATAGTACACACCATCGTTGCTAGGCATATTTTGGCCATCATCATACTAATCAATATCAGCATACTGAATGTTGTTGTTATCAGCAGGAATGCTTCCACTATTGGGTCGAGTGTTCCATTGTCAATTTTGTCTTTGGAAGCCATTGTTGCAATCAAAAGGATTGATGTTGTTTCCTCTGACATTGTTTCCTGCATTGTTGTTACTATTGTTGTTGAAGTTCCTGTTGTAATTCTGACCAAAATTGTTGTTGCAGGGGCCAACATTATTTCTTTGGAGGTTGTTATTTTATCCTTGTGACAATGTAGGACAAGTCAAATTGTTTTTCATTTATGACATGGTCTTCTTCATTTGACCAACTTCTGAAAGGAGATTGTTATTTGCTTCCATAGGAACTATTGCTTTTTGTTCAAAGAAGGCTATTTTTGGGGGCTCATACCTTAGATATGTTATCACTTGAGTTTGTGGAGCAGGTGCCTACTGCAATGGAACTGGGTTCATAGGTATGAACTGACTAGGCAGGGTGGGTGCTCCCATAGGAATTTTTGGCATTGTAGGGATTGTTTGTGTAGGAAGCATCATTCCTCCTCCATTAGGATTAGCTTGCTTTGTGAACGTGATTGCTTTTGCAAAGACTATGTCCAAAGTGTCAATATTTGTTGCAAGAAGTCTTCTCAGAAAGATTGTAGTAAGAGGATCCATAGCATTGAAATAAACTTGGATGGTGGCTTCAACCGGTATTGTGTATGGTGTTTCCAACTTGTGGTAGGCCATATGAAAGCGATGATTGAAACATGAAACTATCTCAGCTAGGTCCCTTTTAATTGATATGAATTGTTGATGTATCACTGTTGGATTGATGAATATTTTGAATTGTTCCAAAAATAATTTTTCAAAAGTGTCCCAGTCTCCAATACATCCTGGTGGTAGGTTCACATACCAATTCAAGGCAATTTCCCCCAAAGAGTAGGGAAATAAATGAAGAACCAAATCTTCATTAGCAATTTGCTTCCAGTTGCGAATCTCCTTAAAAACCTTGGCATGATATTTGGTGGTTCTTATCTCTTCATAAATAAACCTTGGAAAAAATTTCTTAGGCTTCTTAGGGAGGTTATGTAGGGAACCTTTCAAGCTAAGGGGTGAATTAATTGCGTTTGTAGAAAAGGCCATTGGAGGATTTTGTGGACCCAAAGGTGGCTGGGATGGTGATGGGAGTGTTGGAATATGTGGAGGTCCACCTGGGGGTTGAATGGGTGGTGGAGTAGAAGAAGATGACAAAATGTCGAATGGAAGAAGTTGAATTCAGGGTATTCCTCTGTCACTATATGGCTTAAAAAAATGAGTAAGCTCTATAAATTCTTGGGCACTTGGTGAAGATCTTAACACTGACTAGAATGGGGATCTTGGATCAATATCATCTAGCTTGTATCAATTCTGGAAAAAGTGCACCTCTGCAGAAGTACACTTCCTCACTTCTACCAAAGTTTGCGCACCATAGAGATCTGCAGAGCTATAGATCTACGGAGCATGGAGCTACGGACTTGCTGATCTATAGACCTGTGGACCTGCAGACCTACGTACCTACAAATCTATGGACCTACATACCTATGGACCCGTGGACCTAAATTTTTAAAAAATTTAGAAGTGATTTCTTAACTTTTATGGAGTGCAGATTATTGCAAGGGTACAAAATTTTCAAAACTTTATCAAATCTTTCTTGTTCCCAATAGTAGGTTCTTTGTATTGGCCCTCCTTCTAGTGCCACTTTTGTTGGGCATTTGTTTTGCACGAGGTCAATAGAAGGAATCCATAGTGTAATTCCAATCTTGAAAAGAATTTTTTTTTAAGAATCCACTCCAAGGTCTAGTGTTTGTCTTGTGACGTACCAAAATCTATTCAGTAGAAGATAAATGTGAGTGTTCACAAGGAGGCCTGTGCTAGTTCTAAAAAACTCATTTAGCTTGGAATCCAAGTAAAATCTGTTGCTGTCTCAAAATATCACACCAAAAAAACAATATTTTTTATTTATTTTTAATGAATGAAATTCTAACAATATAGCTACTATGAGGTCCTATTCTAACAGTGGGTTAGTGAAGAAAATAATGAAACTAAAAGCAAATAACATGAAATCAAATAACATGAAATTTAAATTCCTAAATGAACATAAGCCACAAAACACAACTTGCTATGAGTTAAACCTTTGAAGAAATTGGTAGGAAACCAATGAAAATAGGAGCAACGCTTCCTAGAATCCATTGATGCAATCATCGGTGAAAATGTTTTACAAATCAAATGATGTTTCACTTTTAATCAAATCACAAGGCCACAAAAAGTGCTCTCATGCGAAACAAAAAGCTATGCAGACACAATCAGGTGATCTCTTCTCAAGCTCATTACGTCAATGAAATTCATATATCTGTAGCAAAAACCAGAACTAAAAGATCATAAACCCAGGAACAACACAATAAACCTTTGGCTTAATAAAAATCTCATGAATAAAATCCACAAAAAAATGACACATTCAGGCAAGAATAACTACACTCTGAATGTAATGCCCCGCCAAGGGATCCAAAGAATTGACTTAGAATTTTACTAAGTTTGGTAGCATTTTTTTTAAACATGAAAGTAAATACCACATAAAACTTATGCACAATAACGGAAGCAATAGCAATGTCCATCTGAAAGTAAACATATCATACGTAATAGATTACATTCTTTAAGATCCCTTAATGTGGAATAACATCTAAAAACATCTAACATTCATGAATCCATCTAGTACAACATCCACATGAAATAATAATGATCAGTCAAATGTTTATACATTATATTTCAAATGCTTAATCACCCACTATACATGTCACAGGGTATGATAAGCTCAAAAGAATATACATATGTAAAATATGATACATCATCCTATTCTAATCTATGATACATCAAAGTAAAGATAATCACATAATACATCATCATAGAAGACATATGCAACCATCATAAAGATCAAACATAATAAACTAAGTGCATGGTTCCTTCCAACCATTAATAGCATCATTAGACCATCGTGGATCCTAGCCATCCCTTTGTGCATAACATTCCAAATCACTGAAGAGATCATTGGTATTAACATAGTAGGAATGTCACTCCTAACAAATACTATATCATCTGCAGAAAGTAATCTAACATGCAAACATAAACATAAGATAACATCATCTAAGATATGCTAATCACCAATGAAAGGATACATATCCACCATCATGAAGGATGCATCAGCCACGATGTCTCAATGAATCTCAAATGATAAGAGTGCAAAATACACTACCACCTGACCGCGTGGTACCTAAGTGGTCGACTCCCACCATGCTGAGGAGGTAATCTCAAGTCCCAAACAGGCTATCCAAAACACATAGCACAAATCTCATAAGTCCAAGAATCCTAAAAGTATACTAACTCAAAGGTTCCAAACACAAAATTTGACATCTAATCCCCAGAGGCACTCAATGACATGTAGGAACCTACTATGCAAGCGGGAAAGTGTCATCGCATTTATCATGTACAAGTTACCCTAGTAGTTAGCTAAACTCCACGGGTCCATACTGATCTGATGCAACCACTAGTATCCTCTCATACTGACGAGGCATACTACGGAATGCAAGATCACAACCATGCATTCTCACTACTCCCATCCTAGCCTGTACAAGCACTCAAGGAATGGGCGAGAACAAAACTCTTATCTTTTTAGGTTCATTCAATTAGTATTAGGTGTGAATGTTATCACTTATTAATCCAACTTACAATGAGTTATCCTGGCAGCCTCTTAGGGCCCCGACCCCCATTGCAAGCCACTTCCCGACACTACATGTAGATATCCTACCCTAAGCTCATGGAATCATAAATCTCAAAAATCACAAAAGATAATCCATAATAAAATCATCAAATATGCATAAAAGCATCAAATCTCCATGAGAAAACATCCATAGAAAATCATGAACAGAACAGCTCTCTATTGGCAACTGAAGTATCACTGATAATTAAAGTATCCAATGGTTCTCAATAACCAAAATATATCTCATCATACTGATCGAAGACTCCAAAAATGGTTGAGTCAACATGTCACAACATGACATCATCAAGAATAAATCTACATTACAGTCCCATCATGGTGACTAGAAAATAACCAAGGATAATTTATTGATGACCAAAAATAATGGTTATGTCAAGTGTCTCATACATAAGAATCTCAACTATAAAAATAAGTGATCACATCTAATACATAGAGCATTCCATCACATAACCATGGTTGGGTTTATAAAGATCAAGAGTAAAACATCACAATGACATCACAATCACATAACTCCCAAGCCTCTGGTAGACGTCCTATAACTGGTCAACACTAGTCAACCCAAAACCCAAAACAATAACATAAAGAATACACAATGCAAACAAACATTTTGGTTTTGCTAAGTTTACAAACTTGAATGTAAAAGTCTCAGTTTATGTTTGGAAGTATAGAGAATGAATTGGAGGAACATTTGTATGTTTTGGATGAATACAAGTATTCTTTAAAATCCATCTTTCAATTATAATCTTTGATTGAAAATGTTCCCCACCAAACTAACAATTAAATTTCATATACTTAATAAAACAATTAATTTAAATCATTATAAAAAGAATGAACCTTTGATATAAATCATTTATTAGTTATACAATTATAAACAAAATATTTTTAATCATATTTACATATTATATATATACTTATATATATATATTTATATTTAAATATATATATATATATAAATACATATATAAATATATAAATTATTATTACATTAAACAAAATCGAATTGAAAAATTTGATTAATACCATTTAACACATATAAAATTTTAATAACAATTAAAAATGATTACATATGGAAAATGTAATAAATGCATGCATATAACATAACAATCGCCGGTACGCAGGACCCTGCGGTCGCAAGGCTTGCGATGTCAGTGGTACTGCATACCCCATCCATCACAATACTTGCGATAGCGGTACACTATGACCGCTGTGGGGGCCCGGGTCTCATCACCCCTACTTAATGCATAAAATGTATTATATATTTTTTAAAATCACTTACGCGATTTCCATTCGGATTTTGCGATTTAGTTTTAACATTTCTTAAACCGTTTTTAACTAAGGATATATTATTCGATTTCTTAATAAATATATATAAAGATATATGTATACATATATCGATGTATATATATATATATACATGCAAGAAAAACAACATCACAACATATAAACATCTATACATAAAAATATATATAAATTTCAATCTTCAAAATTTTCATATAAACCATTGATCTCAAAAATTTTCCAATAATTAATCTAATGGGTTTGAGTATGAATCTCAACCCTAGCCCCATGTTCTTTTTAGATCTATGCATATAAAACTCTCAAATAAATTTATCCACCCATATTGAGAATGCATACAATAAAAATAGGAAATATCCTCAGAAGACATATGGAAGACACAAAGAAGACAGGGAATGCAAGATGCGGAAATAGCATAAGTATAATCACAAGAATCTACCCAAATTCTGATGCTAATTCACTCTTCCTTAGAGAGCCCGTAGAGCAAGCTCTCTTCTTCAGAGTTCTTGAATCCTCCAATGCTCCAATTGCACTCCAAACGCTATGTCTAAGCTTCTAAAAATACCTGAATATAAAGAACTCTCAGGAAAAATCTAGAATGCTTCTAGAAACAGCTAGAAGGTGTCACCAACTAAGCATGGGTCTTTTCCAACCTTCTAGATGAGCCATAGGGTTGTAGACACCATGTGCTTAATTGATGCACTAACCTCTGCATTGTTGACACATGAGAGATAGAAAAGTGCGTTAACTCTCATGCAAGCTTACAACTCCAATTCACTTTCTATAAAATTTCTATTTAAATCATTATAACTTTCATTTTAATTTTTATAACTTTTATTATTATTATTTATTTATTACTTTATTATTATTTTATTATTATTATTAATTTCAATTTCTAATTTTCTTTTATTTAATTTTTTTTCCTCAATTAATTCTTATTTAATTAATAATCAAAATATCAAAGATCATGATATTTTATATTAATTTTCTCAAATAATTAATTTATTAATTAAATCTATTTATTACGACATAATTAATAGAAAATTCACCATAGACCTCCAAGATAAAATATGAAAACCCATCATAGAGCAATTCACACAAAATCAATCTAAAGGGTTAAAAATCATGAATTATGTCATCTGACACATTCGGTGGGTAAAATATCCAGATACTTGTCCTATCTCACTATGACAATTGGCTTAAAGGTTTGGGATTTGGACTTGAGAATTTATCTCCCTTCTCTTATCATTGAGATAGTATAATAGGGTAAGCTCATCCTGGCAATTCAGGGAAGTCGATACCCAGTACTTGCAACCTACAAAAAAACCATGCATGTACATACAATATATATAATGCTAAGCTAAATAGACAATGGTAGGAAGTCGTGCATCATGTAGATCCTAACTAAGCACGTGACTACGACTCCCTTCCTTAGCCACATCAGAAACACCATACAATAAGAAAACACGCACACCATACACATGCAAGTATGTGGTAAGTATCCATAATAAAACACATAAGATAATAAACCATCCAACTAATCATCAACAATAACTGAAAATAATATAATGATCATCATGTATGCATGAAATGTAAAGTCTAAATGATTTCATCATATAACCACTGAATCCATAGCATAATGTTTGATAGTGTCAAAAAAATACCACTAATCCATCAACATGAAACTAGTCCATCATAGTCTGATAATAATAGCAACAATATGTCCAAAAAATATTTGAACGAGGGTAGGCACTACATCCACCCCCCCTTGGGTTAGGCTTACTCCTGGAAGCTTACAAATAAGTAGGGATATAACTCCCATAATCTAGCTGCATCCTCTCATGTAGCTGAAGAATCATCAGTAGGGTCCCATTGGACCCTTACCTGCTCAATGGTTCGACCCCTAAGGATCAACTTTTGCTACTCCAGAATATGAATTGGGTCCAAAGCCAGCTGCCCGTCCTCTACCTACAATGCATTCCAATCAAGAACATGTACAATATTAGGAATATACTATCGAAGTAATGCAACATGGAAAACATCATGAATGTGAGTTAGGTTGGGCAGTAAGCAACTAGGCCAATCCTCTCTAGAATCTCAAATGGTCCCACAAAGCGAGGTGCTAGCTTAGAACCCTTTCTATATCAGATCAAACTCTTTTGCAGACGTACTCTCAAGAAAACCTTATCACCCACAACAAACTTCTTATCAGTCCTATGAGCATCAACATACTTCTTCTACCTATCTTGTGTCGTAGTCAAATGCTCATAGATATGCACTAGCTGTTGCTCCATATCACAAATCATCTCAGGACCCAACAAGATACGATCATCAAGGCTGTCCATACTCAATGGTGTATGACAAGGATGTCCATATAATGCTTGAAATGGTGCCATGCCAATAGAACTATGATACCTGTTGTTGTAAGAAAACTCCACCAAGTAGAGATAGTCCTCCCAATGTGTTTGCCTATCCATCACATACATCTGTAACATATCCTCCAAAACTTGATTCACCCTCTCTGTCTGGCCATCAATCTCTGGATGATATGCCGAACTGAAGTTTAACTACACTCCAAGCTGATGCTGCAATAATGTCACGAATGCAGATGTGAATACAGGATCCCTGTCAAAAATTATCTTCCTAGGAATACCATGTAATCTCACAATGTCATGCATGAAGACATTGGCTACAAAAACTACTGTGTAGGAAGACCTAATCGGTGAAAAATGTGCCACCTTAGTCAACCAATCAATGGTGACCATGATAGCATCATGACGTCGAACAGTCATAGGTAATCCTACTATGAAATCCATGGAGATGATATCCCATTTCCAAGAAGGAATGAGATTTGGCAGCAAAAGTCTAGTCGGGTGTTGATGTTCTGCCTTAACTCTCTAACACTCAAGGCACCTAGCCACAAAATAAGCAATATCTCGCTTCATCCCAGATCAAAATAACAAATTTCTCAAATCAGCATGCATCTTCTTGAGACTTTGATGTGCTGAGTAAGGTGTACGATGGGCTTCTGCCACTATCAAGGTGCGAAGCTCATCAAGAAATGGCACATAAATCCTCCCCAGATGTCTTAAAAGACCATCTAATTCTCGAACATAACCTGCAAACCTACCTTCCAAAGGTCTTTCTAAATCTATCTCTCTGCACACTTCCTAATACCATGAATTCGTAGGAAGTACCGTAAGAATTCGACTCCTCAAATCCACACTAAGGGTCATTGATGATACCACATGTCTCTTGTGATTCAAAGCATCCACCACCACATTCTCCTTACCCTAAATGTACTTAACCTCAAAATCATACTTGCATAGAAACTCCATCCATCACCTCTGGCGAGCATTCAAATTAGGCTGAATAAAAATGTACTGAATACTATGATGATCAATGTGTAGCTCAAATCTATGCCCCAACAAGAAATCTCTCCATCTTATCCAAGCATGAACTACTACTGCTAACTCAAGATCATGTGTAGGATAATTTAACTCATGATCCTTGAGCTTGCTTAATTCATATGCAATCACCCATCCATTCTGCATCAACACTGCCCTAATTCCTTCAAGAGAGGCATCTGTACACACCATGAAATCACCTTTTGAATCAGGTACAGCTAGAATTGGTGCACTGGTCAAAAGCTCCTTGAGCTTCTGAAAAGCTTTCTCACATTTCTCTGTCCACATGAACTTCTTTCCTTTCCTCTAAAGAGAAGTGATAGGATGTACTATCCTAGAGAAGTTATGGTCAAATCTATGATAATAACTAGCTAAACCCATGAAACTATGAATCTCTGACACAGTAGTCAGTGCCGGCCAATCTATTATCACCTGAATCTTTGCAGGATCTACTTAAATACCATCACCTAAAATAACATGCCCTAAATATTGAATCTCCGATTTGAAGAATTCACACTTAGCTACATTAGCATAAAGCTAATTGTCTCTCAAACACTGTAATACCAACCGTAGGTGTTCCTCATGCTCCTTCTGAGTCTTAGAATATATCAATATGTCATTAAGAAACATGAGTACAAACTTGTCCAGATAAGATCGAAACACACCATTCATCAAACTCATAAAAATTGATGGAGCATTAGTCAACCCAAAAGGTACCACTGTGAACTCATAATGCCCATAGCAAGTTCAAAAAGTGATCTTGTGAATATCAGCTTCCTTAATGCGAAGCTGGTGGTATCTTGACTTAAGTTCAATCTTGGAGAATACTGTAGCTCCCTTGATCTGATCGAATAAGTCATCAATCCTAGGCAAAGGATATCTATTCTTAATAGTCACCTTATTCAACTGTCTGTAGTCAATAAAAAGGGGCAAAGAATCATCTTTCTTCTTCACAAAGAGCATTGGAGCTCCCCATGGTGATACACTAGGTCAAATGCTCCCTTTGGCTAGAAGTTCCTCTAGCTGAAGATGTAGCTCACCCAATTCCTATGTAGTCATGCGATAAGGAGCTTTAGAGATAGGCTCCACTTGAAGAATCAGATCAATACTAAAGTCAATATCCCTCTTTGGAGGCATGCCTGGAATCTCACTTGGGAAGACATCTACGTACTCCTGCAAAATCAGGTGATCTAAAGTCTTCCTCATAGGATCTTCCTCATCAAGATCATTTACCATGACAACAAATATCTAGCATCCCTTACAAAAACTTTGCTTCAATTGCATAGCAGAAATCATCTGTAGAGATATAGGCCTTGGTATCCCAACTATCTGCACATCATTCCCTTGGTCATCTTGGCACAAAATAATCTTCTTCCTGCAATCTATACTGGCTCTATGAGATCCGAGCTAGTCCATGCCTAAAACCACATCATAGGAACCAAGGGGTATGACTCGAAGATCCACTACAGCATCAAAGCTTCCTAAGCTAAGCCCACACTTATGAACTATAGAGTTTGTGGAGACCTTCATACCTGAGGCTAGTTCCACTTGCCAACCATGATCTTGCTTCACCGCATCTAGCTTACACTTAGAAACTATAGATGGTGAAATAAATGAATCTGTAGCTCCTAAATCAAACAATACTGAAAGAGATATACCTCAAATAGCACCTGTGGTCTCAACTAATGTACCCTGATGATCTGCCTAATGCTGATCAATTGCTGCAAAAACTCGATGAGCTCTACCTGCATCACCAACTGTAGGCTCTAAAACTGTAGGTCTAGGGCCTGAAAACTGAGGTGCTCTCTCAGGACACTGAGCTGCATAATGTCCAATCTTCCTACATGGAAAACATTCTTTATTTCTGCCAGATCCTCTTCCTATAGGTGGTACATTTGATTACTGATGACTGTTCCTACTAAAAAAAGACTGGCTACTCTGAGCTGGTTGATTGGACTGATTCTGTTCATTGCATTGAGCATTGCGGTTGGTCTTGGTGTTAGACCCTTTGCCACCACCTTGAGCTTGAGAATTCAATCCCTTCTACTGTTGTGTCTACTGAGACTGCTACTAATATTGTTTCCCCTTAGAGAAAGAAAACTTCTTGTTGCCACTTGAATTGTAGTTGCCTTTAGATCATGATGCTGTTGGTGCTCCTACAAAACCACCTTGACTAAGGTTGACACTTTTCTCAACAAGGATAGCTCGATGTACCGCATCCTTGAGGGTTTTTGGCTCAAATACCTTAACTCCCCCAATTATATGGTTATTCAACACCCTAATAAAGTGTTGTGTCAATTGAGCTGAATTTTCATTGAACCCTAAGAAAGACACGAGCTCATAAAACTTATGCACATACTCAGTCATTGACAAAGTATACTATCTAAGATTATGAAATTCATCAGGCCTCTTCTATTTCCATTCCTCTGGTAGGAATCATTCACAGAAACTCTCTAAGAATAGTTCCCACGTGAAACTGCTCATATCGATTCCCAGCTTCTTCTCCTCAATTGTCCACCAAGTGGCCCCAAAATTCTCTAAATTAGTGATCGCAAATCTTTCCTTAACATTGATGTCGAACTCCTGCATGGAAAAAATCCTATCGAGGGAAATAAGCCATTGCTCAACCACATAACTAGAACCTTGCCCATTGAAAGGCTTAACCTTGGATCTTGAAACATCCTTCATGGGCATATGCACCGAGTTGTGGTGCCAAAAAGATGACAAGGTTTTTTTTTTTTTCCTAATTTTTAATAGTGTGTATGCGCTATAGCACATATGTACTATAGTGCATGCGTGCTATTCTGATATCAAAAAAGTTATATGATGGGTTGCAGACCTGCGGCCCATTAGTTTCATTTTGCTTTTTAGCTCTCCAACAGCGCGTACGTAGGTTTGATAGCAAAAATTCACCACCATTTGCCAAAATGCCTCCTCATCGACGAAATCCAAGACAACAAGCACACCGATGACAATGAGGTAAGTGATATAAACTTAACTTTGCATTGTTTAATATGTTTTCCATATTTTTTTATTGGTTTTTGATATTATTTTTTAGGGTTTTTACAAATTTTATTTAGATTTTTTTATTTAGTTGGATTTCAATTGATTTTTTTATCAGGAAATGTCCATAATGAACTGAAAAATCCACAAAACCCTCATGAACCTCAAAATCAAAACCCTCCTCAGGAAGGACAACAAATTCCACAACTCAAACCAATTGCAAGACCTCCACCAGGCACATAAGAAAATATAAGAAATGAAATACAGAGAGGCAAAACTGAATTAGAAAGACTCATTTCTCAGTTGAAAGAATCCGGACAAACCAATCCAATGAGGGCTCAATTGGCATCATCCCTCGAATCCATTAACACTCAGATAGCCTCAGTTAGTGGTTAGTTAGATATTTGGCGGGCTAAGAGGGATGAACAAAAAAGATTTTATGCAAATAAATTGTCATATGAAGATGTTAAAAAAAAAGTAATATCAAAAGGTAGTATATGTACATTATTTAGAAAACTCGATGAGCCAAATACTGTTAGAGAGGGTACTAAATAGTTCCCCATCCATTGGTGTATACATGATTCTATTAGAAATAATTTTTGGGATAGATGGTGGATGGTTTTTGATGCCCCTCCTTGCAAAAATCACAAGGTCCCCATGTATTTTTTGAAGAAATTATATTTTGATTTTGTCCTTGGGGAGATCCCCAATTATTGTGATATGTTAGACTCCCAGGGTAGAGGTGGGGGGTCATCATTTGAGAGGCCAGGAGCACGTCGTGACCCTAATGTAGTTAGGGCACCTGTGGTCTATCCACACCATGAGCATGTGATTATTCCTTCAGTTGTGAGGGAACATGTAGAGGCCATCACTCTAGGGACCATTAATTCTTTGATGCAGACCCTCATGCATTCCATGAGCCCATTAGTTGAGGGGGAGCCTTCTATGTGTCGTGGTCACATGTGCACTTCATGTGGATCCCTATGCACATTTGGCACTCATATCGAAGATGTTGCAGATGATGGGCTTGTCACCGATGAGTTCCTGAATGAGACATTTGGCATTGACACATAGGTAAATTACTAATTTGATCACATTTCATGTGTATAGTGAATGATTAATTAATTAGCATTTATTGACATTGTTCAAAATTTAGGGTCAAAGTGTCGTTGGGCCTAGCAGCGATCCTCCAGGCCCATTTTTTGTCCCTTTGACGAGTGCTGAGGTATGTATCAATTTAATCATTTTAATTAATACATCTACTTATTACATAATCGTATTAAGGATTGACAAAAAAAATTATGCATGTGCATCAGTTCTCCATAGGACCCTCAACCTTTACCACAGACACAGAGCAGATACATCATACGAGCTTTGCATAGGTACAATTATTTCATGTTAATTTAATTCATTTGATTATATTTATTCCATGTTTCATGTTAGATATAACATGTATTGTATGACATGCATCTCATAATGTCAGACACACCTCCTCATCTGCGACAGTCTGTTGATAGTGGAGTGGCCACAGTTGTGGCTAGCTCACAGCCACTGACAGAGGTATGAAAGAATTTTTTTCATTTTAGTTCTTGTTTATAATAGTTAATCTCAAAATTTCTAATGTTATTTATAAGTGATTATATTTATTGAATTGTTGTAGGGTCTTGTCACGCCTGATCATCCACGAGCATTTGAGGTGGACTTACAGAGTGACTATTTGTTGGCAATAAGAAAATAATTGATTTTGTGTGTAGATATATTTGATTTCAATGTATAATAAATATTGATTCATATCTACTTTCTTTGTATTAATTGGAGCTAGAGAAGAGCCTCAACAAGAGGTCAAGCGAGCGTGTTAGGAGGGCCTCGTCATCTCCACTGTCTCCCTCCACACGACAACAGACGATGTCGAGAGACTTGTTTCCTTCCCCTTGTGGAAAGGAAAAGATGTAGTTGAGATATTCGATACATATATATAGAGACTTGTTTCCTTCCCCATGGATATATATAGGCATCAGAGAGACATATTTGACATACATTTGATGTACATATGACATTCTATATTTGATGTATGACATTATTGGTTAATATATGATATGTTTGTTCATATACGACACTATTGGTTATCATAATATATTATGTGTTTGTTAATGTATATTACATTATTGGTTATCATTTTATATTATATTTTTGTTCATGTATGACGTTAAATTAGATATGTTCATGTATGACATTAAATTAGATATGTGCATGTATGAAATTAAATTCAATTGCTAGAGAGTTGCCATTATGTCTACGAACTAGTAGATGTTATTTTTTGCTTTATTAGTATTTCTCAAAAACTGCAAAGAAGTTGTTTCTAGTTTAAAAAATATTGTTTGTTAATACTAAAGGCTAAAGGCTAATCATGTTTAATACTTACAATTCTTTTTTTTTATCTAATAATTTTAAAAAGATTGTACAAGTGTTTTCAAAGAGAAACACTTGTCACTAACATCATAAGAAGGAATATCCAAGGAGAATTACCACTGATCCCCCACCACCAAATTCAAGAGAAAAAAAATCCCCTACTAAAGAGATAGTAACAATGATCATCCCTAGTCTCTCCCTTATCAAAAAATGATTACCATCAAAATTTTCATTTCCAATTGTCTCATGTGCGTTGAAGCGATAGTAACATTTTCACTCTCTTACCTAATGTCTCCCATTTATGAAACTCCTAGGGAAGGGCAAGGCCATCTTCTTAGTACTTCAAAATACAATGAGTTCAATTTTTTCCAATATTGATAATCATTGATTTAAAGTATAGTCAAAGTATTGATGGCCCATAGGAACTCAACCTTTGAACATCCCATCTATAAATGACCTCATAAAGAAAGTTCAATAAACCTACATGAAATAGTGAAACAAAAGTTTCATACTTGTGAAGATGATTAGACTGCAGGTCATCAATATGTCTCAAATCTATATTCAGTTCTTTTACTATGCATATAAATGGATTGTTATATAAAAGACTTATATCCACCAGATAAATAATCATTTTCTTACTATGCTATCCTTATCCTTGGCTAATCTCTAGTCTCTACAACATAGTCCTATAGGAACTAGAATCTCATCCATATCTCGCACGAGCTTCGAGATATGCCTCGTCAAAGATTGCAGCCCTCTGGCATTTAGTGACCCTTAGGGACATTTCGGTTGAGCATGCTTGAGAATGTTTGAGCACTAAAGCAGACAAGATGAGGTTGGGGATAGGGTTTACCCAGCCACCCAAAGCTAATGGAGTAGACAGTTTGATCCCACAATGAAAGATGAGAGAGATTTGGCAGTTGGCAACTTTGTACTGGCCAACACTGTAAGTTTCAACATTACCCAAGATGGCATTGTAGAATGAAAATGGAATGTGATCTCCAAAAAGAAAGAGAGGTTATTGTAGGTCTCTACAACATGGTCCAATAAGAACTAGAATCTCATCCATATCTCGCATGAGCTTTGAGATATGCCCCGTCAAATATTGCAGCCCTGTGGCATTTAGGGACCCTTAGGGACATTCCAGTTGAGTGTGCCTGAGAATTTTTGAGCACTAAAGGGGACAAGATGAGGTTGGGGATAGGGTTTAATCAGCCACTTAGAGCTAATAGAGCAGAAAATTTGATCCCATGATGAAAGATGAGAGAGATTTGGCAGTTGGCAACTTTGTACTGGCCAACACTGCAAGTTTCAACATCACCCGAGATGGCATTGTAGAATGAAAATGAAATGCAATCTCCAAAAAGTGAGAGAGGTTATTGTAGATCTATACAACACGATCCTATAGGAACTAGAATCTCATCCATATCTCACACGAGCTCTAAGATATGCCTCATCAAAGATTGTAGCCTTGTGGAATTTAGTGACCCTTAGGGACATTCCAATTCAGCATGCCTGAGAATGTTCAAGCACTGAAGGGGACAAGATGAGGTTCGGGATAGGGTTTACCTAGCCACCCAAAGCTAATGGAGAAAAAATTTTGATCCCATGATGAAAGATGAGAGAGATTTGGCAGTTGGCAACTTTGTACTGGCCAACACTGCAAGTTTCAACATCACCTGAGATGGCATTGTAGAATGAAAATGGGATGTGATCTCTAAAAAGTGAGAGAGGTTATTGTAGGTCTCTGAAACATGATCTTGTAAGAACTAGAATCTCATTCATATCTTGCACGAGCTCCGAGATATGCCCCATCAAAAATTGCAGCCCTATGGGATTTAGTAACCCTTAGGGACATTCCAGTTCAGCATGCTTGAGAATGTTTGAGCACTGAAGGGGACAAGATGAGGTTGGGGATAGGGTTTACCCAGCCACCCAAAGCTAATGGAGCAAACAGTTTGATCCCATGACGAAAGATGAGAGAGATTTGGCAGTTGGCAACTTTGTACTGGCCAATACTGCAAGTTTCAACATCACCCGAGATGGCATTATAGAATGAAAATGGAATGTGATCTCCAAAAAGTGAGAGAGGTTATTGTAGGTCTCTACAACATAGTCCTGTAGGAACTAGAATCTCATCCATATCTTGCACGAGCTCCGAGATATGCCCCGTCAAAGATTGTAGCCTTGTGGGATTTAGTGACCCTTAGGGACATTCCAGTTCAGCGTGCCTGAGAACGTTTGAGCATTGAAGGGGACAAGATGAGGTTAGGGATAGAGTTTACCTAGCCACCAGGAGCTAATGGAGGAGACAGTTTGATCTCATGACGAAAGATGAGAGGGATTTGGTAGTTGGCAACTTTGTACTGGCCAACATTGCAAGTTTCAACATCAGCCAAGATGGCATTGTATAATGAAAATGTAATGTGATCTACAAAAAGTGAGAGAGGTTATTGTAGGTCTCTGCAACACAGTCCTATAGGAATTGGTATCTCATCCATATCTTGCACGATCTTCGAGATATGCCCCATCAAAGATTGCACCCCTGTGGGATTTAGTGACCCTTAGGGACATTCCGGTTCAGTGTGCATGAGAATGTTCAAGCACTGAAGGGGACAAGACAAGGTTGGGGATAGGGTTTACCTAGCCACCTGGAGCTAATGGAGCAGACAGTTTGATCCCATGACGAAAGATGAGAGAGATTTGGCAGTTGGCAACTTTGTACTGGCCAACACTGCAAGTTTCAACATCACCCGAGATGGCATTGTAGAATAAAAATGGAATGCAATCTCCGAAAAGAGAGAGAAGTTATTGCAGGTCTTTGTAACATGGTCTTGTAGGAACTAGAATCTCATCCATATCTCACATGAGCTCTAAGATATGCCCCATCAAAGATTGCAACCCTATAACATTTAGTGACCCTTAGGGACATTCCAGTTCAGCATGCTTCAAAACGTTTGAGCATTGGAGGGGACAAGAAGAGGTTGGGGATAGGGTTTACCTAGCCACTCAGAGCTAATGGAGCAGATAGTTTGATCCCATGATGAAAGATGAGAGAGATTTAGCAGTTGGCAACTTTGTACTGGCCAACACTGCAAGTTTCAACATCACCCGAGATGGCATTGTAGAATGAAAATAGAATCCGATCTCCAAAAAGTGAGAGAGATTATTGTAGGTCTCTATGATATGGTCCTATAGGAATTGGAATCTCATCCATATCTTGCAAGAGCTCTGAGATATGCCCCATCAAAGATTGCAGCCTTGTGGGATTTAGTGACCCTTAAGGACATTTTGGTTCAGCATGCCTGAGAATGTTCAAGCACTGAAGGGGATAAGATGAGGTTGGGGATAAGATTTACTCAGCCACTCAGAGCTAATGGAGTAGACAGTTTGATCCCACGACGAAAGATGAGAGAGATTTGGTAGTTGGCAACTTTGTACTGGCCAATACTGCAAGTTTCAACATCACCCGAGATGGCGTTGTAGAATGAAAATATAATGCAATCTCCAAAAAGTGAGAGAGATTATTGTAGGTCTCTACAACATGGTCCTATAGGAACTGGAATCTCATCCATATCTTGCACGAGCTCTGAGATATGCCCCGTCAATGATTGTAGCCTTGTGGGATTTAGTGACCCTTAGGGACATTCCGATTCAGCGTGCCTGAGAATGTTTGAGCACTAAAGGGGACAAGATTAGGTTGGGGATAGGGTTTACCTGGCCACATGGAGCTAATGGTGTAGACAGTTTGATCCCATGACAAAAGATGAGAGAGATTTGGTAGTTGGCAACTTTGTACTGGCCAACACTGCAAGTTTCAACATCACCTGAGATGGCGTTGTAGAATGACAATGGAATACGCTCTCCAAAAAGTGAGAGAGGTTATTGTAGGTCTCTACAACATGGTCTTGTAGGAATGGGAACCTCATCCATATCTTGCACGAGCTTTGAGATATGCTCCACCAAAGATATTTGAATTCACAGAGTTTAATGAGAATATTGTTGAGGCTTGCTTTACTTTTCTATGTTAAGTTTGGCTTTCAATTTTGGTTTCCCTACTTATCTATGTGAAAATTACACTTTCATAAGTAACATGGATGCAATAATACTAAATTAAATATAGGTCCATGGTTCTAGAACGTTCACATAGCTTCTCTTCAACTATGGATCTTGTAAGCAGTGTACCATGACTATTGGTGTTGTGAGAATATACAAAGCATATATATTGTTTGACCAAATGTCTTCAATGAACATGAACTATATGGAAGAAGAGAAGACATGTTGCAAAGTCTTTGAAAATTTTCTTCAAGAAATCTAAGGAGCCATGGGTGATTCATCCAAATTATTTGGTAAAATAAGAGGAGGAATGAATCAACCTTAATGATAGAGGTAAATGTTGAATAATATTTATTTAATCACATTGTTTGAAAAAAATTTAATGACCTTTAAATACAATTGAAAGAAATGGAATTGATCTCCCTTACTCATGTAGATGAATAAAATTGGAATTTAAAAAAGAGAGGGACATCCACCATAAAACCATGCAATCATGCACTTCTTGATGGGAGTATCATAAGTTCATTATTAGATGGATATGCCAAATGTGGAAGAATTAAAAGGAAAATATGTTGATTGATTGAATACAAGCATCAAACCAATGTGATAACAAAAAATCAAAGTTGATTCCATAAGGTCTAACAATATCATATAATTCATTTATCAATAATTTGAAACATCATAAGCATATGTCTAATAATGTCATACATGAAATATATGTAAAAAAATGACATACATAGAAAAAATTATACAAAACATATGCCCAATAATGCCATATAGGTGTAAAATGTACATCATTAGATATATACTCTTTCCAACTAGGGGAACAAAATAAATCCCTAATTGTCTTTAATTGCCAACAAGTGGGAGATGACCAATGTATATAACAAGGTCTTTCTAACATGCTCACTAGTCCATTAGTCTAGAATCTTCTGTAACTCGACATGATACAATCAAAATTATATATGAATAAATAACTATTTTATAAATATATATATATATATATATATATATTTACACATAAAACTTAATATTTTCTTACAGCTAGCTGATAATTCCTTTGTATATACACCTCAGGGATACACTGATGGTTAGGAATAATAAGACCCTACAAAAACTATCAAAGTTACCACTTGATTGTGCCTATGAATTTTATATTGAATTTTAGTACTAATGAAATTTTAATGTAAACTCTTTCATACCTTAGTCATTGGCTTAGAACTAGTGAGTGCAATAAGGACTTGTTGATCAATATATTGATGAAGATGTAAAGGTATCTCTGATGTCAATACCTGAAAATGATAATACATGAGACTCAAATGCAGTTATGAAGAATACACATTTTCTTTTGTCTCCATATCAAATAAAATATTTTGGTACCTCTGTGAATGTAGTATGACATCCTTCATTTTATAGTGTTGATCCCAAAGCTACAACATTTATTATTTATTACACATGTATGTAAATCTGTTAACCATCAAATTCAACACCTTTGTTTGCAAAATAATGTACTATATGTTAGAGTAATAAATTCATTTCCTTAGTAATCAAATTATATTGATATAATTACTAAGTTACTTATTATATTGATATAGTTTACTTATAATTCCTTTTGATTTACAACTAATTGAAATGATTTCCCCACTTTTCCATCTAGTCACTAGAAAATTGGATTTGTTGTCTCTTTCTCTTAAAGAACCAGATCTACTAGTTCCTTTGGTCTAGAAGCCTTCCATTGAGATTGGGGTTTTGAAAGGTTCAAGGGTTGAGGAACTTTTTATAGAATATCTTGAAGAAGGAGAGGTCATGTATAATGGTTTTGAGGAAGGCTAGAGTTCCATCCAAATGGTGTTGTGAAATGGCCAAGCGGAGGAGGAGGTAGAAGAATAAATAGAATAAATGCATGAGAAGGAGGGTCATGGGGGAAATGGATTCAAACCCACAACCAAGCTTTTATACCATTATACAAATTAAAAATTATAAGACTATGCCTTTCATGATAGTCGCATTTTCATATTGGAAAATGAAGAATGACTTTTGGAACAAACATAATAAATACTTCCAAATAAAAATGAAGCCAATGTATTGTATTATAAGCTCAAATGGTAAAGACCAAGCCCAAACATTTATTAAGGTGTAGCATTTATAATTGTTAGGTTCATGTGAAGAAGTCATCGTTCATATTCCCATTGTTGTGTAATTTGATGATAAGAAGAATACAATGATATAGAGGTTGATAGTGACTTAAAAATTTACAAAATAAAATCAATGAGAATTTTAAATTGAGGGGGGAGTAATAATCAATGTTTCATTCTCATTGTTTCACAAACTCTTATATAAAGAGGGAGTAGACAGATGATATGGTTTAGTCTTCTTCCAAGAATATTAGTCATATTGGTTCAGAAGGATTCATGATCCAACTACTATACTTAGCATGACCAATTGATGCTAAAAACCTTAGTATTGATGTTACAAACCTTAGTATTGACATAATTTAACCTCTGCAATTCCAGGCATAAGATGACTATCATACAACGGTACTTGAACAAAGAACACTAATAAATATTGAGGATGTGAATTGATAATACCATTTCGCAAATGATTTTGGCATCTCACCCTTTATCACTTCTGTGTCAACTTTATTAGCCCTCTTCTTTGGTAACCTACAAATGAAGAATTAGCACAATAACAAATCTAAGATAAGATTTAAAAAATGGGTCCTATTAAAGAATCTAATATAAATTCAAATAATGTATCTATATTCTAAACAAATCAAAACTAAATCTCATCACTTACACATCATAACAATATGGTCCACCTTAGTCATGTGATAGTCTTGGGGAAGAGGTTTTAACATTGTATTTGGATCCAATTGATCACTAATTCTCTCTCTCCCAATTCAATCTAATGAGCCAACTGGATCTGCTCGACATTTTAATGTCTCAAGTATTGCTTCATGGTCTGACTCACAAACTTTCCAAAGAATCTTATTATGTGGTTTTCCACCATATTTTATCAAGTGGACATTTGATGCAACAAAAAAGTTTGAATAATGAAGAATCTTCCTCTCTATTTGCCAATCCTCGAATAACCACAAGTTAGACTTCTTCATAGGATATCGTCTAAGCCATGTGCCTATTACAACCACTGCACCGACATGGTACTCTAAACCTTCACCATCTATAACCGAGTGATCCAATTTTTGTTTGGCTTGAACACAATGACACAAATAATAATCTGTCCCTTCTTCATTGTCTTCAGGTGCAATAATAGCAAAAACATGGCCTGCAGTGACAAATGTACAAAATGCGGTCATTAATTCAGAAAATACTTGGGTAAAAGTTATAAAGTTACATATTAAAATTACAAAGATATATAAATATATATATATATATATTACTAGGTTGCACTAAATCTGACAAGCAGTCAAAGTCAATAGATGAATCCATCTCTACCATTTCCAATGCTTGTGGGGGCCGATAGGTGTCAATTGGGTCCAAAACTTGTATATCCCATTTGTCCACCAATTCAGTTGACTCACAGTCATCCCAATTTTCCTCTACACATGATGAACAATATCATGCCATTTTTTATGTGTGGATACTCAATGAACCTGCATCAGAGCTTCTAAAAGAGTGTAAATCACTAGATCCTATTAGTGTGCAACAATCTTGATATGGTGCAATGTTAGTATTATCTATCAACCAAAAAAATCTACGAACTATAGAATCACCTTCCTTACCTGGACCCATTGTAGCATTACACCATTAGAAGATGGATTTTGCATCTATCAATATTGCTCCATCTTTGTACTTTAGTTCTTCATGAGCCAAGGCTCTTTTAATGCATCCACCTGCATCATCGTGCTCTCCCTTACCATGACCAGCCTCTGTGAAATTCCACATATATTGAATTCTACACAACTTGTGCATCCTGCTCAACCAATAGAACATTTGTGCATTCTTGAATTGAGATACACAATTGTCTAACCAAATAATGTGTTGACGATATGATATGCCCCTATTAGCCAAATCTCCATAAAATAGTTGAAAACAACCATGTACAAACTTTGTAGAATGTGATCGATCATCACTGATGTAAAAATGGTACTCCCTCAAAATCTTCCTATCATCCTCTATACTTGTAGGTGAATGCATGAATGTTATGTGAAAAAATATAGAAACCTATTGAGATGTATAATACTTTGCTTGCACCTCATTTTGTGGTTGTATTGTGTAGTTCTCTGCAAAATCTACAACTGAAACAATGATATCGAATGGAAACGTATCCTTGCACAACTTGAATTGCAAATCCAACCATTGAGCTCTATGGGTATGCCTTCCATACTTGTACATAATCTTTACATGAAAAATCTTCATGAGCTCATACACTAGAATCTTTTCAATAACTAGATCACATCTTTTACCATGTTTCCCATCTTTTAGAGCATATGTCATTGTCTTGAAGTTTTTGTAATCTACTATTTCATTTCCAATTGCATTTGTACTATCCATATGTTGACAAGTTGATAAAAGTTGCAAAGAAACACAAAATAAGCATGTACCATCCAAGCATGATGTCTTGTAAAATTGTTGACCATCCTCTATTTCATATAAAATGTTGGATATGAATTCCCTTGAAGATCTTGGTGGCTCTTTTATGTCACAATCTTGCAAAAAAATTGAGAATGCAAAACTATGCATATGTGCCTAAAAACATCAAAATGGTTAGAAAATTCAATATGTATCCTACAACAACAAGTTGTGCGTGTGTGATTTATTTTCACATAAAAAGGTTTACCCATCTCAAAACATCTTTGACTTATTCAAATTTAAGGATACATACCAATAAATTTTGCAAAAAATTGTGTCTGAGTTGAGTTCAAAAAATATTTTGCATGTGGTTCATGATTTCGGCTACCAATCCTCCTTCTTACAACATCTCTTTGATTAGGAGAAACACGTGTGTTATTTTTCCAAAAATCTTCGATCAATGATTTCAAGGCTTCACTAATTTCTTTATCCTTTCGCTATAGTCTACAGCTAAATGTTCATAACTCATTTTTTGTTGGATCTTCTAATCTCTCATGCCTTAGCATGGCTCTCCTTAAGGTACCTCTACCAATTTTTAATGTTTTGCTTGTTTTTCTCATGAGTCGAGCTTTCTTCATTTGGCTACTTACTATTGTCGATGTGAGTACTCATCATGTGATATTACTATCTTTGGTGCATGATTTAGAACCTACTTTTTCATAAGCACTCATTAGATTCTTTACAATATTTCTTTCATTTGAATCATCCATCATTCTTAGCCCAAGAATCTTCATGATAGGCCCAAATTTCAAATTCCTCATCATTTCAACAAATAATTGGCATTGACCTATAGTATTTAATTCTTCAAAAAATAATCTCCACATATGATTAACTTTTCTTTGACAAGCACACTTGCTAATCTTGTCAGGCATTGATTTCAAAATGCTAGTATCAATATCAATCAAATATTTTGGTTTTCTAAAATGAATTCTAGAAGGTGTTCTAATCTCTTAAATTCTCTCAACATTTTAAACATCAATATAAGATTGAGTTTATTGTGTACCTTGAGCTGAAGATGATGTGCCTTGGAAATAAGATGTAAAAGATGGAATATCACCTACTTGATGTGTTGATGTTATGCTTTCAACATGACATGATGGAGTGTGTATATCGTCGGATCTATAAATCAGTGTCTCTTCAACATGAGAGGATGATATGACTTCAACATTAGAAGATGGTATAGTGGATGATATGACTCCAACATTTGAAGATGGTGTAGTGGACGATATGACTCCAACATTGGAGGATGGTGTAGCTTCACAATTCAATTGTCTTCTTGAGCGTAACAATCTCATTTGTTCTCTTTGTCTTTCTAATTCTTCCTCCTTGTTTCTTTGTACTGGTGGTTCTTGATCCTCTTCGAAAGTTAATTCTTCATCATTGCTTTGCAATTTTCTTTGTTCACGTAGTAATTTCATTTTATCTCTTTTAATTGTCAAATCTCTCTCCCTATCTGCATTTGTTTGAATCTTTGGTTTCTTCCTTGGCATGATGATGATTTCTACATGTCAAATTATTCAAACATCCGAATTACTTAAAATGTGTAAATTACAAATTATTCAATTACATATAAAAATTATAATTATTTGAATGAATACACAATATATATCAAACGACTTGTCAAATTTCTAACCATTTTGAATTAACATTTCATTCAAACATACAATTTTTAATGAATTCACTATATATTACATAAAATATCAAATTATAATCAAATTTGTATCTATATATTGACAAAAAATATTTAAAATGGATTGCACTAACCTTTTCTATTAAAAGAATATTCAAAAACTCTTCAAATCCCATATCCAATGATTGAATTTGGTGTTTGCTAGCTTCCAAAAGTGTTGAAATATTGTTTGCTAGATGTTGAAACCCGTGTTTTCTGTCGGAATAACAAAGAGCATAAAAGACCAAAAGTTAAAAATGGATGAAATGGGCCCCAAGGTTGGTTTTTGACCATTTTTTGGTGATTTGAGATAGTGTGTACGCACTATAGCACGTACGCACTACAATGCGTGTACGCACTATAGTGCATACGCACTATCTCAAAACACATCACTCCCCATCCTCTCTACTCTCTATCCTCCCTATTCTCTCTCCCATCCCCTCCCTCTCTCTCTTCCTACTCTCTCCCATCCTTTACTCTCTCACCTTCCCTCTCCCACCACCTACTCTCTCTACCTCTCTCACCCCCTCTCCTCTCCTATCCCCGACTCCTTAGATCTCTCACACATACTCTTATCCCCCCTATCTCTCTCCCTCTCCCTCTCCTACCACCTAATTTCTCTCCCCCATCCCCTACTCTCTCTCATCTCTCCCATCCCCTACTTTGTCTCTCTTACACACATTCCCATTCCCCCTCTCTCTCCCTCTCTCACTGCCTACTTTCTCTCCCCCATCGTCGTACTCTCTCTACCACCCCCTACTCTCTCTCACCCTCACACTAATACTACCTACTATCTCTCTCTGTCATGTTCTCTCTCCCTCTCTACTCTCTCTCCCCAATCTTGTACAAGCTCTCTCTGCCTCTCCCACTCTCTCTCCCATTGCCTACTTTCTCTCCCCCATCCCCTACTCTCTCTCCCTCTCTCATCTCCCATCCCCTACTCTCTCACACTCTCACACTCTCCCCCATCCTCTACTCTCTCTCTTCTCTCCCATCCCCTACTCTCTCACACTCTCACTCTCTCCCATCCCCTACTCTATTTCTCTTACACATACGCCCCCATCCCCCCCTCTCTCTTTCCCTCTCCCATCGCCTACTTTCTCTCCCCGATCATCGTACTCTCTCTCTGCCACCCCCTACTCTCACACTCTCACACTCTATCCCATCCCCTACTCTATCTCTCTTACACAAACACTCCCATCCCCCCTCTCTCTTTTCCTCTCCCACCGCCTACTTTCTCTCCCCCATCGTCGTACTCTCTCTTTGCCACCCCCTATTTTCTCAAAACACATCACTCCCCATCCTCCCTACTCTCTATCCTCCCTACTCTCTCTCCCATCCCCTCCCTCTCTCTTCCTACTCTCTCCCATCCTTTACTCTCTCTCACTCTCCCTTTCCCACCACCTACTCTCTCTACCTCTCTCACCCCGTCTCCTCTCCCATCCTCGGCTCTTTAGATCTCTCACACACACACATCCCCCCTATCTCTCTCCCTCTCCTACCACCTAATTTCTCTCCCCCATCCCCTACTCTCTCTCTTCTCTTCCATCCCCTAATTTGTCACTCTTACACACATTCCCGTTCTCCCTCTCTCTCCCTCTTCCACTGCCTACTTTCTCTCCCCCATCATTGTACTCTCTCTACCACCCCCTACTCTCTCTCACACTCACACTACTACTACCTACTATATATCTCTCTCAAGTTCTCTCTCTCCCTCTCTACTCTCTCTCTCTCTCTCCCATCTTGTACAAGCTCTCTCTACCTCTCCCACTCTCTCTCCCACTGCCTACTTTCTCTCCCCCATCCCTTGTTCTCTCTCTCATCTCCCATCCCCTACTCTCTCACACTCTCACACTCTCCCCCATCCCCTACTCTCTCTCTCCTCTCCCATCCCCTACTCTCTCACACTCTCACTCTCCCATCACCTAGTCTATCTCTCTTACACATACACCCCCATCCCCCCTCTCTCTTTCCCTCTCCCACTGCCCACTTTCTCTCCCCCATCATTGTACTCTCTCTCTCATCCACCCCCTACTCTCACACTCTCTCCCATCCCCTGTGCTATCTCTCTTACACAAACACTCCCATCACCCCTCTCTCTTTTCCTCTCCCATCGCCTACTTTCTCTCCCCCATCATTGTACTCTCTCTCTTCCACCCCCTACTTTCACACCTTCACACTCTCTCCCATCCCCTACTCTCTCACTTTCATAAGTACACACACTCTTATCCCCCCACTCTTCTTCTTATCTCCCATCCCCTACTCTCTACATGTGTCACACACACTCCCATCCCCCCTATTTCTCTCCCTCTCCCTCTCCCTCTCCCACTCCCTCTCCTACTGCCTACTGTCTATCTCTCTCAAATTCTCTTTCTTCCTCTCTCTCTCTCCCCCCAATCCCTTACTCTCACTCTCTCTCCCATCCTCTACTACTTTCTCTCAAACTCTCACACTCTCTCCCATCCTTTACTCTATCTCTCTTATAAATAAATACACATTCTCATTCCCCCCCCCTCTCTCTCTCTCTCTTGCAGTCCTTGTCCCACTACCTACTCTCTCCCATCCCCTACTCTATCTCTCTTAAATGCTTCCATTCCACACCTCTCTCCCTCCCACAATCTCTCCCACCACCTACTCTCTCTCTCTCTCTCTCTCTCTCTCTCTCCCATCCCTCTACCATTGCCTACTCTCTCTATCTCTCTCTCCCCTCTCTCATTCTTGACTCTCTCTCTTTGACACACACACACACCCATCCCCCCTCTCTCCTCTTCCATCCCATACATTTTCTCTCACTTGCTCTCCCTCTCCCACTCCCTCTCCCACTACCTACTCTCTCTCTCACTCTCACTCTTACTCTTTCCCTCTCCACTCTCTCTCTCTCTACTACCCTCTAGTCTCTCTTAAATTTTCACACTCTCTCATATCCCCTCCTCTCTCTCTCTCTCTCTCTCTCTCTCTCTCTCTCTCTCTCTCTCACACACACACACACACACACACACACACACACATTTCTATTCCCCCTGTCTCCCCCTCTCCCACTCCCTCTCCCATTGCCTACTCTCTCTTCCATCCCCTACTCTCTCTTGAGCTACTTTGTCTTCCCCGTCTCCCATTCCATACTCTCTCTCTTTCACACACATGCACTCTCATCCTCCTCTCTCTCATGTTCTTCCTCTCCCACTCTGTCTCCCATCACCTACTCTCTCTCTCTCATCCATCCCCTACTCTTAATCTCTCTCTCCCAACCTGTACTCTCTCTTACACTTCCTCTCTCTCCCATCCCCTACTTTAAATCTCTTTCCCCCATCCCGCACTCTCTCTTTTCCACCCATACTCTCTCTCACACTTCCTCTCTTTGCCACCCCTACTCTTTCTCTCTCATCCTATACTCTCTTTGCCACCCCTACTCTTTCTCACTTTCTCTCTCCCATCTTGTACTCTCTCCCCTCTCCTATCCCCTACTTTCTCTCTATCTCTTTCATGCACACACATAGCCATTCCCCTATCCCCCCCCCCACCTAGTACTCTTTTGCAACTTATATCTTGATAGTGTGTGCGCACTATAGTTCTTGCGCCCTATAGCACACATGTGCTATTTAGAGTTGAGGTTTAAATAGTGCATGCACGCTATAGTGTGTGCACACTATAGGGTGCACACGCTATTTAAACCTTAATCAAACCCAAGCCTAAGGCTTGGTTTTGCCTTGGAGATCCAACCCAAAGGTTTGGATTTGATGAACAGGCTTGAGATGTGTTTTCCAGCAAACATACAAAAAATGATTATTTTTTCTTCTGTGCTCCCCTTCAAGATTTCTCATGGTTGGGTATCGATAAGATCAGGTTACATAGCATTATAGGTCTTTGTGTTAGCTATCTAACCATACAATTTATTTTTAATTTGAACTATTTCAAACCTTTCATCTATAATTTCTTTTGAATGTATATTCATTTTTTGTCAAAAACCAGCATGTACTAATTGGGCTATAGATTTTAATTCGTTCATCGAATTTTGTAACTTAGTTTTTTAGAAACTAGACTCCATTCTACACACTTTGAAAAAAAAAAGTTTTGATTTTAGATTAGTTTTCAATTATTTCTAGGGGGAGCACACAGATATTTCACATTTTTGGGATGTGTCTAGTTAAAAAATTTGTTAAAAAAAAATAGACATTATAAAATTACTCGAAAAATTTGGGATAAACTACATAGCATTAAGTAACTTTTGACCAGAGCGATTAAAAAATTTCAAAAAATAAAAAATAAAATTTTAGGGGACCCACTCTTTGTACTATGCTATGTTTTTTTGGAATAAATAGTATCACTTTTTGTGGCCCCCTTTTTTGAGGACCTAAAACTAAACCATTTTGAAAAAAAATAGTAGTTTAGAAACTAGATTCAAAGGACTACAACTTTTTTTTTGTCATATCTGAAAATTTTGAGCGTAACTATCTTCAAGTTCTTGTTGAAGTTTAAAGTTTTTAGATTTTAGGAAAAAGGTGTCCACTTATACCCCCCTTTTGGCACCACAACTTTGTGCACTTACCCTCATCTGAGTGGACACAATGGACCTCTGAGGATCCTTCCGAGGACTTCTAGATTTGGGTCTATGCTCTTGATCTGTCTGGTGCACTTTGGGTTGCTCTTGAACATGAGGTAGATGATCTAGAATAGTCTACATCATCTCTCTCAAACCAACCTATTTAGACTCAGCTTGGTCCTCTCTATGGCTCTCTTCTTGTTGCCTACTAAAGTGCTCTTCCTTGCTCTCTACATTAGCCAATCCCTAATGGGCAGACTCATGGACACTGACAGCTCTGCCATGACCACGGCCTCTACCACAACATCTAACAAAAGACCTAGTCCCATATACAATCCTACAAAAGTACAAGATACTAAGTTCACTTCTATGTTTATGTTTAAGTAAAATTTCCAGTTTTGAAACTAAGTGTTGAAGTATGAAAAATATACAAGTAACAGTTCAAGTTCTATTTTAGTTTACCTAGTTTCAATTTTGAAAAGATACATTTATTAGATCAAAGTTTCTAATTGTTCCAAAATACCCAGAGCTCCCAATGTAGAAACTCAAGCTCTGATACCAAATGTAATGCCCCACCAAGGGATCCAAAGAATTAACCTAGAATTTCACTAAGTTTGGTAGTATTTTTTTTTCACATGAAAGTAAATACCACATAAAACTTATGCACAATAACGGAAGCAATAGCAATGTCCATCTGAAAGTAAACATATCATACATAACATATTATATTCTTTAAGATCCCTTAATGTTGAATAACATCTAAAAACATTTAACATACATGAATCCATCTAGTACAACATCCACATGAAATAATAATGATAAGTCCAATGTTTATACATTACATTTCAAATGCTTAATCACCCACTATACATGTCACAGGGTATGATAAGCTCAAAAGAATATACATATGTAAAATATGGTACATCATCCTATTCTAATCCATGATACATCAAAGTAAAGATAATCACATAATACATCATCATAGAAGACATATGCGACCATCATAAAGATCAAACATAATAAACTAAGTGCGCGGTTCCTCCCAACCATTAATAGAATCATTAGACCATCGTAGATCCTAGCCATTCCTCCGTGTGTAACATTCCAAATCATCGAAGAGATCGTCGATATTGACATAGTAGGAATGTCACTCCTAACATATACTATATCATCAACAGAAAGTAATCTAACATGCAAATATAAGCATAAGATAACATCATCTAACATATGCTAATCATCAATGAAAGGATAAATATCCACCATCATGAAGGACGCATCAACCACGATGTCTCAATGAATCTCAAATGATAAGAGTCGAAAATACACTACCACCCGACCGCATGGTACCTAAGTGGTCCACTCCCACTGTGTTGAGGAGGTAATCTCAAGTCCCAAATAGGCTATTCAAAACACATAGCACAAATCTTGTAAGTCCAAGAATCCTAAAAGTATACTAACTCAAAGGTTCAAAACACAAAATCTGACATCTAATCTCCAGAGGCACACAATGACATGTAGGAACCTACTATGCAAGCGAGAAAGTGTCATCACATTTATCACATACAAGTTATCTTGGTAGTTAGCTAAACTCCATGGGTCCATACTGATCTCATGCGGCCACTAGTATCCTCCCATACTGATGAGGCATACTATGGAATGCAAGGTCACAACCATGCATTCTCACTACTCCCATCCTACCCTGTACAAGCACTCAAGGCATGGGCGAGAACAAAACTCTTACCTTTTTAGGTTCATTAGGTTAGTATTAGGTGTGAATGTTATCACTTATTAATCCAACTTACAATGAGTTACCCTGGCAGCCTCTTAGGGCCTCGACCCCCATTGCAAGCTAGTCCCCAACACTACATGCAGATATCCTACCCTAAGCTCATGGAATCATAAATCTCAAAAATCACAAAAGATAATCCATAATAAAATAATCAAATATGCATAAAAGCATCAAATCTCCATGAGCAAACATCCATAGAAAATAATGAACACAACATCTCTCTATTGGCAACTGAAGTATCATTGATAATCAAAGTATCCAATTTTTCTCAATAACCAAAATATATCTCATCATACTGATTGAAGACTCCAAAAATGGTTGAGTCAACATGTCACAACATGACATCATCAAGAATAAATCCACATTACAGTCCCATCATGGTGACTAGAAAATAACCAAGGATAACTGATCAATGACCAAAAATAATGGTTAAGTCAAGTGTCTCATACATAAGAATCTCAACTATAACAATCAGTAATCACATCCAATACATAGAGCATTCCATCACATAACCATGGTTGGGTTTATAAAGATTGAGAGTAAAACATCACCATGACATCATAATCACATAACTCCAGGCCTCTAGTAGACGTCCTATAATTGGTCAACACTAGTCTACCCAAAACCCAAAACAATAGCATAAAGAATAGACAATGCAAACACATGTTTTGGTTTTGCTAAGTTTACAAACTTGAATGTAAAAGTCTCAATTTACGTTTCCAAGTTTAGAGAATGAATTGGAGGAACATTTGTACATTTTGGATGAATACAAGTATTCTTTAAAATCCATCTTTCAATTATAATCTTTGATTGAAAACATTCCCCACCAAACTAACAATTAAATTTCATATACTTAGTAAAACAATTAATTTAAATCATTATAAAAAAAATGAACCTTTGATATAAATCATTTATCAGTTATACAATTATAAACCAAATTATTATCAACCATATTTACATATTATATATATATACTTATATATATATATATATTTATATTTAAATATATATATATAAAAATACATAAATGAATATATAAATTATTGTTACATTAAACAAAATCGAATTAATAAATTTGATTAATACCATTTAAGACATATAAAATTTTAATAACAATTAAAAATGATTACATATGGAAAATGTAATAAACACATACATATAACGTAACAATCGCCAGTACACAGGACCCTGCAGTTGCAGGGCCTGCGACGTCAGTGGTACTGCATACCCCTACTGTCGCAGTACCTACAATGGCGGTACACTACAACCGTAGTGGGGGCATGGGTCTCGTCCCCCCCTACTTAATGCATAAAATATATTATATATATATTTTAAATCGCTTATGCAATTTCCATTCAAATTTTGCGATTTGCTTTTAACGTTTCTTAAAATGTTTTTGACTAAGGATATATTATTCGATTTCTTAATAAATATATATATTATATATACATATATATGTATATATATAAAGGTATATGTATATATATAAAGGTATATGTATATATATATATATAGATGTATATATATATATATATATATATATACATACATATATATATATATATATATACATACATATATATATATATATATATATGTATGTATGCAAATTGACAAAAAATATATATAAATTTCAATCTTCAGAATTTTCCTATAAACCATTGATCTCAAAAATTTTCCAATAATTAATCTAATGGGTTTGACTATGAATCTCAATCCTAGCCCCGTGTTCTTTTTAGATCTATGCATATAAAATTCTCAAATAAATTTATCCACCCATATTGAGAATGCATACAATAAAAATAGGAAATATCCTTAGAAGACATATGGAAGACACGAAGAAGACATGGAATTCAAGATGTGGAAATAGCATAAGTATAATCACAAGAATCTACTCAAATTCTGATGTTAATTCGCTCTTTCTCAGAGAAGCTGTAGAGCAAGCTCCCTTCTTTAAAGTTCTCAAATCCTCCAATGCTCCAATTGCACTCCAAACGCTATGTCTAAGCTTCTAAAAATGCCTGAATATAAAGAACTCTCAAGAAACATCTAGAATGCTTCTAGAAATAGCTAGAAGGTGTCACCAACTAAGCATGGGTCTTTTCCAACCTTCTAGATGAGCCATAGGCTTGTAGACACCATATGCTTAATTGATGCACTAACCTCCGTGTTGTTGACACATGAGAAATGGAAAAGTGTGTTAACTCCCATGCAAGCTTACAACTCCAATTAACTTTTTATATAATTTCTATTGAAATCTTTATAACTTTCATTTTAATTTTGATAACTTTTATTATTATTATTTATTTATTACTTTATTATTATTTTATTATTATTATTAATTTTCTTTTCTAATTTTCTTTTATTTAATTCATTTTTCCTCAATTAATTCTTATTTAATTAATAATCAAAATATCAAAGATCATGACATTTTATATTAATTTTTTCAAATAATTAATTTATTAATTAAATCTATTTATTAAGACTTAATTAATAGCAAATTCACCATAGACCTCCAAGATAAAATATGAAAACTCATTATAGAGCAATTCACACAAAATTAGTCTAAAGGGTTAAAAATCACGAATTATGTCATCTGACACATTCGATGCATAAAATATCCAGATACTTGTCCTATCTCACTATGACAATTGGCTTAAAGGTTTGGGATTTGGACTTGAGAATTTATCTCCCTTCTCTTATCATTGAGATAGTATAATAGGGTACGCTCATCCTAGCAATTTAGAGAAGTCGATACTTGGTACTTGCAACCTACATAAAAACTACGCATGTACATATAATATATATAATGCTAAGCTAAACAGACAATGGCAGGAAGTGGTGCATCATGGAGATCCCGACTAAGCAGGTGACTACGACTCCCTTCCTTAACCACATCAAAAATGCCATACAATAAGAAAACACGCACACCATACACATGCAAGTATGGGGTAAGTATCCATAATAAGACACATAAGATAATAAATCATCCAACTAATTATCAACAATAACTGAAAAAAATATAATGATCATCATGTATGCATGAAATTTAAAGTCTAAATGATCTCATCATATAACCACTGAATCCATAACATAATGGTTGATAGTGTCAAAACAATACCACTAATCCATCAACATAAAACTAGTCCATCATAGTCTGATAATAATAGCAACAATATGTCTAGAAAAGATGTGAATGAGGGTAGGCACTACATCCACCCCCCCTTGGGTTAGGCTTACTCCTGGAAGCCTACAAATAATTAGTGATATAACTCCTACAATCTAGCTGCACCCTCCGATGTAGCTGAAGAATCATCAGTAGGGTCCCATTGGACCCTTACCTACTCAATGGTTTGACCCCTAAGGATCAACTTCCATTGCTCCAGAATACGAACTGGCTCTAAAGCCAGCTACCCATCCTCTACCTGCAACACATTCCAATCAATAACTTGTACAATATTAGGAATATACTATCGAAGTACTAAAACATGGAAAACATTGTGAATGCGAGCTAGGTTGGGCAGTAGAGCAAGCTGGTAAGAAACCGGGCCAATCCTCTCTAGAATCTTGAATGGTCCCACAAAGCGAGGTGCTAGCTTAGAACGCTTGCCATATCGGATCAGATTCTTTCGTGGATGCACTCTCAAGAAAACTTTATCATCCACAACAAACTGCTTATCAGTCCTATGAGCATAAGCATACTTCTTTTGCCTATCCTATGCTATAGTCAAATGCTCACAGATACGCACTACCTATTGCTCCATATCACGAAGCATCTCAGAACCCAACAGGATATGATCCTCAAGGCTATCCCAACTCAATGGTGTACGACAAGGACGTCCATATAATACCTAAAATGGTGCCATGCCAATAGAACCATGATACCCGTTGTTGTAAGCAAACTCCACCAGGTAGAGATAGTCCTCTCAATGTGTCTGCCTATCCATCACATACATCTGTAACATATCCTCCAAAACCTGATTCAACCTCTCTTTCTAGCCATCAGTCTCTAGATTATATGCCAAATTGAAGTTTAACTGTGCTCCAAGCTCATGCTACAGCGATGTCTAGAATGTAGATGTGAATATAGAATCCCTATTAGAAATGATCTTCCTAGGAATACCATGTAATCTCACAATGTCACGCATGAAGACATTGGCTATAGAAACTACTGTGTAGGAAGACCTAATTGGTGAAAAATGTTCCACCTTAGTCAACTCATCAATGATGACCATGATAACATCATGACGTCGAATAGTCATCAGTAATCCTACTATGAAATCCATGGAGATGATATCCCATTTCCAAGAAGGAATGAGATTTGGCTGCAAAAGTCTAGCTGAGTGCTAATGTTTTGCCTTAACTCTCTGACACTCAAGGCACCTAGCCACAAAATCAGCAATATCTCACTTCATCCTAGATCAAAAGAAAAAATGTCTCAAATCAGCATGCATCTTCTTGACACCTAGATGTGTTGAGTAAGGTGTACGATGGGCTTCTGCCAGTATCAAGGTGTGAAGCTCATCTAGAAATGGCTCACAAATCCTCCCCAGATGTCTTAAAAGACCATCTAATTCTCGAATGTAACCTACAAACCTACCTTCCAAAGGTCTTCCTGAATCTATCTCTCTGCACACTTCCTGATACCATGAATCCGTAGGAAGTTCCTGAAGATTTTGACTCCTCAAATCCACACTAAGGGTCATTGATGATACCACATGTCTCTTGTGACTCAAAGCATCTGCCACCACATTCTCCTTACCCTGAATGTACTTAACCTCAAAATCATACTCGCATAGAAACTCCATCCATCACCTCTGGCGAGCATTCAAATTAGGCTGAGTAAAATTGTACTGAAGACTACGATGATCACAGTGTAGCTCAAATCTATGCCCCAACAAGAAATGTCTCCATCTTGTCAAAGCATGAACTACTGCTGCTAACTCAAGATCATGCGTAGGATAATTTAACTCATGATCCTTGAGCTTGCGTGATTCATACGCAATCACCCATCCATTCTGCATCAACATTGCCCCAATTCCTTTAAGGGAGGCATCTGTACACACCATGAAATTACCTTCTGGATTAGGTATGGCTAGAATCGGTGCACTGGTCAAAAGCTCCTTGAGATTCTAAAAGGCTTTCTCACATTTCTCTGTCCACACAGACTTCTTTCCTTTCCTTTGAAGAGAAGTGATAGGATGTGCTATCCTAGAGAAGTTTTGGTCAAATCTATGATAATAACTAGCTGAACCCATGAAACTATGAATCTTTGACACATTGGTCGATGTTGGCCAATCTATTATTGCCTAAATCTTTGTAGGATCCACTAAAATACCATCACCTAAAATAACATGCCCTAAATACTGAATCTTTGATTTGAAGAATTCACACTTAGTTGCATTAGCATAAAGTTGATTGTCTCTCAAACACTACAATACCAACCATAGGTGTTCCTCATGCTCCTTCTGAGTCTTAGAATATATCAATATGTCATCAAGAAACATGAGTACAAACCTATCCAAATAAGATCGAAACACACCATTCATCAAACTCATGAAAATAGATAGAGCATGATAGTCAACCCAAAAGGTACCACTGTGAACTGATAATGCCCATAGCAAGTTCAAAAAACAATCTTGTGAATATCTACTTCCTTAATGCAAAGCTGATGGTATCTTGACTTAAGGTCAATCTTGGAGAATACTGTAGCTCTCTTGATCTGATCGAATGAATCATCAATCCTAGGCAAATGATACCTGTTCTTAATAGTCACCTTATTCAACTATCTGTAGTCAATACAAAGGTGCAAAGAACTATCTTTCTTCTTCACAAAGAGCACTAGAGTTCCCCATGGTGATACACTAAGTCAAATGCTCGCTTTGGCTAGAAGTTCCTCTAGCTAAAGACGTAGCTCACCCAATTCTTGTGTAGTCATGCGATAAGGAGTTTTAGAGATAGGCTCTACTCTAGGAATCAAATCAATACTAAAGTCAATGTCCCTCTTTGGAGGCATGCCTGGAATCTCACTTGGAAAGACATCTGCATACTCTTGCAAAATCTAAAGTCTTCCTCATAGGATCTTCCTCATCAAGATCATTTACCATAACAGCAAATATCTGGCATCCCTTACAAAAACTTCCCCTCAATTGCATAGCAGAAATCATCTGCAGAGATATAGGCCTTGGTATCCCAACTATCTGCACATGATTCCCTTGGTCATCTTGGCACAAAATAATCTTCTTCCTACAATCTATACTGGCTCTATGATATCCAAGCCAGTCCATGCTTAAAACCACATCATAAGAACCAAGGGGTATGACTCAAAGATCTATTTTAGTATCAAAGCTTCCTAAGCTAAGCCCACACTTATGAACTACAGAGTCTGTGGAGACCTTAATACCTGAGGCTAGTTCCACTTGCCAACCATGATCTTGCTTCATCGCATCCAGCTTACACATAGAAACTATAGATGGTGAAATAAATGGATTTGTAGCTCCTAAATCAAACAATACTGAAAGAGATATACCTCGAATAGCACCTGTGGTCTCGACCACTATACCCTGATGATCTACCTAATGCTGATCAACTACTGCAAAAACTCTATGAGCTCTACTTGCATCACCAATTGTAGGCTCTGAAACTGTAGGTCTAGGTCCTAAAAACTGAGGTGCTCATTGAGGACACTGAGCTACATAATGTCCAATCTGCCCACATGAAAAATATTCTATATTTTTGCCATATCCTCTTCCCATTGGTGGGACATTTGATTGCAGACGACTGTTCTTGCTAACAAAAGACTGGCTACTCTGAGCTAGCTGATTGGACTGATTTTGTTTATTGCATTGAGCATTACGATTGTTCTTGGTGTTAGACCCTTTGCCACCACCTTGAGCTTGAGAATTTGATCCCTTCTACTATTGTGTTTGTTGGGACTGCTGCTTATACTATTTCCCCTTAGAGAAAGAAAACTTCTTGTTGCCACCTAAATTGTAGTTGTCTTTAGATCTTGATGCTACTGGCGCTCCTACAAAACCACCTTGATCAAGTTTGACACTTTGCTCAACAAGGATAGCTCGATGTACCGCATCTCTGAGGTTTTTTGGATCAAATACCTTAACTCCCCCAATTATATGGTTATTCAAACCCCTAATAAAGTGTTGTGTCAACTGAGCTAAATTTTTATTGAACATTGAAAAAGACATGAGCTCATAAAACTTATGCTCATACTCAGTCACTGACAAAGTATACTATCTAAGATTATGAAATTCATCAGCCCTTTGCTATTTCCATTCCTCTAGTAGGAATCATTCATGGAAAATCTCTAAGAATAGTTCCCACGTGACACTGCTCATATCAATTCCCAGCTTCTTGTCCTCAATTTTCCACCAAGTGGCCCCAAAAATCTTTAAATTAGTGATCGCAAATCTTGCCTTAACATTGTTGTCGAACTCCTGCATGGCAAAAATCCTGTTAAGGGAAATAAGCCATTGCTCAGCCACATAACCAGAACCTTGTCCATTGAAAGGATTAACCTTGAATCTTGAAAGATCCTTCATCTGAGTGGACACAATGGACCTCTGACGATCCTTCCAAGGACTTCTAGATCTAGGCCTATGCTCTTGTTCTGTCTAGTGCACTTTGGGCTGCTCTTGAATAGGAGGTAGATGATCTAGAATAGTCTGCATCATCGGTCTCAAACCAACCTCTTTAGACTCAGCTTGGTCCTCTCTATAGCTCTCTTCCTATTGCCTACTAAAGTTCTCTTCCTTGCTCTCTATGTGAGCTGATCCCTCATGGGCAGACTCATGGACACTGATAGCTCTGCCACGACCACGACCTCTACCACTGCCTCTAACAGAAGAACTAGTCCTAGACACCATCTTACAACAATACAAGGTACTAAGTTCAGTTCTATGTTTATGTTTAAGAAAAATTTCTAGTTTTGAAACTAAGTGTTGAAGTATGAAAAATATACAAGTAATAGTTCAAGTTCTATTTCAATTTACCTAGTTTCAAGTATGAAAAGATACACTTATTAGATCAAAGTTTCTAATTATTCCAAAATACCCAGAGCTCCCAATTTAGAAACTCGGGCTCTGATACCAAATGTAATGCCCCACCAAGGGATCCAAAGAATTAACCTAGAATTTTACTAAGTTTGGTAGCATTTTTTTTTAGCATGAAAGTAAATACCACATAAAACTTATGCACAATAATAGAAGCAATAGCAATGTCCATCTAAAAGTAAACATATCATACATAATAGATTATATTCTTTAAGATCTCTTAAATTTGAATAACATCTAGAAACATCTAACATACATGAATCCGTCTAGTATAACATCCACATGAAATAATAATGATAAGTCCAATGTTTATCCATTACATTTCAAATGCTTAATCACCCACTGTACATGTCATAGGGTATGATAAGCTCAAAAGAATATACATGTGTAAAATATGGTACGTCATCCTATTCTAATCCATGATACATCAAAGTAAAGATAATCACATAATACATCATCATAGAAGACATATACAACCATCATAAAGATCAAACATAATAAACTAAGTGCATAGTTCCTCCCAACTGTTAATAGCATCATTAGACCATCATGGATCCTAGCCATCCCTCCATGCGTAACATTCCAAATCATCGAAGAGATCATCAGTATTAACATAGTAGGAATGTCACTCCTAACATATACTATATCATTTGCATAAAGTAATCTAACATGAAAATATAAGCATAAGATAACATCATCTAACATATGCTAACCATCAATGAAAGCATACATATGCACCATCATGAAGGACGCATCAGCCACGATGTCTCAATGAATCTCAAATGATAAGAGTGGATAGTACACTACCACCCGACTGAGTGGTACCTAAGTGGTCCACTCCCACCATGCTGAGGAGGTAATCTCAAGTCCCAAACAGGTTGTCCAAAACACATAGCACAAATCTCATAAGTTCAGGAATCCTAAAAGTATACTAACTCAAACGTTCCAAACACAAAATTTGACATATAATCCCCAGAGGCACACAATGACATGTAGGAACCTACTATGAAAATAGGAAAGTGTCATCGCATATATCACGTACAAGTTACCCTGGCAGTTAGCTAAACTCCACGGGTCCATACTGATCTAATGTGGCCACTAGTATCCTGTCATACTGACGAGACATACTACAGAATGCAAGGTCGCAACCATGCATTCTCACTACTCCCATCCTAACCTATACAAGCACTCAAGGCATGGGTGAGAAAAAAAATCTTATCTTTTTAGGTTCATTCAATTGGTATTAGGTGTGAATGTTATCACTTATTAATCCAACTTATAATGAGTTACCCTAGTAGCCTCTTAGGGCCCCAGCCCCCATTGCAAGCCACTTCCTGACACTACATGCAGATATCCTACCCTAAGCTCATGGAATCATAAATCTCAAAAATCACTAAAGATAATCCATAATAAAATCATCAAATATGCATAAAAGAATAAAATCTCCATGAGGAAACATCCATAAAAAATCATGAACACAACAGCTCTCTATTGGCAACTGAAGTATTACTGATAATCAAAGTATCCAATGGTTCTCAATAACCAAAATATATCTCATCATATTGATCGAAGACTCCAAAAATGGTTGAGTCAACATGTCAAAACATGACATCATCAAGAATAAATCCACATTATAGTCCTATCATTGCAACTAAAAAATAACCAAGGATAACTAATCGATGACCAAAAATAATGGTTAAGTCAAGTGTCTCATACATAAGAATCTCAACTATAACAATCAGTGATCACATCTAATACATAGAGCATTCCATCACATAACCATGGTTGAATTTATAAAGATTGAGAGTAAAACATCACATGACATCACAATCACATAAATCCCAAGCCTCTGGTAGACGTCTTATAACTGGTCAACACTAGTCAACCAAAAGCCCAAAACAATAGCATAAAGAATACACACTGCAAACACATGTTTTGGTTTTGCTAAGTTTACAAAATTGAATGTAAAAGTCTCAGTTTATGTTTCCAAGTTTAGAGAATGAATTGGAGGAACATTTGTACATTTTGGATGAATACAAGTATTCTCTAAAATCCATCTGTCAATTATAATCTTTGATTGAAAACGTTCCCCACCAAACTAACAATTAAATTTCATATACTTAATAAAACTATTAATTTAAATCATTATAAAAAGAATGAACCTTTGATATAAATCATTTATCAGTTATACAATTATAAGTTGAATTATTATTAATTATATTTACATATTATATATATATATATATATATATATATATTTAAATATATATATATATGAATACATATATGAATATATAAATTATTATTACATTAAACAAAATCGAACTAACAAATTTGATTAATACCATTTAACACATAAAATTTTAATAACAATTAAAAACAATTACATATGGAAAATGTAATAAACGCATGCATATAACATAACAATCGCCGTTACACAAGACCCTACGGTTGCAGGGCCTGCGATGTCAGTGGTACTGCGTATCCCTTCTGTCGCAGTACCTGTGATAGTGGTACACTATGACCGCAGTGGGGTTGCGGGTCTCTTCCCCCCCTACTTAATGCATAAAATGTATTATATTTTTTTAAAAATCAATTACGCGATATCCATTTGAATTTTGCAATTTGGTTTTAACGTTTCTTAAATCATTTTCGACTAAGGATATATTATTCAGTTTCTTAATAAATATATATATTATATATACATATGTATGTATATATATATAAAGGTCTCTCTCTCTCTCTCTCTCTCTCTCTCTCTCTCTCTCTCTCTCTATATATATATATATATATATATATGTATATGTGTATGCAAATTGACAAAAAATATATATAAATTTCAAAATTCAGAATTTTCCTTTAAACCATTGATCTCAAAAAATTTCCAATAATTAATCTAATGGGTTTGACTATGAATCTCAACCCTAGCCCCATGTTCTTTTTAGATCTATGCATATAAAACTCTCAAATAAATTTATCCACCCATATTGAGAATGCATACAATAAAAATAGGAAATATCCTCAGAAGACATATGGAAGACACGAAGAAGACAGGGAATACAAGATGCGGAAATAGCATAATTATAATCACAAGAATCTACCCAGATTTTGATACTAATTTGCTCTTCCTTAGAGAACCTGCAGAGCAAGCTCCCTTGTTCAGAGTTCTCGAATCTTCCAATGCTCCAATTGCACTCCAAACGCTATGTCTAAGCTTATAGAAATGTCTGAATACAAAGAACTCTTAGGAAACATCTAGAATGCTTCTAGAAACAGCTAGAAGGTGTCACCAACTAAGCATGGGTCTTTTCCAACCTTCTAGAAGAGCCATAGGGTTGTAGACACCATGTGCTTAATTGATGCACAAACCTCTGTGTTGTTGACACATGAGAGATAGAAAAGTGCGTTAACTCCCATGCAAGCTTACAACTCCAATTCACTTTTTATATAATTTCTATTTAAATCTTTATAACTTTCATTTTAATTTTTATAAATTTTATTATTATTATTTATTTATTACTTTATTATTATTATTAATTTTAATTTCTAATTTTCTTTTATTTAATTCTTTTTTCCTCAATTAATTCTTATTTAATTAATAATCAAAATATCAAAGATCATGATATTTTATATTAATTTTCTCAAATAATTAATTTATTAATTAAATTATTTATAAAGACTTAATTAATAGAAAATTCACCATAGACCTCCAAGATAAAATATGAAAACCCATCATAGAGCAATTCACAAAAAATTAGTCTAAAGGGTTAAAAATCATGAATTATGTCATCTCACACATTCAGTGGGTAAAATATCCAGATACTTGTCCTATCTCACTAGGACAATTGGCTTAAAGGTTTGTAATTTGGACATGAGAATTTATTTCCCTTCTCTTATCATTGAGATAGTATAATAGGGTATGCTCATCTTGGCAATTCAGGGAATTCGATACCCGATACCTGCAACCTAGAGAAAAACCATGCATGTACATACAATATATATAATGCTAAGCTAAACAGACAATGGCAGGAAGTGGTGCATCGTGTAGATCCCGACTAAGCAGGTGACTACGAATCCCTTCCTTAACCATATCAGAAATGCCATACAATAAGAAAACACGCACACCATACACATGCAAGTATGGGGTAAGTATCCATAATAAAACACATAAGATAATAAACCATCCAACTAATTATCAACAATAACTGAAAACAATATAATGATCATCATGTATGCATTAAATGTAAAGTCTAAATGATCTCATCATATTACCATTGAATCCATAACATAATGTCTGATAGTGTAAAAACAATACCACTAATCCATCAACATAAAACTAGTCCATCATAGTCTGATAATAATAGCAACAATATGTCCAAAAAAGATGTGAATGAGTGTAGGCACTACACTGAATGCTAGCACCAAAAGCATAACTTTATTGCATAATAACAATAGCCCTTATTACATTTTACAATGGGGTATTTATAAGAAATTGTCTCCTCAATCTGTCTTGAGAGTAAGAGATATCTTAATGTAATAAAATGCTTTTAAAATATTTAAAACAAGTTAAATATATACAAACTAATAATCTAACAGGTGTTTAGAGAAACTCCATCCACATTTTATTCATTAATTGGATGCATGAGGCCTTTACATGTCAGAAACAATGAAAACATGAGAGAAAGTAGGAGGAGGCTGTCAGTCAAAGAAGAAGTGCATGGAGACACCAAAAATAGAAGCTTGCCCTTCACTTGATGTGTGTCAGAGTTAACTTGCCATCAAAATTTGCTCCCAATGCATGGAAAGTGCTATTTTTGGAATTGGTAGTCAACTGTCGATGAACCATTGAATTGCAGACCTGCGGACCTCAACTAGGTCAAAATCTAAATTTTTTACAAAGTATCAAAATTGAAATTCTGGCATCTGGGTTTTTCTTATCTTTATCCTAAAGATATGTTTGGATGTTTTCCCTTGAATTTCTCTATAATCTCAGTAATCTTAGCAACATCGAGAAGATCCAAAGCCTCATACTTGTTTTTGACCTTTTGTCTATAGTTGTCCACCTTAATTCAAGTTTTTGCAAAATCTCTGAGTTTGGTGTCCAACTCTAATAGTGCTTCTTCTGTCCTGAAGGCTTGTCTTATGTCTTCATCACTAGATGCTTCCTTTAAATTATTTTTGAAATTCTCCACAACTACCTCAACTAGTAAAAGCTTCTCTCATTCTTCATCTTCAAAAATGTCTAAGCATGCATCACTGTACAACTTTTCTCCTTCCAAAATTCGCTCTCGGGCTTGGTCCTTGAGCCTATGTATCTCATCATGCAATGTTTCCATCACTTTATTTCCATTTGCAATCTTTTCTATCAAATCATCTATCATTTCTAACTCTTCTCTGGTATATACATCAATCAGAATGTGGTACCTTTGCCCTTTTATGGCTTATAGAGTTTGTAAATCCTTGCTCCATACCAGTACCTCATCCATAACACTAAAGTCCTGCCTCAAAATTGCCATGTTCTTATCAACATTCTCTTGTGTAGCATGCAATAACTTCAGACTTCTTGTGATTATAGTGATACCCCTATCCTCAAGGCTATCTTGCCAATCCTGAAAAACTCTCAAAAATGGACTGAGTCATACACCTTCTCCTTCTCTAAGATTGGTATTCAAAGTCTCCTCAAGGTGTTCAGAATCAAGAGGACCAATAACTTCAGCTAAATATCCTTTTAATATTTCAACTTGCCTTCGAAGTGTTCTGATTTCAATCTCATCATGTTACCTATGGTTAAGAACCTCCTTGACTCCCATAGTCATCATCTATCGAGAAGTATCCTGTGTAGGCTTTCCTAACATGATATCCTTCACTTCATAGTCCTGAAGACTAATAGCTTCTTCATCCATACCTTTCGGAGGGTGACCAACCTATGCAAATAAGTCCTTGTTCTGAGTAGTAGTGATAAATGAAAATGGTGTTGCATCATGTAATAGAGAGTTAGGCTTGTTCAAAATCTTTGCAATGTCACAAATATCATCCTCTGAAGCAAGGAATTGATGCTTAGCACTTCTCATTATTTCTTTTTGGAACCATCTCGGGATATGTCGTTCTATAACTTTGGCTCTAGATGATGAAGGGATGTGTCCAACTACCTCCTTCCCTTTATCGCTCTTTCTTGGAGTCTCCTTTTGTGAGGGTTCTTGTTCTGTAGTCTTTGTTTCTGTAGATCCCGTAGTTTGATCCTCAACTTCTTGAGAAGGTTGTTGTATACACTCTATTACCTATTCCTGTTTTGACTGCTCATTAGTAACCCTTGGTTCTAGTTCTCCTTGTAATGATGATTCCTTCTGAACATGTTCCTCTAAACTCAGAGGTGGAGGTGTCATTGAAACCTTATCTACTGTCATATCCTGAGGTGAAGATGGGGGAGTTGGATGAGGACCTTGCATCTCGGGTGGCATCTATGTGCAATCTTGCTATTGAAGTTCACCTGTAGGAGTATCTCTAATCTTATCTCCAAAAAATTTTGTATCCACTAGCATGAAATCAAAATCTGGGATGGAGAGAACATCATCACCTAGCTCCCTTTTCTCATTCACCCATTTTTGTACTTTTTCTTTTGAAGAAGGGAGTTCTACCGTTTTAGATTGGGTTGGTGGTGGGGTATTTTTGGCACTCTTCTTTCTTTCCAATTTTGTGGCTTTGGCTAGTCGAGTTCTCCTTTGTAGAGGCACTTGCTCCTCCTCCTCATCTGACTCTATTTTTGCCTCATTTGATTCTTCCTCAGGAATGGTTTTAGGAACAAAGGGATTAGGCACTAATCTTTTATGAACATTTTGCCTCTTGTTCATTCTAACCTTGACCCTCTTTTGCTTTTGTAGAACCATAGGATAAGTGGGTTCTTCATGCATCAGATGAATGGATGTCTCTGGAATCTCTCCCTCTTCTTGTTGGCTTGACAAAATAGGAGGTAATGAAAAATCAACCTGGATATGAGAAATTTTGGAGTCTTGGGGCTCCTGGGGAGTAGATTCCTGTTGCTATACAGGTGCTTGTTCTTCAACATGCTCTATCTGAATCCTCTGAGGAGAGTCTCTCTTCCTCTTTTCCTTCTTCTTCTCTGAAGGATGGTAGTATCCCACTGGACAATCAAGCTGGTAGACTATTTTTGGCTTGATAGGAGACCAGAGCGCAAAGATAGGAATTGTGACTTTCCTCCCCTTTACCCTTTTTGGGTGAGCATGTGCATGGAATATCACTATATCCAAAATTGGATCAAGTGGAAAGGGTTTCTTGATCCAACTCTTTGTCATTCTGATGACATGTCTTGCTCGATAATTAATATCATCTCCTTCCTCTCTATCAATTTATGCATTTAGGATGGGGCTCTCACCAACTTTTTCTGTATTAAATAAGGGATCCAATAGCTCCTATGAATCCTGTAGGCTTATCTCATCTGGGATGGTCAAATGGAGAGCCTTTTCCACTAAATACAATGTCATTCTACAATAGTCCCTAATACGAACATCATAGTCATTTGTGGCATTCATCCAATAATCTTCAATGGCGTCCTCATGGTAGAATTCTTTTTCCGCTAGGTTTGCCACTTTACCAACATTGTCAAAGAATGGCCAAGGAGAGTTATATTCTTCAAGAGGATAATTCTCCCATTCCCACTCGAAAGTTGGATATCCTACTTTCTCTTTACCTAGTATGTTCCTATTACAAAAGGCCAATCCCAACAAGGCCTTCATTTTTGTTTATCCTCTCATAAGTTGACTCAATCTGTCGAGAAATTTCCATTAGAACCAACTTGTCACTTGGGTATCTTGGAAGCTTCTTTGGATGGATCGATGCACTAGCAACTTGAATGTGTGTGAATGTCCAGAATTGGATGAAGTATGCACCAAGAGCTGTGATCTATACCTTGACCTTATTAGATAATATCTTCCCATAATCCCCTTCGATGAATCGAATGATGGCAAATATGAAGGCATCATTCACAAATTTTGTACTCCTTGCTCTATGGTGAGAGCTTCTTCTTAACTAGCTAAGGATAGACTATATACAGCCATCCATTAGGATCCTACATACTATTCTTCTTGTACAACTCGAGATAATTAGTGGCTCTCGCTGCAAGTAGATATACCACATAAGAAGTCATATAGAACTTCTTCTTGTCCTTTACTATCCACAACTAGTCACACAAGTTCTCACTAAGTGTGGTGGCCCAATCCAATGGCATCTTTGCATGTCTAATGGTTTCAATGAAGTTGACCATGAATGGAGCAAGATGAGTTGCTATAGGCAATCCCATAACTATACTCAGGAGAATGATTAAATATCCAATGTCATCCTTCATGTATCCTCGATTCATATCCACTTTGTTGATTATCTTCTCCCAAGGTGGCTTATCAATTAAGTATGAGGAATATATGATATTGATGGCCTCCTAGTAATGATCCTTATGCTACCTCTCAGCTACTTCATACGAAAGCTTGATAAATTGATTGACTCTAGGTAGGTGAAAAACTCTCTCGATATTATCAGGTCATAGATCTAAGACCACTTCCACAATGATGCTCTTTACCACCCTTTGATCAGGAACAAAATGTCAAGATAGGGTCATAATCAATTTAGCTGACTGCATGGTCCCAGGATGTGACTCTGCATTTACCAATCCAAAACAGATTAAGGTGGATCTCAAAGATGATCTTTTGGTTTGGTTGTTACAAACTCTCAAGAACTCTCCCAAGTCCATGTGTCCAAGTTCTCTATCTTTGGTCTCAGAGTATTCATCGTGCAACTGTGATTTTGGGGTTACACCTTGGAACTTGTACACAACTGATTTTGCTGCTAATCTGGATGTGGACGCCATCTGGTTATATTACCTACACATCACAAAAAAAAATGATTAATTATTGGATATATTAAGAAAAGGTATAAAAAAAAGTCCTAGAATTTTATTTTCTTTCTTTTTCACTTACAACTAAATTAAACTAAAATTAAAAATAAAATGATGGTTGGAGGTGTGGCGGCACATGCTGCCATGTGTGCCCAAAAGAGGGGAAGGGGCGAGTGGCACTGTAGCCCAATAGGGCATGCACAGTGCCACACCAAAAGGGCATGGTGGCATCTGTTGCGGGTAGCCCCAAAGGGTGCATGTAACATTGCATCGCACACCCAAAAGGAATGCGGAAGTGGCAGCCGTGCACAGCCCCAAGGGGCATGCACAACATCGCACTGCACACCCAAAAGGGGACGGTGGTAGCTGTCACCCACACAAAAGTGCATGATGGCAGCGGCCATACATAGCCCCAAGGGCACGCGCCCAAAAGAGGCACATCAATGGCGGTCACACGCAGTGTTGTGCCACGCACTTCTTCCCATGGGTGCGTGCTAGGGTTTAAATGAAAAAAAATGGTGGTAGGGGGGAGGGGGTTTGCATACCTCTCCATCTTTGCCCTTCTAAAAAAGATGAAGAAGTAAGAAGGGGGGAGAGGGGGTTTTGTAACCCCCTTTCTTTTTTTTAATGCCCGTGCGTGCAAGATATATATATATATTTTTTTTTTTTAATTTTTTTTTTAATTTTTTTTTTTCTTTAAATTTTTTTTTCAAAAAAAAATGTTTTTTGACTCTAAAATTCTAACTTATTTAACCAAGTTTTCTTCTCTTGACTCCCGAACTATGAGTCCAGGAGTCAAAAAAAGTAGGGGGTCCCAATTCTTGGTAAGGAATGGGGCATGTGTTGTGGAGATCAAAACAGTATGTAGGCAACCTCATAGGAAAAATATGCCTCTAGTGTGTGAACGCCTTGGATATAGTTAGGCAGAACTTAACCATCTATATATGTAGGTGACTATTCTCTACTTAATAGTGTCATCCACAAGTGGGGTGGGGGGAGGGCAGTTGATCTTGCACCTTTGACAGTACTTTATTTCCATTATTTGTGCTCTCTGAATCAAATATATATGACTTTATGACTGGTGACTATAATTTTCAAATAGTACAAACCATAATAGTTTCTTATAATTCTATGGCTCTCTTTGTAATTTTAAAAATTAATTGCAATTATGTACATCTCTTTCAAGTTTTATATCTCTTTTTCTTGACTCACAATCCAAGAATAATTTTTCAAAACACATACTAACTAGTTGGACATTGAACCAAAAAAGGTAAGAATGATTGTGCTAAAAGAGCTAAAATAATATTGTGCACGATAATCATATTTTTATGATAATCTACCTTTTACATTCTTTCTGCCAGAATTGTTCTTACATTTTATGAGTTTTGGAGAAAACAAATTTCCAAACTAGTCAGGTAGGTGATAAGACATGTTTCTTTATTTAATAGAAATCCTAGAATACATCTAATTGAGTTAATTTTTATTTGGTTTTGGATAATACAACTTTTATTTAAAATCTATGTTTTTTTCCCCCCCAAATGCCATGATTTCTAACGAGAAAATCTAGCTGAAATATCGTACGGAATCCTAGAATATATCTAATTTTGTTAAGGGAAAATATGTTTAGCTTTTTAAAGAGAATATGTATTTTATGATTGCTTTCTTTTGGAATGGGGTTTGAAATATGTTTAATTGCTTGTGCCTCTTAATTATAACTATGTTTTCTATGTGGTCAAGAAATATGAGTTTTTGAAATTCCAGTTTGACTTCAATTAGATTCAGGAAAATTAGCGAAGACAAGGTATTAGGAATGTAGGAATATTTTATGAAACTTAGTGGAGTATGTTATTATTTGTTCTATGTTTGCCAATAAATTTAACTAGAATGTCAGGATCTAGCAGACTTGGTATCTTATGCCTAACTTATTAAAGGTTTAAAATAATTGTAGATAAATAACTTGATTTAAATTTTGCAAGTTTTGAATTGTATTGGTACACTTTCCCTATGAGGATCCCAAGTATCTACTGCTACTGTTAATTTGGTTTAGTTGCTGATTAGTTGGGTTGATTACAAATTTTCGTAGAAATGTCATCAGATTAGGTACAATAAAAGGAACAATTAGCATCATTTTTGTGTAGGATCTCGAGTGAATTTAGTTAGCATAAGTTGAGTGAGTTTTATTAATTTAGTATTTGGATTTTGGAATATGTATCTAGCTAGATCAATTTTTATATTGTGTAGCTAATATGTAATAAGTACCTTAAAAAAGATCTCTTTATATACATCCATAAATGTATGTGTATGTATATATATAATCTATGTATATATGTATGTATGTATATGTATGTATGTATGTACATATGTATATGTATGTATGTATGTATGTATATATGTAAGTATGTATTTTTTTATGTATATATCATGTGGAGATCTAAGATTTCACTATCATACCCTTGTGATCTTTGCATCCCAAGTATCTATTATTGCTATTAATTTGGGCATCAATATATCATCTAGAATGCTATGAAGTACTAAAGCCCATAGTAACTTCTCCCATGTCTCCAAAAAATATAGCATAGGTTTAGGGTCCTTTGGCTCCCAAGAATTTGTAGCAGTTATTCTCATTGCTAGAAGAATAACTTTAATGAAGAGTTGAGTGTAAGGAGTCGAAGAAGCAAGTTTAGTTCTTGTGTAAATGCCATAATGACAAGGCTCATTCCCTTGTTGAAGCCATAATCCAATTAAATATACATATATATCAATCTAGCTAATCAGTAATTAGACACATTTAACTGAGTTATGGCTTGTTTCTTTCTAAAAATATCTGCTATAATGTGTTTTTATGAAATTTCTTGCAAACTCTACCCATTTTTGCTGGTCTACATTATTTTTGTGGAGGATCTTGAGGTAAGTCACCTAGCACCTCTAGAAAGAGCTCTTTGTATAGACATAACTCAAAACACACATCCATGTATGCATATATTTATGTATGTATGTATCTTCCCTTTGATCACTAAATTCCATTTCCATGCCCTTGTGATCTTTGCGTCTTATATGTGTGTGTGTGTGTGTGTGTGTGTCTAAAAAAAGAGATCTTGGCACAATAGAAAAACAATAAAACTCTCTCAACATGTAACATGACCATAGATGAAATGGAAACACCTATTGGTAAGTAGATTCCTTTTTTCTCTCTCATTTTTCATGTTTTTATTTCACTTAAATTATATAAAGAGTGAGTTAGGATGTATATAGGTTAACAATACATTAACTATAAACTACAACACAAAGGTTTCACCAAGGTATTATAGTATTGTAATTATAGAAAACTTCCTGATTTTCCTAAGTGGGTGTATGATGGAAAAGAGTTGTATTAGGTGAGTAAATCATATCAGTAGTTAGAGGAATACAACTAAATCAAAACAATTAGAAAGTAGAACTACATATTCATTAGAGTGATTCCTTCAATGGTCTTGATCCCATGGATACTAGTATGTAGGCAACTTGGTAGGCAAAGTATGCCTCTAGTATGCAGATGCCTTGGACATAGTTAGGTAGCACTTAATTATTTTAAGACATTATATGTTTACTCATAGGGCTCATTCCCTTGCAGAAGCCTCTTGCAAAATCACCCAAGATGGCCAAAATATCTAGTTGAGCACCTCTTATATTGCTCAATTTCTTGAGTTCATCTCTGACGTAATTTTGATTATTTATAGGAGGATTAAATGTTTCTTCATTGTTTCCAATACCTATGTTCATTCTAAATATGTACTCTTTCTTGTTTCTAGCACATTCTTTGACTATAATTTACCTTTCAATTGTTGTTAGGGCCTAAGCTTTGAAATCAATGTAAGCTAATTTGCATGGTAGTAGAATTTAATGAATTTATCAAAAAAGTGCTAAGTGGAATCCAAAAAAAAAAAATGTAATTCTTTGTTGGGGAAAAAATCATATTTTATTCCTTAGTTTTGGATGTAGTAATGAAGGTTTTATATTAGACCATGGGAGAGAATTTGATTTGTGAATATAAAATTGGGAATGATTTATGTCATGTTTTATTTTTTCTTTTCTATAAATAAAATCAATTTCACAGTGTGTTGTAACTCTAGCATAGGTCTTTGATCCTCGATAGCTTTCATTTTAGCATTCATGATTTCAAGTTTCCTCTTCATTATATGTTTGGTTTATCAACGATTTCTTCCAGTTCAATTATAGTGCATCTCAACTAGCTACTCCAATGATGCAATCATTCATCTATCTCTTGATTATGCAAGTACTTGTTGATTTACAAAAGCTAGATAGATACTCAGAGTTTCAAAGCCATAAACCTAAAGACCATCATGTGTGCATCCCACTATTGGAAAAAATTGGATGTTATGTTCTTGTGCATACATTATAATCACTTCCTTCAAAATCATTTGAGGTGCACCCATGGAATTATTCAGGTGAATCCCACTACCCATGGAAGTTGAGGCTTGTTGTTAAGCATATGCTACTGCTACTTGTTGCTGCTAAAGTGCCTCAAAATGGAATTGCTTTGTCACCTTAAGATAGCTTACATTCTCTGTAGCCCCATTTTGTTCCATAGTTGTACCCTCTAAAACTTTATTTATCATTTCAAGGGATGCATTTATCCGACTTCTTATTCTCTCATTAGCAAGAAGTTCAGGGAAAAATAGTCCTTTTCACCCTAAAAACTACTTTGTTACTTCATTAAAATCAAGCCAATGATACAAAACATGTTGCTACTTAAAAAAAAAAAATCCTCCAACATTGCAACCACATGATAAATGGGAATATCACATGCCTGAGCCATAACCTAGTTAAATTGGTCTACTTGTTAATTAGCTGGGTATTGAAGTTAATTTGGGCATAATTATAGAGGTGTTGTGGATTGTGGATTATTTATTATAAAGAAAAAAGAAAATAAGACATGGCATTAATCATTCCCCATTTTTATGTTTCTAAATAGATAGATCTTGGCACAACATACAAGCAAAAAAACTCACTCAATGGACTATTGTGCCCTTGTGATCTCTACATCTCATTGTCGTGCCCTTGTGATCTTTGTATATGTATGTGTGTGTGTGTGTGTGTGTGTGTGTGTGTGTGTGCGTGCGTGTGTGTGTGCGTGTGTGTGTGCATGTGCATGTGTGTGTGTGTGTGTGTGTGTGTGTGTGTGTGTGTGTGTGTGTGTGTGTGTGTGTGTGTGTGTGTGTGTGTGTGTGTGTGTGTGTGTGTGTGTGTGTGTGTGTGTGTGTAAATAGAGAGATCTTGACATGGCAGAAAAATAATAAAACTCACTCAATAGGTAGCATGGGCATAGATGCGATGGCAAGGCCTATTGGTAAGTGGATTCATCTTTCTATCTCTCTCATTTTTCATGTGTTTATTTCACTTGAACTATTATTTCTTAGGGGGTATTCTAATATTGGATTCATTTTATGCATGAGGTAATGAGGAAATTCCTAGATGTACCCATGTGATGAATTTTCAATGAGTGATGAAGAGTACATTCCTAGATTCACATGGTTGGCTTTGATTAGTAGAGAATATTAAACTATTCTTTAAACCAAGTGAAGGTCAAAAATAACCTATGATTTTATGAAAACTAATTGTGTGAATCTCTTGATTTTAGGAAATGCAAAAGGAAACCATAGTTCAATATGCAATATCACTTCATATGCATATGACATCAGGTGGAACTGAAAAATGTAACAAGTTTTCATTTTCACTATAGGTCTTTAATTAGATATTTTAAGTTATAGACCATCATGAACATTGTTCATGATGATGGCCTATAATTTTAAAAATTTAGTAGACCTATTAAATAAATATAATCATGCTTCATATTTTTAGCTCCACCTATTTTCCATGCATAAAGAATGTATTTGCATATGCATTCTTGATTCAAAGTAGCAGAATCTTATTTTGGATAAGATGGAAAATTGACATGTACCAAAAGATCAGAAAGTGATGTCACTTTTGTAGGTCTCAAACCTTTTTTGTACTTTAAACATTGATCATTTCTTGAATATTTTAGATGTTTATGTAGAATTTAAATGAGCTTCCACCTTCACATGGTTGGCCCTGATTAGTAGAGAATATTAAACTATTCTTGAAACCAAGTAAAGCTCAATATTAACCTATTATTGCATTATAGCTATTCAACGTTTGGTGCCAATTTTTTTAAATTAATACAACACCACATTGAAATTGTGATGGCTAACCATCAACCCCACAACATTCATTCCACATGCTCATCCCTACTGCAATGGAAGTTTCTAAAGGCTTGCCATCAAACAAATAGAATTTTTCTCCCACAGACATTGCAATTGCTATAGTAAACCTTGCCATGAGAACTTGTGACAAAAAATGTCTAATGCATATCTAATGGGAGCCAATTTTGACTGATGTTAGTTGGGTGATAGTTTATTGTCATAATTATGATGGCCCACTATTGTAATTCTGATGTCCTATCATTGCAATTTGGGCCCAAATATACCAGTTTCTGTCACTAGTTTTGCCCAAGCAATTGTTGAAGATGGAGTTCTAACTCATTTTCCCATAGTCCAATCTGTATGACCTCTTGGGAATAGTGAGTAGACTCCATGTACATAATTTTTACATAAGCAATTTCCTCTAATATAGAGGAAGCATTTTTAAGGTCTTTCCCTAGGCAAGCATGTGGTGAGTTTGATTAGGGAAGACCATAAAGTGATCAAAATCACTAGCAAAGGAGAAAAGATAGGCTCCAAATTCCTTTTAGAGATGTAATATGGAATTCTTACCAATAGTAGATGAAATGTAGAGGTCATAATAATCCTATAACAAGCCTAAATCAATCTTGACTGTAGGAGTAGTTTGTGATGCCTAAAAAGCCTAATTTTAACTTAATTTGGATTAGGACATGAACTCAAGACCCCAAAAATATAGGAGGAAATGAATAATGAACCAATAAACCTAGAAAATATTGTAGGGTTTCTTTTGAAGGTATAGGAGAAAAACCCTATTTTGTTGGAGGAGGAGACCTAATAGGGCTAATAGACCTAATAAGGGAATTTAGTGAGATGGGGTAGTAAATTAGACTAGAAGGAATATCTAAAACCCCTAGTTGATTGTATTGAATTCCATTAGGATCCTTCCACACCTATACAAGCTTGGTTAAAGCATATGGAGGATTTAAGACTTTGAAGATGGTTTAAGGGCTACAACAAGTGAGAAATAATGCAACAATAAGTCTAATGAGAATATAAGACCTATTGGTAGGTAGGTTGTCTTAAGGAGACCAGGGGATCCTAGTGAAAAAAGTATCCTATAGGTGTTGGGGTAGGAGAGAAAGGAACCCTAGAAATCTTTGAGAAGATCAAGGGCATGAGCTAGTGATTGGTTCATCCAATCTCCCTATCAGATTGGTATCAGAGCCTCAAAAGATTAGGCTTGTTGTAGATTTTTTAGACTGAGGAATTAGTAGGAGGAACTATAATGGTGACCATTGTAGAATTGGCTAGTATGGTGAATGAGAAAGAGGAAGAGAAAAAATCTCTCTGAGAGAGATTAGCCCAACCTGAGGATAAGTTTGATTGAGTGGAGGAAAAGACTAATGAATTCAAGGAGAAAGTTGATCTGAAGAAGCCAAAGGTTTCTATAGAGGACAAGGTTCTTACACCAAACCTTGTTCCCACAGAAGAGCCTTTCTTGAAGGAATTTAATGCTATGAGTGGAAAGGAACTTGAAGGAATTCCATTTTTTAGTTAAACATGGAACTAGATCTAGTCAATTATGTTGTGGAAAAATTAAGATTTAGAGACTCTACTCTGACATGGTGGATTTTCATTTAGGTAGAGAGGCAAAAAGAAGGTAAAATCCCAATCACTTCATGGAAAATGATGGTTCTTAAGGTGAGAGAAGCATATATGCTAGAGGATAATGAGATTCAATTACACCAAAAGAGATAGAATCTGAGGCAATGGGATCTTGAAGTAAGCTCCTACACTAAGGAATTTCAAAGGCTCAAATGCATGAGGTTTAAAATGGTAGAGGATGAAAACCTTGAGGTAGCTAGATACCTTAGTGGCCTAAAATGGAACCTTCAAGAAGAGATGACTCTTCTCAATCCTAAAAAAATACATCAATGCTATCAATTGGCAATGAATATTGAAGAAAAGGAAAAGAGTAAGCATGATCCATCCTCCAAAGATAGAGGTAGAGGAAGATACCAGAGAGGTCATAGAGGTGGTTACCAAATTAGAGGAATTGAGTAGGAAAACCAAGGGAAGTCCAAAGCTATAGAGCATGGGAATGAAACAACTCCATGAGGAGGCCATGGAAGAGGTAGGGAATCTCAAGGAGGTTCTAATAGATGGAGAAGTTTAGGCAAAGGTAATTCAAACTTTTCTAACATCAAATATTATGGCTGGGGATTGATGGGACATTCTTCTTATAGGTTCCCTAAGAAGGCATCCTCTTCTAACAATGATAAAAGGATTGGATATACTCAAGAAGACACAACAAGTGTCAGTTCACTTGAGATCAATTATACATTGATTTAAAAATGGGTGAGAACCTAATTTTTAGGAGGGTTTTGGTTAGACAACCTATGAAGGAGGAACCAAAACAAAGGAGAACTTATTTACAATAAGGTGTAAAATGATTGACAAAGTGTGTAAGGTTATTGTGGATTTATGGTCCATAGATAACATAATATCTAAAGAAGTAGTAAAGAAAGCTCAAACTTGAGAAGATTACCCATACCAATCCATACATGGTGACATAGTTGAATAAAAAGAAAAGTGTTCTTATGAAAGTAAAAAAATGGATGGAGTTGTCTATTGATGGATACAAGGATAAGTTTATCTATGATGTCTTTCCCATGGATGAATTCCATCTCCTATTGGGAAGACAATGACAATATGATAGAGGAGCCATCTAAGATGGGAAGGAGAATGCTATTTCTTTTAGGAAGGATGATAGGAATTCAAAATATAGTCACTGATGGAGGATGAAAAACCAAAATCAAAGACCCCTAGTATTTTTTTGACTAGTGGCAACAAGTTTGTAGAAAGTTCATAAGGAATTTTAGTGGCATTTGTCCATTAGTGTTAGGAACCATCAAAGGTGGATTGAAAATTAAATTCAAAGTGACTCTTAAGGTAAGAAAATCCTATGAAATATTGAAATAGGAAGTGGTTATCCAACCTAACATCTTGTTACCTAGTTTTGATAAGTTGTTTACAGTGGAGTGTGATGCAAGTGGAGTTGCAATAGGAGGAGTATTAAGTCAAGAAGGTAGACCCATAGATTCCTTTAGTGACAAGCTCAATGAAGAAAAGAAGAAGTACTCTTTTAATTACTAGGAGTTATATTCTCTAGTGCATTCATTGAGAATGTGGAGATATTACCCCATACCTAGGGTAATTGTGGCGTTTACTAATAACCAAACACTTAGCTACATTAACACCACAGAGAAGTCAAGAAATAGACACTTAAAGTGGATGGAATACCTACAAGTTTTCACATTCTATTAAGTATAAGAAGGGACAATAGAATAATATGGTAGATCCATTAAGTAGAAGAATGGTGATAGTACAAGAGGTTCAATTTAAAATCATTGGCATTGAAAGTGTCAAGGAATTATACAAATATGATAAAGATTTCTTTGAATCATATAACATATGTTCTAATTTTTAAAATCATTTCCATATTTAGTTCTCTAAAAATAGTCTTCAAAGTGGATTTTTGTTTAAGGGAAATGAGTAATTTTTTCCTCAAGGTTCAATGAAAGATAACCTCATTCAATAAAAGAACAATGGTAGCCTTGGAAGCCATTTTGGTATAAGTAAAAAAATGGAGTTGGTTAAGAGGTTCTACTATGGCCAAAGTTGTAAAGAGATGTTAGAATGTATGTTGAGAAATGTGTGGTATGTATGAAAGAAAAAAGGGGAGTTAGTAATGTAGGTTTGTACTAACCCCAACCTATTCATCATAGGCCATGGGAATGCATTATCATGGACTTTTGGTAGGTCTTCCTAAGACAAAAAAAGGGCTCGATAGTATTTATGTGGTGGTAGATAGGTTTAGAAAGATGGTTCATTTAATCCCTTGTAAAACCAATCATGATTCTAGCTAAATTTCTAATATATTTTTCAAAGAGGTTGCAAGAATCCATGGATTACCCCTAAGAATAATCTCTAATAGAGAAGTGAAGTTAATGAGTCACTTTTCGAAGATTCTATGGAGAAGGCTAGGAACTAATCTATCATTTGTTTCATCTTACCATCCACAAAGTGATGGTCAAAATGAGGAGGTCAATAGAGTGTTAAGTTACCTTCTTAGATGCCTAACTAAGGAGTATCGATAGACATGGGATTTGATCATCCATCAAGTTGAATATGCCTACAATTATATTGTGAATAGAACAATAGAGAGAAGTAAATTTGAGATTGTTTATGGTATGAACCTAAGACATGTATGTGAACTTAGATATGTAAGAGCTATGGAGTATAGAAGTCACTAGTATATTTTGACTTATTTTTTACAAAAAAAAGTATATTTTGACTCATTTTTTGATGAAAAATGGTCAAATTTTTTACTCATGTTTGTCAAATTTTTGACCGATTGCTTTGTCACTATTTTTTATCCTTAAAACTTTGATCAAGTCTTGTAGGTGTCATAATTTTGATGATACATTTGGTCAAAAATGGCCTCCCTTGTTAATGAGAACATTGGTCAAAATTTCAACTAAGTTTAGTCAAAATTTCAACCAAAGCATCGACCATGATGCCAAACCCATGACAACATCCTAGTCGATGCATTGGTCAAAATTTCCATTAAATATTGGTTGAAAGTCTAACCAATGTTGGCCCTCGATTAAAAAAGATGCCAAACCCATGATAACATCTTGGTCAATGCATTGGTCAAAATTTCAACCAAGATTGGTCAAGATTTCCACCAATGTTGGTAAGCATTGGTCAAGATTTTCACTTTTCTTTTTTTCTTTCAAAAAAATACTAGAAGATTAATATCTAAAGAAATCACCAACAATAACTTGGTTAGCAATTACTTTGGATATTTATCTTTAGATCTTTAGTGGGTCTACCACCACCTTGAGATGAGATTTCAAAGACCTATATTGATGGCACTATGAGGGGCTATGGATGGATGAGGCTCCCATCTATCAAGGTGTCCAATTCCCTATATCTACACCCTAGAAAGGGAGAGAATATATGTTTTGGTTATAGAATATTGGTGCACCTATACCATTAGTGGGCATGAGAGTTAACCTTATCCTATTGATGCTTAACTCCCTCATACCCACATATGTCAAAGGTAAACTAGAACAAACATGAATGAATCCACACACAAAATAGAGTGTACCCACCATGCTTGATATCATATCCATAAAATTATTGAGACTCCTATGACACAAGGCCTCTACTAAATGATTAAAGCACCAATATCAAGTTGGGCCAATGCATTCATATAATTACAAATAGCTTCCAAGAAAAGTTAGTTCTAGTGTTAGCAAAAGTGCTAGGGTGAAAGTACAAAGCTATGTCACCTTTTAGGCTAACTTATCAAAACGAAATAAATTTGAGTGTTTCTATTTAAAAGTCGATTTCATTCAAATAAATGATCTTGATAAATTTATTCTAGCTAAGTTATATATGGTCTTACACTTTTCCAATTGGAAATTTCTATTAAATGCATGGTTTATACTAGTTAATATCCAATTCCTAAAGAAATAAAATTATTTCAGAAAATTGATATTTCAATAACTCTTACTATTTTTTATGATTTTTTTAATAACTTATAAACACCATTTTATACAGCTCAAAGTCAAGAATATTCTCATATAGATTTTACAATGTTTTAATTAGATATAGTATATTATAATTAAAGAAATCTACAAGTATGTATTTTAACACTCGAGAAGATTTTGAATTTGACAAAGAAAAAACATATTAAATCATATCAAAAAAATTTAAAAATTGTACGACATTCTAGAGGAGAGTATTCTTCAAGAATCTATAATTTTTCTTTTAGTTGGAATAGATTTATTTCAAAAAATGTGGTGGGAGATGAAACCCATTGATTTCAATATGTTGAAATTTGAATTGTTATAAAAGAGAAAATATAGGTCTAAAGCCAATTTTTATTTTTGATCATTCTGGCTACATATGTTACCTATAACATCATATAAGATCAAAGGGAAATAAGTTCATTTCCATGTAGTTTTGTGGTGGGAACTAGGCCCCTAATTTCCAGCATTTTTTAGTAACTAAAAATTTATCTTTGAAAATACAAAATTATATCATTTAATTTTCCAAGTAATTATTAAAAATTATAATCCAAAATTCATCCATTTCTACACATTTTATTAGTTTACTTCAATTTCAAATTCTAAATAATAATACATGATTTATGTCATTGAAGGTGAATAGTTTTACTTTTGTTAGCCTTTTCCTTTGTAAGAGGGTGACCCAGGTTTTTACTTTTAATCACTAATTAATTCATTTTTTATGTCATTGGTTTTAGATGATGAGTCACTATTATTTTCTAGACAATTTTCCAACAAGCTCACATTAAATAAAACCCAATAAGGCTTTCATAGTACAAAGACCACACATAGAATTTCACTAAACAATATTCCTGAGTACTCTAAGAAACTAACACTTGTAATGACAAAAATGATTGAATCCACACACAAAATGGAGGGTACCAACCTCACTTAATATCATATTCATAAAATGATTGAAGCTCCTAGCAACACACAGTCTCCACTGAATGATCAATGATTAAAGCACCAAGATTAAGTGGTACCATACATTTGTTTAGTTACAAATGGATTCTAGGAAAAGTTTTTTTGAGTGTAGTATAATTGCTAATTGATTCATTTTCAACATAATAGTTATTCCATAGAAAATAATTTTTAAAAAATTATTGCTTAATTAAATGAATCTAACTACAAGATAATTGCATTGCCTCAAGTAGTCATTTCTTGAGGAGATGTAACCTTAGGCTCATGGGTAACCTTAGCACATCATTAAGTCATTTACTTTATTCATATAAATTAGTACATAATAGAAAGTTGTAGTAACAACTTAGAAAATAAAAAAAGGAAAAAATTAAGTATATCACATGTGCATTGGCTGATCCACCAACTATTGGAAAAAATTGACTTTATACACAGTCTAAGAGAGTGGGATTAGTTACATCTTAAATTCTATTGGGAAGACCAGTCACACCTCCCTAACATTGAGGGTGATTTAATCATTTATAAGACTAAAAGACCTTAACTAGCTAATAGGTGACTTAGTCATGTTTGAACTCTTAATTAGTAGACAAGAATATAGGAACATGCAAGAATCACTATATGAGTTAATGTAACACAATATTATCATCTTACAAACTCCTCCATATCCTTTTGGTGTTAATTCCTTCCAAGATAGAGTCAACAAAGTTTTCTAGCAATTGCATTTGGTCTGTGTCTTTTAACTTCTTCCACACAAGTTGCAAGGGCCCTCTTAACAAACAAGCATCCACTCACATTATACCATGGACAATCACATACCATAATCATCCATTATGTTTAACATATATATGATAATTAAGTCAATACATTTTCCACACATGAAAGTTTGATAGAAGTAATGAATAGGATAAAGAAGTTAAAATAGTGTCAATTGCAGGACTCATAACTTCCCCCATTACACTTTTAGTTGTGCTCACACAAACAAGGGCCTAAGATTAAAATATACTAGATCACATATATAACCTATTCATTTTTACTTAGTACATTTTTAGTTGATTTTATTTTTTTGGTCTAAGTAAAATTATTTTAAGAGGGTACAAAATTAATCTTGTAGAATGATTAAATTAAACTCCTAGGGTGGAAAAATCTATCTACTAACCCTTACATCAATAATACGTTTATTCAATAGGAAAATGAATGGATAGTGGTCCACATAAAATGTGAACATGATTAAAAAAAAATAATGATAGAACTTTTGCACTATGTACACCATCCCAAGGACTTCTCTCTCTAGTGTTCTATAGTTTTTCTCTACTTTTGATAATAATTTACTTCCAAAGTATATTGGATGATCTAGCCTATGGTCCCCTACTAACATTAGTGTGACATTGATAGTATGATTAAAGGCATCCACATGAACATAGAATTCCTTGTCCCAATTTAGATATGCCAAAATGGGTGTACACACTAGCCTTGTTTGAGCTCATTGAAGGCCTCTCCTTATGCAATCTCCCATGCATATGGCTTTCCATTTTGAGTCAACTTGTCCAACCAATAGGATTTTTATGCAAAGTTCTTAATGAACTTTTGGAAGTACACAATGCATCCAAGAAAGAGTTAAATCTAGTTACATCCATAGGGAGCTCCATATCAAGGATAAATCTCAATTTTTCTAGAATAATCTTCAATCCAATCTTACACAAAATGATTTTCTCACTTGGGAAATTATTATGCCAACTCTAGTTTCGGATGGTTAAGCCAAATTAAAAATATTGTGGGAGTTATTTAGTTTTCATTGGTTATATGTTTATATTATTTTCATATATTTTGTATTTGTTCTTCACATCCTTGCATGATATCAATATAGCAATGTGTCTTCTATATCTTTGAAACACTATCCAGATCATCATAATTAAGAGTGCTAATGTCTATCATCTCATCGTCAACATCTCCTACCTCCTCCCCTACATCATCATTCTCATGGTCCTGCCAATAACTTCATATCAAGCACTACTATTATTTCAATCTTACATGGAAAACATGAAAAAAAATCATTAGTTCATGTCGATGTCTAGAAAATTAACAAGAATTTATTATTTACTAGTTTATCTAAAACAAAACTTAGAAAAGTTGAACTAGACTTACACTAAGTGGCACATCATTGTTAGACAAGTCGTATTCTAAAGCAATATCCTCAAGTCCTCTTCCTATCACCTACATCTCCTACCCAGTCAAAACACACAATTCCATGCAAAAAAAAATCATCATTCCCTAAATATCTCATAACAGAATGTATTGCGCCCTTCAATTCAATAATCTATTGTATCTACCTTGGCCATTAAGAACCCATTCTATCTACCTAAATATCTCATCAAAAAATGTATATCTGGTCGAGTATTAAATGGATGCATTGAGGATCCAATCAACTACCACTATAACCAAACAATCTTCCAAAATAAAATTCCAACTCAGCATACAACTTTAGATTTAGTTTTCTTAGATTGTTGCTAAATAGGGTGAAAATAGTGTCTATCCGCAACCCTAATTTTGATTAGGGATGATCAAAATTGATTAAAAACAAGAGAGTGATCAATGCATAAATGGATCATGTAATGGAAAATAAGGAAAAATGAGGTCCTCTAATCTTCCTATTTGAGAAGTATATGGTTAAATTTAAAAATAGACAAAAGATAAATACTAAACATGAAGTAGAATAAATCTAGAAAATGCTAATTTCTAGTGTCGATGTATAGTTTTGGGGATCTTTGCAACTTGTTATGGACTAGAAATATTGAGATAGAGAAAACCCTAAAATAATTGTCCTTTTGTAGGGAGGTCAAACTTGACCCTAATAGCAGGGAAAATCTTATGTCAGGGCACAATTGTACCCTAAAAGGTCAACCTTGATTGCACTACTCTGACAAAATTTCTATTCCTGGATCCTATAAGTTCCATGAAAAGGGTATCCAAATCTGGACTTCAATTCATCATTCTATTCCTATATCTACAATATAAATGGTTTATTTTGTTTATATGGGGGGTTTGCCTTGGTCAAACCTCAATTTGGAATTAATCTTGAAATTAAATTGAAACTGTAATATTAATAAACAAAATAAATGGAACTATTCACCTCTCTTTAATTGAAATCCTTGAATCAACAAGTATGGATGCTCCAAACGAATACATATATGTATTTAGGATGTCTCAAATCAATGGCATTAGATCTTAAACACCAATATTGAATTTATCTTTGTATAGAAGAAGGCTTGAATGAATGTGGATGGTGAAATCTTCAACAAGATGGCTCTATAGAGATTGAATCCTTCAATGGATAACGATGAGCATCCTTGATGAATTTGAATCTTGAACATTTGAATGCTTGAATGCTTGATAAATAACATATCTACATTTCATAATAGGTGGATAATAAATTTTCTCATAGATAGTGTTTGCACTCATGAAGAATATGGATGTCAAAATGAGGGAAGAAGGCTTCCCTATATAGAGATCTAAGGAAATAACTCCTAGAGAAGACCAACTTGGGAACATTAATTCCCATTTAACCTTAACCCCTTGAAGTGGACCCAGATTAAATGTAATTTAAGAGTCTACCATTCCAAAACCCAAAATAGTAAAGCTGAAAGCATGAAAAAGAAACTTTTCAAAGCCTAATGTCAAAAAACTCCTAGACATTGGAAAATGGACCTAGGTTCTAGGATGAGGTTGACCCTACCCTAGGGTAGGCTCAACATCATCCTTGACCTAGGTAAGGGTCAAGGTCAACCTTGACCTCAAAGGTTGTCCTTGACCCAAAAAGTTAAAATCCACATTTCATAGAGAGAGTTATCAGAAATAGGATGGAAATATAGAGAGAGAAATAGAACAGGGGGAAAACAACTAGATCCATACAAAAACCCATTCAAGAAACTTGACATGACTCCAAACCACTTACTTGGAGGGCTAAACACTCTCAACATAGAACTACTTCCATTTTAAGATGATACATTTAGCCCTCACTTTAGCAAGAGTGTGGACTAGATGCAAACTCTTGGTAAAGTAAATCATAATGAAAAGATAATATTACTAAAATCAAATGGAAAAATAGATCCTCAAGCGCCCCAAAGACTTAATTCTTTGTCAACTCTAAGATTACAATAAGAGAGACATCTCTAGAAAAAAGAGAAAAAGAAAAAGAGTGTGATTATCTTGCCCAATGAGAACTTATGTCTCATTGTGAACCACACAAGGAAACTATACAACTAGAAAGATGGAATTGAACTTCCTAGTGAATGTAAGTACTCACTAGTCAACTTATCAAGGATTAAGTCTCAAGAATATTCTATTCTATAAGAGTAAAACTAAAAATTAAAAAGTGATCCAATCTTAAGGACACATTCAACCTTAAGGGATCAAAAATATATTTGAAATTGGAGGGATCAAGAGATCCTAAAATATAAATCCATGCTTTAAGGATTAGTCACTAATCCAAAAAGGCATAAAAATGTATCTTGAAAAATAATATATATGTATTAAAAAGTGTGTGTGCGCTATAGCTGAGTAGAGTGTATAGCCCATGTTAAATTTATTGCTAACACTTTAATAGGAGTGATGACTTTGACAGAACCATAAACAACTCCACTAATTACATTTTCACTACAAGATGCTCCCAAAAAAAGATAACTCAAGGGAAATAGTACATAAACATATAAAGAACACAAAAGGGATCTAGCTACTGTGGGGTTAGTATGATCATAAGATAATGATATTATTTCAAATAAAGTGACATCATTCTCCAAAGAAAGTAGAACTACAATAAAGAAGGAGGAAAGATCACATAAGAGATTCAAAGAAGAATATTTTTAGACCATGACCTAGAGACAAAAAAGAATTAGAGCTACCAAGTCATAAATCCGAGAAGATTACACAAGGAAACATGTATGAACAATATCACAAGTACAACATAATATGAAACAACATATGTAAGAATAGAGGTACATATAGAGGAATAGTAAAATAGGTTCGATGGTTTTATTACCTTGCACCAACAAAGCAACAAAGATCATATAAAAGAATCTAATAATATTTAGAAAACATATAATAGGAGAAGCTAAATACAAAAAACAAACACAAAAAGGGATACCATGAAGGACTAGCCAATCAAGCACATCACCTACTCTCCTTATGTCATTGTATATCATTTAGTGAAGGTGGGTAACTTGCAAGAGGGACTTAATCACACATAGTAGGAATGATAGCCAGTTCTAAACAAGGATCTTCTTGAGAATCACAATGTTCAATACTAGGTGTAATTGTTCATTGTGAGGAAATAATATTAGGTAAATCAACATCAATGTTAATAGTTTCATATTCATCATTAACATCATCAAGATCATCAAGAGTATCTTCTTTATCTAGATTAATCAAAATATTATCTAAGATACGAATAGAATTATTAGAATCATGCAGCTTAATATCATTTTTAAAAATAACTTCTTCTAACACATCATGCAGAGTTGTATCCATAGAAGGTAAATGTTTTTGAGCACTAGAATTATGAACTCTAGCTTGAGCATGACACTTTTTACAATGTTTGTTAGCAGATCGATTATGTTTTTTCTTACTTGAAATTTTTTTAGAACTAGGAAAAACAACTACAGGATCCTTCGTAGGTTCTATAGGAGGATTTTTTGGTGTTTGAAAATGTTACCCATTTCCAATTACGCTAATGAGAACAAAACATATCTAGGGGCAGCTAACTCCCATTTTCAATATGCCCATTCAGACACCAGGCCAACTATAAGGCATGACCCTTCTTCTTCTTTAGGCTCTTAAAAACCTAGGTGGGTGAACCTCTTTAGATCTGACTATGTGACCAGTGTAATAACCATATTCAGGATCTATAAAAGAAGATGAAACCCCTAATTCTTCTATGCTTAACTAGGAGATCATAAGAATGAAATAGATAAGGGCATGACTCATGAAATTAGAAAGCTAAGTGTGGGTTATACTTTGAATACCTTTCAACATAAAAGGGAAAATTGATTTAATATGTTGATATCAGCAAGACCCAAATATGAGCAAAAAAATCTAGTGATCCTATTTCTGATCAGTGCCTTATCTATTGGGCAATTAAATGAACTATAACCATACATATTTTGGAAATATGAGACACATTACTACATCCAGATCTCTGATCTATCCTTCACATTGTGAACGGACATCTACTTCAGATTTGAATCTCATACTCAAAATATCCCATCATGAAATTTGTAAAACCCTATGATAAATACCAAGCAATTACATGGCTCTTTTTGATCCATATCCAAGACATTTTAACCACATAAATTCCAAAATGAGATGCAACCTAATCTATGATCCTTGATCACAAACTAGAAAGATTACAGATCCACAAATAGAAGACAACATTCAGGCTGAATTTGAAACCATTGCCACTCTTTATTTGCTTTCCTTGAAATCAAATACATGAAAGATGTACAGAGTACCTCATAAATCACCTAACAGACATGAACTATTTGCATAAAACTCAAAATGTTGTTCAATACAAGAAGAAATGCTGAAGAATTGTTTCACGGTGCAAAATTGGAACCCCTCAAATGATAGAAAGAAAGAATAATATAGAAGAGAAAGAATTTCTAGATCTGATCTTTACTTGACAAGTGTCCACTTGAAATTCAATCTTCTGGCAACTAAAAACTTTGTCCTTCCCTCTCCATCTTGATCTGATTTGATTTCATCATTGCCTTGTAACTGATTTGCAAAATATCCCCTCTTGAATGATGAAATCCTTTATTTGTTAAATATCTGATTTGCATCAAAATGCTGATAAAACTTGCTTTAATTGACTCAGAGATGCCCCCAGCTAAACTCTCCTTGTCTTTTATGCATATTCAAGCTATTAACTTGCCAAAAAATACAACTGAACTTCCTGGTCTGAAAACGGTTGCAATTCAGGTCCCTAAAAGAAAACCTCATGTAGCTTGAGCTAGCTATTGCCTGTGCAAAAATAGACTTTGGAATCAAATAGTTCATCTTTTCTCGATTCTGACAGTATATTGGAGTCCATGTTTAGCTTATTGAGAACCCACTAAATCTTCATTTGAAAATTGCCTCTCTGGTTGAAAGTTCAAGTTGCACATCTTTCAAATTTTAATTTTTGAAAAATTTAAATCACTCTAAAGTTAAAACTTTAGGTTAAATGCCTTTTTGGTTTTTTTTTTTTAAACATCTAATCAGCCTCCTTTCTTTGAAAAATGACAAAAAATGACATTTTAAATTCTTTATTTGTTCCTTTGCCTTTAGATCTATGGTCAACTCAAGGTTGACTAATTGCCAAGTGGCATCATCTAATTTGTCTGGCCCTATACAATGGACGCCACATGTCATTACTGCATCCAACCTCGCTATCTCGCTACGATAACTTTTGTGCAACTTTTGTTTGGCGAGTTAGCGACGACCTTCAGATTATCCACGTGGCGTGATCTCTGAGCTCAAATTCAACCTTTGTTCGCCAAATTTTTATGTTTTTTTCAGCAACCTCGCTACTTCACTAGCTGGAGTCGCCAAGATTTTTTGGCTAGCGAGGTAGCGACTAGCCAAATTTTCTACCTTTTTCGATCGCCTAGAATGCTGACGTCATCATCTTTTTTGACTGCATTTTTGGTTAAAATTTTATGGTGTTATGTCCACCTGTTAATATCATCAACTCAACTGCCACGGCCAGGTCGGCTTCCAGTGGGGCCCTCATGCATTGGTGAGCAGCTTGCCAAAGTCATTTGTCTTAAAGACATTTGATAACGGGTGTGAGATTGTACTTAAAAACCTTAAAATCTTCCCCTGCAGTCAATGTGGGATTAAGCAACCCGTGCACTTTTCACATGTTGTTGCCACTCCTAACCTCTAGCGTGGCCCTCTGGGCCTTTGAAACAGCTTCCAAATTTGTGACTCTCCTCTTAATTTTCAAGGTGTGATATCCTCACATGCTCCCTCCTCTTTTTGTAGGCTGCATTTTTTACTTCCTATGGCCTTTCCTTACTGGCTAGCAGCCATGCTTGCAGCAGCTTCTTTAACTACAGATTCTTAAGGCTCGCACTTTGACTGGCGGTGACAACTTTTGCTAGCATTGTCTGTCTTGTTGCGTGGCTTCTTGCCTAGTTTGTCCTGTGACAAGGCATGACACTTGCCTTTGTTTTTAGCACTTCATTTCTCTTCTCTATTTTGAATGATGTTGACTGAAAACACTTCCCTGTCGACCCTATTTTGAATGCATGATCTCTTTTTACAGGTGGCCATCTTCTTCTATGTGCATGGGTGCTCCATTTTTATTGTGGTCTTCAATCAATCCCCTGCAGCTTGTATATGGATCATGTTTGTTTTATTAGCCGACCTCCTTCTATTAATTGGGTTTGTCACTTTGGATATTGCTTTGGAAATACTGCAAAACCCTCACTTGTATTAAAGATGTGGATTTTCTTAATCAAAGAGATTCGTAGAACAAAGACTCAGATTTGCTCCTCTCATAATGGCTTTAGCATTGACTGATGCTTTGGTCTCCTCTTGTTGTCTATGGCTTTCTCTGCAAGTTGGCTAAAATATGTTTCAGATGCCCAATCAGTTTCAAGAGGAATGACTTGAATGAAGATATATCCAGGAAGCATGAACAAAAAATGATTCGATATTGCGTCATGAACACCAAATAGCAAATGACTAGAGCTGAGAAGTTTGTATGTTTTCTTCAATTCAATGGTTCAATAAATTTAGCCAAGCCCCAAAGTGGGTCTGTTTAAAAAATTTTCTTTTCCAAACAATTGAATTCTCAAACTGACCTATTGAACATCTTGAACTAATTTGAATTAAGTTCGACCGCCAATTAATCAAATAAAACTCACTTTATCACAATTTTCCAACTTTTAAAAATTTGCGCCAAGAGGTCTGTTGTCTGGCCTTAAAAATTGATCCAAACACCTGACCGGACTCTAAAAATTGGCACACTAAATCTTTGTTCCACATACTTTCACCCTGTCAAATCTCGTTTCATGATGAATTTGGAGTCAAAAGATATTTTCCTTCAAAGTTGCCTCTTCAAAATTACTTGCAGACAATTATGTCAGAAAACACTAAACTGGGTTCGGAATCGGCTTCAAAAACTAAGCAAATGAGCATATGGGGAAACAAAAACCAGGGCACTCATTCTCTATCATGAGGACAGTATGAAAATGTGATTTGGGCTCATGACGCATAACTGGGCACAAATGGCGGATGTTCAAAGTAGGCTACTTGGATTTGGAGGACTGGAAAGAATGACAGAAAAGCGATTTTTACAAATGGAAAGACTTTGGAAAAGTGTGGAAACGGATTCATCAAGATTTGAAAACTAGCATACTTGTAGTATTTTTGGAGAACAACATAGTGGTACAATCGATTTGATCTAATCTGTCAGAGATTTCAAGTTATAACGCCATGAACAGGGGTCCTGAAAAATTTGTGTTTGCTAACACCAATAGAACTTTAGAAATTCCATTTGGAATTGCATTTGAAAACTAATCAAACGGATTCATCAAGACTCAAAAATTGAAACATAACAAGTCTCTGATGTTTATGATACAATGCAAAAGGAAATTTAGCATTTTAGTCAACTGGGTCAAAGTTATAGCACATCAAACAGGCCTTCTTAGAATTAGGTGCAAAGTGCAAAAGCATGAAAATAGTAACTGACCAACTTTGAGGAATTCAAAACCTATTCAAACGGACTTGAAACGACTTGAAATCTGAAACATAGGTTCTCAGGTATGGATATTAGATACTCTGAAAGCGGTGAATCACAAAAAATTTCTGGGTGTGAGATATTCATTTACAAACAAAGCCTCCTATCGTTGTTTGACACTTAGGTGAAAAAGCAAAATTGATACTAGCTCAAAACATAACTTATCCAAATGACTCAGAAACTCAATTTAACTTCACTAAATGCTTAAGCATGCTGAATGAAAGGTGCTAGAAGCATTAAACACCTTAAGGGTCTCAACTGGACAGTCAGGTACAACCAAGAACATATGCATTTTTAAAGCATTTTAAGGGCTTGATTTTTTCAATGGTGCTCAAAATTGGGAAGGCACTTTTGAGCGCCAACAGTGGCTTTATCTGGGAATGCATGTCCCTTGTGGGCATGGCAAGGATTTTGATCTCTAGAGGAAGCAGACCATTCCCAAAAACTTCAAAACTCTTCTCGAACAGCTTATTGAAAGCAAGGAAACAACTACAACTACACAGACTGTGTACACATGATGGCCCCGGGCCACCGAACTTCAACAGAATTGCTTACCTCTATCATAAACATGGTTCTCATCTGAACTTTCATGAGGTAAACTAAATTTTCTTCTCCTATTAGTTTCACCAATCATATTATCATCGTATAACAAATCACTTGGCAAAACAAAATCTGCACTCTTACTTCCATAATGCATATAAAAACTTGCTTCATTCTCTTGCTCACTATGAAAGTTCTAATCAACATGCTTGAACATATCAAACTGTAATTGAAAACCTTCTCTAACAAATGACTCGTGCATGCTATCAATTTCAAATATGAATGCATCATATTCAACTCGGGGAAAAGGATCACACATACCTTGAAAATATGTTTCCTTATGCATAACCGGATGATATTAAAATGAACATTCTGAATTGTACTCACATATATCATCAATGTCAAAATCTAAAATAATCCAGGATCTTCAAATGGTTCTTCACAATCAGAAAATGGGTTAGTCATCACATGAAAATATTCATCATAAAAATCATTGCAAGGTATAGGTAGATTTTCAATAACTGTCTCATCAAATACCTTGTTATCATAATCAGATGCAACATTATGATCATATTCACTGTCATATTTGGAAGAAGAATAGTTTGACCTCTTATAGCAGTAAGACAAAGTATCATCATTAAACTTATTCTCTTCTAAATCTGAACCGTCCATGTGTTCTTCAAAAACAGGATTGATAACTCCATGCAAAGCGCCTTTGTAGACATTAGGACAAGTGATGTGCTGATCAACATCAAACTCCTTACCATATAACAAATTAGTGAAAAATTTAAAACCATTTCTAACATCACTGTCATGGACACTTTCAGCATATAAAAAAGAAAAATCAGAATCATATTAAGACTCAACATCCACTCCGTGAACGAAGCATGTAGAATACAAATCAAAGTTGCTTTCATTGTCTCCATATAGGTGATTACAATGTCTTGCAAGAAAATCATCATTTATCTTACCAATAGGTGCTGATGCATTAATCTCAAGATCAATCATGTACTGATCATCACTGCACTCATCCTCAAGACATTCTTCTACACAATTAGGTAATACATCTCTATGGATAACCTCTTTGTCTTCATATTGTGTAAACACATTTTCTTCATAACTTTCAATCTCAAACTGATTTACACTATTCTAAAATGGACACTCACTTTTAGATTTAAGAAAAGAATTCATACCTTTACTGACATATGAGCACTCACTTTCATCATTACTTTCTTCTTCCCAGTTTGCATCTAATTCACATGAAGATGGACACACACTAGCACTATCCTCTTCTTGACTTGAGTAATAACTCTCATCATCAGCTTCATATGACACCTCTTGATAATATATTGGATTAGCAACTTCATTATCACTTGAAAGATGACTTTCAGCTTTATCATACTCACATTGATATGATTGTCTTTCAACTTCAGATTTAATAACGTTCTCAACATGATGCAATCTCTCAATGAGATAATTCATTTCTTGCCTATCGTATTGGTCAAGAGAATGCATCTCTATTTCTGAAATATTATCAACATATGAGCTTAGTTCTTCTGACTGTGACTGAGATACATATGATTTACATTCTTTATCTTGTGTCATCTCTCCATGGCATGTCGGATCAGCAATTTCACCTTTATCACTTGATAGATCACTTCTGATTTCTTCCTCCTCATATTGAGATGAATACCTTTTCTCTTCCTGATTCATTATGTTTTCAATATAATGCAAATTATCAATGGGAAAATGAATGGCTGGATTTATATCTTGCATGGATGACTCATCAAGTGTATCAATTCTATCATTCGTTGTTGTAATACCATAAACATGTGCATTCAATTCACCATGAATGGAATCATTTCTTTTTTGCAACAGAGAGATTTCATGTTCTCATGTTTTTATTTCTGAGGCTTCAAAAAAACTATTTACAACAGCAAGAGTGCTTATTTGCTGATCTAAAATCAAACACTCCTTATGACATTGACTTGTGCTTTACACCTCATATTGCTAGCCAATATTTCTAGAGAAGTGACTCCAGGTTAAGCCATATTTTATGTTATTCTCAATCTCTATAGCTGTCATGAATGCCTAATGCAAAGTCTTGGGTTCTTTATCTCTCAACAGATAGTTCATCTTCCTATCAAATGCATCGAGATAAACTACCAAACACATTTGATCATCCGGCTTGTAACTTTCAGGAAATTCACTCAAAATCTTTGTAAATCTGATATTAAATTCAGGAACTAACTCACCATTCTTGATTTCAATTTTTAAAAATTTATCAAAATAATCAAAGATGCTTACTCTTTCCCCGAACTGCATCATGAAGGTTGATAGTAATTCATCCCAGGATGAAATTGAACATGCTAGTAAAAATGAAAACCAGTCCCTAGCATCATCTTCTAAAGTTTGAACAAACAATTTCATCTGAATGTCTTCATGAACAATTTCAAAATTGCCAACCAAGTCACTAAACAACTGAACATGATGACTAGCTGAATCTTCATGGTTTCCACTAAACTTAGGCAAATACTGTCTGAGGTTACAAGGCATAGTATTTGGAAAAGCATGAATACCATTAAAATTCAATGGCATATACCACTTGGTAGAGATGGATCTAGGAACTTCACTAATCGGCTGCATTTTAGGTGTAATGAATCTTAACAGTTTTCAAATTCAAGACTCACTCACCATTAAACATTTTTAGAATTCATAACTTGGAACAGATTTTTCACAGCCCTCTACCAAATGAACACTTCAAACACACTTCACAAACTTTAAATATAACCAATTGAAACTCGATCTAAGGAAGTGCACAAAACTTATCAAATCATTCTCCTCTTCTTAGTGCTAAAACTTCACTTGACGGAGAACACATATGTGGAACTCACTTTCATTGAAAAGAAATCATATGAAAGCATAAAATACCTCAAGTGTTGCTGCATGAAACCACTGATCTGCTGATTGGCCTGGTGTTAATCTAAAATCTTCACACCACTTATCATAACCTCACAGAGTCGCCATCTCCTTGAGGAGAGAAATGAAATCACAGCAGTGATTCACATTTATCATTTCAAAAACTTTTAATAGTAAATCAAGCAACACTCTGAAACTTACTGGTCAGAAACTTATATAGATCTCTCTTCTTGCTTGAAAATTCACACAACTTTCAGATCTGCTTATTTCAACTAAAAACTCTTTGAAAGCAATTATACAACCGATCTACACTGGTTTAAAAATCCTTTAGATAGAGTCGCCACTCACTATTGTGAGAAAGATTTTAAACATAATTCATAACACTACAGATCTGAACTGAATTGTCAACTTTATAAAACTTTGTAAAACTTTAAAAACACCTAAAAGAGAGAAAACATCTTTCACCAATTCTGACTCTAAATTACAACAATATTCTGAAAACAACAACTGGTTGACATGACTGAAGATGAACACTCTTAGCAACACAATCTGTATTCAACCTTTAAAAATACTACTGCAAAAGGATAAAAACTTATGGGGGTGCATGATTTGGAGTAAGAAAATTGGAAAGAACATTAGAGAACTTACTGCTGAAACTTTGTAATGCCCTTCTCCTGCTGTATTGAATCTCTTCTTTTCAAATTCTCAAAGTTTGTCTTAAATATGATTCAATACATTCCCCAGCAAAGTCACCATTTTGTTGGTGACTCAGATGGGAAATATCCAACTGAGAGTAGGACTGAAATTTTCAATGAACACCAGAGATTCTTGTCCTTTCAACAAAATGGATTGCCATCTTATCTCCCAAGTAGAGTCACCATTTTGTTGGTGTTTGAAAATGTTACCCATTTCCAATTACCCTGATGAGAAAAAAACATATCTAGGGGCAGTTAACTCCCATTTTCAACATGCCCATTCAGACACTAGGCCAACTATAAGGCATGACCCTTCTTCTTCTTCAAGCTCTGCAAAACCTAGGTGGGTGAACCTCTTTAGATCTGACTATGTGACCAATGCAATAACCATATTTAGGATCTATAAAAGCAAATGAAACCCCTAATTCTTCTATGCTTAACTAGGAGATCATAAGCATGAAATAGCTAAGGACATGACTCATGAAATTAGAAAGCTAAGTGTGGGTTATACTTTGAATACCTTTCAACATAAAAGGGAAAATTGATTTAATATGTTGATATCAGCAAGACCCAAATATGAGCAACAAAATCTAGTGATCATATTTCTGATTAGTGCCTTATCTATTGGGCAAATAAATGAACTATAACCATACATCTTTTGGAAATCTGAGACACATTACTACATCCAAATCCCTGATCTATCATTCACCTTATGAACGGACATCTGCTTCAGATTTGAATCTCATACTCAAAATATCCCATCATGAAATCTGCAAAACCCTGTGATAAATACCAAGCAATTACATGGCTCTTTTGATCCATATGCAAGACATTTTAACCACATACATTCCAAAATGAGATGCAACCTAATCTATGATCCTTGATCAAAAACTAGAAAGATTATAGATCCACAAATAGGAGACAAGATTCAGACTGAATTTGAAACCATTGCCGCTCTTTATTTGCTTTCCTTGAAATCAAATACATGAAAGATGTACAGAATACCTCATAAATCACCTAACAAACATGAACTATTTGCATAAAACTCAAAATGCTATTCAATACAAGAAGAAATACTGAAGAATGGTTTCACAGTGCAAAACTGGAACCCCTCAAATGATAGAAAGAAATAATAATATAGAAGAGAAAGAATTTTTGGATCTGATCTTTACTTGACAAGTGTCCACTTGAAATTCAATCTTCTGGCAATTGAAAACTTCATCCTTCCTTCTCCATCTTGATCTGATTTAATTTCATCATTGCCTTGTAACTAATTTGCAAAATATACCCTCCTGAATGATGAAATCCTTTATTTGTTAAATATCTGATTTGCATCAAAATGTTGATAAAACTTGCTTTAACTAACTCAGAGATGCCCCCAGCTAAATTCTCCTTGTCTTTTATGCATATTCAAGCTACTAACTTGCCAAAAAATACAAATGAACTTCCTGGTCTGAAAACGGTTGCAATTCAGGTACCTAAAAGAAAGCCTCCTATAGCTTGAGCTAACTATTACTTGTGCAAAAACCAACTCCGGAATCGAATAGTTCATCTTTTCCCAATTCTGACGATATATTGGATTCCATGTTTAGCTTATCAGGAACCCACTAAATCTTCATTTGAAAATTGCCTCTCTGGTTGAAAGTTCATGTTGCACATCTTTAAAATTTTAATTTTTTAAAATATAAATCACTTTAAAGTTAAAACTTTAGGTTAAATGCCTTTTTGGTTTTTTTTTAAAACATCTAACAAGCCTCCTTTCTTTGAAAAATGACAAAAAATGACATTATAAATTCTTTATTTTTTCCTTTACCTTTAGATCTGTGGTCAACTCTGTGTTGACTGACTGCCACGTGGCATCATCTAATTTGTTTGACCCTATACAATGGACGCAACATGACATTACTGCATCCATCCTCGCTATCTCACTACGATAACTTTTGTACAACTTTTGTTTGGCGAGTTAGCGACGACCTTCAGATTATTTACGTGGCGTGATCTCTGAGCTCAAATTCAACCTTCGTTCGCTGGATTTTTATGTTTTTTTTGAAAACCTCACTACTTCGCTAGCCGGAGTCGCCAAGATTTTCTAGCTAGCGAGGTAGTGACTAGCTAGATTTTCTACCTTTTTCGATCACCTAGGATGCTGACATCATCATCCTTTTTTACTGCATTTTTGGTTAAAATTTTATGGTGTTATGTCCACCTGCTAACGTCATCAACTCCACTTCCACAGCCAGGTCGGCTTCCAGTGGGGCCCTCATGCATTGGTGAGCGGCTTGCCAAAGTCATTTTTCTTAAAGACATTTGATAATTGGTGTGAGATTGTACTTAAAAACCTTAAAATCTTCCCCTGCAGTCAATGTGGGATTAAGCAACCCCTGGGCTTTTCACATGTTGCTGCTACTCCTAACCTCTAGTTTGGGCCTCTGAAACAGCTTCCAAATTTGTGACTCTCCTCTTAATTTTCAAGGTGTGATATCCTCACATGCCGCCTATGTTACCTTCAGCTCCCCTATTCTCTTTACATGTGACCTCGGTTGTTTCTTTTAATATGTGACCTCTATTTTTAACTGTCGTGGCTTTCTATGGCCTAAGCTGCTCCCATTTCCAGCGTGGGCATCTCCTGTATCCGACTGCGTGTAACGGTATTTTTTCTATATACACTGCCTCCTTACATGACTATGGGCCTTTTTTATGGGTGTCTTCTCTTGTGCCGAGGCTCTCCATTTCAAATGTCATGGATCCTATTCTTTTGAATGGGCAGGGTGTATGTGTGAGACTGAAAGGTGTTAACTCTCCTCTTATTGCTTGAAATGGCCTTGTTTCCCTTTAAAAATGGCATGGCTTCTAATCCTTTGTCTGCGGCTTCATAGTTTTGGTCTCCTTTTGTTTTTCCAAAACTTGTGGCTTCTTCTTCAATCACGTCCTTTGACCTGCGTTTTTCATTTGCGTTGAATCTCTTTTAGTACAGATTCCTCACTGATCATGCAAAAGAATCTTCTCAACATGCCATCTTCCACTTGAAATGTGAGGCTCCCTCCTCTTTTTGTAGGCTACATTTTTTACTTCCTGTGGCCTTTCCTTATTGGCCAGCAGCCATGCTTGCAGCTGCTTCTTTAACTGCGGATTCTTAAGGCTCGCACTTTGACTGGCGGGGACACCTTTTGCTAGCATTGTCTATGTTGCTGCATGTCTTCTTGCTTAGTTTGTCCTATGACAAGGCATGACACTTGCCTTTTATTTTAGCACTTCATTGCTCTTCTCTATTTTGAATGACGTTGACTGAAAACACTTCCCTGCCGACCCCATTTTGAATACATGATCTCTTTTTATAGGTGGCCATCTTCTTCTATGTGCATGGGCGCTCCATTTTTATTGTGGTCTTCAATCAATCCCCTGCAGCTTGTATATGGATCATGTCTATTTTATTAGCTGATCTCCTTCTAATAACTGGGTCTGTCACTTTGGATATTGCTTTGGAAATACCGCAGAGCCCTCACTTGTATTAAAGATGTGGATTTGCTTAATCAAAGAGATTCATAGAACAAAGACTCAAATTTTCTCCTCTCATAATGGCTTTAGCATTGACTGATGCTTTGGTCTCCTCTTGTTGTCTGTGGCTTTCTTTGCAAGTTGGCTAAAATATGTTTCAGATGCCCAATCAATTTCAAGAGGAATGACTTAAATGAAGATATATCCAGGAAGCATTAACAAAAATTGAGTCGATATATCATCATGAACACCAAATAGCAAATGAATGAAGCTGAGAAGTTTGTATGTTTTCTTCAATTCAGTGGTTTGATAAATTTAGCCGGGCCCCAAAGTGGGTCTGGTTAAAAAAAAATTGTTTCCAAACAATTGAATTCTGAAACTAACCTATTGAACATCTCGAACTAATTTGAATTAAGTTCAACCACTAATTAATCAAATAAAACTCACTTTATCACATTTTTCCAACTTGTCAAAATTTGGGCCAAGAGGTCTATTGTCTGGCCTTAAAAATTGATCCAGACACCTGACCAGACACTGACAATTGGCTCACTAAATCTTTGTTCCACATACTTTCACCCTATCAAATCTCATTTCATGACGAATTTGGAGTCAAAAGATATTTTCCTTCAAAGTTGCCTCTTCAGAATTACCTGCAGACAATTATGTCAGGAAACACTAAATTGGGTTCGGAATCGGCTTCAAAAGCTAGGCAAACGAGCATATGGGGAAACAAAAACTGGGGCACTCATTCTCTGTCATGAGGAAAATATGAGAATGTGATTTGGGCTCATGACACATAACTAGGCGCAAATGGCGGACATTCAAAGTAGGCTACCTAGATTTGCAAGACTGGAAAGAATGATAGAAAAGTGATTTTTACAAATGGAAAGACTTTGGAAAAGTGTGCAAATGGATTCATCAAGATTTAAAAACTAGCATACTTGTAGTATTTTCGGAGGACAACACAGTGGTACAATCCATTTGATCTCATCTGTCAGAGATTTCAAGTTATAACGCTACGAACAGGGGTCCTGACAAATCTGTGCTTGTTGACACAAGTAGAACTTTAGAAATTCCATTTGGAATTGCATTTGAAAACTGATCAAATGGATTTGTCAAGACTCAAAAATTGAAACATAACAAGTCTCTTATGTTTACGATGCACTGCAAAAGGAAATTTAGCATTTTAGTCAACTGGGTCAAAGTTATAGCACATCAAACAGGCCTTCTCAGAATTAGGTGCAAAGTGCAAAAGCATGAAAACAATAACTTACCAACTTTGAGGGATTCAAAACCTATTCAAATGGACTCAAAATGACTCAAAATTTGAAACATAGGTTCTTAGGTATGGATATTAGATACTCCCAAAGCAGTGAATCATAAAACATTTCTGGGTGCGAGATATTATCTTTTTCTTTTTTCCTATTACAAGTATTTTATTAACTAGTAGAACATAACATGCATTTTTCTTACTTGACAATTCCACTTCATGTACAATAACATTTTGATCTGCCGCCACCTCAACATGTTGAACACTTCAAACATGCTCCAAAATATTGAAAAAAAGGTTTCACGTCAAATTGAAATTGAAGATGTTAAATTGTATAAATAATTTTGTAATTAATTTCTAATTGAAGATTAATACCTCCACCACTATGATGCACATCATGGTCTTCATCAAGTGAAGGTCCTATGATAGAATTTGAAGGCTGCAGTGAAATGTAACACACATTGTTATGTAGTCAATTTATGTTGGAAACTAACACCAAAAAAGAAATTTCTCAACTATTCAATTTGATTTACTTTCATTTCACCAATTTACCTATGTCTCATTTGGTGCACTAGATTCTTGGGTGTGGCTTTCAAATTCTTGGCATAGGTGTGTAGCCATTACTTTTCTGGTTCATTTGCTTTACCACGTAGTCTTTTCTCTTTTGCACCTTTAATTATTTTATTCCACTCCATCGGTGGCATCATAGGAGGATCTTTGTACTTTGGCTTATCCTTTAGACCCCTTATATATTGGTCCCTCATAGTCTTTATATGTTTGGATGCTCTTTTGAGAAGTAGGGCACTGTCAAAAATGTTTTTTTTCCAAAAAGGTCCTCAAAAGATGTAATGAGCTAATTTTTTAATTCAAGACCTTATTCATTCCACATTTAAAGAAATAAAAAATTGTTAGATCAATAACTTTAATATAGTACAATAAAAGGAAGAACAAAAAAACATTGTAGTAATGATATGAAGCTATGTACCTTTTATGTATATGGTGGGTCCAAATAGCTTCAATATTATTTAAAAAAAGATGATCATAGAAAACATCATTTCCTACAAAAACATAATGGGATTATCAATCCAAAATGAGTTATGTATAAGTAAACTACAATCATAATGTAAATAATAACTATTTCAAAGAACTTGGAAGCCTTGGTAATTTTAATGGAAACATAGTTTTCTTGTTTAACAATAATGCCCCTACAAATAAACCTATCCTTGTCACATGGGTTTCTCCAGGAAATGGTTCAACTTTAGTAGTACTCGTCTTTGTTGTTCTATGAGCTATAGGTGTAACTATTAGTGGAAAAAATAGGTCCATGAGTATAAAATCCACCCAACAAAAAAAAAAAATGCATGATTAACACATTACACAATATAGTGAAACAAGATTTTATTAGTTGTACTTGGTATAGTCAATGATGTACGCAAGCTCCTTATTGCCGACAATATTGGAGCGATGACCAAAGAAAGCATCTTCACTTCATCATGAGATGAAGAATACATTGTTAGCAAAGACATTTAAAATGGATAAAGATCAACTAGAAGCATCCAAAAATCAAAGTTAAGTGCTATTATGTTGATGAAAATAAACAATGTTAAACTAGTAGGGTCACAATATTTTATTATTGCTCATATTGTTTCACATGTAGCTAGTAAACTTCACGTACCAATTCTTTCGATTGGGGAAACATATCCAGGTCTCTCATCGTATTAGTATGGAACGATTGGTTTCTATGGGAGAAATGGATAGATTCTTATTATGATTGCACATATACAGATGATATGTATGGAACGATGGCAGTTGCAGTTATGATTGGTTTCTATGGCTTGAAAGATATAATTCTCATATTGCATTTTTGGTGCATTAGAGCTAATTTTCATATGCATACTAGTGTTAAACTACTTTTAGAATAATTGAGAGTGGCGTGAATTAGTTATCCAAGGTCTAGATGTATAAACAAAACTTTTTACAAATTAGTGAACTCATAAAACATTTATCTTAATGCATGCATCCATAAGACTATGCAATCTATTAAAACTTGTAGGTTACTGTCAAATCAACTTGCAAAAATGTAAATATGAAACATAACAGATTCATCAACACACTTCACACAATGATTAACATGGAAACCCAATTTGGAAAAAAACACCAATAACAAGCTACTATTTTTCACTCTTATGAAGTGATTCCTTGTGAAAGGCCAATCCTATTAAAGGTTATGATACACACTATTAAATGTGACCATGTTAAAGGATTTCAATCACCTTATTAGGAGTGAGCCTTGTTAGAGCACTTTAGATCATTCACTTAGAATGTCACCTGATTAAAGGATTTACAAATGACTATTAGGTCAACCTTAATCTAAAGGATATACCCTAGACTAATACAATTGTTAGAGAGTAATAGTAAGGCTTCATTTGATAATTACTTACAACTTTATTTGAAGATTACAGATCACTATTTCAGTCCTCTATTCTACTTGGTTTTTATACTTTTTAGCTCTAATAGCTTGTTCACTCTTCAAGCATTCATATCCTTAAACCTTCTTGCTTAACATGCTAATGCAGTCTCTTCTCTTAGGTTACTTCATGAAGCAAAACCCTTAACTCCTTGTCTTCCTTAAGTTCTCACATATAACACTTTTTCTTTTGACAAACCATTCCTATAAATAGAAAATTAAGATCTTTTCTTGCTCATTTTCCATCTTCCAATTTAGGGTTAGGACGGATTAGTAAGATACAATGAATCTATCATAAATTTCATATCTCTTCTAAAAACTTCTTAAATCCTCTTTGAATTTACCTAAAAATGGTTTACCTTGAATTCTGTGCCACCAGCTCATCAATCTTATCTTCCACCTAGTTCACAAATTCCAAGAAAACAAATGTGTCAACTTAGATTCATCAAATACATGATCTTTTAAATAATGCATGAATTCATCATTGTCTAGCTTTTGATGCTCAACAACATTTCTCATCATCCTCCATGAAATTATTGGGCACAAACTAAAGTTTATTGGTGCTCAACATCAACTAAACTTTACTTGGCATCCACTATTCTTCTTGACATATACTAGAATAAAATTTTAGTTGGCTCCAACTTATTTTCTGCTCGGCTTGTACTAACTTTTCTCAGAGCCTACTATCCATTTGGTTAAGCTTTGTAAACAAACTTTTTGTGACTTGTTCTTCTAAACTTTCTTAGTGTAACCAGCCTTTGCAAGCTTAAGTAGGTTGTCAATGCATCATGTTATCATTATCTTAATTGATTCATGTACTTTTTTACATAATCATAACTCAACCTTCCCTCTAGGTGTTATTGTTACATCTTTGATCAAATCCTCTTCATCAATCAAATAAGTGATAGTACTTAAATCATATAAGAAATTGTCTTACCAACAGATAGTACTTTAACATCAGTGACAAAACAATGATTGAAGCATATTGATCATATTTGTACCGATATGTTCTCAACAATCTCCCTCTTTGGAATTGATGGCAAACCAAACTGATCAACCGAACTAACTAGGTTAAAATAGGAAGACAATACCAAAAAGAAAATAATTTCTTGCATTGAAATTTCTCCCTCTATTAGCAACTTTCATCTTCTGAATAGGTTACAAAATTCTTCCTTTTAACTCCCTCTGAATTTCCTCTTACTATATCTCCCTCTTACTAGTAGATGTTTTAGGATTTCTCCTTCTTTGTTCTTCTGATCAATAACTATCTCCCTTATCATGCTTGTATTATCCTTGATCAACAATATCAACAATTATCTCCTTTAGTAATTTTTACTAGCTTGATTAGCAATTATCTCCTTCTTTGAAAACAATGCCAAATACTTGTCATCTTATCATGTACATATAGGATTTTTTAGTTTCTCCCTTTGGCACCTTGCTTGTGACTAATTTGAAGTGTCAGTTCCTTAATTACTTTAGATAGCTCGTAAAGTAAGATCCATTACATCAATTTCAAATTTATGAAAATCATCTTGTTTGATGCAAGGCACTCCTCTTTGTTACTTAGATAGCCTTTGATAAGGGACCTTGGATACTCATGAGCATCCTTAGATAATGCTTTTGTGAAGATAAAAAAAATTTTCTCCTTAGTGTTGACTTATTCCATCTTCAGCTCTTTATCTTGAACTAATTTTCTCAAATAATGGTACTTAATCATAATGTGCTTAGTATTTGTGTACATCACATGATACTTTGATATATTGATAGCACTTGTATTATCACAATAAAGTGTTACTAGTTTTGTGACCTCTTTCTTCATTCCTTTGAGTAGCTATTTGATCCATACAATATTTTTACAATTTATAGCAGCAACAACATATTTAGCTTCAGCAATAGATTGTGAGGTGCATTTTGTTTCTTGCTAGTCCATTTAACTAGCCTCTTACCTAAGAAAAATGCTCCTTCACTGGTGTTTTTTCTGCCATGAATGTTTCTAGCCCAATCAACATTAGTATGGGCTCTTAATTCAAATTTCTCATTTTTCTTGTAGTATAGACCAAACTCCTCTATTCCTTTCAAATATCTATTATTCTCTTTACAGCCATCGAATGATTCTCCTTGGGATTAGCAGAGAATCTTTCAAGTATCCCTATAGATAATGCAATATCTAGTCTGTTATGTACTACATATTGTAATTTTCCAATAATAGACCTATACAATATTTGATTCACTTCAGCTAAATCATCATTCTTTGACAACTTGTGTCCTATCACCATAGGTGTATTTACTAGTTTTGAATCCTCCAAGCCAAAAGCTTTCATTATTTTTTTGACATATTTTGACTGAGTGATATATATACCATATTTCATCTAATATATTTGCAAACCCTCAAAGAATTTGATCTCTCCAAACATAGATATTTCAAATTCTTGTTTCATTTCATTTGGAAAAGCCTTACATAAAGCATCTTGTCCTCCAAATATGATATCATCAACAAAAAATTTAGATAACAAAATAACTTTGGCTTTCTCTATCTTTATGTATAGATTGTTGTTATCATCAGTCCTTTCAAATCCATTATTGACAATATACTTATGAAGTCCTCATACCATGCTCTTGGTGCTTGTTTCAAACCATATAGATCTTTGTGTAATCCTCCTACCATGTTCTTATTGTTAACATCAAAAAAACTTTCTGAGTGTTCTATGAAAACTTCTTCTTCTAATATGCCTTTCGAAAATGTAGATTTAACATCCATTTCATAAACTTTGAAACCTTTGTATGTGGAATAAGAAAGTAAAGTTCGTACTCCTTCCAATCTAGCAATAAGGGAAAATGTCTCTCCCTAGTCAAATTTTTTCTTCTTGTGCATACCTTGTGCAACTAATCTTGCCTTATTCCTTGTTACTTCACCATTTTCATCTAGCTTGTTTCTAAATACCCACTTGGTGTCAATCACATTTTTGTCTTCTAGTCTAGAAACTAGAGTCCATGTCTTGTTTTTCTCAATTTTTTCAATCTCTTCTTCCATGGCCTTACTCCAGTCTTCATCTTCTAATGCATCTTTCACTGATTTGGGTTCCTTTATGCCCAGAAAATAACTATCATTTCTTAATCTATTTCTTTTCATTAGTCTAGCATCTTTATCTTGAATAATTTGTGCAACTAGATGATGTCTTTTGAAATATTTAGACAATCCTTGTTCAGCTCTTGTTTCTCCATTTGATCTTTTAGTTTCAGAATCATTTTGTACATCTCTATCAAGTAACTCAACATCTCTACCAATCTCAAAATTAGAAATAGCTTCTTCTTCATTCTATAATTTGACATCTGAATGCAACTCGATCCTAAATGCAACTCAACACTCATAGCCTGTGACTCAACAGAAGTTCATATACTTCTTGTAGAATAGCCTAGGAATATACCTTCTTCACTTTTTGCATCAAGTTTACCATTCCTAAGGTCCTTAAGAAGGAATGGTCCTTAAGCATGTAACATTTTCTTCCAAATACCTTAATGTATTTTACATTGGGTGAGTATCTATACCATAATTCAAAAGGTGTTGAGTGAGTACCTCTGTTGACTTGTACACTATTCAAGATATAGACAATTGTACTTATGGCTTCTCTCTAGTATTTCAAAGCAACAATTTTCTCAATCATGAGTGTTCTAGCACAATCCATTATAGATCTATTTCTTCTTTCAACAATTCCATTTTGTGGAGGGGTTCTAGGGGTAGATGTCTGTCTTTTGATTGCTCTTTCATTGCAGAACATCTCAAACTCATTTGATGTAAATTCTCCTCCTCTGTCAGATCTTAGACAGTTCAAATTTTTACCTATTTCCTTCTCAACTCTTGCCAAGTACCACTTAAATATTTGGAAAGAATCATATTTTTGTTTCAAAAATATAACTGTCATCATCCTACAGTAATCATCAACAACTCCTTTTTAGCTTTATGCATCCATTGGTCTACATAAGTTAGTATGAACAATATCTAATATTTCTTTAGAGGTATTAGTCTTACTTTTAAAACTTGATTTAATCATCTTTCCTAACCGGTATTGTTTGCACATTATATTATCTAACTTTTTCTGACCAAGTTATCAAAATTGACATGACTTAACCTTTTGTGCCACAACCATACATCATCAAATTTTACAACTAGACAAGTAGAATCCTCTATATCAAGATAGAATAGATGACTTCTAGTCTAATCACCTTTTTCATTCAGTCTTCCAATTGTGTCATATATCTTAGCAACTTTATTTTAAAATTCAACCTTACATCCCAAATTATTTAATTGTGACACACTCAAGAGATTATAGTTAAGTCCTCCAACATAGTAAGCATTGTCACATGAAATATTATCTGTGAGCTTCATAAAACCTTTTCCTTTTATCAATCAGGGTGCATTATTACTATATCTTACACTATTTCCATCATAAGAATTCAAGGAAATGAACTTACTTTTGTCTACAGTTATGTGATGTGAACACCCACTTTCAAAGATCCATCTGTCATTCTTGTTTATACAAGTTACGAGTGCAGTTGCCTCATCTTCATCAGATTCATCCTTTATTGCAATGTACACCACTTCATCATCATGTTCATTAGATGTTTCCTCTTCAGCAATATAGCATGAATTTTTGCCTTTGTCTCTATACTCCTTGTTGTCTTCCTCTCTTCTACTTTTGTACTTGTCACCACCTCTATAATTCTTCTTCTCTGGACATCTAGTAGCAATATAACCAACCTCATTACAATAAAAAAAATGATAGATAATTTAGCTTTGAACATACCTTTACCATTGTGGAATCTTCTTGCTAGTAGTGTTTCAAGTTGTTTGACATCCTCCTCATCTGTATCACTATCACTAGATTCATACTTTATCTTTTTCTTCTTCTTCTTCTCATTAGGGTCCTTTAATGACACTTTAGCTTTGAACGAAGATTCAATACTCTTAGGTTTTTAATTATCAAAGTTAGATAGCTCAAAACTAGTGAGTCTACCTACCAGATCTTCAAGTGATAAATCATTCCCTTACATACATCTTAGTTCTTGAATTGTAGAAACTCTAACAGCATATACAGGTAGTAGTGTTCTTAAAACTTTGCTTAGCATAGAATCATCATCTATTTTACCATTAGCTCCTCTTATTATATTAACAACTTATTTTATCCTTACAACATATTGAGCAATATTTTCCAACTTCTTCCATTCACATAATATCAAACTTATCTCTGAGACTTTTAGCTTTGGCTCTAAGTACATTGGTGTCTCCTCTATAGATGGTGGCTAATGAATTCCACATTTTCTTTGCACTATCAAGACCTTTGATATCATCGAATTCAACATAACTTAGGGCAGAGAGTAAAAGTATGACTTGATTTGATAACAACTTACAACTTCATTTTCAAATTATAGATCACTATATCATTCCTCCATTCTTCTTTGCTTGTATACATTTGAACTCTGGTAGCTTGTTCACTCTTCAAGCATTTATATCCTTAAGCCTTTTTTCTTAGCATGCCACTATAGTCTCTTCTTTTAGGTCACTTGATGAAGCAAAACCCTTTACTCCTTGTCTTCCTTAAGAATCAGACCTAACCATGCATTGATATTTAGAAACAATAAAATTAAAAGACTCACATAATGTTTAAGTTACTAAATTGAGAAATGATCATCAAAACAACAACAAGGTGCTTTCACAAAAGTAATTGTAATCCATTGTAGAATATTCTTTAAAAAAAATTGATTTACTATTTAAATTAAATGCCAAGGCATTCACTATGAGAGATTAATCAAAATAGTTGGATTCCAATTGTTTATCCCGAACAATTTTACAAGATAAGAAACTTTAAAAAGCTAAATGTTATTTAGAAAGAACTTTATTATCAAAGAAAACTCAAAATAGTGCAAATCCTATTGCCCATGAGCACTATCAAAACAGTCAGTGAATTTCATTAGTGCTATCACCTTCATCAATATTAGCAATTTTGACTTATCACAAACAAGAGCTATCCTTGTGGATCTCATTCCCATGTTTTCTTTTGACAAATCTCTCTATAGACCCAATGGACTTATATACTCTACTAAACCATTTGCAACAAATTTGACGTGCTTGTTGTTTCAATATGCTTTTTCCCCATTCTTTCATAACAAATGGATCATTAACTGATAGAAACAAAAACAAAAAACAAAACAAAAAAAAAAAAGATTAAAGGACATGAAATAACATAACATGAAAAGAGTGTAGATCAAATGAATGTTCTGATTGAGATGCATAAAAAGACTATCATATAATTCTAGGAAATAACGATGCATACTACTAATTAGAAAATTGTCGTTAACACCTTTCACCTTCAAATCTTCAGCCCTTTCCACAAACCCTTGTACAATCTCCAAACTGTAACAGTCAAATTGTTAAAATTGTCTTTGTTTTTTAAAGAAAAAGTGGGTGTGCCACTATATATTAATATATAATACAATAGTTCAAAAATTAAATGGAAAAAGAATCATAAAGAAAACCCAACATCACTTTTTAAGAATGCAACACCTAAACTTCCTGAGAGAGTAAAATTATTTTATAAATCACCATATTCAAGAATAAGAATATTAAAAGAGTAACATATCTATGAAGAAATGAAATGTATAGTAAAGCACAACAAACTTCTGTTAGAAATGCAACCTAGTAGAAGTGAGGGCGCCAAGAATACCCAAAAGAAGAACCATTTTGCCTGTAGCGAGAGAGTGAAGAGACAATTCCTCTCGCTGAACATTGTCATCTGCATCAAAGTAGCCCAAGGTTCCATCTGGAATCTCATCTTCAACACCAATGGGGACCGCTGTAGAATTTAAACTCTTAACCTCTCTCATCCTATAGAAGCCTGTTAACTCCTTCAATGGGAGCCAATGGAGGATTTGATGTCCTCGCCTCATTTTCACCACAAGCAATGTTAGCCATTCGTTCACCTCCTTTCTCTCAAATAATAAAATACTATTCAGCGTCTTGTTCTGGTTCTAGCCAATACTTTTATAGTGTTTCAGAGCCCCCGAAAAAACATTTTTCTGTTTCATTCATTTATTATTTGTAACCAGCCTTTTATTGCCTCTTTATCTTTAATGTCTGGCTGTCTACTTTTCGTTATGATCACTGCTCTGTAATAAAATCATATTCTTTTTCATTTTGCCTAATAAAGATTATCCAATATTAATATTACAACATTTCTTTTTATTACATGGAAACATGTTTTAAATGTTTCTGTGCAGTCTCAATATATTTTGTATGAAATTGAAAACATTTTCCTGAGTTTACGTTACTATGGAATGTAAAAGTTAAATTGGAAACCATTTTCCTCAATTTACGTTATTATTTTTCAGGCCTATTAATTTGTTTGTAGACCTACAAAACTTCTTCAATTAGATGATTTCCCTGCACACTAATAGTTTTTCACTAAAACAAGTTAATGAACAAATGGCATACATGTTGGAGGCAATGCCCAGCAAAAATATTTGAAGCAAGTTAATGAAGTGATTGAAATTAATCCAAATTGTAGTAATTAAGTCAAGAGGCTTTCCAAATTGTAGTAATTAAGTCAAGAGGCTTTCGAAAAGCATTCATCAATGTAAACTTTTACAAATTTTTAAAAAAGTGCCCACCATAATTGTTAAGCGGGCAACGAAAACGCTGTAATAAGAAGACAAACAATGAGCATTTAAATAGTCAAAATCTCTCTCATTTGAAACAAAATCGTCTTCATTATTATCAGATTGCTGCGGCTGTCACACGAAATTCATCTTCTGATGCCACTGAGAATATCTTCGCATCTGACTGAACTTTTAAAACCTGCCTCCTCGTTTACATTATGCTCCAAACAGAGGTCGCGCATTCCAGTCCCCACAATGTACAGCTGATGCTCTGCTCTGGCCATGGCCTTTTGGAAGAAAAAAATTGTGAAATAAGCAGAGCTATAGAAGGTTTTCGTATGCAAAGATTCACATTTTATAGCCTTTTAAAGAACAAATTGATTTGTTAGTGTGAATATGATTTAGTAGGACTTGCCGAACCATTTGTGTTGTAATAATGGAGATTGTATCAAAAAGTCAATAAAATGGGGCAGGCCGAGGTGCCAACGTCTACGCAACACTCAAACTATTAATTGATTTAGAAACTTATTAATAAAAAATTAAAATACAATGAATTTAGTAGTTTAATAAATTATAAAATATAGTAAATGAGTTCAATTTTTTTTTAAGAATAGTCTTTTTTTATTAATAAAAATATACTAAGCTTACAATTCACAAAAAAGGGCTAGGGGATACAAGATCACCCCATGAATAAGTTCACATGGCCACGGCTTGAATCAAACACTATTCATAAAAAATATATATATATAAAACAACCTCAGTGCTTGCCAAGGGTGGTGGTTCATCATAATCATGAAAGTCCCAATCATCTATGGATTAGAGGCGGGGTGGGAATAGTCCAACCATCATCAGTAGCAACAGCAAGAGGATCAGTGGCAGCCTCCATATCTTTTATCTCTGGCCGCGGAGGAGAAATCACTAGATCCAAGCAAGGCCATTTCCTAGAAAGCACCCATCGAGCACTAGGAGGAGGAGCCAGGGTATATGCATAAAGTCAAATTTCAAAAGGGATGTGTGGGTGTGGGTGTGTGTGTGAGAGAGAGGGGGAGAGTGAGGAGGCTCTACATTATGAGGAGTGGGATGGAGGGGAACAGAGAGTGTAAAGAAGGAAGGGCAGGTAAATTGTAGAAGGGGAAATATAACAGAGAGTGTGACAAGGGGATGAGGGTGAGGTATGAAGTAAACACTTTGAGAGAGGGTGAGAGATAAAGATACATGAGACAAAGAGAGCAGGTAGTATGGGACATGATAGAGGTTATGGAGGGGGGGTGGGAGCATGAGAGACACAAGATAAACATATAGAAATAATTTGAGAAATAAAGAGATATGAGGGGACATGAGAGTGAGATAAGAGTAAATATGGTGAGAGACATGTGCAAGAGAGACTATGAGAGATAAAGATACAAGAGTGAGAAATATGGGGTAGATATAGAGGGTGAATAGGGGGAAGAGATTCTGAGAGGAGGGAGAGGAGAGACTAAAGAGATTAAGGAGATAGGGAAGGAGAGACATGATGTAGAGATAAATGGTAATAAAGGAGAGGATATGGTAAGTAGGGGTGGAAATAGGACAAAGGGAGAAATGTAGGAAAGTATGAGGTAGAAAGAGACAATGTCAAAGGGGAGAGAGATTAGATAGAGAGAAAGACAATAATTAGAGCATTGAATGGATGGAAATGCTGATGGGGGGGAGGAATTTGGGAGGGAAGGGGGGGACGGGGAGGAGAGAGAGAGAGAGAGAGAGAGAGAGAGAGAGAGAGAGAGGATGAATGTTAGAGATTATACCAAATTTTGAAATAAGGTCAAAATTTATAAATTTAGGAAAATATTAAATTAATGAAGTTAAACATATAAAACTAAAATTAAAAGAATGTTCTACAGTAATGTTAAATTTGTTATGAGAAAGTGTTATAAAGTTAGCTTTTAAATAAAGTTTAAGTTTAAAAATAAAATCAAGCTTTATAAATAAATTCAAAATATATGCATATAGTCAAAGTTCAAAAGGGATGTGTGGGTGTGGGTGTGTGTGTGTGTGTGGGTATGGATGTGTGTGTGAGGGGGGTGGGACTGGGGAGGGCCGATATTATGAGGAGGGGTGTGGAGGGGGAGAGAGTCTCTAGAGAAGGACAAGTGGGTAAATTATACAAGGGGACATTTGTGGGAGAGTGTGACAAGGGGATGAGGGTGAGGAATGGAGTAAACACTGTGAGAGAGAGTGAGAGGTGAAGATACATGAGACAAAGAGAGAAGGTAGTAGGGGAAATGATAGAGGCTATGGGGGGCATGAGAAACACAAGGTAAACATATAGAAATAATTGGAGAGATATGAGGAGGGGACATAAGAGTGAGATGAGAGGAAATATGGTAAGAGACATGTGCAAGATAGATTGTGAGAGATAAAGATACATGAGTGAGAGATATATTGTAGATATAGAGGGTAAATAGGGGGAAGAGATTGTGAGAGGGAAAGAAGAGACTTAGAAAGATTAAGGAGGTAGGGAGATCATGTAGAGATAAATGGTAATAAAGGAAAGGATATGGTAACTAGGGTGGAAATAGGACAAAGGGGGAAATGTAGGAAGGTATGAGGTAGGAGACAACATCAAAGGGGAGAGATAGTAGGTGGAGAGAAAAAGAATAATTAGGGCATCAAATGGATGCAAATGGTGATGGGGGGAGGAATTTGGGAGGAAGGGAGAGAGGGAGGGAGGGGGACGGGTGTGTGTGTGTGTGTGTGTGTGTGGAGGGGGGTGGGGGGTTAAATAGGAGAAGATATGTTGAGAGGAGGGTGGGGAGAGAGAGTAACTGTGGGGTGAGATATATGTATTGTATGTTTGGGAAAGAGAGATGTGTGAGAGAGAGTAAGAGACATGATGTAAAGATATATAAGGTATTTAGGGGCAAGCAATTGCTAGAGGGATAGGGAGATGGAAGAAATATAGAAGGGGGCGTGGGGAGAGATAGAGGTAAATATAGAAATAGGATAATTTAGGCCCGAGGGGGAGAGAGAGAGAGAGAGAGAGAGAGAGAGAGAGAGAGAGAGATGTGGTAATTAGGCAATGGATGACAATTAGGGTCCAACCAAAAGAGATGGTGAGAGGGGGAGGGATATAAGATAAAGAGGGAATGGGAGAGGGAATAGGGGGGAGATGGGGTAAATATAATAATTAGGAAATATGATAGATGGACATGGTAATGAAGGAAGGAATAGAGGATAATAATGATAAATGGGTCGAGGGGGCTGGGGGGGTTAAATAGGAGAAGATATGTTGAGAGGAAGGTGGGGAGAGAGGGAAATAGAGTAACTATGGGGCAAGATATGTGTATTATATGTTTGGAAAAGAGAGATGTGTGAGAGAGAGAGAGAGTAAGAGACATGATGTAAAGATATATAAGGTATTTAGGGGGAAGCATTCGCTAGAGGGGTAGGGAGATGGAAGAAAGATAGAAGGGGGAGTGGGGAGAGATAGAGGTAAATATAGAAATAGGATAATTTATTGTTGAATAAAAAAAAAAAATTGATTGTATTAATTATTATATAGGTGGTGATTTATTTTTTTCCAAAGGGAATCTATTTCATTAAGCATGTTTTTGAAGTGAACATTTAAAATCTATAATGTAACTTAAAATATAATATATATAATAATTATTATTTATTCTTGTAAATTACTAAATCATAATAATATTAAATATTTATTAATTAAAAAATGCATGTCTCCATCAAGTTGCTAGAAATTTCTCTAAGGGCATCTAAGTTGAATTTTCTCATTTATAAAGAAAATCTAGAAAGAAAAAGATACAAAATTCTTACAAAACCAATAGAAGGAAGAATTTGTTCATAAGAATCTATTAAGTTCCAAATTCCATTTTTTGGTATTATATTTTTATGAGTTGTTCATGTGGATTTGTTTAAATTTGTGTAAGAATTAGAAGAATGAATTTAAAGTTCAAATTCAACCTTTATAAAATGTATTTTATTGTAGAATGATCATTTCTGAAAGTGATTTTGATTAGTTAACCAACTAGAATATTGTAAATAATTTTACATTTATATCCATACAACCTAGATTGTTTTTATGTTTAGAACTACATAATCCTCTTGTGGGACCTTCATTAAGAACTCAACTTTGGTTTCCATGATTACATGATTTAATTAAATTCAATAAATTTATGTCCAAATGGATAGATCATCATTCTATTTTTTTCTCTATGTTCCATCACCATAACACATTGAAAGAAGAAACCAAAAAATCATTAATTAAAAAATTATGGTTTTTAATTAATTCTCAACTTTTATATATTCAAGTGTATAAAAAAAATAGGCTTTGAATATTCATATCTTCAAACACCACCTATAGTAATCGAGTTGTCCGCAAAGGTTTATTCATATTTCCATGTGTAACTTTTTAAAAAGTTCAAGCCTTAGATAATTTGAAAATACAATCATGGGGCTTCAAATTGATCTAGAGTTAGAAATATGGTGCCCTAATGAAAAATAGAAAATAATTTCTACTATTTGATTGGTAAAATATGTTGTATTGACCTTGTTATTTTTATTTGAATGTTTCTTGTTGGCATGGAATGATAAAAATGAGTTTGAAAAAATACTTATAACATTAGTCACATTTACCATGATGGAAATGGAGTGGCGGATGAGATGGAAAAATTTGGTGATAATGTCATGCAAATAATCAAATCGGAGGATGCCAGCCAAACTCCATCATCCAATCAAGTGATGATGGAATGTGAGAGTACTTCTCATAACACTGTATAAATCATTACAAAAGGTGGCACACCTTTATGAATCCACATGGAAGGAAGGCCAACAGAGTTTCATTAATAAAGTTAAATTTTGGAAAGATTATTTGAGGATTTTCTTTTGTAATCCTCACACTACGAGCCTTAATTACTTTGGGAAAAGGACAAGTGGTATGGATTTATTTAGATGTAAACAACTAACAAAGATGGATGACAAGGATACTTTAATCAAACCCCACTCCAACTACAACTAGCAATAGTTAATTTCAAAAGGAATGTAACTGATCACATGTGATACTAATAGAGGTTTCTTTATTTTTGGGAAACCTTGCAATCTTATGATGGGTTTTGGTTTCCTTAACAATTTCAGCTTGGGTGTGATTTATTTAACCTATTATGACTATCAAATTTGATCTATAACAAGGAGATGTCAAAAAATTCTAAGAAATTGGTAGTTGAGCTAGGTGAAGAAATGGGTGCTAATGATCATATGGAACTAGTAGAGGTTGAGGCTTACATAAAAAAGAGTGAGGCTATAGTGGTTTATCTTCAGGAAGGAGGATTGTTGTCTCATGGAAGGAATGGAAAAGTATTATGAGCACATCTCGATGCAATTCTTCAACTGTTGGAAGGACGGGAAGGTAAACATAAATGGGATGGTGTTTTAAATCATGGAGGATCTTATTAGTAGGGTCAGAGGGTTTTCCCTGGAGGAAAAGAATTTGCACAAGTAGGCTAGAGTGAATGATGAAACTAGTCTAAGGAATTTCTTCAAATTTAATAAGAAGTTAGTTTTCATGCGTGGTGGGTTTTCTATAGAGGATCTTCAAAAGCCCTAGGATGTGATTTGCTATGCCATTATGAGGTATATTACTTTTGAAGATTAGTTCTAGGTATTGTATTACTACCATTTCCCCATTCTCAATCATTTTAGGAACCATTATCTGATCTTTTTTCCATACCTTGTTCTGCATTCCATGGAAGACTGTGTCTTTAAGGGTAGGAAAAAGAAAGAGGAAGACAAACTCTTTTATATAATCCACTAGGGTTTCATGCACAAACTTTACAAAAACCACCTTACCTTAAAGCCACCACTTCTAGTCAACCCATTGGCTACTATTACTCCCCAAATCTCCATGGGCCCTAGCCCTAGTTCAAGCCATAAAAAAAGTCAAGAAAAACTCTGGTCTGAGGTGAAAATAAGCCTCATTGAGTCTGATATAGACATGAGGAGGAGTAACAAAATTACTTGAAGAGCTATTAAATGACTCCAAATGGAGAAATTAAGTCCCCCCAAACATGGCTTTAGCTATGATTCTATCAAGAGTGATAAAAATCCCACCAAGAGGAAGAGGCCACACTAGGATAGTGGAAAGAAGTTAGTCTCTAGCCCACCTAGTCCCTCACACATCTCGAATACCCTAGAAGTAGACTCATCCCTGACTAGAAGTCAGGAGAGGACATCATCTCCTCCATGAAAGACACTCCCAAAGGTGGGGGAAAGAAAGGGAAACATAGCCATGGCTAGAGCCAAAGAAAGGTTCAGCTAGAGAGGCTAGAGCATTCGATCAAAGAGATGGAAAATAACCTTATTGGCATTTGCCAAAAAATTCGCACCTTGGCTGAATTATCCATGAAGGTCATGCACTCAGCTGCCACCTTTCTCTATTTCCTACAGGTGAACAAGGACAAGAAGGACATGAGTAAGGAGAGTGAAACTAACTGATCCATTTATGGTTTCCTAGTAGAGGATTGGATGAAGACACTCTTGGAAAAAACTATCAAAGAGGAGGGGGTTGACTTAAATGGGGAAGAGCTCAAGGAAAAGAAGAATAAGGAATAGGGAAAGAAAGTAGGCAACTAGCTCTGGCTCTAATTTTTTTGGTTTTTATTTTTGGGTCACTTTGAAGTTGGTGACATACTAGTTCTTAATATATATGTATATGTTCAAGTACTTGACTAATAACAATAATATGTCTCCTTTTTTTTGGTATTTTATTTATTTATTTACTAGTTAGAAATAGGAACATGATGGTAAGGATTGGTCTATTTTGGATATTTTCTTTATTTTTTCCTTGAAGTATAAAATTGGTATTGGTTAGATCGGTGAGAGTTAACCTCTAGCTGATCCTCTAGCCTTTTGTACTCTGGGGTCAACCCCTCTTTCTTTTCTATAAAAAGGGACCCTTGTGTTGAATATTATCCACCTAATGAAGGTAGATATATTACTGATGTATTGTTCAGGATGCATGTTATATTACTTTGAGGGATAGTGTTTAAGAACTTTTTTTAATCGAGTTTCTACATGTGATAAGGACCTAGTGGGTAGCAAGAGGATGTTTCTTGAATGATTAAATTATATTGATTGGATTGCTACTAATAATGTTGTTCTTAACATTGTGAATATGAACTATAATTTTCTTTGATTGTGTGATCATTATTCAAGGCCTTTCAAGAAATGTAAATTAATTTTTAATGATGGACTAATGTAATGTAAAATGTATTGATAAGTTCATGTTTAAGTTTGATGAAGGAACATTGGTATATTACAATGGCCTACTAGGCCTTGAGGTGTTTCAGTATTGCCTAAGATTAAAATGATGTTATAACTCTTGGAAGTATCATTGTTTTGTAAAGACATGTAGAAAATAAATTTTTTTTGTTCAGTATTGGAAGGTTCCCTAATAAAAATCTTCAATGGACTTGGCGTTTTAATTGCTAGTTGATTTGGATGAGAGTGATTATGTTATGTTAATGGTAAAAGAATATTCTTATCTATTCATGCCTCTAATATATCAAACTTTTTTAAGTTGATGGCCTAATCCTCATGGTTGATTTGGGGATTGAGGTTTTTGGATGATCCTTTGCATTTCTATAAAATAGTTAAAAGACATCTTTGATGAATTTGGGAGGCCTCCTTATAGAATGAGAATAAATTCCCTAGGTTTTATAGCCAAGTCTTTCTCTTTATCTTCTTCAATGAGGACAATTTAGCTTTCTCTATAGAGCCTAACAAATCCTTAAATTACATAACACAACTAAAAATATTAAAGTAAATAAGAATATTATAACTACCATAGCAAAAATAGTATATCTAATTTCACCTAAATTATTTTTTCTCCTAGCTTTACGAAATGCTTAAGAAATTTCCTCTTGAAATATAATTTATCTTATTATAAAATAGGTCCATTGAAATATAGGCATATGAGGAAGACCTAAAAGTACAACATATCGAAGCCAAAATATTGATCTATGTTCCTTTTTATCATAATAGGAGACACAAAGATCAAAGATAGCTATAACTTCAAAATAATAATTTTGGTATAAGATAATTCAAGATGTCATAGTTGAAGAGATCAAATCTAGTTCTCAATCTACATTAGATTTTGATAAAAAAATATTGAAGTAGGGAATATCACCCCATCCATTACAATGATAATCATACCTTTCAATTTTAAAGGCCTCATCGGGTTTAACATAAGTAATGTAAGAGAATCCCTAGACAATGTGGAAATATTCAATTATTATGAAAAGTAGATATGTTTTAGTTTATTTCAAATTTTTTTTTGTTAGTTGCAGTTATTAATCCACGAAAAAACTTGAAATTGGTTTTATATTTTAGCATTGTATTAAAATTTGAGAAGAATTTAATGATAAAACTTGATAGTAAACTACTTTTAGAGCATTTATAGGTTTATAGTAGTGTATACTTAGATTATTTTCATGTACATGAAAAGTGATGTAGACCTTCTTGACCAAATAAATCAGTATAGGATTTTTAAGTCCTTGACAATAAGTCTTGAGTAATGAATGGAGGTTTCTCCATTACATAATCCTTTTAATTGGTAAGTATATTACTTTTGGTTAAAAAAATATTACATTTGGTATTGGAATGCATGCTATATTATGAGGAAAATAATAATTGGAAAATGTATTGATGCTATAGACAATATATTTTAGATTGAAAAAGAGTGTAAGAAAAGAAGCAAAGAAATGATTAAATAGTTAGAATTCAAGACTTGTAGGAGCCTACGTGGTTGAGAATAGAGATTGGGAGTATAGAACAAAAAGCATTAAGTATGGATAATTTGTCGTCTTTAGAAATAATATAAAATTTTGGACTAAGTTGGATGAGGTAGCCACACACATATAAAATTAATTGGTTAGAATAGTGAGATTAAATAATATATAAAGAAAAATATTTGGTGAGGTTGAAAATAAGGCCATATTAAGATGGGGCTCGAACATAGGGCCATATTAAGATGAGGCTCTTTTTGACATTGCATTGATGGATGTGTGTCATGCATTGTGTATTCATATGATTAGGTGCATAATACCTAACCAATATAAAATACATCTAGAAGATGAAATTTAATGCCACATTTAAGGATAAAAGATAATTCTAAATATACAAACCATGATGAGAATAAATAAAAGACACAAGTAAAAAATGTATCTTTAAGATCAATCCTTCATAGATCAAGTATGAAATATTAGAGAATTAGTTTTATTAAAATAGCAAGCACGAAGATTTTTGGTCCATAAAAAAATCATTGTTGTAAAAAATCCAAAAATATTATAATAATAAAACATTTTTAAAGAATATTATTTCAAAGGAGAAGAATTAAATAGACTTAAACAATATTATTAAATTAATTCTAGTTATAAGAATGAACTAGGATAAATTCATTAAGGAAAGACATTTTATCTTAAAATGAATAGATGTCCAAGAAAATAAAATAAGATACCAAGGAAAAGAAACCTTTATAAATTCAACTAGCTAAAGGTGAAAAGAATAAAAAAAACATTTTCCAACTTAACTCAGAAAATGAGCTAAAAAGTCACTTCTAGAAAATATAATAGAGGACAATCTCTCACTAAATGTAACTTGTTGTTATTGAATAAATCTTAACTTATAGTGACTTACTTTGAAGTGAGGAGGATTCAAACACTAATGATGAAATAGACTCATTTTTATATCAATACCACAAGTGAAGTTCATCAAATATTAATAGCACATTTCATTCCAAAGATAAATTTGGATTCCTTGTATAAGATATTAACATCAGGTCTAAGGCCCAATTTATTTCATGTTTCCTTCTTCTAGAGATATTTTTATGTCTTGAAAAACAAGTTGCGTTGAAAAATAAAGATATAAAATTTGTAGAAAGAACTCAATTATACTTTTATCACACAAATCCCCAAGAATGCTTCCCTTGGCTCTTTAATATATTTTCCTTTCTAACACTATATAAAATCCACTTGAAGTCAAAGTTGGCTTCTATGGTGATTGAGGAAATTGATCTTAGAGCTTGAAGGCCTTTTATATGGATTCTTATTTTTTAAAGCATGCAACAATAACACAATAATAATTAAGTAAGATTTGATGGTGATAATTCTATGTATATAGAAAAGATCATCCTTTAATTAAAGAATAAACATCACTTTCACTAAAGTATATGATATATTTTACCTCTTAATTTTCACATGTTGCTATCAGTGGTTAACCTAGTCTTAGCAAGATACGAGACTAAGATTAAATTTAATCTTGATGTTCCTAGAGTCATTCCACCTTCTCTAAGCATTCCTTAGAGTCAAATACAAATCAATTGTTGTGTTAGTGTGATACTTCCTACACATTTGATTTAGCTTGAGGGTGTTGACCTCATGATTTTTGTTAGATGCTTTTCACTCCTTAATTGTATGATAGTCATTTATTTCAATATTTCTCCCTTTCTAGGCTCTTTATTGTACCTATAAACAATAATGAGTTCCTAATCCACTTTGGTGATGAAATATGGTAGATGGCTATTTTTTTGAAGAGATCAACAAAGGTAGATTGAGAAAACAAATCTTCTCTCAAGGTAGAGATCTTGCTAGCATTTTCAAAGTATTTATTATAGATCTCATCAAAATATTTCTTTAATCATGACATCTCTTTCATAGTTATCTATAATATCCATGGCAAAGGTAATAATGCACTATTATATTTGAAATTGAGAACAAAGCACGAAAACAATCATGGATAACACTGCTCTTGTTATTAATGATTTCATTGCACAAATGGGAGATAGCTTTGATGATCAAATTAATGATTTCATTGCACAAATGAGAGATAGCTTTAATGATCAAATGTCTATCTATTTTGAGGATTTCAAAAATGCAATGAAGAAAAGAATGAGAATACCAGTTTCACTGGTAGAAAAGCATATAAATGACATATTTTTTCTTGTTGATATTGATTATACTTCCATTCAAGTAGTCCTTTCAAGAAAAATATGGCTTAGACCATTGGGATATGATCTTGATGTTGACCAAGCTTTTGCAGCCATCATATCATTACTTGTCATGGAAATGGACAAATCTGCAAAGGCATTTGGGACATATGACACTATCAAATCAAGAGTTGTTACAGAACTCAAGACAACCACAGCAGTCAAGAAGAAGGACAAGATGGTAAAGCAGATAAAGAAGAAAGTTGGTGTTGGAGAATCAAGTGCAATAGTTGAAGCAGAAGAGATTAGTGAAGGAGAAGAAGAAGAAGGTGAGCAAGAACAAGAGCCACTTGAATTGCCTCAAAGTCAAGGTGAAGAGAAAGATGAGAGTGTTGAGGAAGCAGAAACCAAGGAAGCACCCATCAAGGATAGAATCATCAAAATAAAGACAAAGTCACCTCTTGCTTCTCAACCTTCACCAAAGAAAGTTGTCATGCAAACACCAAAGAAGCCAACAACCAAAGCTACAACAAGGGCCTCTACCCAAAAGGCCAATGAGGAAGCCACAAAGAAGAAGAACACAAAGGCATAGGAAGAACCAAGGAAAAGGAAAAGATATGTGGCCCAACCTAATACTGATGAAGAAGATCAGACTAAAAGAGTAAGTCATCCTCCTAAATCTTTAGTTGATATATTATGTGAGAAGAGTAGGAATGGAGACTTAAGTGAAATGAAAAAGATTGATTTCAATAAGTTTAGTAAAGAGGAACAAAATAGCATAGAAGAATTAGTCTATGCATTAATGGCATAGTTCAAGTATACACCTCTTGAACTAGATGGACAATTACCAAAGGAATTGTCTAAAACTATAGAAGATAGATGGCATTTCTGTCGAATGATGGAGAAAGAGATGAGGGAATCAACCCTAGCAAACCTACTACCTAATTTAACAAAAGAACAGGTAACTCAAGCAGTCAAAAGGCATAGTAAAAGGTTTACACCTAAATATAGGAAATTCTCCATCTTGCAAAACAAAATTGAAGAAGTTGTATAGAGAACTGCTAGAGTTTGGAAAAACTTGTACAAGACAATAGAAGATGTCCTTGAAGAGATATATAAAGAGGAAGCTACTGCTAAACCTAAAGAAAGAAGGAAGAGGAGAGAAGAGAAAACAAAAGAAGAGAAAAAGGTTGAAGAAGAGGAAAACAAGAAAGAAAGAGAGGAGGAAGGAAAAGATGAAGACAAAGGAACTGATGAGCAACAAAGTGTGCAAGACACACAACTTTCACCTCCTAGCCCGCCTCACTCTACAATGACACCTGCAAAAATCATACAAATTAAGGATGTTGTTGACACCACATGTCAAAACATCAATCCATTAACTACAACAGATCTTACTAAGATCCTTGACCAAACAACTCTACAAGCACAATTGTGTACAAGTCCTATATTGGTCAGTGTGGATAATCTTCAAAAGTCAGTAGATAAACTCAAAGAAGCCAAGGTGTTACCACAAGAACCACCTCAAACCATTCAAACTACTGGGCTTACATTTCTACCACCTACGTCACCACCAAGATTAGCCACTCAAACTCATCAGGAGCTGAGTGCAACAACAGAGGTAGTCATAGGGATAACAGTTTAGACAGTGAGTACACCTCCAATAGAAGTAACACAAGAAGAAGCCAAGCAAGAAGAAGAGGACAAAGAAGAAATACAAGATAAAGAGGAGGCTACAATACAAACTTTGGTTGAATTACCAAAAATAGGAACTCCCACCAAACCCAATCATAAGTTGAGTACTGAAACAATGACCTTACATGTCAGTACACCAAGTTAAAGTTCTACTAGAGTAGCTACCTAGGACCATTCATTATGGTATTTTGAGCTTGATGAAGAAATTAAAATACCCTATTATGATTCAAGCACTCTAAATGAGGAAAATATGAATGAAATACAGAGTGCATTGGACAAGAGAAGGAGGCAAGAGGCAATGAGGTAAGACTATAGATACAATCAGGCAATGAATGAGATCAAAGATATATTCATGGATGCTTTTAGTCTTCAACCTCCAGATTCAAACAAGCCAATACTTGAGCAACTATTTGATATAGTTGACCAAGTGAATAATGAAGACCATGATACTAATATAAAACTAATGGAATGGTCAAAAAAGAAGTTTGTAGACAAAGTCAACCAAAAAATAGCTAATAACATGATTTTGGGACACATTGACCTAGCCAAGAAATTAGAAAATGTAAAGAGTGTATTAGGGAACATATTTTCCCTTTATAGAAAATTGTGTGATTTTTCCAGGTTCACACAAGAAATAAATCCAAAAATTTTGAACCTTGAGAATAGATTAAATCTCTCCAGAAAGTAACTACCCTCAGATCTTGCATAGAGTGAAAAGCAATTAAACACTTCACACTCAGAGGGAATTAGCTACATTATCAGCAGAAGAGGCCACTATCAAAGAAAAGCTGATGCAAATTCAAGCCTCCATCACTCCTCACTTAGAAGTATTACACAAGGAGAAAATAAATGCAGAAATAGTCTAGAAGAAGGATCCAAATATTTTTACACATGAAGGACTAGTTGATCTAGCAGCAGAGCTTGCAATCCAACAAAAGTCATTGGATATTGCCTTAAATAATTGAGATGTAGCTCTCCAAATACTCCTTGAGGTAAATAAGACATTTTTGGCCAAGCATGGTATTACTATTTAGGACCCTTTGACATCCGTATCAAAAAAGGGGAGATAATGTTCCAAGGGGGAGATAATATTGGAGATAATATTGAAGATAATATTGTGAAGATATATTAAAGAGAACATTAGGCATAATGGCTCAAGACATCAGAATTGACATGACAAGGCATGATCAACTCAGGGGGAGTTATAATAATTTTTGAGGTATATATTGTACGTTACAATATTTTGATAAATTCATTCAAACCTCTATATATATATACTAAGTAGATCAGTGAGCATACTCATAAGATTAGATAAATAATGCTTAATGCTTAGTTAAGTGTTTTTGACACTCATGTCAAAGGGGGAGATTGTTAGTCTAAAATTGGTTTTGACACTTGAGTGCCAACACACTTAACCACTTTCTATATTAAAGCCGAGTACACTATGTATGCCGAGTCACAGGTTGTGCTGAGTTAGGAAAGCCATCAAGTGCTGAGTGATCTTCAAGTGCCAAGCAGCCTTTAGGTGCCGAGTATGATCCAAGTGTCAAGCAATATTCACTTGCCGAGTCATAAATAATGCCAAGCAAGATAGGAACGATACAGGGGCCAAGTTACAAAAGGTGTCGAGCATCAAGAAGCAATAAGTGTCGAGTAACTCAGAATCAGCATATGAGTTTGTAACTTCACAAACTTAGATGTAAACTATTTTCATGGACGACATATGATGAATTCCAAAGGATTTAAGTAATAAGATCAAATAATTTAAATTTCCTATGTAATCTACATGTAGCCAATAAGAAAAATGGAGAAGGCATGCAACCAATGATAGAAGTATTAGGAATAAGCAGAAACAGAGATTCAATATGGATCGTAGATCCACATCTAACCCTAAGTCTTTGAATGTCTTTATAAGGAAGACTAAGTCTCATTGTATAGAGAGGGACAAAAGTGTGGAAGGAAAACTATTTTTAGAGTGAAGTATAAAAGACTTAGAGGAAGAGATCAGCAGTTAAATATTCAGTTAATCAAGAACAAAAGCAAGGGATACAAATGAATATTAGATCTCAAAGGATCAAGATCAGAAGAAAGTAGATCAAGTGCCTGTATTCAGCAATCAAGAATTGTAAGCTATCAAGTTTATTATATCAAATAATCTTTAACCATTGTATTAGAAAGGAAATCCTATGATGATAGGTTAGCTCAACAGTTATTTTGTAGATCCTTTAAACAGGTGATTAAATCCTTTGACAAGGTAGCACTTCATGTAAAGTGTTTGTAAATCCTCTAACCAGGTCACTATTGATACAATGTAAAGCCTTTAACAGGGTAGGCCTTTACTAGGGCAGACCATTAGAAGTGGTTAAACATTATTATTGCAGTAATTTTTGTGGGTATCATCCCCACCCCAGTTTTACCTTCTTATATCTTGAGGGTGTCTGGGTTACCAAAATCTCAAGTGTTATGTGGTGATGCATATTTGTTTCTCATGATTGCCTAGTGTTTATATCCATGCATGTTCATTTCAAAGATATGTTATTAAGGATGTAAAACAGGTCAAAAGCTAGTACTTTTGATTCACCACCCCCCCCCCACCCCACCTCTCAGAAGCATTCTTTCCAATAAGATATTACAACAATTGGTATCAGAGCCTAGTTTCTCTCAAAAAAAGAGCCTAATAGCTTGGAGGAAAAGATCTCAAGATGGAAGTTTTCAAACTTGGAAAGATCATTGAGAACTAGGTGATAGATGTGCATCTCGCTCTACAAAAAGTAGAAGAAGCTAGAGTGGAATTAAGAAAATCTATGAAAAGAAGAAAGGAGATAGCCATAGCTAAAAATGATATACACTACAAGGAGATTGATACCACACAAGTGTTTGCCAACGAAGACACTAAAGAATTTGATGCAACAATAGTAGAACTGATGGAGAAAAACAAAGTTCAAGTAGAAGAGATAAGATCTCTCAAGATGGAACATGAATCATAGGCCATAATGTTATGTGAAATCACTAAACAAAAGAAAAGAGCAGTCGATGATAGAGTCATGATGGAAGATGCCAAAAGGAATCTTACAAATAGACTAGAAGAAAAATGTACTGAATTAACAAGGATCTCAAACATGCAGATGGATACACTTGCCCAAATAATGAACCTTCATCATGAACTTAATATGAAAGATATTGAGATCTCTACTTTGAGGATGCAGAATGGACAATTGCAAAATGGATTGAATAGAGAAAAAGAAATGGCAGAGAATCTCAACAAGTCAAGTGAAGCCATAAAGTACTTTGAACAGCTGCTAAAATCCCCAAGATCTGCCCATGATACATCAGGACTTGGATACAACAGCACTGAAGTTGGTGAATCATAAAAGAGTGTTGAACAAAGAAGTGACAAAGGTAAGGATTGTAAACCCATTTTTCATTACTATAATAAAAGGGGGCATACTACTAATGTTTGCAGGAGTAGAAGAATCAATAAGAAAAACACACCCAAGAGCAAGAATTCCTATCACAAGTGCAACATGCAAGGACATATGACACAAGATTATAGATCCAAAGTCCCAAGGACACAAAGATTTAATGGACATTGTAATAATTGCAAGAAATATGGACATAGGGCATTTGAATGCAGATCAAAGCCTATGTGGACAAAAAATCAACCAGCAAAAGAGAATGAATGGTATTAAAATTTCCTTTCCTTTTTATTCATTTACCTCTATGAGTAAGAACATTGAGAGTTACAAGAAGAAACCCAATGCAAACCTGACTCTTCATGAGGGTTTTCTCCTTCTAGTCTATGAATACCTCAAGACCTAGATTAGGGGTAAATCCCTAATCCATACTGGGGATGCTTCAGAGGATACTAGGAGTTCAAATTTTTCTAACTCAAATGAAATTCAAAGTCTTAGCTTAGAAGAAGAGGATAAAACCCCCTTGAAGGGCAAGAAGCCAAAGGGGGGTAGAAAATTTCTCCCTCCACTATTTCAAGTAGAAAGAGTCCTCGAGGTTTAACTCCCAAACCCATGGAATAGAGGAGGGTGAGTATAATGATGATGAGGAGAAAATGGAGTTAGAGGAGGAGAAGAAAGGGGAGGATATTGAGAATCAAGGGGAGGACATAACTATCCTACCTAGGAACCCTAAGAAGAGGAAGGCTGAGGAGGATATGCTACTAGTAGGGAAAGTGATGAGACACCTAAAATTCTTGGCCCCTTCCCTTTCCTCTTTTTACCACAGCGGAGGATAAAGGAAATATTGGTGGAAGATAGTGGGGAGATGGTAATGAAAGGAGGAGGTCATGGAGGAACTTCAATACTAAAACAATGAAGATGGGGATCGTCAAAGAGACAATCAATCCTCAAGTTATTGAAGACAAGGAGGGAAATCTTCACTTTGAGTAACGCATAGACCTGGCTTTGGTAGCAGTTTCAAAAAATGCAATGGAGATAGGGCTCAACCTACTCAATAATGCCAAAAATAGTATGATAGACAACTTTCAATCAATTAAGTGGTTGTTCCATGAGATTGAAGAGCTCAAGGAGAAAAGGTGCTAGGAGGAAGGCCAAAGGAAGAGCAACGACTAGGGATATCTCACTGACCAAGAGGATCGTCTTTCCAAGGTCAAGAAAAAGGTGCAAAGGATGGAGATATCAAACCAAAACCTTGTCAATCAAGTGATTGCCACTTTGAACACTCTAAATGAGAACAACAAAAGTCTGGGTGAATCACTGAAAAATGAGGGTATTGGTGGGGAAAAGGAAGAAAGAGTCAATGAGGATCCCAAGTAGACTAAGGTGGATACGAATGAGACCAGGGGACCAGTGGAATGTTCTGACAATCTAAACTAGGAGTGTATGGCCGTGGAAATCCACACTGCTAATGAAGCAGCTGAAACCTTGCAAGATCTCGATAGGAAGATTGAATAGTAAGGGTTTTTATTTTTTTCCTATCCTTTTCTTAGTTTTGTTAGTTGGCTTTTCTTTCTTGGCCATGAGCCTATCTCTTGTTATGACCTTATGTATGTAGTTTTATTGGGTCTAGACTTTATTTAATATTATACTGCTAGCTTATATGTAAAAAATTTTGAGTTTCAAGATTTCTGTAAACCTATTTTTATTTATTAGAAAACAAGATATCATTAAAAACTTTTAAAATTATAATAAATTGGGCATTTCTTTAAAGAAAACTCTAAATAATACATATGGAATAAAAGTTTCATAGAAAAGGTAATGTATAGTATGGTGGAGGGATTAAGATACAAGACAATTTTTTAAGATAAAAAAAGAGAGTGAAAATGAAGACTATGGCAGCCAAACTTCACCGCTCAAGACAAAAGGGAAGAACTTTAAAAATAAATTGTTGCGGTGACTATGATCTTTAGCATGGGTTGGCAAAAACATAATAACAACAATGGTAGTAAGAGAGATATTATAAATGGATAAACCATAGTGATGTGGAAAATTATAAACCACATGCATTGGTTCACTTTGATCTAAAGAGAAAATGAAAGAAAATGTAGAGATAAGAATCAAGAGAGCCTACAATCGATAGAGAATAAAAGAATGATAATCAAGAAATTTCATACAAAATGCATAGAAAAATAATTAGAACATGAATTGAAAGGATCCAAGTCCATCCCATCAAATTAAAACACAACCCAACTAAGGCTCAAATCATTCTCAAGTATCCTTTTGCAATAGTCAGATCATATACCAATGCAAGGTTATTAACCACTTAAAAGTTGGTGATTTGAAAAACAAAAAAATGCTAATAACTCGGACTAAAAGGTAATGTTATTATATTTCCCTAAAGGTAAACATAAAAACCTAATAATCGGGATTGAAAATAGGTCTTAAAAAATGGAATAATTTTAAATTTTAAAAAAAACGTCAAAATGTCTCTATCGTAATATGAAAAGGCAAAAATTACAAAGTGGACTAAATGGAATAAAATGTATAATGTAATGTAACCAAATGGACACAATACATAAAAGATAAATAAGTAACAATCATTAAAATGATAAACTCCATTTTAAAATGGAAATTACAATTAGAAGAGACACGATGTTATTTAAACTGTTTAAATACTACATATAAATAAGAGATGGTATGCCTCACATTTCCCGTACATCTTTTATTTGTAAAATTTCATCTTTATCTTATACTTCTATTTTTGCATACTATCATATTATGGTAGTTGAGGATTTTTAATAAAAAATTTGATATAATGTGTTAAACTAATGAGAAAAGAAGAAATACAATAATTGATTAAATCCTTATTAAAATATTGAAAAATATTTAGTCGAAATATGAAATGATTGAATTTTTTTAAAAATGTTTATGATATTAAAAATGAAGATTAAACAAAATGAAATAAATTAATCAAAGAGATATTGTTACAAAATAGTTACCATAAACACAATGCCAAAGAGGAAATGAAATAAGAAAAATCCAAGGAGCGACCACCAATGAATCAACAAGAGGAGACAAAGATTTTGAAATGGGAATGCAAAGAAAAAATGTTGTGTATAATATGAATGAGGCAAAATTAGAAAGAATGAAAGAGAGAGGAAAAAAGAGATGGAGCATGTTAGATTTCTTTAGAATATTTGAGAGAGGAGGTAAGGTGAATCAGTTATCTAAGGTCTAGATGTACAACTAAAACTTTTCACAGCTTACTAAACCCATATCCATATAACGTATTCATCATGCATGCATTCACTTAAACTTGTAGATTACTATAAATCATCTTTGCATAAATGTAAGCATGAAACATAATAGATTCAATAACACATTTGACACAATGATTTTATGTGGAAACATTTGAAAAAAAAACCTCTAGTAACATGCTACTAATTCTTACTCTTCTAAAGTAATGCCCTATGAAAGGCCAACCCTATTAATGGTTACAATGGACACTGTTAAAGATGACTTGGTTGTAGGATTTCCCCTACTAGAAGTAAGCCTTGTTAGAGGATTTTAGATGATTCACTTTGAATGTCACACAGTTAAAGGATTTACAAATTAATGTTAGGTCAACCTTAATCCAAAGGATTTACCCTAGATGAATTCAATGATTGGAGAGTAAGAGTAAGATTTGATATGATAACAAATTACAACTCACTTTGTAGATTATAGATCTCTATTTTAGTTCTCCATTTTGCTTGATTTTCACACACTTTAGCTTTGATAGCTTGTTTACCCTTCAAGAATCCATACCCTTAAGTATTCATACTTTGCATGCCAATTATAAACTCTATAGTTTTCCCACCATATGAAACAACACCTTAGGCTCCTTTCCTTTCTTGGGTTCTTGCACATGCTAACTATTGTTTTGTGCCTTGTACTCTCTTATAAAGAGTAATAAGATCTATTGTCATTCATCCTCCATCATCCATTTTAGGGTTAGGTTGGATTAGGTAGGATTCAATGAATCTACCCATCTTTTTATTTTATTCGCTTCAAGAAACTTCTTCAATCCTCTTTGAATTTTCTCTAAAATGGTTTATCTTGAATTTTGTGTGACCAGCTCATCAAGCTTATCTTCCACATAGTTCACATAATCTAAGAAATTGAACTTGTCATCTCAAATTCATCGAAAGCATGATCTTTCTCATAATGCAAACACTCAACATTAACTTTCTTTTTATGCTTGGCATGAACAACATTGCTTAGCATCTACTATCAAAACATTCAGTACAAGCTAAAGTTTATTGGTGCATGGCATCAACTAAACTTCACTCGACTTACACTATATGACTTGACATATACTAAAATTTGACTTTTCTTGGTTCCAACTAATTTTTTACATAGCTTGCACTATCTTTTCTCAACATCTATTATCCACTTAGTCAAGCTTAGCAGATTAAATTCTTCTTTCTTATTCTTCAAAACTTTTTTAGTGTATCCAATCTTTGTAACCTTAAGTGATTAATCAATGCAGTACAATATAACTATCTTAATCGATCTTTGTACTTCTTTTCTATATCATAAGTCAACCTTTCCTCTAAGTGCTATTGTTACCTCATTTGATGAAATCCTATTCATCAATCAAACAAATGATAGTACTCAAATCATCTAAGCAATTATCTTACCAGCAATTAGTAGGTTTAACATTAGTGACAAAACAATGATTGAAACACATTCTCATAATTGTATCCATCTATTTTCAACAATCTCCCTCCTTGGCATTGAGAGAAAACTAAACTTAATGAGTACAACCAACAAAGTAGCAAAAAGAAAATAATTCCTTGGACTGAAACCTCTCTGTTAATCAATAACTTTCATCTTTTGTAAAGGTTATAAAACTTTCTTCTAATCAATAAACAATCAACTCATCCTTATGACTCCCTCTTGATCACTTTATATATCTCCCTCAACATTATCAAGTACACTATCTCCCTCTGAGTAGATATTCCATGTTTCTTCTATTTGTATCTTCTATCTTTCTAAATTTTTGACTCTAGATTTCTTTCTAAAATTATCATTTTAGATTTCTCCCTCATTGCATCATTTCTCCTTGATTGCATCATTTCTCCCTCTTTGAGAACAATGCCAATGACTTGTCATCTTAATATGTAGATATGAACATTTTTAGTTTCTCTCTTGGTCATCGATCTTGTGATTGATTTATAGCTCCAACTCTTTGATTACTTTAGACAGCTCCTAAAGTAAGATCCACTACATCAATGTGTAACATATATCAATCATATTTTTTTATGCAGGGCACTTCTCATGCTTCTTAAATAGTCTTTGATGGGGATATCATCGCTAATTTACCTCTTAGACATTATGAGCATCCTTAAATAAATATTTTGTAAAGATATGAGTTATTTGCTCTTTTGTGTTAACATATTCTATCTTCAACTCTTTATCTTGAACTAACTCTCTCAACTAATGATACTTGATTGCAATGTGCTTAGTCTTTGTATGCATCATAGGATTCTTTGATATATTTATAGCATTTATATTATCATAATAAAGTATCATACGTTTAGTGATTTCCTCCTTCATACCTTTGAGTAGTTGTTTGATCCATACAATATTTCTATAATTTATTATAGCACCAACATATTTAGCTTCAATAGTAGATTGGGATATACAATTTTGTTTCTTGCTAGTCCATGTAACCATCTTTTTTCCTAAGAAAAATGCTCCTCCACTAGTTCTCTTTCTGTCATCAATATTTCCAACCCAATCAATATTAGCGTAGGCTTTCATTTCAAACTTTTCATTTTTCTTATACCATAGACCATAGTCTTCTATTCCCTTAAGATGTCTCATTATTGTCTTAATGGCCATCAAATGATTCTCCCTAGGATTAGTAGAGAATCTTGCAAATATCCCAATACATAATACAATATTAGGTCCTATGTGTACTACATATTGTAATTTTTCCATCATAGACCTATACAATGTTTGATTCACCTCCACTAAACTATCATTCTTAGACAATTTTTGTCCTACTGCCATAGGTGTGCTTGCTAGCTTGGAATCCTCCAATTCAAATGTGTTTAGTATCTCATTTACATATTTTTACTAAGTAATGTATATACCATATTTCATCTAATGTACTTGTAAACCCACAAAGAACTTGATCTCTCTAAACATAGACATTTCAAATTATTCCTCCATTTCATTTGCAAAAACCTTACATAAAGTATTTTGACCTCCAAATATGATATCATCAACAAAAAAAAGAAGATTTTAAATTGCATTTTCCTTTCTCTAACTTTAAGTATAGATTGTTGTTATCATCAATTCTCTCAAATCTAATATTCACAAGATAGTTATGAAGACTTTCATACCATATTCTTAGTGTTTACTTGAAACCATATAAATCTTTGAATAGTCTACATACCATTTTTTTTTGTTAGCATCAAAAAATCATTCTAGTTATTCTTCTTAACCTCATAATGGTTTTTGACACTTGAGTGCCAAACACACTTAATCACATTCCATGTTGAAACCGAGTACACCATGCATGCCGAGCCACAACAAATGTCGAGTGATCTTAATGTGCCAAGTAGTTTTTAGATGCTGAGTGAACATCAGATATTGAGTGAAGATTAGATACCGAGTGAAGATCGGATACCGAGTGAAGTATAAGTGCCAAGTAGTATAAGTGTCGAGTAACTTAAGGTGCCAAGTGATATAGTTTTGTTTAGGTGCCGAGCTATTTAGGAAATAGCATGTGCCAAGTATCAACAATACTTTAGGAGCTGAGTAACTCAGTATATCAGCATAAGAGTTTGTAACCGCACAAACTATGATGCAAACAGTTTTTGCAGTTGACATAAGGAAAATCTCGAAGGATTTAATGATGAGATCGAATCTTTTATTTTTCGTATGCAATCTTCATGCAACCAATAAGAAAAATTATGAAGGCATGCAAACAATAGAATAAATGCAAAATAAACAAAAAATGGAGATTGAATATGGATCGTAGATCCATACCTAACCCAAAATCCTCAAATATCTTTATAAGGAAGACAAAATTTCACTAAAAATATATGAGTGGATATACAAGGGTGCACAAGAAAATTTGTTTTTAGATGCGAGGGTTATTAGATCACAAAGGATCAAGATCAGAGAAAGAAGAAAAGGAGCCTGCATTCAGCAATCAAGGATTGTAATCTATCAGGTTTATTATACCTAATACTTTCTGGCAATTGTATTAGAATGAAAATCCTATGGTGATAGGTTAGATTAATAGCTATTTCATCAGATCCTATCATACAGTGTAAAGCCTTTAATAGGGCAGACCATCAGAAGTGGTTGCACAATATTGCTGCAGTAATTTTTGTGGGTATCATCCCCACCCTAGTTTTACCTTCTTATTCCGAGAGAGTTTCTGGGTTACCAAATTCTAGTGTTATGAGTTGGTGATGCATGCGTTTAGTTTCATATTTATTTGATGTATTTACATGCATGCAATTTACTTTCAGTTAAATGTTTTATTGGCTAAAGTGTGATACTTATGATTCACACCCCCCCCCCCCCCTCTCATAAGTACTCTTTCCATATTTGAATATTCCAACAATTGGTATCAGAGCAAATCCAAGTTCTCACAAGGAAAAGCCTAATAGCTTGGAGGAAAAGATCTAAAGATGGAAGCTTTCAAACTTGGAAAGATCATTGAAAATCAAGTGATAGATGTACAACTTGCTCTGCATAGCTTGGAGGAATTTAGAAACAAGTTGAAAAAATTATTTTAAAAAAGGAGGGATCTAGCCATAGCTGAAAATGATATCCACTACAAGACGATTGATACCACTAACATATTTTCCAATGGAGATACAAAAGAGTTTGATGCAGCAATAGCAGAACTGATGGAGAAAAGAAAAATTCAAGCAGAGGAGATAAGATCTCTCAAAATGGAACATGAGTCACAGGCCATAATGATATGTGAAATCACTGAACACAAGAAAAGAGCAATTGAAGATAAAGTGATGATGGAAAATGACAAAAGAAATCTTGCAAACAGACTTGAAGAAAAATGTACTGAATTTACAACGATCTCAAACATGCAGATGGATACACTTGCCCAAATGATGAACCTTCATCATGAACTCAATGTAAAAGATATCAAGATATCTACTTTAAAGATGCATAATGAACAAATGCAGAATGAATTGAACAAAGAAAAAGAGGTAGCAGAGAATCTCAACAAGTCAAGTGAAGCCATCAAGTATTTTGAACAGTTGTTGAAATCCCCAAAATCTGCCCATGATACATCAGGACTAGGATACAATAGCACTAAAGTTGGGGAATCATCAATGCATGCTGAAAAAATAAGTAGCAAATGTAAGAATTCAAAACCTACTTGTCATCACTATAATAAGAAGGGGCATACAGCTAATGTGTGCAGGAGGAGAAGATTCAATCAATCAAACACACCCAAAAATAAGAGTTTTTGTCACAAGTGCAACATGCAAGGACATATGACACAAAATTGTAGATCCAATGTCACAAGGACTTAGAGATTTGATGGACATTGTTATAACTGCAAAAAGTATGGACATAGGGCATTTGAGTGCAGATCAAAACCTATGTGGACATCAAATCATCTAGCAAAAATAGAAGGGAATGAAAGTCATTATCATTGGGATTACAACACCAGGTACAGCTGTCATTATTGTCAAAAATATGGTCACATACCACAGAACTGCATAAGAACACATTTCAGAGGAAACTACAAAAGATGGTTGAATCAAACTACATGTTTCAGTTGTTTGAAAATTGGTCATATCAGCAGAAGCTATCCTACAAGATCAAAGGCACCCAAGATTGAAGAAAATAAAGGAAAACAAAAGATTGACGTTGAAAAGATAAGGGGGCAAATGAACAAGACTTGGAAAAAGAAAGATGAGTGCAACACATCAAGTGGATGGATCACTTCACCCAATGGGTCAAGTGATCACACTTCATCAAACTAAGCATGAGAAGTACACAGGATTGATATACAAAGCTATATCACACATCAGTCCCAAGACAAAGAAGATAAGAAAAGTATAAATCTACATGAAACAAGATGTCAAGACAAAAACTAAATGTTTTTGCTAAGTTGTCTTTGGATACCGAGTTAAAACTTCAACAGATGTTGAGCTCCTAACAGCGACCAAGCTAATAACTGATGCCGAGTTGGATAACTCCAATGGAAACTGAGTAAAATGGAAATATAGTGGAAGCTGAGTAAAATGGAAATATAGTGGAAGATGAGTTAGGTTAAAATTTCTTTAGAAGCCGAGTTGGTAGTTGAGCATTTAATGCGCTAGAAATATGGTGTATTATTGCGATTTCAATTAGTTTTACTCATCGCGATCAAGAAGCAAAGAAGAAGAAAGAGAGCTGAGCAACTTCATAGCAAGAATCCAGCACTTCAAGTAGATTGCAACCTCATCCAACACATTTTTCATTGATCTTGAGGTATTTTTATTTGTGCCGAGCTATGTAGTTTTGTATCCTTTTGTTGTGGAAACCCTAGTTTGCATAAATGGCGTCAAGTTCAAAGAAAACCGAGGTAAAAGAGTCTTTAGAAGTTGAATTAGTTTCAAATGAGGTCAAGCAACCTAATTTCCATCCTATTCCCAAAGTTGCCTACAAAAATGACCTAGCCGGAGCTCTCTCCCATATTTCCCCAAAAGTTATAATGGTTCAAGACATAAGAAAATGCTACAATTGTAAGATAGGTGATCTAGGAGACATGGAAATAAAAAAAGCCTATGAGAAACTATGTGTAGATGGAGTTTTGAAAGAAGAATTCAAAATCATTGAAAGAAAGGGTTTGAATCTAGTTTTAAGCTTTCCCACCGTATTCAAAATAGAATGGATTAGACTTGTACTAAGCAGAATTCATAGTGGAAATTTGTGGTTAGAAGATATTCCCATCAAATTGACCAAAGAAATTATATATAGAGTAACAGGGTACCCAACCCTAGATCAGTATAAAACCCTGAGAAGTGAATCAAAGGAGGTTATTGAAAAGAATACTGGTACCCAGTGGAACAAAAGAGGAATGAGAATTCACACCATAAAGGATCCTCTAGTTGAGTTTGCTGTTAGAGTTATTGCCCATACATTTTATCAATCCAGTAGACTCAACAGTGTACCATGTATTGCAGTGGATGTAGGCTAAAAATTGGTGAAAAAGGATCATACTTATGATCTTGCAGAACTACAACTACAACAGATCAATGAAAACCTAGCTTCCATAAGAAGAACAAAGGGCACTCAATGTAAATTTGGAGTAATCCTAGTTTGCATATTCTTTTATGTTCAGAATGAGTTTCCTTCTTTTGGAAAAGTGGCATGGAGGAATGATAGAACCATCATTGCCCAAATCAATGAATATATAAAGCAAATGGGAGAAAATTTTGATACCTTGATGACAAGCTATTTTGAGGATTTCAAGAAATCCATGAAGCAAAGATCAAGGATACCAGCTTCCTTAGTGGAAAAACATACTAATGATATATGTTTCTTAGTTGACATTGATTTTACCTATATTCAAGTAGTTATACCAAGGGTAAGATGGCTAAGGCCATTTGGATATGAAATTAATATTGATGAGGCATCTGCAGCAATAACTGCATTATTGGCAGAAGAAATAGATAAAAGTGCTCCACATTTTGGCACTTATGATGTGGTAAGATCAAAGATAAACATGGAATTAAAAATTGCTTCCACATTGAAGAAGAAAGAAAAATTATTAAAGAAGATTAAGAAGAAATTTGGTAAAGAAATTGAGGCTAAAGCAGAAGAAGAAGAAGATGATGACAGTGATGATGAAGATGAGCAAGAACAAGGGCCAATGGAATTAACCCAAGGTCTTAGAGAAGACAAGGAGGAAGGTGTAGAGGAAGAAGAAGCCAAGGAAGCACCAAGTGAAGTTGAGCCAAAGAAGAGAAAGGCAATAGAATAGCCTTCAGCTAAGCCCAGAACAAAGAAAGCTACCCCACCATCACCTCAAAAGCCAACAACACGAGCTACAACAAGGGCCTCCAATCAAAAAGCCAAAGAGAAAGTTACAAAGAAGGAACAAACCAAGGAAACATAGGAAGAGCCAAGGAAAATAAGAAAATATGTGGCTAAACCTAACATTGATGAAGAAGACCAATCTAAAAAGGTAAGCCATTCTTCAGTTGATACCTTATGTAAAAGGATTGGAAATGGTGACTTAAGTAATTTAAATAAAGTTCACTTCAGTAAATTTAATAAAGAAGAACATAATAGAATAGAAGAAACAGTTTATGGAATGATGGCACAGTTCAAGTATACTCCACTTGAACTAGATGGTCAATGCCAAAAGAATTGTCAAAAATTGTAGAAGACAGATGGCATTTTTGTTTGAAAATGGAGAAGAAAATGAGGGAATCAACCCTAGCAAGTGTATTGTCATATTTGACTAAGGGACAAGTAAAGAATGTAGTCAAAAGACATAATAATAGGTTTACACCTAAATACAAGGCATTCTTCATACTCCAAAATAGGATGGAAGAGATTGTTCAAAGAACAATGAAATCTTGGAAGAACTTGTACAAAAGGATTGAAGACTTTCTTGAAGAAGAATACAAGGAAGAAGCTACTATACCAATAGAGGAGAGGAGAAAAAGGAAAGAAGATGAAGAAAAGAAAAGAGAAGAAGAAAGGAAAGAAGAAGAAAAAAAGAAAAGAGAAGAAGAGAAGAGGGAAGAAGAAAAGATAAATGGAAAGGAGGAACAGACACAAAAACAGGATACAATGGAAATAGCTGAGCAAGAGCAGCAACCAGATCAGAGTGTGGAAGGCACACAATTGCCACCCCTTAGCCCTCCTCAAGCATCCATATTACCTACAAACACTGTAACTATTACTAATGTTCTTGATACTTCTGGTCAGAATATCAATCCATTAACTGCAGAAGATCTAAAAAAATTCTTGACCAATCTACACAACAAGCAATATTATGTATAGATCGAGTATTGGTCAGTATAGATGAATTGTAAAAACTAGTAGAAAGTACAATAAAAGATAAGGTGAATCCAAAAGAACCACCTTCTATCATCTCTACAAATACTAGTAGTCAATTTTAAATACCAACAAGCATAGTTGATGTTGCAAGACAGAAGCCAAGTGCGGCTGTAGAGAAAGGAACAAAACAAACAGGACAGACTATTACATCTGATCCTATAGCACAAACACAAGGTGCACTTCCCAAGCTTACAATAATTGATCATGGTAGATAGAAGGAGGAGGAAATAGTGAAAACCCCTAAAGAACAGGAGGCAATACAAACATTAATAATTTTTTCTACCTCGGGAACTCCTTCACACCAGCCATTGTAAATATATGTTCCAACATCTAGTGCTACCAGAGTTGCAAGGGTACTTCACTATGGAGACCCTAAATTAGATGAGGAGATATTCATACCAAGCTATGACTCAAAATCAATAACCATTGATCAAATCAATGACGTGCAAGAAGCACTAAATAGGAGGAAAAGATAGGAAATACTTAGGAAGGAGTATAAACAAAAGCAAACACTATAGGAGATTAAGGACATCTTTATGGATGCCTTTAGTTTGCAATCACCAGATGAGTCAAAGCATATCATGGAGCAACTAACAAATATTGTTGACCAGGTGACAAATGAAGACCTAGAAACAAATGCAAAACTTATGGAATGGTTAGAAAGAAAATTTCAAGGGAAAGTGAATGAGAAAATATCAAGTCAAATTGCACTTTCACAAGTTGAATTGGAAAAGCTTATTGACAAAGTGAAAAAGGTACTTGAGAATATATTCTCATTGTACAAAAAGTTGTGTGATTTTCCTTACTTCACACAAGAAGAAAGCCAAAAGATACTGAGCTTGGAAAGAAATTTAAACATTTCAAGTATGCAATTACCAAATGATCCAGCTCAAAGTGAGAAGCATTTTTCTCAATTGCTTCACACTCACAAAGAAATAGCTGTATTAATAGTAGATGAGGCTAATATCAAGGCCAAATTAATACAGCTCCAATTCTCCATTACCCCACATTTAGAGATACTCCATAAAGAGAAAGTATATGCCGAAACTATTCTCAAGAAAGACCCAAATCTTTCTACATTAGATGGACTTATTCATCTTGTTGCCGAGACTGCCATCCAGCATAAGTCATTGAAAATTTCTTTGAACAATTGGGATGCAACTCTCAGGATGATTATGGAGGTAAACAACACAATTTTGGCTAAATATGGTCTTAACCCTTAAACATTCTTTGACATAAGTGTCAAAAAAGGGGGAGAAAATAGTTATAATAAGGGGAGATATAGATATTATGAGATGAATTAATGGGGGAGAAAAGATACAAAGGAGGAGCTTGATATACAAATAAGGCACAATCAACTCAAGGGGAGTTATAAAATTTTTGAGGTATATATTGTAAGATTGTACGTTACAAATTTTGATCAAGTTTTCTTTAAACTCTGTATATACCCATCATATTAGTAAATGTACAAATAAGGTCAGTTAAGTGTTTTTGTCACTCATGTCAAAGGGGGAGATTGTTAACCTCATAATGGTTTTTGATAGTTGAGTGCCAAACACACTTAATCACATTCCACATTGGAACTGAGTACACCATGCATGCCAAGCCACAACAAATGCTGAGTTAGGAAAGATTTTAGATGTCGAGTGATCTTCATGTGCTGAGTAGTTTTTCAGATGCTGAGCAAAGATCAGATACCGAGTGAAGTATAAGTGTCGAGTGTTAACAAGTGTCGAGTAACTTAAGGCACTGAGTGATACAATTTTGTTTAGGTGCTGAGCTATTCAGGAAACAGCATGTGCCGAGTATCAACAATACTTCAGGAGCTGAGTAACTCAGTATATCGACATAAGAGTTTGTAATTGCACAAACTATGATGCAAATAGTTTTTACAGCCGACATAAGGAAAATCTCAAAGGATTCAATGATGAGATCGAATCTTTTATTTTTCCTATGAAATCTTCATGCATCCAATAAGAAAAATGATGAAGGCATGCAACCAATAGAATAAATGCAAAATAAACAGAAAATGGAGATTGAATATGGATCATAGATCCATACCTATCCCAAAATCATCAAATGTCTTTATAAAGAAGATGAAATTTCATTAAAAATATATGAGTAGATATACAAGGGTGCACAAGGAAATTTGTTTTCAGAAGCGAGGGTTATCAGATCACAAAGGATCAAGATCAGAGAAAGCAGAAAAGGAGCATGCATTCAACAATCAAGGATTGTAATCTATCAGGTTCATTATACCTAATACTTTCTGGCAATTGTATTAGAATGAAAATCCTATGATGATAGGTTAGCTTAATAGCTATTTCATCAGATCCTTTATTTAGGTGATTAAATCCTCTAACAGGGTGACACTTCATCTTAAGTGTTTGTAAATCCTCTAACCAGGTTACTATTAATACAGTGTAAAGCCTTTAACAGGGCAGACCATCAGAAATGGTTGAACAATATTGCTGCAATAATTTTTGTGGGTATCATCCCCACCCCAGTTTTACCTTCTTATTCCTAGAGGGTTTTTGGGTTAGCAAATTTCAGTGTTATGAGTTGTTGATGCATGTGTTTAGTTTCATGTTTATTTGATGTATTTACATGCATGTAATTTACTTTCAGTCAAAATTTTTATTGGTTAAAGTGTGATACTTATGATTCAGCCCCCCCTCTCATAAGTACTCTTTTCATATTTGAATATTCCAACAGTTCTATATAAACTTCTTCCTCCAATGTACCATTTAAAAATGAAAACTTAACATTCGTTTGATAAAATTTGAAACCTTTGTATGTAAAGTAAGCAAGTAGAGTTCTTACTCCTTCCAATCTTGCAATAGGAGTGAATGTTTCTCCATAGTCTAAACCTTCTTCTTGTGCTTATCCTTTGGAAACTAATCTTGCATTGTTTTTTGTGACTTCACCATTTTCATCTAACCTTTTTCTATACACCTACTTGTTGCAAATCACATTTTTGCCTTCTGGTCTAGGAAATAGAGTCCATGTCTTATTTTTGTCTATTTGTTCAATCTCTTCTTTCATGGATTTCCTCTAGTCCACATCTTTTAATGAATGTTTTACTATTTTAGGTTGATGCTTGCTAATAAAACATGTATCATTTCTCAATTTGTTCATTGTCATTGGTCTAACATCTTTATCTCCAATGTTTTGTGTTGTAGGATGATTTCTCTTTACATAATTTGACAATCTTGGTTTTCCTCTATTTTCTTCATTTGGTCTCTCAATTTTGAATCACTATGTACATCTCTATTAGGCAGCTCAACATCTCTTTCATGTACACTAATCTTAGAATTAGAATGTGCCTCAACTTAATTTTGTAACTTGGAACTTGAATTTAGTTTAGTTCCTGAATTCAATTCGACATTCATAGTATGTGGCTCGACAATCACTAAAACTTGTTGAGTTGCAACTTGATTTACAACATCTTCATCAACAGGAATACCTTCTAAAAAATATACAAATTATTTTTATTCTTCTAGTTCCTTCATAGGTACAACCTTATGTACTATTGTATATTTATCATATTTCACATTTGCACTTTTCATAACCTTGTTAGTGTTAGTGTTTAAACACTTATAATCTTTACTTCTTATGGAATAACTAAGGAATATACCTTCTTCACTTTTTGCATCTAGTTTACCATTTCTAAAATCGTTAAGAATTTAACACTTGCTTCCAAATATTTTAAAATATATTACATTGGGTGAGTATCCATACCATAGTGTGAAAGGTGTTGAATGAGTACCTTCCTTGACTTAGACATAGTTCAAGGTATTGATAGTTGTACATCTTCTCTCTAGTATTTCAAAGAAAAAAATTTATCCACCATGCATTTCCAAGAAAAGTCCATTATAGATTTGTTCTTTCTTTTAGAAATTCTATTTTGTGGAGGAGTCCTAGTGCTATATGTCTATCTTTTGATTCCTCTGTCATTACAAGACATCTTAAACTCATTTGACATAAATTCTCCTCCTCTGTCAAATCTCCAACATTTCAAAATTTTACCTGATTCCTTCTCAACTCTTGCTAAGTACCACTTAAACATTTGGAAAGAATCATATTTCTATTTCAAAAGCATAATTGTCACCATTCTAGAATAATCATCAACAAATAGCATTATGTACTTCTCTCCTTTGTATCGTTGCACCTCAATTGTTTCAGATAAGTCAGTATGAACGCTCTCTAATATTCCTTTAGAGGTACGAGTCTTACTTTTAAAAATTGACTTTTTTATTTTGCTTAACTGACATTGTTTGCAAATCATATTGTTAGGTTTCTTCAAATTAGGAAATCATCTAACTCTTCTCATGTTACTGATACTAATCAAATTATCAAAATTAACATGACATGACCTCTTGTGTCATAGCCATACATCATCAAATTCTATAACTAAACAAGTAACATTATCCATATTAGGATAGAATAGATTACCTCTAGTTTGATAACATTTTCCAATTAGTTTTCCATTAGTATTATATATCTTAGCAATCATGTTCTTATACTCAACCTTACAACCTAATCTATTTAGTTGTGATACAACAATTTATAGTTAAGTCCTTCAACATAATAAGAACTATCACATAAAATCCTTTCTATGATTTTGATAGAACCTTTTTCCTTTTATTAGACAAGGTTCATCATTACCAAACCTTACACTATTTCCATCATAATAATTTGAGGTAATGAACTTTCTTTTATCTCTATTCATATGATGTGACTACCCACTATCAATGATCCATCTATCATTCTTGTTCATGCAAGACACTAGCATAGTTGACTCATCCTCATCAGAATCATCCTTCATTATAACATACACCACTTCATCATCATGAGCATCAAATTCAGCTTCAATTTCCTCTTTAGAAATGTAGCAAGACTTCTTGCCTTTTTCTTTGTAATCTTTGATGTCTTCATCTCTTCTATCTTTGTACTCATCTCCACATTTGTAATTTTTCTTCTTTGGACAATATGACCAACCTCATTGCAATTGAAACATATGATAGGTAACTTACCTTCGAATCTTCCTTTACCTCTATGAAATATCTTTGCTAGTAATTCTTCAATTTGTTCTACATCTTCCACATCTTTCTCACTCTCACTAGAAACATATTTTTGTTGGTCTTAGGTTGGTTTTGACAAGTGAGTGTCAACAAACTTAAGAAATTTCTAAGTTGATGCGGAGTATAATATAAATGCCAAGCTACAGTATATGTCAAGCCAAAAATTCATCAAGTGCCAAGCTATTCAAATGTCGAGTAGATAGGTAGTACCAAGGAAGTTTCAACTATCGATGTCGAGTCACTATATGTGCCAAGTGAACTGCAAGTGCCAGGTAAAGTATAGGTGTCGAGGAAGATAGAATTCCTATATGTGCCAAGCATCAGAAATTAATGTGTCGAGCAATTGTAATGAACAAGTACCAAGTGACATTGTATTGTCATATGACATTGCACCTTTAAAAACACAGATGCAAATCATGTTGCATGATAGCTATTTAAGAATGAAAATCCTATGATGATAGGTTGGTTTAACAACCATATTATAAATCCTTTAATAGGGTGACATTCCAATTGAATATTTGTAAAATCCTTTAGATAGGTGCACTTTTAACAAGGTGTTGAGCCTTTAATAGGGTAGGCCTCTCACATGGTAGACCATTGGTGATGGTCAAACTATTGTACCATAATTAGTTACATATTGTTGTAGTACTAAATTGTGAGTGTCATCCTCACCCTAGTTTTACCTTCTCTAGTTTCATGCATGTCTTTACTTTCATATTTATTAGATATGTTACATTCATGTGATTGATTTTAGCTAAAAGTTTTAGAGGTTAAAGTGTGTTACTTATAATTCACCCACCACACCCACCCTCCCCAACTTGCCCACCTCTCTCAGAAGTAAATCTTCCCACTTGTGAATTCAAACAATTGGTATCAGAGCATTGGTTCTTACAAGGAGAAGTCTTACAACATGAAGAAAAGATCCAGAAATAGAAGCCTACAAACTTGGGAAGATCATAGAGAACTAAGAGATTGAGATACATCTCATTCTACATTCTATGGAAGAAACTAGGGAAGAATTGATGGAATCCCTAAAGAGAAGAAGAGAGATTGCCATAGCTAAAAATGATACATAGTACACAAATATTGAGACCTCAAAAGTGTTTGCTAATGGAGATTCAAAAGAGTTTGATGAAGCAATTGTAGATCTAATGGAGAAGAACAAAGCTCTAGTAGAAAAGATTAGATTTCTCAAGATTGAACAAGAATCACAAGTCATGATGCTTTGTGAAGTGACTAAGTAGAAGAAGAGAACGATTGAAGATAAAGCTATAATTGAAGATGAAAAGATAAAACTTGCCAATAGACTAGAGGAAAAGTCAATTGAACTTGCAAGATTTTCCAACATGTAGCTAAACACCCTAAGCTAGATGATGAATGCCCTTCATGAGTTGAATGTCAAGGACATTAAGATCCCCACACTAAAGATGCATAATGAACAACTGGGAAATGACTTGACAAGAGAGAAGGAAATCATAGAAAGCTTAACAAACCTAATGAATCTATCAAGTACTTTAAATAGCTACTAAAATCACCAAGATCCAACAATGATGCTTCAAAACTAGGATACACTAGCACTAAAGAAGGAGAGTCATCTAAGATTGCAAAAGAAAGAAGTGACAAAGGTAAGAACACTAAACCTGCTTGTCATTTTGGTGGTAAAAAGGGACATAACTTTATTGTGTGTAGGAGAAACAATGTTAATCAGCACGAAAAACCTAAGAACATGGATCACTTTCACAAGTGCAATAAGAAAGGACATCAGGCACATGACTATAGGACTAGAACCATAAGGATGCCAAGATTTGAAGGTCACTACTACAATCGCAAGAAGTATAAACATAGAGCCTTTCAATGCAGATCAAAGCTTACATGGGCACCAAATCAACCAACAAAGACAAATAATCATGGACATTACTACAATTTGAATTGCAACACTAGGAAAAGTTGTCACTACTTTATGGAATATGGACACATTCTTGATAACTACATAAGAACACACTTTAGTGGCAATTACAATAGGTGGTTGCATCAAACCACTTGTTTCAACTATCTAAAGATAGGACACATTAGCAAGTATTGCCCAACTAGGTCAAAGGCACCCAACTCTGAGTTCAACAAAGGAAAATGAAAATTTGATGTTGAACACTTTAGAGGAGAGATGAATAGGACATAGAAGAGAAGAGATGGAAGCAACAATCCAATGGAGGGATCACATCACCTAAAAGGTCAAGTGGTTACACTTGATCCAACTAAGCAGAAGAAGGTATGTGTGACTAATATTTAAATATTTTATCATACATCAGTTCCAAGACTATGTCAGTATTGAAAAGGTTAGATCAGCATAAATAAAGATGCAAGTTTAAAATTTATATAGTGTTGTTGAGTAAGGAAAGTTGCCTTCAGGTGCCGAGTTAAGTCTTAGTATTTTTTGAGTTGTTTGACAAAGTTAGTAGAAGCTGAGTCAGTAATAGATGTTGAGTGAAGGGTAACTCTTATGGAAGTTGAGTAAGTGAAACTCTAGTGTATGTCGAGTGTTAGAAAGTCAATGGAAGCCGAGTAAAGTAAAATTTCTTAAGAAGTTGAGTGGACAACTATATAAGCACTAAGCATTAAATGCTATGAAATGAAGTGTATATGGTTGCATTTTCAATCATTTCTCACCATTTTGAGCACAAAGAAAGAGCAAGAAGAGCATAAAAAGGATTTCCAAGTAGATTTTGATAGATTTGAGAAGATTCTAACACAAATTTAGCACTATTTCATTGAATTCAAGGTATTTACACTTGAGTCAAGCTACGCAGTTATACAATTTCTACATGTTGAAACCCTAGATTGCAAAATTGGTTTCCAGCTCTAGAAAACCCTAGGATAAAGAGCCATTTGTAGTTTAGCTAGTGAATAATGAAGTTAAAGAACCTAGTTTTAGACCAATTCCTGAGGTTGCTTACAAAAATGACCCTGCCAGAGTTTTGTCTATTATTTTGCCAAAAGTTGTAATGGTACAAGATGTGAGAAGATGTTATAATTGCAAGATTGGTGCAATAGGAGACATGGAGATCAGGGAAGCATACAACAAGTTGTGTGAGAACATGATTTTGAAAGAGGAATTTCAAATTGTTGAGAGGAATGACTTAACCTATGCCCTAGATTTCCCTACTATATTTAAGGCTGAATGGATTAGAATTGTACTCTGTAGGATACATGATGGATTCTTCTGGTTGGAGGATAGACCCATTAAAATATCAAAAAGAATTATACATAGGGTGACTGGGTATCCAACCCTAGAATAGCCTAAAACCCTAAGGAGTGATTCCAAAGAAGCAATTGAGAAGAACACAAGGGCCAAGTGGAACAAGAGAGGGATGACAATAGATACCATCAAAAATCCTCTTGTTGATTTTACTATTAGAGTTATATGCCACAAATTTTATCAGTCCAGCTGACTTAATAGTGTACCCTTCATTGTAGTGGATGTTCCATATGAAATTATGAACAAGGATCATACCTATGATTTGGTAGAACTGTAACTACAAAAAATCATTGAGAACTTGGGAGCAATAAGTAGTTCCAAGAGTGCTCAATGAAAATTTAGATCAATTTTGATTTTCCTATTCTTCTATGCATAGAAAGAGTTCCCTTCCTTTGGAAAGGTTTGCTGGAAGACCAATAGGTTAGCGAAAATGCAAGTCAATGAGTAAATTGAGAAAATGGGAACAAATTTTGAGACCATTATGACCAGTTACTTCAAAGATTTCAAGAAGTCAATGAAATAGAGACTAAGGATACTAGTATCTTTTGTTGACCAACATATAAATGACATATGTTTCTTAGTGTATATTGATTTCACTTATATCCAAGCAGCAATACTAATGATAAGATGGATTAGGCCACATGGATATGAGATCAATATTGATGAGGCATCTGCAACAATTACACCATTGCTTACAGAGGATATTGACAAAAGTACAAAGCCTTTTGGCACTTTTGATGTAGTAAAGTCAAAAGTTGAGATGAAAGTGAAAACTACCTCTACCCTTAAGAAAAAGTATAGCCTTATCAAAAAGCTCAAAGCAAGATTTGGAGAAGGGGCTGTAGAGGAGGAATAAGAAAAAGAAGAAGAAGAAGAATAAGAGGAATAGGGGCAAGGGCCACTTGCATTGACCCAAGGTATGGGTGAAGATGCAGAAGAAGAAAAAGGTGCCAAGGAGAAGCAAACCAAGGAAGCACCTAAGGCAGATGTGAAGAAGAGAAAAGTAAAAAAAAAACCTATAGCTTAGCCTAAAGGCAAGAAAATAGCTAAGCCTAGCATAGCAAAAACAACCACAAAGGCAAACACAAGAGCTAGAACAAAGGTGGAAAAGAAGCAAGAAAAGAAGAAGGCCACAGAGTAGGGAGGTCGAGCTAAGAAGAAGATGAGAAGAAAATATGTGGCACCTCCTAAATTAGATAAGAAGAGAACTAAATCAAATGACAACAACCAGTTTAGAGTGGTAAGTCACACCACTATGTCTGATCTAGAGAATATATGTGACAATATTCGAGATAATGTAGACTTGTCTAGATTATAAGGTATTGATTTCAATAAGTTGAATATAGAGGAACAAAACATGGTGGAAGAGTTATTCTACACCATGATGGAAAAGTTCAAGAATACTCCACTTAAACTAGATAATTCTATCCCTAAGGAGCTATATTCAATTGTAAAGAATAAACAACATTATTACCTACATATGAGAAAGGAAATAAGAGAGTCAACATTGGCTCATGTGATGCCTGAACTTACAAAAGGAAAAATAAGTAAGGCAAATAAGAAGCATGAGAGCAAATTTGCACCCAAGTATAGAGCCTTCAATATCCTATAGAATAAGATTGAAGATGTTGTGGAGAAGTCCACTCTAATGTGGAAAGTAATCTATGGCCTCACAACTATAATGGACAGAAAAGAAGATCCCCTTGAAGAGAGAAATAACGAAGATGAAGAAGAGGATAATGAAAAGAAAGAAGAAGGATAAAAGGATAAGGAGGATGCTATAGTGGGGACAAAGACACAAAAAGGTGATATGGCAATTGTTGAACAACAACAGACAGATCAAAGTGTGCAGGACACAAACCGCCACCTCCAAGTCCTCCACATGTAACTCCCACACCTATAGAAATAGTGATAGTTCAAGATGTCCCTAAGACTTCTAGTTAGAATATAAACCCATTGACTATAGAGGACCTTAAAAACATCCTTCACTAGACCACACAACATGCACAACTATGTACAAACCTAGTCTTGGTGAATGTGGAAGAATTGCAAAAAGTTGTGGCTGATATTACGAGAAGGTGAATCCACAAGAACCACCTTCTCATATCCAAATAGCTACAATTGGACAACCCCAAGAGAAATCTGCACAAGATACATCTACTAAGGTGTACTCCATAGTACTAGACACAACAACTATCAAGGAGCAACAAAAGGATCAAATAGGATAAATGGATACCTTTGTTCCTACTACACAAGGACAAGATGCACCAACTTAGATCACACTAATTGATCAAGGTAGAAAAAAGGAGGAGACCCCTGAGGACAAAGAACAAAAGGCAATACAAACACTGATATATTTTCCTACAACAAGAACTCCTACAAGAACAACACAACAGTCAAGCACTGAAGTAGTACCACTTCAAATCTTAGCACTAGGCACAAGATCTACAAGGGGTGCAAGGGTACTTCACTATGGAGACCCTGCTCTTGATGAAGAGATAGTCATTCCTAGGTATGACTATAAAACTATGAATATAGATTAGATAAATGAAGTGCAAGAGGCACTAGAGAAGAAGAAGAAAAAAGAGATACTTAGAAATGAGTATAACAAAGACACACATTGATAGAAATTAAAGACATCTTTCTAGATGCATTCATCTTGCAAGTACTTGATGAAACTAAGACCATAATGGAAAAATTGTCTAGTATAGTGGACCAAGTACAACATAAAGACCTAAATACTAATGCAAAATTATTAGAACGGTTTGAAAGGAAATTCCAAATAAAGGTGAATGAGAAAATATCCAATGAAATAACACTCTCTCAGGTGGAGCTAGCAAAAAAGATTGAAAAGGTAAAAGCAGTACTTGAGAATATATTCTCATTATACTCAAAGTTGTTTGATTCATCATTATTCACACAAGAGACCAACCAATGAATAATGAGCTTGAAGAGGAACCTTAAAATATCAAGCATGCGGCTACCTAAGGATCTAGCTCAAACTGAGAAGCATTTTTCTACTGTGCTTCACACTCAAAAGGAATTAGCTATGTCAATAGTAGGTGAGAAAAAAATTAAAGGCCAAGTTAGTACATATTCAATCTACCATTACCCCTCACATAAAATTTTTGCAAAAGAAATTGGCCTATATAGAGAATGTTTTGAAGAAAGATCTCAATCTTTCTACACTAGAAGCCCTATTTCACCTTGCAGGAGAGATAGCCATCTAGCTTAAAGCACTAGAAATTTCAATAGACAATTGGAATTCTTCTCTAAAGATCATAATGGAGGTAAATAAATCCATTTTGGCTAAGTATTTTGTTAATGTATAGAACCCTTTGACATATGTTTCAAAAAGGGGGAGATAACCTTTTGGGGGAGATAATAAAATTTTGAGTTTTGAGGAGATAAAACTAATGGGGAGATAAAGAGATAAATTTTGAGAAATAAGAAAGCCAAAAGGATACAATAACTACAAGGAAAGATGTGCGAAAGAGGGAGCAAAAATAGAGTAGAATGACAAGGCAAAGCATAATCAGCATGAGACAAATCTAGCATGAGAAGTTGTGGATACAACTAAGGCATATTGGCTCAAGGAGAGTTACAAGATTTTGAGGTATTAAAAATCCTTCACAAAATTTTGAACATTTTTCAAATTTAGTACATATGCTAAACAAAATGTCTATTATACTCATAGAGATCATATTCATAATGTATAGTTAAGTGATTTTGACACTCATGTCAAAGGGGAAAATTGTTTGTCTCAGATTGGTTTTGACAATTCAAGAGCATCAACATACTTAAGAAATTTCTAAGTTGATGTCAAGTATAATATAGATGTCGAGCTGCAGTATGTGCTGAGCTAAAAATTCATCAAGTGCCAAGCTATGCAAATGTCGAGCAGATAGGTAGTGCCGAGCAAGTTTCAACTGTCGAGTGAGAATAGATTTTGAGTGACTATATGTGTTGAGAAAACTACATGTTCCGAGTAAATTATAGGTGCCAAGCAAGATAAAATTCCTATATGTTTCAGGCATATAAAATCAATATGTGTAAAGCACCAGTACTGAACAAGTGTCAAGTGACATTGTATTGTAGGGTTTTTGGGTGATCAAATATTGTGTTATCTATTTTTATGCATGTCTTTACTTTCATGTTTATTAGATATGTTACATGCATGTGATTGATTTCAGCTAAAAATTTTAGAGGTCAAAGTGTGTTACTTCTGATTCACTCCCACGAGAACACCCCCCCCACCCACCACACCTCCAAACCCCCCTCCCCCCACCTCCAAAATTAAATCTTCCCAATTGTGAATTCCAACAATTTTACCTTTTTATTTTGCTTCTCATTAGGTTCCTTCAATGACAGCCTAGCTTTGAAAGAAAATTAAACATTATCATATTTTAAGTTATCAAAATTAGATAGCTTGAAAATAGTGAGCCTACCTACTAGATCTTCAAGAGTCAAATTAGAACTTGGTATACATCCAGTTCTTTTATTATAGAAACTCTACTAGCATAAATGAGCAATAACACTCTTAATGTAGTCTCATCATCTATCTTACTAGTAGATTCCCTTATTGCATTAACAACATCTTTTATTCTAGCACAATATTGAGCAATATTCCCACCTTCTTGTATTCTCCTATCATTGAACTTACCTCTAAGACTTTCAAATTTGGCTCTTAGAACATTAGTGTCTCCTACACAAATAGTGTGTAGAGCATCCCACATTTTCTTTGCACTATCACAATCTTTGATATCATCAAACTCAAGATAACTTAGGGTAGAGGAAATCTCCAACATTGCCTAGTTGTACTCTTTCTTCTTTTCAAATCTTCAATAGTTAGGTCTCTAGTAGGGTAAACATTCTCTGTAGTGATGGTAGATTTTGCATGATCCCCAAGCTCTCTAAGGTGTAGCTTTTTTGGACTTTTTCATGGAGGAAGTTATCTCTATTAATCTTGGGTACCTCTCTTTTTAACATTTTAATCTTTTTTCTTCTACTACCTTCAAACTAGTCTCTTAAGTAGATGGCTCTGATACCAATTGTTGGAATTATTTAGAATAATTGAGAGGGGAGTGGGGGGCTTAAATCAATTATCCAAGGTCCAAATGTGCAACTAAAACTTTTCATAGCTTAGTGAACCCATTTCCATAAAACATATTCATCATGCATGCATCCATTAGATCATACATTCACTTAAACATATAGATTATTGTCAAATCAACTTTCAAAAAATGTAAGCATAAACATAACACTTTTGACACAATGATTTTATCGAGAACCCCAATTTGGGAAAATATACTAGTAACATGCTACTCATTCTGATTCTTTTGAGTTGATGCCTTGTGAAAGGCTAGCCCTATTAAAGGTTGCAATTTAGGCTATTAAATGTGACCTAGTTAGAGGATTTCAATTACCCCATTAGGAGTGACCCTTGTTAGAGAATTTTAGATCATTCACTTGTAATGTCACCTAGTTAAAGAATTTATAAATGACTACTAGGTCAACCGTAAGGCTTTATAAATGACTTCTGATACAATGATTAGAGAGTAACAATAAGGCTTGATTTAATAACAACTTATAACTCACTTTGTAGATTAAATATCTTTTTTTTTCAATGATCCATTCTGCTTTTCTTTCACACACTTCAAATCTGATAGCTTGTTCACCCTTCAAGAATCCATACCCTCATGTCTTCATACTTTGCATGCCAATTGCAGACTCTATAGTTTGGCCACCATGTGAAATAACACCCTAAACTCCTTGTCTTTCTTGGGTTATCACGCATGCCAACTTTTTTTTCATGCCTTGTACTCCCTCATAAAGAGTAATTAGATCTTTTGCATTCATCTTCCATCATCCATTTTAGGGTTAGGTTGGATTAGGTAGGGTACAATGAATCTACCCATCTTTTCATGTTATTCCCTTCTAAAAATTCTTCTTTGATCCTCATTTAATTCACATCAAAAATTGTTTATTTTGAATTTTGTGCCACCAACTCATCAATATTATTTCCACATGGTTCACACAATTCAAGAAATCAAGCTTGTCTACTTAGGTTTATCAAATACATGATCTTTCTCATAATTTTGACACTTAGCATTCACTTTCTTCTGATGCTTGGCAAAAACTATGTTGCTTGACATCTAGTATCAAAACACTTAGCATGAACTAAAATTGACTAGTGCTCAGCATCAACTAAATTTTACTTGGATTACACTATATCACTCAATGTATACTGATATTTGACTTTTCTGCTCCAACTAATTTTTTGCTTGGCTTGCTCTATCTTTTTTCTATACGTATTGTCCACTTAGTCAAGCTTGGAAGACTCAATTCTTCTCTCTTGTTCTTCTAGAGTTTTTTAGTGTATCCAATATTTTCAACCTTAAGTAAATAATCAATGCACTATAATATCATACTCATAATTGATCTTTGTACTTCTTTTCCATATCATAACTCAACCTTCCCTCTAGGTGCTATTGTTACCTCATTTGATCAAATCCTCTTCATTAATCTAACAAATGATAGTACTCAAATAATCTAAGCAATTGTCTTACTAGAAATTAGTAGGTTTGATTTCATTGACAAAATAATGATTGAAACACATTCTCATACTTGTATCAATCTATTTTCAATAGAGCTGTAGGCTTATTACAAAAAAATGCACAGTGAGTCTATAGTGTGAAGAATGAGAGAGGAGTATCTCTTATATAGAAATGATAAGAGGATTTATTTAGTAACTCTTATATAAATGGTTGACATGTTCATAATTTTGTGCATAACAAGTTCCATAGTCCTATTAAGGAAAAATAAAATATTTTCCTTAATAAAGGAATTACAAAAAGTGACTTGTCCTCATACATGGAGAAAATGACAAAAAATAATAGATGTCTTGGATTATCCCATTTAATAAATACAACCAAGAAAATATTGAAAATTTTAACAAGATTCAAAAAGTGTTAGGTTTCTCTTAAGAATGTGCTTTTTGTTAGGAGCTTTTAGACCCCTAACATTCCACGATGTGAGCTTCATGGCTTTCTAAAAAGGCTCTTCCTCTTCCCTACTTTTAAGATGTTTTTAATCTTAATTTGATTTTCAGTCAATCCATAGGTGTTCTTAATTCAACAAGGCTTTTCCTAACCCTTCTTTTGCCTTTTTTTACCACATTTTTGTTTTTCTAATCCCTCTAAATTAGTTACTCTTGTTTCTATTGATGGTCTTATATTTGTCTTCTTCTTCTCCTCTCACTACTTGCATTTTGTATTCACTTATTTGTATGTCCATGTCTCTTTCTTTATTAAGGGTTCATTCTACTACCTAATTTTGATATACCTTGGCTCCTTCCTTGTTCTAGTCATGTATCCAATATGCTAGAGTTTGTATCTCATATTATTCCCAATTTTGGATATTACCATTCTATCTATGTTCAAGTTCCTTTGTGTTGTATAATCCCCATCAGCTAATTATTGCTTTCACTTCTAATGAAATGGTGACTACTTTTTGTTCCACTATTTTGCTCTCTATTTTAAGAGGTAATTTTGATTCATCTTCAAAGATTCCTTTTTCCATTTTTAGAAGTTTGCATGAATTTATAATTCCTTTTCTTAATTTCCATAGATCTACCTCTTTTATAGTTGGGTACTATTAAATCTTGTTTAGTTTCTACTTTCTTATCTACTTGAATGGTTGAGCTACATGAGTATATTTTTTGTACCTCATTATCCAAGTTTTCTCCCATTCTTTTCATGTTTTATTTAACTCTAGAGTATTACTCTATTTTCTATTAGTACTACTTAAACCTTTTTTTGGCTCTTTCTCATAAGTTACTATTGTTAATTTCCTCTATTGTAGGTGTTAATTTTTCTCTTATTTTCATTTTCTCTTGACCATAATCTAGATTCTTCTTCAAGTTAGTGATTATGAATTTTTTTTTGTCAAAATTTGTAGGCTTTGAGTGATGATCTATTTTTGTGGTTAGAGGAATTACATTCTCTCTTATCTATTTCTTATTCTTTGCATAGTTATTTTCCTTCTTTCCAACTTGGTTTAGAATAAGATCTTCATATTCTCTATCCCAAAGGGTTAGTTGGTTACTTAGATTGGTATGAATTAATAAAAAATCACGAGACAATTGTCCATGGTATACATATACATATACATACATACATATATACATACATGTATGTGTGTGTGTGTGTGTGTGTGTGTGTGTGTCTATATATATATATATATATATATATATATATATATATAGAGAGAGAGAGAGAGAGAGAGAGAGAGATAAAAACAAACTAAAAACAATATTTAATCAACCAACTTAGCCATTCATCACCTCATTTCACGCATTCTAAGACATGGTGTTGACTTGAGCAAGGAGGGAAAAAGTACCAAGAAGGCTTTTTTCATATATCAACCTCTTACTCCTTAGGTAGTGGCTAAGGGGAAACTTATATGCACTCGTAGCCAATGTTAAATAGTAGAAATATTCTAAATTTCCATTGAGTAAAGGTGCATATAAGTTGCACCATAGACAATGCTTACTCATTATTGGCCACAATATCCCATATATTCCACCTTTCCATTCACCAATGTACCTTATGGAAAATAATGCATGATATTGTTTAAAAATGCAAAGGAAATTTTAGAAATACATCCACCTAACCCACTTACCCAAGGCTCCACACAAGCATGCTAGGCATTCTAGATGGACGCTAGGTTGTAAAGGAGAGTGCACATAGGAGAGAAGTTTGGGAAACAATAACCCCACCACATCTCCACATATTTCTCATGCCTATGTCTCCAAGGAAAGTGTTGCCAACTCATATGGAGAATAGAGAATAAAGACATAAAAGGTGGAGGGCACAAGAGTAAGGGGCACGTGAGCAGAGGAACCAAAGAAACAACACTTAGGTTGGGAAAAGGGTTAGTCTTAGGCTAGTTCAAGATGTGTGGAATGGCATAGGTGTTAGAAAAATAATTAGTTCTTAGGATAGTTAATGAAGTTGTTAGTTTGGGGTTTGAGTAGTTAGAAAAACAAATAGTTATTAGGTAGTGTTAGTAGGAAATTAGGTTTTGGTGAGGGTAATTAGTAATTAGTGTTAGAAATAAGGTGTCTCAACCTTGGATAATTCCTATTCCTTTTTTTTTGTTAAATTTATTTTTTGCAAATAATGTAATTAACTATGAGTGTACATGTCTAGTTGGCATGTTGATGTGTTAGTCCACTTGCATGTGTCGACATCTTGAATTGTTTGTAAGGAGATCATGACTGAAATGGTTATGACAGATTCCTATGATGTGTAAGAGCTATCTTTGGAAGATCTAATGATGGGTAAAAATGGTAAGACATGTGATAATTGATCATTAAGTATTGTACATTCGAGTCTCCATCTAGTGTGTGGGGTTTGCCCAAAAAAATTTGGGTTCCTACATTTTTGGAGAATGGTATAAACTTAATCTGGTTGTTCTTTGGAAATTTTCCTAAAAATGGAAATCACATTATATAAGCATTTTTAGGGTTGTAGATAGGAGAGTGGAAAAGTGTATTGTTGGTTGCTACTGAATAAGTACTTTGTGTCCTAAAAGAAATTGTACTGTAAGTATGTTGTAACCTTTGTGCTGAAGATAATACATTGTGTAGGTTTTGGAGGGGTGGGGTTGTTTTACCAAAAGGTTTTTCCTCACCAACATATCTTTGCATTTATGTATTTTCTTTTCTATTTGTTTTCTGTACTAATGGTTGACTTCAATATTATTGTTTACATAATATTGAATATGAAATGGTAAGGATTTAAAAAGAATTTGTAGAATAGTTTCCTTAAGGGATTAGTGTAGGATGTTGCTTCTGCACCTGAGTTTCCTTTCAATTAGGGACTTGAGAGATTTTTAGTTGGGTTCAATTAAAATTTAGAAAGTGAGTTAGTAAAAAATAAATAAGAGAATTATTATTAGTGTGCTCTTAAATAAATATATTTGATTATTTATGTGTTGCATATATTAAATAATATGTATGTATAGTGCATATATTTATGTCAAGAGGTATAGACAATGGGAGAAGCAAATCCCAGCACAAGTACATTCCAAGGAATAATACATCTAAGGAAAAAAATTTGATGGGAGTTACAAAAAAAATTTAATTTTAAAAATTAATTTAAAATAAAAAAATTCATTTGACATTCACAAAATAGTTTAAAAACAAATTAAGATGTGTAATGCCATTTGACACTCATAATTGTTAACAAATAGAAATAGAATAGAAATTTAGTAGGAGTTACAAACGAAATTAATTTTTAATAAAATTAATGCCATTTGGCAATCACAATTATTATCATATAGAAAAAGAAAATAAATTTAATGGGAGTTAAAAACTAAATTTGTTTGTAAAATCAATTTCCAAAAGAAAATGCCAATCGACATTCACAAAAACTATAAAAACTATATTTAAATATGTAATGCCATTTGGCAATCTAACTATTACAATATTTTTTTTAAAAATCAATTTAAAATAGAAAATGTCTTTTGGCATTCAAGAAACTTTAAAAAAGAAATAAAGATAAATTGTCTAATAAAGTTTTCAACTATAAAATAGATAAAAATCAATATTAAATATGTCAAGTGGCATTTTTCTTTTTTGGATTTGATTTTTCAAACTTTTTAGGATTTTTTTCCCTAGATTTTCTATTCTAGAAGCTAGAAAAATGTATATAGGTAGATTTAGTAAAAAAATAAAAATAAATTAGATACATCTTATTTTTCTAAATTATAATTAGGATACTTCTATATTTTCTTCATATTTTTCTATAAATAATGTCATTATACTTAGTTAGAAAAGAAAATATAATAATATAGAACAATTTAGTCTTCTAATGATAACTATTTCTTACTTTTTATTATTAATCATAGTTAATGAGTTCTTTGAAAGTAACAAGAATACCATGAATGATAAATCCTAGAGAAAAATAATTCAATATGAAATACACAAAGCAATCATCACATTTTTTAATTTAATATTAATCTATAATCTATTGTCTATATGTATTTTTAATTCTTTTTCAAATATAATTGTGTTGTACTTTTTGACTTAATATTTCAAATCACAACTTCTCTCTAATTTGAGACTTGGAATCTAACAATAAATTTTTATGTTTTAAATCACAATATTACCTTAAATAAATTGAAATTTACCCAATAAAATTGAGACTTCTCACTAATACAAAATTAAGTTGAAATGTAAATTTAATTATAACTCCACTTGTAATCTTAATAAAATGTGTGTGTGTGTGTGTGTGTGTGTGTGTGTGAGAGAGAGAGAGAGAGAGAGAGAGAGAGAGAGAGAGAGAGAGATTATGTTTTTAATAGAGAGTTAGGATAGAGGGAGAATTGGGTAAAGGAATAGAGAGAGAAACCCATATAATGTTTCTAATAGAACACGAAGTAGAGGGAAATATGGGTGGAGAGAGAGATATCTAGAGAGAGACAAGATACCCTATTATGTTTCCAATAGAGAGATCTTAGCAATATGGTTAGAGAGCAATAAGATGGTGAAATAAGGGAGGGGGGGAGAGAGAGAGAGAGAGAGAGTAGGGAAGGCGTAAAAGAGAGAGGGAGAGAAAGGGAGATAAACATTAGACAACATATCTAGAGAGAGATAATAGTGAAATAGAGGTAGGGAGTGTGAGAAGTTTATTAGAGAGAATAACTAGAGAGAGAGAGAATAAGAGGCATATCTAGGGAGAGATAACTCGCCCTATTATGTTTTCAATAGAGAAAAAGCTTAGAGATAAAACATTATGAAACATGATTCAAAACTAATATAACTAAATCTAAACACTATGATAATTTCTCTTTTATCTTGTGATGGATCATATAGTGTGATTTGAAACAAAACATTGATACAAATCAAAATTAACTAAATCTAGATATGTCAAATTTAGGTCTCTTTCATCTCACCAAATGAATCATAAGATACAATCTGAAATGTTGATGCAAATCAAAACTAAGACAATTGAATCCATAAATATCAAAACTAGTTTTTTTCATCTCAATAATAGGCCAAAGAATATTATCTAAAGTGTTGATACAAATCACAAAGAAATATGCATTTCTAATTACAAACAAAGACCTAGATCTAATGAAGATCTTACAAGATTACCCATTAAATATCAAAAGGTCTTGTGTAGCATTTAATACAAGAGAACAACAAGAACTCCTGGTGGCAAAGAATTGATCTAATTTTAATGAATGTATGATAGCATGTGGCTTAAATTATACCTATATTTCATTTTTAATAAATCCACGAGAACTAAGAACTCGCAGTTAGAAATGATTAATCAATCTACTAATGGCATGATTATTTTTGGTCTAACTATATATAAATTTATTTTCAATTAATTTTTCTAATCATATGTTTTGAAGATAAGATTTTTGAATTAGAAATCAATTTCCAATAGACTTTAAGTACTAATATCTTAAACTTGAAGTTTCAGAGCTGAAAATTCCTAGTTGTAGATTGTGTTATGAATGTATGTAAACTAGATAAAAACTAGTGTATCATCTATCAGCGACCTAGTATATTAAGATCTAGAAACCTACATTTACTGAGTAAAAAAATCAGTTGATGACTAAGGATCAGTCTTGAGAATGTTAAAATAATTAGTGTCATGTGATTACATGATATATAAACTAGTAGAAAATAGATTATGAATCGTAATGTCCAAAAACAGGGTATAGGGTGAAGGTTAGAGAGGATTAATTTCTCTAATCGGTACTATCAATTTGCTAATGGAACTTGTTTTTACTAATTGCCTTATTTTACAATTTGTGAGCATATCTGAAACATACAATTCTTCACTAAACATTTCTAAGTCTAAGAGATGTCAATGATTGACATTGTGATAGAAAAATAATAGAAATGGAATATAACTAGCACTTGCACTAGAAGGAGGTGCAAGGGGTACACTGATAGGTATTTGATTTGAAAGTATAATTAAAGGTTTTCATAATAAAAGTAGGTTTACAAAAGTGTAGGTCTACAAACATGTATCGTTGTAGAAAGTACTCTATTAAATACTAGCATCAAATAGTGTTTGTGGCTTTTGTAGGCCCTAAAAAACCATAGCATGAAATGCATGAAAAGACAAAAATATATATTATTGCTACTTAAAAATCTTTTCTATTTCTTTAGAAGGTGAAATGTTATAATTCATAAGTGACAATTATCATGAATTGAGGAAAGAGAGTAATTTAACAACTAGTTCCTTAAAAGTGGGTGTGTAGCTTATTCTCTTGGTGCGGAAAAAGCATTTAAATAAATATAAAACATAAAATCAATAGGAACACAAGATGAATCTTAAAACCATACAATGCATACCACAATTGATCACATACACTTGCAAAACATAAATTAAGACCATAAGCAATAGCTTTCAAGAATTAAAAGATAATATCATTTATTTTTATTAAAATGAATGCTAATAATTAAAAATTAAAATCTTAATGAACTATTGGCACCTAAATGGCTTCGAAGTTTGTAGAATTTTCATCCACATACACACTTATATTAAAAATATGTCAATGTATAACCTCCAAATAGAACCTATCATATAATCTTTTTAAAAAGGGAACCTTGAACTATCACTATTTCTCCTCACATTCTTGCTTGTTCAATGATATTTGTTATTCTTAATAGAAGTTGTGAAAACCAACTTCACAGATTGCCAAGATCACCTACATGCAAATAACCTGCTAAAGAGAAACCAGAAAATAGAGGAAAAGGCGGAGTCTGAAAAAACTCAACAAGATGAGAGAAAAATTGTATTCCCAAATTGATTGAATGAATGGATGAAAAACAATTACAAGAGTTCAACCTTAAAGGTGAATGAAAGCCTTAAAGTGTAAAAAAGCTAGGTTGCACAATATAATTAATATTAAATATTAATTATATGCACCTAAAAGTAAGCTTAAGAACTAGAGTAATAAATCACTTAATCAACTAAATCAAGATGATCTAATTAACAAGTGAAACTAAAAAATTACTCTAACACCCCCCCTTAAGCGAAGCTTGGGAGGAAGCTAACCTAGCAAAGCTATGAAAGTAGGAAAAGTGGGTCCCGGCAACAAGGCCTGATCAAGTACCCAATACAAGGAAATCTCCGTAAACTAGAGATAAAGGAGAAAACCCAATGGGAAAAACCCCTCTCCAAAAAGAGATAGGAAAGAATATTCCAGAAGATAGGAACAAAGAGAAGATCATGAAGAAAACCACTAAAGCAGAAGAAGCTGCAAACTCTGTCAGAAAGAAACTACTGATCTAAAGATCCTCCATGGAAAGAGAAGGCACAAATCAAGTGTCTATATGGTAGGTGATCCATCTCACCGAAATGCATAGGTAGCCAGCCACTACAATCGCCTAGTATGTAGGATCAAATATTGAATACATAGCTCACTCCAATGAACCATTGAACCAAGGAAGAATTAGAAACAACAAAATAACCCCCCCTTAATGCAAACAGGGTGAGGTGACAGGCAACTGAAAAGATGAGCCAAATCCTCTACAAAAAGAACCAAGAGCAATGAGAGAGTGTAAGAGGTACAAACACCTATAAAGGCAAGTGTCACAAACACTACATGGGGCTAATGTCATGGAAGGGACACTCACTTGACAAAGGGAGAATTCCTAAAATAGAAAACAACTATCCCCCTCCATGGCACTTTATAAAATAGTGCGAGTACAGTTCTATCTCAAAACAACGTTCATGAACCCAAAAAGCAAGAGTGGCACTTTATCTTAGTGTGTTTGCATAAAGATGCATACAAATGATATCATCAATGACCAAAAAGAGAAAAAAGCTTATACAAAAGATAGTATAGCCCAAAAGAAGAGATCCCATGGCAAGAAAACGATCCTCGGACCTGAAATACCCAAGATATCCATCATAGAGCAAAAATGCCAAAAACATGATAAAAAGAGCATGGAGCAGAATCTGGAAGAAATTACATTATTTCTAAAAAGTAAACAGAACCATCTTTCCAAAAGTATCATAATTTCAAAAAATGAAGATGGGACGCACAAGAAATGCTTGTCAGAGCCATAAATAGAACTTCAAACTTTAACTACAAAAGTAAGAAGCTAAACTGCATCAAAACAAAAAAAAAAACTCCTACACCACTGTCTCTCTCTTGGAACTAGCTTTTTGACGCTTCTTTCAGATCGAAAAAAGACCTCTGTATGCTTAAGATATAGCCAAAAAATTGTGAGTAGGTCAAAAAGACCCTGAAGAAGAGGCAGGAAGGTGCTGATGCAATGCTGATGTCATGCTAACATCAGCATTTCATGGCCAAAAAAATTGACTACTTGCTTGCTATTGTAGCAAAAAAATGCCACGTGGTAGTGCTAACTAGACTTGGTGACGTGGCAAGGGCCATGTGGCATGGGTGCCATGTGTTAGTCGTGGACTGGTTCTGAATCACCAAAAAAGCCACGTGGGCTGAGCTGAGATGGCGGGGCTGTAGGAGGGTGGAGGCCGTTAGTGGCGGTGGCCGCAACGGCGACGAGATCTGGCGGCACCACCTGAAGGGCGACGGGCAGGCAGCGAGACGGTGGCTGTACGGGCAATGGCCGAGCCGCAGTGATGCCTCGGTGGTGGCTGCGGGTAGGCCAAGCATATGTGGGCCTCTGATGGCGTGTAGGTGGCTGCTGGGTAGAGTAGCCCAAAATGATTTTTTTAAATTTTTTTTTGAAAAATAGTAATAAATGCGTCCATACAGCCTCCTAGGGAGCAAAAAAAATTTGCATGACGCTACGTAAGCCAAAAGAGACAAATTTTATATGGATCCTAACTGTAAATGGCCTTTTGGATCTAATGGCATCATCTATTTGGGCCCAAAATGCTCTAAAAAATTGCTCTTCCTCCCGATTGAAGAAAAAACCTCAAAAAAGCTAGGGTTTCTAACTCTGAATTGCGGCTTCAAAAATATTTCAACAGAGAAGTAGCAGAGAGGCTCTGATACCATGTAGAAGTTGTGAAAACCAACTTCACAGATTGCCAAGATTACCTACATGCAAATAACTTGCTGAAGAGAAACCAGAAAATAGAGGAAAAAGCGGAGCCTAAAAAAACTCAATAAGATGAGAGAAAAATTGTATTCCCAAATTGATTGAATGAATGTATGAAAAAGAATTACAAGAGTTCAACCTTAAAGGTGAACGAAAGCCCTAAAGCCTAAAAACGCTAGGTTGCACAATATAATTAATATAAAATATTAATTATATGCACCTAAAAGCAAGCTTAAGAACTAGAGTAATAAATCACTTAATCAACTAAATCAAGATTATCTAATTAATAAGTGAAACTAAATAATTACTCTAACAAAACTATCACTATTTCTCCTCACATTCTTGCTTGCTCAATGACATTTTTTATGACCTTTTTAATTGATTCAATATAATTAACTATCCTAATTTCTTTCCAAATTCCATGATTTGTTTTCTTTTTTAAACCCCTCCTCATGACTTCAACTATTATCAAAAATAAGAAAGGGAATATGGGGTTAGTTTGTTGTATACCACTGGTTGCCTAGAGGAATCCACAAAATATCACTTTCACCATCATTGAACATTTTATAGTTAAAATACAAAAACATATCATTTATAGATTACTAAAATATTTATAGGCATCTTTTGTCTTATTTGTATATGATTCCTATCTTATTTTTAGCATGATTCCTAACAGGATTTTCTTTGTGATATTGCTATTAGGATTTATTTAACTATGTGAATTTGCATCAAACTCATTGATCCAAGTTTCTCTCTACTTAAATATACAATCTCCAAGTCCTTTAACAATACAAAATATCCTCTTCAAATGTCAACAAACCAACCAAGGAAGATGTCACTTCCAGACTAGGAGTCATAGTTTACATTTACATAGCTAATGCATAAGTCTATTGAATAATTTTGAGGCTTTATTAAAAGTGGACTTGAGTATTCATCAATAAATAGGGATAATATTATATTACAAAATAATAACAAAACTCTATCTTGCTTTTTATTGACTTGGTAATGCCTATAATTATCTATGACTCACTGTGGATAAAATTATAGACAACAAGAAACCATCAATTAGAGAAGAAATTAAAGAAAATATTTCAAAAGATACATATCCAAATTATCACAACATTATAAAAGAAGACTTCTACACATTTATCACATCATAGTCGACATTTATTATAAGTAATCATTATTTTTTAAAATATTAACATGTAAAAACAACTAATATTTAAAAAATCCTTTATATGGAAACCATATTAATAGAGTATACATATCTTTCCCCTATCCATACTCTTATAGTAATTTTAAGAAAATTTTTATTTAAAATATGGAAATTTTTTTATTAAAAATATGAATACTAAGAGCTAAATATTTCTTCTAAGATGATTATATATATTTAGATTAATGTAAAATTCTTCAATATAAATAAAAATATAGTTTTTTTGAGAAAATGTGAATGATATTCAAATAAATATTTTATAAAAATGTAAATGATATTTATAAAATTGGTTGATGATTGATGAATAGAAAAACAAGAATTAAACACGAGCACTTGCACCCTTGATAGTGCAAGGGGTTATGCCAATAGTCTTATGTAGTTTGAGTATTTTCTTGAGTATGTTTTCTATGTAATATGTTTGATTCAGTTGTGTCATTTTGATTTCTTGTTACACTCACAATACAAATAAAGATTTTGTATTTAACTCCCTACCCCAACCATTATATATATATATATATATATATATATATAGTGTGTGTGTGTGTGTGTGTGTGTGTGTGTGTGTGTGTGCAACTACTAAGATGACTCTATATTTACTTTTCATTATAAGCTTGAAAGCAAGACACTTTATCCAAAAATTGGCTTTGGTTAGAAGCTCTTTACTAAGCGAGTAGAGCTCACATTGTAGTTTGTAAAATGATTCTTTTATTGTGTTTATAAAATGATTATTTTATTTTGTTTACTCATAGGAAAATTAGCTGGCTTTCGGCTCCAATGGGATAATGGGTTATCTATCTATCTACACACTATCTCTCCCTATGTTTCCCTATCTATTTTTATATTTTTTCCTCTTTATTCCTATTTTTTCTTTATATTATCCATTTTACTCACTCGCCTCTACTCTCTCCTTATCTCTCATTATAATTATCTATCCTTAACTATTATTTCCTCTACAAAATGGATAACCTAGCTATTTGAAATTAATAATTTAAAATTCTTCTCCCTCCCTCTGTCTGATATACACATAGACACATTTCTCCTTCCCTATATCTCATTTTATCCTTCTCTTTACCATTCACCTCTCACTATATATATGTTCTATTTTCTCAATTTCTTGTTTATCTACTCTCTATATTTATCTATATACTATCTATCACCTTAGATATCTTTATCACTCAATCTCTACACTCTCCTCTATCCTCTCCCTATGTTTCTCCCTCTCACTTCCTTATTCTTTTCCTTTTCCTTCATATTTATCTCCCTCATATACACAGTCTCTTCCATTTTTTATCACTTCAATCTTTCCACCTCTCCATCTCTCTTCTCTTCATATTACTCATCTCACTTATTCAGTTTGGCCTCTCTTCATTTATCTATGCCTATCTCTCACTACCACTCTAACTATTATTTCTTATATGAAATGAATAACCTTTCCTTTTGACACAAATAAATGAAAATTCAATTTATCTCAAACTTATAGAATATAGCTTAGATGCCTTGTTCTTTTTGTTGTATTATAGAGGTATTTAGTAGGTCTTTCTAAAATTTAAGAAACTATACCCAAGGTACATACACACACACACACACACACACACACACACACACACACACACACACACACTTACTTTTACACTTGGAGATAAACTATAATATTATGCATTATACAATGTTTAGTGTTTTGTATTATATTTTGATAATGTACATTGGAATAATTTGAAGCCATTTATATTCTAAATTACAAAAACTAAAAAATGATTCAAGAGTATAGACTATATGCTATGACATGAATGAAAACATTTAAAAAGATTGATGTTGGGAAGAGAGTTAGATATAACACAAAATTGATCTAATTTTGCAAATATTTAAAAGTAAAGCTCACTTAAAATTATTACAAGTGATTTACCTATGTTAGTTCTAATTACCTAATGTTTTATTAGGGGTTCATCTTCTTGGTTGTGCTCGAAGATTCAATGAGGCAGAAAAATAGGTTATTGATTTAGTGCCAATAAATTTTGACTTCTATGTTTTGCTTTCTCATATCTATGCTAAGGCTGGCAGATTGGTTGAGAGTTAGAATAGTGATGAAAGAGTGGAATTAGGAAAGACCCTGGACATAGCTAGATTGTAATTAAGAGCAATGTCCAAATATTTGTTTCCATAGATCGATTGCACCCTAAGTTTGAAATAATCTATGGACACTATATTTGTAACAATGACAACAACAAAGAATCTCTAATTCTATCATTAAGCCCAATTATTAAAAAAAAAAAAAAAAAAAATCTATCTTGAAAAATATACCAAAATTATCTTCAATACATAAATGTTGTTCATCTAGGTCGTCAATAGATTCCTCACTATCTAAACCCTATGAAAAAATGAGAACTCCTCTAATGCATCTAATTAAAAATTGGAAAATTGGGATTAAGTTTCTCTCAAACTCCAACAATGTTTCAACTCTATTCACATATTCATTATTGTAGGTCTCTAACTTATGATTTACTAATTCACCTTTTCATTATTGTAGGTCTCTGACTTATGATTTACTAATCAAATATTTGAACTAACTTCGTGTAGTATTTCTTTTTCTAAATTTTGCACAATATTCAAAAAGTCTCTTCTTTAAATATTGATTATCATTATAGTTACACATTTTGCACTCATATTTATGAATTGGTATGATTTTTTTAAATTAATTTTTTATAATTTATAAGTAAAAAGTCTAGATCTTTTAAATATAACATTTCTTAACATATGATATATATAAATTATATATTATAGTGAAACATTAAAGTAATACATATTTGATTTATATAGATTAAATCTAAGATACTTGTTAGCTAATATTTAATTTATTTTTTCTGAAATCTAATTTTAAAACAAAACTCAACTTATTAGAATTAAAATATTTACATAATTTAATATATCACTTATAATTTATATTAATTTGAAAAAATATTAAATTATTAATAATCAATATTGGATTAGATAGTCTAATTATATGAGATGGCTTCTAATAGAGATTCACTCTTCATTAACTTCTATTACAAGACAATCCTTAGATGTAAATGAGAATACTTGCATAAATATCCTCAAATGCAGAGGAGAAGACCTCTATAGACAAATGTATCATTAATGCATACAAGGTGATGTTAATCTAAAGTATTTTCTTCCCCTTTTTTTAGCCCTTGTGCTTACACTTTGAACCCACAAAAATTATTAATAAAGGTTTTGTCATTTTTACATTAAAAAGAAATAAAGATACAAAGTTCAACAATGTTTTAAAACAATGAGCACCTCATCACACACAAAAAAACCAACACCAAAAGTCATTGTTAGTATGCTTATATTTATTATTATTATCATATAATTATTAAATTTTATCTTCAAATAAAATTATATTCTCCTATATCTCAATAGATAATATTTAATATTATAATAAGAATTAAGATAAATTTAAAATTATTTATAATTAAAAAAAGATTAATATTATCTTTAATCATACAATTTAAAATAATAGAGATATGAAATATGTTTTGACTACTTAATTTATAAAATCTTTATTATTCATCACATGTGTGAAACAATAGTCTAGAATAAAAAACAATCATTAAATACTTTTGTTAGAATTGTTTTTGTTTATGGGTACTTTGTAAGTATTTTTATTGAATGAAGAAAAAACAATATTGTTCTTTTTTATTTACAATACCTTTTAAGAAAAATAGGACTACTGTATGATGAACCCACAAGAAATATACTAAATTTCTAATGTGGCCGTACATTCAACTTTCAGACAACCTTCAACTATCATTTCAAAGGAATGTGTTTTCCGTCGAGGCCACACATGTTCAGTCTCCAATGTGGAATGAAGGAAAGCGCCACATTATTGTTGAGCAGTATCCAAAATCTGCCACATCAGGCCGGTTCAATATTATAATGTCAAGGTGTAACAAATTTCTTATCAAGGTTGTGTTATAATATTTTAATTATTACACTATTACCATTGAAAAAGGCGGTCCATAGAAATGTTGGTTAAGCGTTCCTCATCGGACGGACCAGATTGGGCATTAAACTTCTCTCTGACCGATGAAAATAGTTTCGGTGCAGGTAGGCCAAACTCTTCTTTTTCACGGCTTCCGTGTGAGGTCCCTCCTCACATGTACTTATTAAATATGTATCTCTATGTTAAAACTATTGTAGGAGATTAAGATGGATATGAAGTAATGTTTTAATACTCAATGATTCGAGAACTACTAGATTATCTTGACTAATTAAACATTAAAAATTTCACTAATAATGATACAAGGCATTTTTCACCTGATGATAAGGATCTTGATTTTGACACCTCAATGATTAAGTTTTATGCTTTAGATAGTTCAATATTATTTAATTGGTGTTGTTATGATATTTAGGTATATACATGCCTAACGATGATTATACTATTACTTAATCTGAATTAATAAATAAGTTATGTTATTTTGACTATGTGATTTCTAATGATTAAATGTGAGTAGAAATGAATTAAATAGATAATTAATTGAAGGATTATGTTCTGAGTTATGTGTTTTCCTGATACGATATATACATATATGCATGTGATTTCTTTGAGCTACTAATGTGTGCAATGAGTGTGTATGATATTTTAGCTGAGAAATCTAACGGAGAAACGAAACTGAGCCCTATGTACCATTTGTGGAAACCTCGTTTTATATATTTTATTTGTATCGTGAGATGTATGAATGTATCATTATGTAATCAGCAACTGTTAATGATTCGTAATAGTATTTTTATAGTGTCACTTGACACTCATGAATTGTATGTGCATTCCAGCATGCTAGTTAGGGTTAATTGTGTAAACTATGGGCCTAAGTCAGACTAAGTTAGTGACCTTTTTGCTAATATATTTTTAATCAAGTTTAGTTACCCCTAATCTGAATTAGTGATTAATCTACTTTTTGGAGTTGTTAGATAGTCTTAAATATTCCTAGCATTTGTTTGGTCCCAAAATCAATTCCTAAGACCTTAAAACATGAAATCTTTATACTCAAGGGGTATGGGTATGGGTTGGGGGCATTTTCCATCCCCCTAGCCCCTTTTGTTGACTTTTGAGGTCACTCAAAAAGTATATTTTTGCCTTAGTGTGAAAATTGAAAGTTGTTACCATGAGTTGATTAACCTCAACTCCACTTAGAGGTTAACCTTAGGTTTGGTTGAGTTAGAAACTTCTAGATTTTTAGGTGAATGGGGGAAGTTATTGCTATTTTTGGTGGTTGAGTTTGAATCTTATTTAGAGGCCCTTTTTAAGTAGTTTTGGTTGTTACCCAATCTCTACTTTTAGAGAGGAGTCTTAGAAGATTAAAGGCAATGAAGGAAAAGCTCTTCTCAACTTGTTCAGTTTACCATAACCTTTTGTGAAGGTAGGAGTTCTTCATTCCTTTCGTTCATGTTGTTTCATGCTTGGTTCATGCTTATGTTATTGTGTTGTTCATTGGTATGCTAGTATATATGTTGGGTATGCTTGGGAAGGATTGAAATCATGTTTTCTTGAATTTTTTCCTTCATGTTTTGTTTGAATTTCAAAGTTTTCGTGTATTGAGAATTTCGTAATTTGTGAATCAAAATGAGTTAAAATAATGTTTACCTTCTTGTGATATTATTAAATGTTCAAAATTTGTGATCATCGATCAAATTGTAATTAGATAAAATGATGATAACAAATCTTGCAATTATAGATCCAAAATAGGTTAAAGAGAAATTTAATACTATGTTTGGAACTACATTGTATTAGTATGAAATCAACGTTAGAAAGAAATTCATAATATTGCCTTAATAAATTGATATGGTGATTATTAATCCTATTAGAAAAGAAAAGAATATATATATACCCTTTGTAAGAAAAAATAATAATTTGATAAAAAAAGAATAACATACTTGACACTTAACAAAATTTGCATTCAAAGGAAATTAACAACACTTAGAAAAAAAATTGTCTTCAAAGAGTAAAAACTCTCTGCTTTTTGTATGAGATGAAAAATAAAAATAAAATTCCCTTCTGTAAGAGAGAATATTCCTCTAAATATTCTTGTATTTATCTTTTTTTTGTATATATTAAATTTATTAAATTAATAAACACAAAAAAAAGGGGAGAGATTAAATTATATATTTTTCTAATACCACTTTACTTACCCAAACTTTATTCTTTCCTTGAGATGACATCATCCTCCATGTTATTTTGCTTGGGCGTAGGACTCATTTATGGAAAGTTTGGAGGGAAAGGAAATAAGTCAAAATTCATATTTTTTTTTTGGGGGGGGGGGGAGTGTGGGGCTGCATGTTTTGCATGTTTTGGAATGATTAAAAGTTTAAAACTTTAAACAAAGTCTTTGCTTGGTCTAATGCAACGCCCACGTCACCCACCTTTTTAGCTTGTGGCAGGCACCATTAATAAGTATGGGACAGTAACAACTAAGTTAGTTTTGTCTTTTTGTTATTAGTATTTTTATTTTATTTTTGTTTGTTTTGTTTCTTATTTAGTATTTAATTTAAGTGAAGTTTGGTTTTTAATTAGTATTTAATTTAAGTTAAAGTTTGTTTTTAGTTAGTGTTTAATTTAAATTAAGAACTTATGTTTTAGTTAATATTTATTTTAAGTTAGTTTATTTTATTAGTATTTAATTTAGTTAAGTTTTGTTGTTCATTAATATTTATTTTAAGATAGTATGTATTAATTCAATTTTAAATTAAGGATTGTTAAATTTTTAAATTAGTTTAAGTTTAATTATGATGATATGTAATAAATGTTAGTAATAATATAGATTAATTTAGTTTTATTTTGATTATAAATTTATTGTTTGAAAATTGTTATATAGGTTAGTAGTGTTAATATCTTTATTATTATTATTATTCTATAAATTTTCATATTATTATGATAATTAGATAAAGTTTTATGTTAGAATAGATTTTAGATTTGAAATTAATTATTTTAAAATAAAGTTGAATTTTTTTTATGTAATTATGTTAAAGCTTAGAGTTTAATGATTAAAATTGTTATGTCATTTAAGTTATCAAGTTAAGGTTAGTGGGTAGTGATATTAAAAAAGTAAATCATAGTGATAATGTGTCAAATCTTTTAATTAATTGAAAATTGGATTGTTCAATTTAATTAATTGATTTAATAACGAATGCTCAGATTTAATGACATATTCATACTTTTGTTATTAAACTTAAATGGAATATCAAGGCTCTTGATTGTAGAACCTGTTTGATGTCCTCATTATACCTTTGTTCTAATTGAATTAAACTATACAAATTTAGTGAAATTATTTATTACTAATTTAAAAAAAATTGTGTTTGTTTTGCCTTCATATTTTTGGGCATGATAGTCTGAGAAATTCCAAAAAATCAGACAAAAGTCTTTTAGGGAATTTTTGAGCACGATAGTTCGAGAAATTCCAAAAAATCCGACAAAAGTCTTTTAGGGAGAAAGCCTATTGGCTTAATAAGAAGGGAGGCAGATGTTTTACAAATCATGCATTGATGCTAGGGTACAGATTGTTGGGATTGCGTGCCATTTTTTCCTTTTCACACTTTCCAAGAATACTCTTACTTAATTATAGCTTTTACCCTTTAGGGAAATGAACCATGTCTCTCCCAAAAATAGTTGCCAAAACATGAGCCACCTTGAAATAGCTCAGCCAAGTGTCATCAACATACCCACCTATAGTTTAAACGTCAAGAAAAGTTGGAGTTTATATATACTCCCTTAATTGTCTGATACAATTGCCATGAATGATGTAGATCCTTATGAGTGCTTTGTGGTGCCCGATGACATGCAAAAGTATGTAGCAGCTTAATTGCTTAATATTTATTTTTTGGGGTTGTTCTCAAGGAAGACAAAGGCACGATACAGACATGGAATTTGACGGCTGTATTGGTCATTTTTGCAGTTTTAAATGGCATACAATGGACATAAAAATTATAAGACCATATGAATTGATAAGCTAAATATGACAAGTAAATTTACAATATTAGATTTATTTTTTTATTTTTTTTAATAATACATGAATTTAGCAACTTATTTCTTTTATTTGAGACTTTTATATAGATTACTAATTTATAATTATATGTTATTCAAAGAAAAATAATATGACACATAGGGGTGGCCATCAAATTCCAGGCCTAGTACAGACATTTCAAAACTTTTACACCATCCATTACGAGGGTAAAAGCTCTTAAATATCTTAGATGTCAAACCCTACATAATATATGATGTAGTGGATCAATTATGCCAATGTAATTTTCTAGGAGTTGAAATAACCGTAGCTACGTGCAAATTAGGCTTTTTGTGAACAAACCATGTGCCTTGTTAATGAATCCTCAATAGTGTTTGATAACACATCTATTTACATCAGAAAGAGTTCTTGGGTATATTCTGTCAAATAGTTGATTTTTAGATTTTATGTTTCCACATTTGCATACCCATTGATTAATGCAGCCTACAACTTTTATTTCATTTGACGTCATTTATTTGAAGCATTTTGTTGAACAGTTGTCTTGCCAAGTTTGTGCATTCCGTATTTTTCGAGTCTGTTTGTCAACCATAATACAAGTGGAATAGGCATATTTATATTCTTAAAATTTTGAATTCTTTGTTTGGATGCACCAAATTGTAATTGGAATAGAAATAAAATTGGAATACGTATTCCAATTTTGGTCCAAAAATGAGCATTTTCTATTCCACCTAAATATATGGAATTCAAATACGTATTCCTATTTCAATTTATTTTTTAGAAAATATAAATTTTTGAGTTCCAGATCAAATTGTAGGTGAACCAAACATCAAGAGGAATACATAACCTCATTTTCTATTTGAGAATAGATATTCCTATTCCCATTTTCATATTCCCGTAGCCAAACAGACCTTTAAACAAATAGTTAGCACACCCTTTCCCTTTTCTCTCATGAATTTGCGTATGACGTTTGTATTTTTTGACCATTTAAAATTGTAATATACAAATTCCATTTTACAATCATTTTCCATATACAACATTGGTGCTCATGAAAAAAAAGATGTTTTGACAATCTCGTATTCGTTTTGAGCCAACCATACCACAATCACAAATTCATGAGGCAGGATATCATTCTACGAGGGAATTTGACAAATAGTTTATTGAAATTCTCAACTCATATATTATGCATGCATGGCAGATTCTCCCCTTTCCTGTAGGGCATTCCAAACATTAATATCTGAAAAAACTCTATAGTTGCATTAACTGAGAGAAACAAAAAATATATATTAGATTAAAGGACATGAAATAACATAACATGCAAAGAGTGTATTGATGTAGATCAGATGAAAGTTCTAATTGAGATGCATAAAAAGACTATCATATAATTCTAGCAAATAATGGATACCACTAATGAGAAAAATGTTGTTAACACCTTTCACCTTCAAATCTTCAGCCCTTTCCACAAACCCTTGTATAATCTCAAAACTGCAACAACCAAATTGTTAAGTGATAAATCGTGATAATAATAATAAGAGTAAAATTGTTTTATAAATCACTATATTCAAGAATAAGGATATTAAAAGAGTAACATATCCGTCTGTGAAGAAATGAAATGTATAGTAACGTACACCAAACTTCTGTTGGAAATGCAAACTGGTAGGACTAAAGGCGCCAAGAACACCCAAAAGAAGAACCATTTTGGCTGCAGTGAGTGAGTGAAGAGACACTTCCTCTCACTGAACATTGTAATCTACATCAAAGTAGCCCAAGGTTCCATCTAGAATCTCATCTTCAACACCAATGGAGGCCACTGTAGGCTTTGAACTCTTAACCTCTTTCATCCATAGAACCTTGTCAACTACTTCAATGGGAGCCATGTGAAAAATCTAACTATTGCAGTCACTGATTATTAATCTCCTATCATAAACGATTATTAAACTGCTGAAAATAAATTCCCAGCTAATATCGAAAAATAACACAATTGCAACTTCACTTATAAAATATAGAAAGAAATGTGCAACACAATGAATACAATATTTTTGAACAAATTGTCCCTGGAACAACCCCTAAGGGAAAACCAGTTCTGCAGATGAGGCATTATATTAAACTTCAGCAAATCAAGAGATAGAAAAATTCCTTGCCTCTCACTGGCAGAACTTTGACAACCTCCTAATTTCTCTCACTAATATTCCCCATTGCTATCCCCATGTTAACACTGCGCCCTTGCTAACACTGCAAGACTGTTTGCTAACACTGCAAACATTTCTCCAAACTTCATGTTTTCCAAATGCCCCCCTGACCTCCTTTTATGCTACTCCCATTGGTAAACCAATGGTTGAGATTGATTTACAATCAATGGTTGAGATTAAAACAACATAAAAACCCTAACCAAGTCATTTTCTAGTTGTTTCCAAAAATGGTCAATTAATTAACAAATATTTGTTTCTAATCTAACCAATTAGTTAGCAAAACAATTACTTGATAAATAATAGCAAATGGATAAATAGTTGTTCAAAGCTAACAAAACTAACACTCTGTCTTAGCGAGGAAGCTTTTCTGCAAGACACCTAACTTATCTCTAAAGAAGATAAATTTTGCCTTCCCTAATGCCTTAGTCAGAATGTCTGCTACCTGCTCTTCTGTAGGTATGTACTGTAGTTGAACAACTCCCTTTTGTACACAATCTCTGATGAAGTGATATCTGATATCTATATGTTTAGACCTATCATGAAACACTAGATTCTCAGACAACTTGATGCAACTCTGATTGTCACAATGTATTATAGTAGTTTCAATCTTCTAACCAAACAAGGCTACTAACAACTTTTGAAGCCATATAGCTTCACATGTTTCCATGCTAGCTGCTATGCATTCTGCTTCTACTGAACTTAGAGCCACAAACTTTTGCTTCCTGTTGAACCAAGATACAACTCCTGATCCCAAGCTGAAACAACACCCTGAAGTGCTCCTTTTGTCCATTGTACTTCCTATCCAATTTGCATCAGTATAGCCTATCAACCTAATACCTTCACCTCGAACATATCTGATCCCATACTTCACTGTACTACGCAAGTAACGTAGCACATGCCTAGTTGCTATCCAATGCATTCTCTTTGGTTCAACCATCAACTGACTAAGAGAGTTTATAGAAAATGCTATATCTAGTCTAGTTTTGACAAAATACATAAGTGAACCAATCAACTATCTATATAAAGTGGGATCTACATCCTTCTCTTAAGATGTATCTACATTCCTCCAATTCGTAATCATGGGTGTAGACATGGCTTTACAATCCTCCATCCCGAATTTCTTCAAGATTTCAATGTAATATTTCCCTTGACCAAGGAAAATCTCCCCATCTGTCTGCCATACTTCCATGCCTAGAAAGTAGTGCATAAGTCCTAAATCCTTCATCTCAAACTCTTCTGCAACGTTCCTCTTGCAATCCACTATGAGCTCTAGTGAACCTGTAAGAAATAGGTCATCCACATAAAGAAAAAGAATGAGAATCTCACCCCCAACCACCAAGTACTAGAGGTTAGCATCTGCTTCACTCTTCACAAAGCCCATTTTTTGCAAGTATGTATCAATGTGCTCATCCCATGCTCTAGGAGCCTTCTTGAGTCCGTACAATGCTTTCTTCAATCTGCACACATGGGTCTCTTTGCTGTGTGCTACAAAGCCTTCTGGTTCTTCTGTGTATACCTCCTCCTTCAACTCACCATTAAGGAATGCTTTCTTGACATCCATTTGATGGATTTTCCATCTCATCTGTGTTGCAAGTGAGATTACAGCTCATATAGAAGTATAACTGGCAACTGGAGCAAATGTCTCCTCATAGTCTATTCTCTCCTTCTGAGAGAACCCCTTTGCCATGAACCTCACCTTTTATTTCTTGATGCTACTATCTATACCATGCTTTATCTTATAGATCCAGTGTGATCCAACTACAACCCTATCTATTGGTCTAGGTACTACCTCCCACACATCATTCTGCATTATTGAAGAATATTCGTCAACCATAGCATCTCACCATACCTAATGTTATGTAGCTTCCTGATAGCTAGAAGGCTCACTATCTACCAACGAACTAACTAATGCCACATAGTCATTGAACTTGGCTGGTTGTCTTTTCTATCTAGTACTCTTCGTAGGAGCTCCCACAAACTCCTGAGTATCCCTTTGTGTATTTGGAACCTCATGGTTCCCACTACCAACTGTAGAGGATGAAATGTCAACCTCTAAGTCTTCTAGATGCATTTCCTGTTGCTCTATACTCTGTGAATCTTCACTAACTGAGTCTACACTCGTACTAGTAACTGTACTTGAGCTTTGTTGCTCTTGACTTGGTCTTGGAGCTTCTGTTGGCTACTGACTCTGATCATTTGCTAGCAAATCTCTAGATCTTCTGAATGCCTTGTCCTACATGAACTTGACATCCCATTTGACAATAATGCTTCTAGTCCCTAGAATGAAAATCTTGTATGCCTTTGAGGTCTCATTGTACCAAACAAAGTACCCCCTCTCTGCAATCTGATCTAACTTTGTACATGTATCTCTAGGAATATGACAATATGCCAAACTCTTGAATATCCTGAAGTGACTAACATCTAGCTTCTTCCCTGTGAAAGCATCCTCTAGTGTCATCTTCCCTAGCACCTTGTGTGGAACTCTATTCTGGATGTAGACTTCTGTATTACACGCCTCTGCCCATAAGTAACGGGGCATGTCCTGGTCATGTAGCATAGCTCTTGCTACCTCCAATATAGAATGGTTATTCCTCTCAACAACTCCATTCTGTTGTGGATTGTAAGGAACAGTCCATTCTCTCTTGATTCCTTCTCTAGTACAGAACTCCTGGAAAACATTTCCTTTGTAATTGCCTCCATTGTCTAATAAAAAAATCTGTATCTTCTTTCTTGTCGAGTTCTCCACAAGAGCCTTGAACTCTTGGAATTGACTAAAAACCTCATCTTTAGTCTTCAAGAAGTATATCTAGGTCTTTCTAGAGAAATCATAAATAAAAGTAAAATATTACTCATATCCTCTAAGAGATTCCATTGACATCGGTCCACAAACATCTGAATGTACTAGATCAAGAACACCCTTAGATCTGGTATCACTCCTTGGAAAAGATGCTTTCGCAAACTTCCCCAACACACATACCTTACATACATCGTCATGCTCTGTGCTCACCTTTGGAACACCTGTCACTATCTCACGAAGCAATCTAAGTGCTCCATGATGAATATGGCCCATCTTCCTATGCCATAGCTCTCCAAGATCTCTAGGATTAATGTTGCTCATAAGTGCCTTAGGAGTATCAAACTGCAATCTATAAAGGTGACCACTCCTAACTCCAATAGTTATGGGTGATTTCCAATCCTTGTGCTTAATCAACACATTTTTCCCTCTAAAGAGTACATTATACCCCCTATCCTGAAGAACAGATACAGAAATCAAATTCATACCTAAGCCTGGCACATATAACACATCATGAAGTGGAATTATTTTTTCATTCTCCCTTTGAAACTGAATAGTCCCTTTCCCAACAGGGTTGAGTTTGGAAAAGTTTCCCATAGAAATTTGGATGTTGGTGTTCTCCTCCTTGTAACTTGAGAAGTACTCTCTAACTCCTATCATATGAAATGACACCCCACTATCTATATACCAAACACACTGTGAGGTTGAGCTAACCATACAAGCTATGAGTGCAAACTCATCTTCCATTCTACTGGAGAGTTCTTCCGCACTTGCTGAAGCTGCCACCTACTTCTTGCCCTTCTTCCTCTCTAGGCAATCACTAACATAGTGCCCAAACTCATGACATCCAAATCACTTGACCCTAGAAAGGTCCTTCTTCTTCTTCTCAATTTGTGAATTTGATCCTTTGCTAGATCCCTTCTTTTCTTTCCCTTTACCCCTTAGGGCAACGTTCTCTTGTTCCACCTCATTTTTCTGATTCTTGTTGGCCCATTGACAAGACTTAGTCTAAACTCCTCCTGAGTGAAATCAGTCCATAGTCAATCCCAACTCGGTAAAGTATCTCATCCACTAACAACTTGAACAAAGACACTCCATTGTTTACTAAACCCATTTAGGGTTATTCTCAATAGCTCGTCATCACTAGGGCTATCTCCAATAGCTGCTAACTCATCCTTGACAAGTCTGAGCCTGGTGAGGTAACTTGTGATGTCTTCTCCCTAATTCATTTGGGTATTCCTTAGCTTCTCTCTGAGAATCAACTTCCTATTGGTGGTAGCATTCTGGTATAGATTCAGAATGGCATCCCACATCTTCTTTGTTGTATCTAGCTCTGCAATATGTGGAAGAATATGACCCTTGACACCATCAAGGATAATCCTCCTCGCTTTGGCATTGTCCTTCCTATATGCTGCAAGCTATGTTGTATCTGTTGGTATAGGTACAACACTGGTAGCATAATCCTTGATACCATTCTCTTCCAACAATAAAGAAATTCTAGCCTTCCAGACACCAAAATTTGAGGCACCATCCAATCTATCCTGATCTCTCAAACCAACTAAAGCCATCTCAAGGGTTTAAAGCAATAATAAATCTAAAGAGATCAAAATTTCTTTCCAATGGCAAAACTCTTCTATCCTTAATAATGCTCTAATACCATGTGAAAAATCTAACTATTGCAGTCATTGATTATTAATCTCCTATCATAAACAATTATTAAACTGCTGAAAATAAATTCCTAGCTAATATCAAAAAATAACACAACAACTTCACTTATAAAATCAGTTCTACAGATGAGGAATTATATTAAAATTTAGCAAATCAAGAGATACAAAAATCCCTTGCCTCTCACTGGCGAAACTTTGACAACCTCCTAATTTCTCTCGCTAATATTCCCCACTGCTATCCCCACGCTAACACTACGCCCTTGCTAACACTACAAGACTATTTGCTAACACTGCAAACATTTCTCCAAACTTCATGTTTTCCAAATGCCCCCCTGACCTCCTTTTATACTACTCCTGTTGGTAAACCAACGGTCGAGATTGATTTATCATCAACGGTTGAGATTAAAACAACTTAACAACCCTAACCAAGTCAGTTTCTAGTTGTTTCCAAAAGTGGCCAATTAATTAACAAATATTTGTTTCTAATCTAACCAATTAGTTAGCAAAATAATTACTTGCTAAATAATAGCAAATGGACAAACAGTTGTCCAAAGCTAACAAAAGTAACAAGCCATTGGAGGATTTGATGTCCTCCCCTTCTTTTCACCACAAGCAGTGTTATCCATTCGTTCACCTTCTGTCTGTCAAAATAGGAAAATACTATTCAACATCTTGTTCTGGTTCTAGCCAATACTTTAATAGTGTTTCAGAGCCTCAAAAACAACTGTTATGACACTTTTTTCTGTTTCATTCATTTATTATTTCTAACTGGCCTTTTATTGCCTCTTTATCTTTAATTTATGGCTGTTTACTTTTCATTATGATCACTGCTTTGTAATGGAATCAGATTCTTTTCCATTTTGCCTAATAAAGATTATCCAATATTATTATTACAACGTTCTTTTTATTACATGGAAAAATGTTTAAATGTTTCTGTACAGTGTCAGTATATTTTGTATGAAATTGAAAACCATTTTCCTAAGTTTACGTTGCTATGGAATGTGACAGTTAAATTGGAAACCATTTTCCTTAATTTACGTTACTAATTTTTAGGCCTATTAATTTGTTTGCAGACTGGTAAAACTTCTTCAATTAGATGATTTCCATACACGCTAATAGTTTTTCAAAAAAAAAAGGTTAATGAACAAATGGCATACATGTTGGAGACGGTGCCCAGCAAAACTATTTAAAACAAGTTAATAAAGTAATTGAAATGGCATACATATGGGGTGTGCAGGTGCTCTAAATTGATTTGGATGAATATTCATCATATGATTTTAAACATATTTTGATTGCTTGTTTTTTTTTAAAAGAGGGGTAAACGCTTTGACCTGGAGCTATGAACCAGTGAGGCCACAAACGGGGGACCTCACCTCCATGAGATTTGAACCTTGATGGCAAGGATAACAACACAACAAATTAACCATCACAACATGCCACTATTGGCATTTTGATTGCTTGTTTTAAATATTTCTAAAATTTCAATATTAATTTATAAATTTTATATACTATTCAAATTATATGATTGGATTATTTTTGAGAGAATTCTTGTTAATTATTGTTAGTCGAAGAGCTTTTATTTCTGACCCAAAAATGGCAGTAGTATTTATGGGTAGCTTGGACAGCTGTTCGTCCTTATCTATGTATAGCAACATTAGTTATGGGTTGTTTGGGCAACTATTTCTCCACTTTTCGAGAATTAGTAAATGATTATTGCAAGGATAATTATTTACTAATTTTAGTGATTCCCTTTTGGATACCTTGCAACCAATTCTATTATTGGCTATCGAGTTGTCTTAATCTCAGTCGTTGGTTTGATTTAATCTTGGTCGTTGGTTTACCAATAGGAGTAGTATAAAAAGGGGTCATTGGGTCATTTGGAGAGATAAGTTTTGGAGAAGCAATTTGTAGTGATAGAAAATTGTCTTGCAGTTTTAGCAAGGGCGCAGTATTAGTGTGGAGATAGCAGTGGGGAATATCAATGAGAGAAATTAGGAGGTTGTCAGAGTTTTGCCAGTGAGAGACAAGGAATTTTGTATCTCTTGATTTGCTGAAGTTTAATATAATTCCTCATCTGTAGAACTGGTTTTCCCTAAGGGGTTTTTCTAGAGACAATTTGTCCGAAAATATTGTGTTCATTGCGTTGCGCATTTCATTCCATATTTTATAAGTGAAGTTGCAGTTGTGTTATTTTTTGATATCAGCTGGGAATTTATTTTCAGCAGTTTGATAATTGTTTATGATAGGAGATTAATAATCAGTGACTGCAATAGTTAGATTTTTCACATGGTATCAAAGCCTAGTTAAGGGTAGAAGAGTTTTGCCCTAGGAAAGAAATTTTGATCTCTTTAGATTTATTATTGCTTTAAACCCTTGAGGTGGCTTCAACTGGTTTGAGAGATCAAGATAGATTGGATGGTGCCTCAAATTTTGGTGTCTGGAAGGCTAGAATTTCTTTACTGTTGGAAGAGAATGGTATCAAGGATTATGCTACCAGTGTTGTACCTGTACCAATGGATGCAACACAGCTTGTAGCATATAGAAAGGATGATGCCAAGGTGAGGAGGATAATCCTTGATGGTGTCAAGGATCATATTGTTCCACATATCTCAGAGCTAGATATAGCGAAGAAGATGTGGGACGCCATTCTGAATCTGTACTAGAATGCTACCACCAATATGAAGTTGATTCTTAGAGAGAAGCTAAAGAATACCTGGATGAATCAGGGAGAAGATGTCACAAGTTACCTCACCAGGCTCAGACTTGTCAAGGATGAGTTAGCAGCTGTTAGAGATAGCCCTGGTGATGACGAGCTAGTGAGAATAGCCCTAAATGGGTTTACTAAACAATGGAGTGTCTTTGTTCAAGTTGTTAGTGGATGAGATAATTTACCGAGTTGGGATCAACTATGGACTGATTTCACTCAGGAGGAGTTTAGACTAAGTCTTGTCAATGGGGCCAACAAGAGTCAGAAAAATGAGGTGGAGCAAGAGAACGTTTCCCTAGCAGGTAAAGGGAAAGCAAAGAAGGGATCTAGCAAAGGATCAAATTCACAAAATGAAAAGAAGAAGAAGGACCTTTCTAAGGTCAAATGCTTTGGATGTCATAAGTTTGGCCACTATGTCAGTGATTGCCCATAGAGGAAGGAGGGTAAGAAGTAGGTGGCAACTTCAGCAAGTGCAGAAGAACTCTCCAATAGAATGGAAGATGAGTTTGCACTCATAGCTTGTATGGTTAGCTCAACCTCACAGTGTGTTTGGTATATAGATAGTGGGGCGTCATTTCATATGACAGGAGTTAGAGAGTACTTCTCCAGTTACAAGGAGGAGGACACCAACATCCAAATTTCTATGGGAAACTTGTCCAAACTCAACCCTATTGGGAAAGGGACTGTTCAATTTTAGAGGGAGAATGGAAAGATATTTCCACTTCATGATGTGTTATATGTGCTAGTCTTAGGTATGAATTTGATTTTTGTATCTGTTCTTCAGGATAGGGGGTATAATGTACTCTTTAGAGGGACAAATGTGTTTATTAAGCACAAGGATTGGAAATCACCCATAACTATTGGAGTTAGGAGTGGTTGACTTTAGAGATTGCAGTTTGATACTCCTAAGGCACTTGTGAGCAACAGTAATCCTAAAGATCTTGGAGAGCTATGGCATAGGAGGATGGGCCATATTCATCATGGAGCACTTAGATTGCTTCGTGAGATGGTGACAGGTGTTCTAGAGGTGAGCAAAGAGCATGATGATGTATGTAAGGGATGTGTGTTGGGGAAGTTTGCAAAAGCATCTTTTCCAAGGAGTGACACCAGATCTAAGGGTGTTCTTGATCTAGTACATTCAGATGTTTGTGGATCGATGTTGACAAAATCTCTCAAAGGATATGAGTACTATGTTACTTTTATTGATGATTTCTCTAGAAAGACCTAGATATACTTCTTGAAGACTAAGGATGAGGTTTTTAGTTGATTCCAAGAGTTCAAGGCTCTTGTGGAGAACTGGACAGGAAAGAAGATAAATTTTCTTCGGTCAAAAAATGGAGGTGAGTACAAAGGAAATGTCTTCCAAGAGTTCTACACCATAGAAGGAATCAAGAGAGAATGGATTGTTCCTTACAATCCATAGCAGAATGGAGTTGCTGAGAGGAAGAACTATTCTATATCGAAGGCAGCAAGAGCTATGCTACATGACTAGGACATGCCCCATTACTTATGGGTAGAGGTGTGTAATACAGTAGTCTACATTTAGAATAGAGTTCCACATAACGTGCTAGGAAAGATGACACCAGAGTAGGCTTTCATAGGGAAGAAGCCGAATGTTAGTCACTTCAGGATATTTGGAAGTTTGGCATATTGCCATATTCCTGGAGATACATGTACAAAGTTAGATCAGACTATAGAGAGGGGGTATTTTGTTGGGTACAGTGAGACCTCAAAGGCATACAGGATTTTCATTCTATGGACTAAAAGAATTATTGTCAGACGAGATGTCAAGTTCATGGAGGATAAGGCATTCACGAGATCCAGAGATTTTCTAGCAGATGATCAAAGTGAGCAGCCAACAGAAGCTCCAAGACCAAGTCAAGGGCAACAAAGCTCAAGTATAGTTACCAGTATGAGTGTAGACTCAGTTAGTGAAAAGTCCCAGAGTATGGAGCAACAGCTGCAACAGGAAATGCATCTAGAAGACTTAGAGGTTGGCATTTCATCCTCTATAGTTGGTAGTGGGAACCATGTGGTTCTAGATACACAAAGGGATACTCAGGAGTTTGTGAGAGCTCCTATGAAGAGTACTAGACAACGAAGATAACCAGCCAAGTTCAATGACTATGTGGCATTAGTTAGTTAGTTGGTAGATAGTGAGCCTTCTAGCTATCAGGAAGCTGCAAAGCATCAGGTATGGCGAGATGCTATGGTTGAGGAATATTCTTTAGTAATGCAAAATGATGTGTGGGAGGTAGTACCTAGACCAATAGATAGGGTTGTAGTTGGATCACGCTGGATCTATAAGATAAAGCACAGTGCAAACAGTAGCATCGAGAGGGGTTCTCTCAGAAGGAGGGAATAGACTATGAGGAGACATTTGCTCTTGTTGCCAAGTATACTTGTATGCAAGTTGTAATCTCACTTGTAGCATAGATCGGATGGCAAATCCATCAAATGGATGTCAAGACAACATTCCTCAATGGTGAGTTGAAGGAGGAGGTATACATAGAACAACCAGAAGGCTTTGTAACACACAACAAAGAGACCCACATGTGCAGATTGAAGAAAGCATTGTATAGACTCAAGCAGGCTCCTAGAGCGTGGTATGAGTGCATTGATACATACTTGCAGAAAATGGGCTTTTTGAAGAGTGAAGTAGATGCTAACCTCTACTACTTGATGGTTGGGGGTGAGATTCTCATTCTTGTTCTTTATGTGGACAGTCTATTTCTTACAGGTTCACTAAGGCTCATAGTGGATTGCAAGAGGAATGTTGCAAAAGAGTTCGAGATGAAGGATTTAGGACTTATGCACTACTTTCTAGGCATTAAAGTGTGGCAGATAGATGGGGAGATTTTCCTTGGTCAAGGGAAATATTGCATTGAAATCTTGAAGAAATTTGGGATGGAGGATTGCAAAGCCATGTCTACACCCATGATCACGAATTGGAGGAAGGTAGATACAACTAAGGAGAAAGATATAGATCCCACTTTATATAGACAGTTGATTGGTTCGCTTATGTATTTGGTCAACACTAGACCAGATATAGCATTTGCAGTAAACTCTCTTAGTCAGTTCATGGTTGAACCAAAGAGAATGCATTGGATAGTGGCTAAGCATGTGCTACATTACTTGTGTGGTACAATCAAGTATGGGATCAGATATGTTCGAGGTGAAGGTATCAGGTTGATGGGCTATACTGATGCAAATTGGACAGGAAGTACAATAGACAAAAGGAGCACTTCAGGGTGTTGTTTCAGCTTAGGATCAGGAGTTGTACCTTGGTTCAGTAGGAAACAGAAGTCTGCGGCTCTAAGTTCAGCAGAAGTAGAATACATAGTAGCTAGCATGGTGACATGTGAAGCTATATGGCTTCGAAAGTTGTTAGTAGCCTTGTTGTGTCAGAAGGTTAAGACTATTGTGATACATTGTGACAATCAGAGTTGCATCAAGTTGTCTGAGAATCCAGTGTTTCATGATAGGTCTAAACATTTAGATATCAGATATCACTTCATCAAAGTTGTGTACAAAGGGGAGTTGTTCAACTACAGTACATACCTACAGAGGAGCAAGTAGCAGACATTCTGACGAAGGCTTTGGGAAAGACCAAATTTATCTTTTTTAGAGATAAGATGGGTGTCATGCAGGAAAGCTTCCTTGCTAAGAGGAAGTGTTAATTATTGTTAGTTGGACAGCTGTTATTTCAGACCCAAAAATAGCAATAGTATTTATGGGTAGCTTGGACAGCTATTCATCCTTATCTATGTATAGCAGCATTAGTTATGGGTAGTTTGGATAGTTGTTTGTCCACTTGTCAAGAATTAGTAAATGATTATTGCAAGGATAATTATTTACTAATTTTAGTGATTCCCTTTTGGACACCTTGCAACCAATTCTATTATTGGTTGTCGTGTTGTCTTAATCTATGCCGTTGGTTTGATTTAATCTCGGTCATTGGTTTACCAATAGGAGTAGTATAAAAATTGGTCATTGGGTCATTTGGAGAGACAAGTTTTGGAGAAGCAATTCGCAGTGATAGCAAATTGTCTTGTAGTGTTAGCAAGGGTGCAGTGTTAGCATGGGGATAGCAATGGGGAATATCAACGGGAGAAATTAGGAGGTTGTCGGAGTTCTGCCAGTGAGAGGCAAGGAAATTTGTATCTCTTGATTTGCTAAAGTTTAATATAATTCCTCATCTGTAGAACTGGTTTTCCCTTAGGGGTTTTTCCAGGGACAATTTGTCCAAAAATATTGTGTTCATTGTGTTGCACATTTCTTTCCATATTTTATAAGTGAAGTTGGAGTTGTGTTATTTTTTGATATTAGCTAGGAATTTATTTTTAGCAGTTTGATAATCATTTATGATAGGAGATTAATAATCAGTGACTGCAATAGTTAGATTTTTCACAATTCTCTATATTCTAAATGTTATATCACTATTTTTTAGGACCGAAAAATTGTGATTTCTATTGTTTCACCAATCTTCTTTGACAATTCTGTATAGCTTGATTGAGCTTTGTAAGTTGAGTGTTTTCCTGTTCTTCGATACTGTTAAAAAAAGTAATTTTTCAATTGCTTTTCCAATTACCTCTGTATATTATATGAAAGTTTGAGTCATATGAAATCTGTTATTGGAAGTTGGTTTTATTTCTTTTACATGGACATTCACCTTAGAAAATAAAAATCTCCAACTTGAGGAATTATTATCTATAGTTCCAGCGTAATGCTTGATTTGAGGAACAAAATTAAAGAAAATTTAACTTATTGTATTTGTCATAGGCAATATATACTATTGCAATCACCAATATTTAACCATTGATTAATCCTTTCAATGACAACCATTTTTTAAAATTTAAAATTTGATTTTTGTAATGTTTATTTGTGAAATTGTTAATTTCTAATTTTTTTAAAATTGATTTACTTGAATCATATAATTGGGATCTTATAGGAGTGGATTTTAAGCAAGCACTATCCCATATTTTAGTGTGCTTCCTTAATAAATAAAAATAACATTATATGAATTTTTTGTGAGTTGTACATATTTTAGCATACAATAGTACTAACTTTGAAAAGGTTTTTTTTTTAAAAATTAATGAAAAAATGTAATTATGAGTCACTGTAGTTAAAATGTAGCAACTATTTTATATTAGCAATTTTAAATTTGATAATAATTAATGTTATTAACTATTGTACACATAAACAATTGAAAAGGTAAAAAGAATTAGTTAGTAGTTAAAAATTATCAAGTCACTATAGCATTGCTAAAATGATTATACCTTTAAAAGAGTAATATTGTATATAAAAAATTATTTGCACACAAATTAATAATAAATATTTTTATTTTAAAATAGAATGATAATTTCTTAACCTTTCTAAATTATAAATTAAAATGAATAGTATTTCCTTTACAAATATTTTGTCATTCACATAAGTTAATTATATATATTTGTATATTAAAAAGTATATTTTTAAACACTTACATATTTAAAATTTAATGATTTCTTTCAAAATAAAAAATTAGATCTATTGTTTTGTAAAAGTTCTATACAAAAATGTTAAAAATTAATCAAATATTAACATATTAATAAATTTATTTACTATATTATTTTTTTAATTCTATTAATTAAACTATAGTTTACTATGTGCTTGAAGAGATTATTGTTGGAACTATAAATTTTTCAATAAAATAATTGTAACTTCAATAATTGGATAAAATAAATTGTCCTTTTACACAACATAGTAGTTTAATGGTTAGTATAAAGAGCTTTGCCTCATTTCTATAGTCTTTATTGAATAGAGACTTAAAAAATTGTTAATAGTGAAAGTGTAAGTGTGTGTGTGTGTGTGTGTGTGTGTGTGTGTGTGTGTGTGTGTGTGTGTGTGTGTGTGTGTGTGTGTGTGTGTGTGTGTGAGTGAGAGAGAGAGAGAGAGAGAGAGAGAGAGAGAGAGAGAGAGATTACACACTTACACTAATTGAGCTATAACCTTAAACCTAATTAGAAATTAAACCAATTTTAACTAAAATCCTATTATTCAATGAAAATAATCCTTAGCCCTACACTATACAAATTTAACATTCATTTGAAGCCTAATAAAATACTACTCCTAATATTAAGATTAAATATTAAATGCCAATCTCTAAATTTAATTGAACACTATATGCCATGTTGAACCCATAACCTAAGATACATTCATGAGAGAGAGATGGTAATTAGGTAGTTACACACACTTCCCCCTTCTCTCATAATGTAGAGAGAAAATGGGAGCTATAGCCTTAAGCCTAATTAAAAACTAAACCAATTTTAACTAAAATCCTTTAAATATTGAATGAAAATAATCCCTAGCCCTATATCTAATAAAAATTTTTAAAAAATCAAATTTAACTTTTATTGTAAAACTAATGCTACACTACATAAATTTAAGCTAATAAGATTTAATATTAAACCCCAATCCTAAATTTAACTAAACACATATACCATGTTCAACCCATAACCTGAGGGACATTCACTAGATAGAGATGGTGTGTGTGTGTGTGTGTGTGTGTGTCTATATATATAGGATGAAAAGATGGTAAGAGAAGGATGGAAGAGAGAAATGTGAAAGAGAGAATAAGAGATATAATGAAGAGATGATAGAGGGAAGGGGGAAATAAATTAGATAGAGCTTGAAAATGAAGGTAATTATATGGAATACAGTGGATATACATGGTATTGGTAAAGGAAAAGAAGTGCAACATAGTGGCATGTACTTTCCAAAATTTATAATAGCTTAATTTGATAGAATAATAAAGTTAAAAATTTGATAAAATTTAATATAATTTTATTAATATTTAATTAATATTTTAAAAATGATTAATTTAAAAATAACCTTGAATTATACTTTTACACTAAAAATCTACTTTTTAGTTTAGAAATATTTAAAAATCATTATTTTATTTTGAATGTTTAAATATTTACAAAACTATCGGTTAGTGGTTCCTCACAATCTGCTTCTATAAGACCCAAAATTATAAGCTAATGAAATTCAAGTAAAAAAAAATTTTAAAATGAAAAATCTCACAAATAAACATTACACAAAAATTAAAATGAAATTTTAGTTGACAAGGTAGAGATAGGAGGTAATTAGAGAGAGAGAAAGAGATTTTAGTTACTTGGAAGAAATGTCATATTGAGTGGAAAAAGGGGGAGAGAGTAAGACATGTGAATTAGAATCAGAGCATAAATAGAGGGAAATAAATGGTTAGAGGGTATGATAACTTCTATGCTTGCTTATTCGAACCATCCGTTCAATACAAATAATACCCTAACCTTAATAGGAAGAAGATATTATAACTAAAGCTTAATCTTGACCACAACACTGAAACAAATCAAACACAATTCATTCTTATGCAAAAATCATATTACTCTTAACTATAAAAGGAAACATTTCTCTAGACTTAGCTAAAATAAAACATATCCCTAAACTAAACTCTATTGAATATAAACCTAAATTTAAAAAATAAATATATCATAATACTAAATATAATTGAACCTTATTTTTCAGGACATTTTGCAACTTTTATACTTTTTTCAGGACATTTAGATATGTACAAAGACCAATGTTGATAGATTTTGAATTTTGAACATACCTACTTTAGATTTTTTTTGAATTGCCCTCCATGTTTTGTGATAATGGAGGAACGTTCACCATACCTATAGATGATGTAGTTGAGAATGAACATAGCTACAATTTTTCCATTAGACTCAAGAAGAGGTACTGCCTCAACCCACTTTAGAAAGTAGCTTATAGCTGTTATGATGAGCTTGTGTCCATTCAAGGAGGAAGGATGAATTTGACCCACCAAGTCAAAGGCCCATTGTTGGAATGGCCAAAGTGTGACAAATGGAATTAGCTTTGTGATTGAAGCATGAATTAAATTTATGTGGAGTTGGCACTTTTTACAAGACTAAGAATATTTGATTTCCTCTTTCTCCATTTCTGGCCAATAGTAACCATCTTTAATAATTTTGCAAGCAAGTGTTTGGCCATTTGAATGTGATCCACAAATGCCTTTGTGTATCTCAATTAATACATGTTTTGACTCTTCAGGTTCTAGACACCTAAGGAGTGTACCATCAAGACCACTCCTAAGAGGATCCTCATGTAAGTAGGAGTATATTTGACGGTAGTGAGATGAATCATGACCTATGAAAAAATAAATCATTTGGGTTTCAAGGGAGTTATAATGTCTCCACGAGGAACTCATGTCAAAATTCATATTCTAGCATTTGTAACATAGAACCTAGAGTGGCCATTACAATAGCTTCTTTATTATCTATTGGAGGAATCTGCTAGAAAGTACCTTGTGCAAAGTACATTTTTAGATCATCAAACATTCTCTTGTAAAGGCATCATTTTTTTAAATCTTTTGTCTAATAGATATCATTGTTCTAGTTGATGACCAACTGTGAATCTCCAAAGATGTTTAGCCCATCTAGCCTACATTCAATGATGATTTTCATTGTGTTAATCAAAGCTTCATGTTCAACCATGTCATTTGTACAAGGAAAAAGAATCTTCTATGCCTTGGGTAGAGAATATTTTGTGGGGTGTTGAAGGGAATTCGAGCATCAGACCCTTATTGTGTGAACAATCCATCAAAGAACATAACCCATGTTTGGTGTGTCAGTAGTAGAATAGACTCATTAGGAAATTAAACATTTAGTGGTTGATAACTTTGCAACAGTGCTTCTCCTAATATATAAGGGATCACTTGTCCTTTAATAGCTTTCTGAAACAAGAGATTTACTTTTATTATTATAATTTATATATAATTTATTAATTATAATAATACTTTTAATTTACTATATTTTAGACATCTAAATTCTATCGAATTCAAATTTTTGACAATACAAAAATGAATTATATATTATAAAATATTAATATTTAAATTATATATCAAATACTTTTATTTATTATTTATATATACAATTAGTATTAATATACTATGATGAGATTAAAAATCTATTATCTGGTTTTTATTGACTTTTATTTGTTTCATCTGTCCAAAATAATGACAACTGAGGGCTTTTCCTTGAGCTTTCCGTGTTGCCCACTACAATTTACACTAACAAAACTAAAGGCATTTAAGATTTTGTTCACCTTACCATCAAATTCAGACACTTCATAGAAAACAATCAAGAAACACACAATCTAATATTGCTTATGCCTATGACTTGAGTTATTAGCTCAAAATCCCACAAAATTTTGTTGTGAGCTTGGTCTATCAAAGGGAAATTGTAAAATAGAAAGTAAAACAACATGCACAAAACCAAAAACTTAGCACAGCAAAATGCCATAAATAAGCATTCAAAACATTGTCATGACAAGAATAAAAACAACAAACAAATGTTTAGTGTAAGAGGTGAAGAATATTTAGTGATTACTCCTAGATGTAAGGGTTATCCTCAAAGTGTCTATGGTTTTCAGAAGGTGTCTATGATGGAATAATTATCTTACTTATAACCATGGTTAAATAAATTGGAAGGGTGGTACTATAAAGGTGGCAGAAACCCAACCAAAGACAATTAACACCCTATATGTATATTTTCTCTTACCAATTTCCTCTTTTAAAAATACAATATTGTATATTATTCTTTCTTTGAAAATTAGGAATATTTACAATTACAATGAAACATGATTAAGTACATTGTTTACAATAAAATCTATTCTATATAATTGATAATCTAATTGATGCACAACCATGTGGAAATGTTATACAATAGTAGTGACCAATGTGTTGGACTAATGATTAACATGTCTCATAATATTTAATTTAGTTTTCCTCTTATATCGACATGAGTTACAAATATTTGAAAATTTCTCCCTACCCCTTAATTAAGCCTAGATGCTTATACTTTTTAGAAAAAATTGGTGTGCACTTGCTTGTTCCAATTAATTGAAGAAGTTTCAATAATAAAAGAAATTTAATCAGTTACAAATATATTTAATTGAAATAAAAAATAATGAACAATGATTATACACATAGAAGTAAATATGTCTTTTATAAGTACTTTCTTCAATTACTTTTAAAAGACAAAATAAAAAGATATTTTTTTCATATAGTGAAGCTCCCCATCCATTTCAATTCTCATGCATTTGTTTTGTCTTTCATACTTGTCATTGTAGTTTAGAAATTAATGATCATATAACTTTTATTTTATTTTATAGAGATTAATCAAGAAGTAGAAAAAATAGTATACATTTGAATTGTTTTTAAATATCATTTATTTATTGTGTTGAGTCAATGAATAGAGTATATTTTTATGACATAGCCTTTTGAGATCTTTAATAAAATGTTAGAATCAACTTTAAACTTATTAAATGAAATGTTTTGAAACTTTTGTGTCAAGTCATATTATTATATTTGCTTTTGCGGTAGGCTAAACTACTAAATTAGTTGTACTTAATTAGTGATTAAAACTTTTGTTTTCATATATGCAAGTATTTTTATATTTTATTCTGACTTTTTTATTTTTGTAAATTTTTTAATTTTTAAAATCATTAAAATTATTTTTAATATATTGATGTTATAGGAGTGGATTTGTAGGAAACACTACCTTATTTATAGAATGCTTGTAAATGTTAAAATATATGTAAACCTTATTTATTTAGATTAATTATCCAAACATAAATCACAATAGTTATTTCAACAATCAATCTCAAATCTCACTATTTCACAATGTTGACATCAAGTGGTCAAAACATTATAAAATTCTAACTGATGAACTTTTTTTTGCATTATTTTTTACTATTAGATACTCTTTAAACCTATAAATTGTTGTTTTACAATAATAAGTAAAATATTATTTATAAATTTTTTTAAACATAAATATTTGTATATTAAATTAAATTTAAAAAATCAATTTAAAAATAATTATAGTTATTTTAGTTTGTATTAGAAATATTAAATAAATTTTATTTTTTTAAAAGTTAACAAAATTACAAAAAAAATTAAAATTAGATATTTGAAAATCATTATTTTCTTAATTAATAATGAAAGTTGTCTCAAAACCATAGGAAGTAAAAGTCCTACATCCTAAATATTAATAATAATTAATTTCCCATCTGTTCATCTCCAAACAAATGTTGCCTCATTTCATTTATTAATAGGATAAATAATTTTACATAGATTCATTATCCAGGTTATAACAATGTTGGATTTTAATGTCTAATCCAATTGAAATTTAGTTCATGTAATTAATGTAATTAATAGTGTCACATATATAAATATCACCATACTAATATAAATAATGAATTTGTATCTTAAAGTATTCATATTTTATTTAAACTAAAAAAATATTATCTAAAATATTATTCATAAAATATAATCACAAGCTATTATAAAAGAAAAATATGTTATTATTAAAATAATTGTATGATATAGTTCTTACTAATTTGGTCAGCTTCATTATTACTATTAATTGTAATTATCATCTCTGCTTTTGAGTTTTTTGGCCTAAGTGTGAAGTCTTTTTTAGAAACTGTGTCTAAGTTTTGGAGAAAAAGAGAGGAGAGAAAAAAAAATTGCAGAGATGGGTGGCAATTTGATGCGCATTGAACTGGTTGTGATCAATGATAATATGAGGAAGCCCTTGGTGTGCTACTTATTGAAGGAGGGTGGTTTTTTCTCGTTCATGGAGGCTCTTAATGGGCATGACAAGAATTTCTCTATGCAATTTGTTAACTCCTGGGAGAATCATAGAATTACAATAAATCATATCTTGTTTCATGTTTCATAGGCGCTGATTGCTCTGGCAATAGGCTTGGCTATGAAGGGTAGGAAATGGCAGAAGGTGACAAGGGTGATAAATGAAATGAGCCTCCAAAATTTTTTGTGGAGGTGAGGAACTGATTTGGTATAGACGAGGTTTCATGTGAGAGAAGGGGAGAAGTTTCTTGACCCATGGAATGAGGTTTGTTTGGTTTTGATGAAATATCTTACCCTAGAAGGAAGGTATGGAGTCTAATACTACTATCACTTTCCTCTCCTTAATCATTTTCATCATTGGAATTTTATTTCACTTCCTTTCTTCTTGTTGCATGAATTAGAGGATAGTATCATTGATGTGAAAGAAAAAATGAGAAAGGGGGTTAATTTTACCGTTTTACACCAGGGTTTAATTACAATTTGTATCAATTCCACCTCACCCTGGTCCTCCCTAGGATTGTGGAAATTGACATTCTAGCCCACCTAAACCCCAACCCCAAATGGTTCACCTTAGGATCATGGGTCGTAGGGCCCCTACCCCACAGCTCTCATCTAGTGGGTCCTTGGTGAATCCCTCTCCTATGGGGAAATAGGGAGACAAGATAAAGGAGAGGAGAAGGTGTTGGTTGAGTCAGAGGAAGAGGGGAGAGGGGGCAGGAGGAGGTCTAGGAGGTTAGAAAAATCTAATGTTAAGAGGAAGCTGAAGGAGGGAGCCTCATAGGAGGAGGAGTTAGATTCTGAGGATTCAGCCTGCCCCGAATAGAGAATGAAGAAAAAGTGGTAAACTTTGGGGAGGGAGGTATGGAGGAGGAGGAAGAGGAGATTTCAAACTCCTCTAGGTTAGACTTGGGAGAAGGAGAATAAGGAAGTGTCACATATTTTGCCAATAGTTGATCTGGGGTGTGTGGACCTACCAAAAGATTAGTTCCCTAATACGATGGATAGGATGCCTCCCCCCACTACAATCTCCTCCCCTGTTAAGGTTGTTTCCATAAATGCTACTAACTCCCTAATTTTGCAGAATACTACTAAGGCTAGTATTGATGGCCATTTGGGCAGGGTGCATAAGGCTGGTAATGAGGTGTGGAAGAGAATTTAGGCACTAGAGGAGAGAATGTGCCTACTGACTAAGTTCATGGTAAAAGTGAGACATGTAGCTGCTACCACTCTGTGCCTACTTAAGGATGCTAAAGGGGACCTGTCTAAGGAGGATTTTAAGGTGCTTTTTGACTTCTTGGTGGAAGACTGGGAAAACATCCTCCTGGGGAGGAAAGAGGCCAAGGGTCCCTTCCTTTTTCTTTTTATGTCGTTAATTTGCTAGTTTCCAAAAATTTTAGGTTGCAAGGTTGTCATGCCTTTGTTAATATTTTCTTGTAGTTTCTTAAGTTTGGTAACAGGAATTTTGTTTGAACTTGGTAATATTTTCTTAATTATGGTTTCAAACTTTGTTTTTTGTTTCAAGAAACAATAGGGGTTAGATTAGTTTTGATGGTTTTCCACTAGTAGTTGACCATTTTGTTTGTAATGGGTCGACCCCCTTGTCTTGGTTGCTTATAATTCAAAAACATATTATTGACTTAATAATTTTCACATAACAAAAAAAAAGTACATTCAAAATAATAGGGTAGTGTTTCCTCAAAATCCACTCCTATAAGACCCAAAAATTTATAAGCCAATGAAATTCAAATAAAATAACTTTTTAGATTTTAAAAATTAAAATTCTAATAAATAAACATTAAAAAATTAAATGTTAAAATTAAAATGAAAAATACTTATACTTAATTGGTTGAGATAGAAAAGTTTAATAACTTGTTAAGTACAATTGATTGCCATAGTATACAAAAATACAATAAGTATCTTAACAATAAACTGAAAAAAGTCATTTAAAAATTCTTAGTTCATATTTTTTTATTAATTATTTCATTTGATTTAAACTCTAAAATTAATTTTTCTACAAATAACATTCTAAACACTAATTCATGATTTTTAAACAATTACATTTTATATGTATAAAAAAATATTATAGCTTGCTTCTATTTATTCAATTATTTGAAACTTTAGTTTTATACTATATAATCATTTCATTTAAATAATTTGTTATCAAATTTTTAGTATCTATATTATATCACATCTTACGGTAAATACAAGTCACTATGTGGTACATATTATTGTACTTGCTATAGGCAATACTATTGCATTCACTTGGTTGAAACATTCAATTAAGTCTAACCAATCACAACACTTTATTTTTTTGCTTTCTAAATAACTATAGTTTTTACAAAGTTTGAATTTAAATTTATATATTTTTAATAATAAAAAAACCCATTTATTTGTACTTTGATTGTTTCAAATCAATTTGTGTTATAGGGATGCTTTTTCTAGACATCCTCCATATTGCATTATTTTTGGCAAGATTTTCATATACACTAAAATTTGTAAACATTTTTTTTTGTGATGTCCTTTTGTTTTTTTTCCAATTTTTCATGCAAACATAATAATATGAATATATATTGAACCCTTGGTATTTATTCTTTGATTTTTGTCATTGATGTTGGTAATAAGCATATGGTATGGCTAATATCATGTAATTATCTTATTTTATGTCCTTCAATATTTTTCAAAACATATTCAAGACAAGTACTTAAGTGTTATACAATTAACACTTAATATTCACATTGTTTTTGAAAACAGAGTAAAAAAATGGTTTTGGTCTATTAGAAAGTTCACAAGCCTTTTTATCAAGTAGACCCCAAAAATCATAAATTTTGGAAAGGTCTCGGAGTTAGCTAAAATGGGTCTTCATTAGTTTTTGCATAACACGTATAGAAAGAGAAAAAGTCTATTTATTAGAAATGGGTACCAATTTTTTTTGATAGTTTTGGCAGTTTTGAGTGGTTTTGGTCTAATGGAAGTTTGTGGTATGTAACTACCTCCAAAATTTCAAATCTCTTGGTTTATTAGTAGAGGATACATTCCTCTAAAACATCCAATAGGTGGTTTTGATAGAAGTTGTAGAATTGGTGTGAAATTCCTTATAGACCGAACAATTTGCAGGTAGATTTTTAACATCAAAGAAGAGGGTAATGCTTTTGTTTCTATTCTCATAGTTGTGATATGATTTTTATTGAAGAATTTTATCAGAGGTAGAAGAAGGGCTATATATTGTTTCTTCATTCATTCATATCAGTATTTGATTAGATATATTAATAGAAAAAGAAAATATATTTGGATATTGGATGTTTTGAGGAGAATAGAAGTATATCCTACATTGTGTTTTCAACAAGAAGTAAAAACTGTTGATTCATGATTTGTGTTGTAACAGAGATGATCCTCTAATTTTATATCTCATTTGCTCATTTTGGAAGTTGGTGCTTCTTGTATTCATGAAGTTGGTGCTTCAGGTGTAAGGGATTGGTGTTCCTTGAAATTGGTATTTCTAAAAGAAGGTGTTGGTGCTTCATAGAGTCGTAGCTCTAAAATATTTGCCCAAGAGGCCAATAAAGTTTCAGATTCAAAGTGGTTTTTTACCCTAATAGGGTTTCTACATTAAAATATTGTGTCACTTTGTTGTTCATTAACTATTTTTCTCATGTGTTGAATTTTTTATAAGTTGTAATTGTTTCAAATTTTTAAAAGTATTTTAAACCACTAATTCACCCCCATCTCAGTGGTGTTTGTATTCCAACAAGTGGTATCAGAGAAAGATTCCCTATATTATGTTTAGCAACTTTGGGTAGATTTTGGTTGAGTGGAATACTTATCTTTTATGGCTCAAGATAGTTCTTCAAAGGTTCCTATTTTTTATGGATCGGATTATGCTTTTTGGGAAGTAATGATGCGAACGTATTTGTTATCTATTAATGTTGATGTTTGGGCTTCAATTGTTAATGGTTATAAAGTTCTTGATACTTTACCTACAGATCTTGATGAATAGAGGAAGTATGAAATTGATATGAAATCTAAATTTGCTATACTTAATAGTTTATCTAAAGATGTTTTTGTTAATGTAATGCATTGCAGCTCTTCTAAAGAAGCATGCGACAAATTGAAAAACACATATCATGGTAATGATAGAGTTAAAGAAGCCAAGATACAACATTTGAAATCAAGATTTGAAGACCTTAAGATGGGTAATGATGAAAAGGTAGAAAACTATCTCCCTAAGATATATGAAACTATAAATGGCATAAGAGGTCTTGGTGAAACAATTAATGATATTGATGTTGAAAAAAAAAGTTTTGAGATCTCTTCTTGATAAATTTGATTCTAAGATATGTTCTATAGAAAAAACTAGAGATATTGACAAGTATACAATGGAAGATATTCATGGAACACTTGTAGCTTATGAAATGAGAAAGTTTGGCAAAAAGGAATCCACAAGCAAACAAGTAGCATTCAAGGTGGAAAAGAAAGTGAAGCAAGTCTCTTCAAAATCAGAAGATTGTGATTTTCTTGAAGTGCATTTATCAATAAAATTAAATAAATGAGTAGGTAAATACAAAGGTAAACTTCCTTTCAAATTCTTTAATTGTGGTAAAATAGGACACTTTGCATCTAAATGTTCCTATAATAGTCATGATAAAGTAGATGATGAGAAAGAGAAATCAAGTAAAAAGAAATTCTATAACAAAAAGAAGTTTTTTAAGAAGAAGAAGAGTTTGATTGCTGATGTATCAGATAGTTACTCTAGTGGGTTTGAATGTGATGAAAATGAAGTTTCATTCATGGCTATAGAAACTACTTGTCAAGAATCAGATAGTGATGATGATGTCGAGCTTGTGGAGGCTGATTTAGAATGTGAATTTCTTTATGCACTTAAAAAGGTCTAGGAATTAAAATGGAATTTAAGTGTTCAAGAAAATCAATTCTTAAAAGAAAAAGAGAATTTTGAAAAAGAAACTAATGACTTAAATCAACAAGTTATAGAATTGAAATTACAAGTTAAGAAACAAAGGAGAATTGTCTTTGTCACTAAGGAAGACTTAAGTTCTAAAGATTGGGAATGTACAAGGTTAATGAATGAAGTAGTATCATATAGAAGAAATTTGGAAAAATATGAGAACACTACTTTGGATGATATATTAAGGAAACAAAGAAGAATTGACAATCTAACAAGAATTGGTTTTGAGCTTGGACAATGTTTTAGTGACAAGAAAGATAAATATTTATTCAAGATATTTAAATTTGAAAGCAAGGATACAAATAAGAAAGATATCACTTTGAACAAATGTAGGGAAAAATGCAAATTTTAATAAGATTTCTAATGATAAAAAATAGGTTATATCAAGCACTTCATTCATGGGTAAAAGTTACTCAAACAAGTTCACTTGAACTTTGATGGGTATTGCTTCATGTGTCATCAATATGAACATAGAATAATTAATTGCAGATACATGTCAAGAAGGTATTCAAAGTTTCATTTTGGTTATTCTTTTCCTAAAATTAATAGTCTAAGATGTTACAAATGCAATCTCTTTGTTCATGTTATGAATAATTGCAAAGCTAAGTCAACTTAGAATGATCAATCTTATGCTAGTCTACAAGTTGATAAAGAATTTGATACTAAAGTGACTAAGATATGGAGGCCTAAGATTAATAAGTCTATGTTTGTTCAAATGGATCTACATTCTAAAGAAAAAGACTTTTGGATAATTGATAGTGGTTGTTCTAGACACATGATAGGAGATAGAACAAAGTTTGGCAAATTGATTAACTACAAAGATGGCAATGTTCGTTTTGGTGATGATTCTTTAAGGAAAATTAAAGGTTTGGGTTCTTTGATGCTTAGTGATAAAATGTCCATTCATGATGTGTATTATGTTGAGGGATTAAAGTAAAATCTTCTAAGTGTTAGTCAAATTTGTGATCATGGATATGAAGTTATTTTTGATGACCATGGTTGCCAAATCAAATTAAAATCTAGATAAATGGTTGCATCAGGTAAATGATCTAAAGGGAGTGTATACAATTAAAAAGATGTCACAAATACTAACTATCATGAAGATGTTTGTCTTATGGGACAGGTGAATGAAAGTTGGTTATGGCACAAAAGGCTTGGGCACTTGAATTTTGACAACTTGGTAAAAGTCAGTAACCATTAGAAAGTAAGAGGTATGCCATGTATAAGTAAGCCAAAGAATTTTATTTGTCAAGGGTGTCAACATGGTAAACAAACAAAGGCATCTTTTCCTTAAAAAGAGTATTTTGCTTCTAAAACATTGCAATTAGTACATACTAACTTATGTGGTCCTACAAGGACAATGTCATTAAATGGTGAAAATTATTTCATGCTTTTTATAGATGATTATAGAAGAATGACATGGGTAACATTCTTAAAGCATAAATTAAAGGCATTTAACAAGTTTAAGATTTTTAGGAAAATGGTTGAAAATGAGTCAGACATGAAGATTAAATACTTATGATCAGACAAAGGTGGTGAATTTACTTCAGATGAATTTGTTGATTATTGTGAAAAACATGGCATCAAAAGACAAGATGCAACAGCCAAGACACCTCAACAAAATGGATTTGTTGAGAGAAAGAACCGAACAATGAAAGAAATGGCAAGGATTACGTTAGATGAATCTAAAGTACCAAACAAGTATTGGAAAGATGTAGTTCAAATAGCAGTATATATTCTAAATAAGGCACAACTAAGGGTAAAAACTAAGTACACTCCTTATGAGTTATGGTATGGACATCCTGCATTTGTTAATCATTTCAGAATTTTTGGGAGTAGATGCTTCATTAAGAATTCTAATGATAAAATAGGAAGCTTTGATTCAAGATGTGATGAAGGAATATTTTTAGGATATTCTTCTCAAAGTAAAGCTTGCAAATGTTTTAATAAAAGGTCGAATAAACTTATTGAAAGTGTACATGTGAAAGTGGATGAAGTTGTGCAGGATAAAAAGGAAATAAGAATGGATAATACTTTCCTACAAGATAGTGATAAAGACTTGAAAGAAGTAGGTAAAGAAATAGATAATAAAGTTGATGAAGGTGAAGAAGAGATGAAAGATCAAATAGAAATATCAGAACCCACAAGAACAAAGGCTATAGGAACAAGATTGAAGAAGTATCATCCTCAAGATCAAATTATAGGGGATAAAGATGTAGGTATTCAAATGAGAACAAGAACTGCATCTAGTGAATGTGTTAATCTCTAATTGTTACCTCAAATTGAACCTAAATCATACAAATAAGCTAGTATGGATGAGTTTTGGGTTAATGCTAGGAAAGATGAACTAAGTCAAATTGAAAAGAATAAAACTTGGGAATTGGTGCCTAGACCTAAAGATAAAAATGTAATAGGTGGTAAATGGGTCTTTAGAAATAAACTTGATGAAAATGGAAAGATATCAAGGAAAATGGCTAGATTGGTTTATAAGGGTTATGCACAAATAGAAGGTGTGGGCTTTGATGAAACTTTTGCACCAATGGCTAGAATTGAAGCAATTAGAATCTTTCTTGCATATTCAACTTTCAAGGGCTTTAAAATGTACCAAATGAATGTTAAAATGATATTTCTTAATGGTTATCTTGATGAAGAGGTTTATATGGATCAACCTAAATGATTTGAAAACAAAGACTATCCTAATCATGTCTACAAGTTTAAAAAGGCTCTTTATGGTTTGAAGCAATCTCTGAGGGTTTGGTATTCTAGATTGGATTAGTATCTTATCAAAAATGGCTTCAAAAGAGGTGGTGCTAATAGTAATTTCTACATATATGGTACATGTGATGATGTTTTCATTGTTCTTGTTTATGTTGATGATATAATATTTGGGTCCAATGATGATGCTTTAAGTCAAGTTTTTTCAAGGCTTATGCAATCTGAATTTGAAATGTACATGCTTGGTAAACTATCCTATTTTCTTGGGTTGCAAATTTCTTAGTTGGAAAATGGTATATTCTTATCCCAAACTAAGTATGCAAAAGAAATGTTAAAGAAATTTCATATGGAAAATTGTAAGCCTATGGGAACACCAATGATAACGGGATGCAAACTTACTAAAAATGATGATTCTCCTAACATTGATCAAACTACTTATAGATCCATGATTGGTAGTTTACTATATCTCACAGCTTCAAGGCCTGATATCATGCATGTTGTATGTTTGGTTGCAAGATTTCAATCTTCACCTAAAGAATCTCATGTTATGGTAGTTAAAAGAATTTTTAGATATATTTAGGGTACTTTAGATTATGAAATTTGGTATCCTAAACATTATGATTTTAGATTTGTTGCTTATACTGACTCAAATTGGGCAAGTTGTCTAGATGAAATAAAAAGTACTTTAGGAGAAGCATTTTTCTTGGGTAAGTGTGTTGGCATAGTAAGAAGCAAGAATCTACTACACTTTCTACTGCAGAGGTTGAATATATAGCTATATGTTCTGGTTGTCAATAGGTTCTTTGGATGGTTCAAACTTTATTAGATATGAAGGTAACAGTGTCTAAACCAGTACCTATCTATTGTGATAACCAAAGTGCAATCAATATTTCTAAGAATCTAGGATAGTTATGTATTCATGCACCAAGCACATTGATGTTCGTTATCATTTCATCAGGGAACATGTCTTGAATGGTAATGTTGAATTAGAATTTGTTCCTTCTTCAGATCAGCTTGCTAACATATTTACAAAACCTCTCTCAAAAGCTACATTTGAAGGATTAAGAACAAGATTGGGGGTGTTATCCCTCTCTTCTCTTGCATAAGTTCATAAATGAGTGATAGGTTTCAGGGGGAGCATATTTTGCTTATCTTTTTTACACTAAAACCTTGTTATATCTCCTTTGTCATTGATGTCAAAGGGGGAGAAAAATGAAGATGTCTACATAATGGATATATAGGTATACAAGTACAAACACAAGAAATGGATATATAGGTGGAAGTTGGTATTGACATCAATGCCAAAGGGGGAGTATGTTGAACCCTTGGTATTTGTTCTTTGATTGTTGTCATTGATGTCAATAATAAGCATATGGTATGGCTAACATCATGTAATTATCTTATTTGATGTCCTTCAATATTGTTCACAACATATTCAAGACAAATACTTCATATTGTTATACTCTTAACACTTAATATTCACATTGTTTTTGAAAACGAATGAAAAAAATAGTTTTGGTCTATTAGAAAGTCAACAAGTTTTTTTTTATCACATAGTCCTCAACTATCACACCTTTTTGGAAAGGCCTTAAAGTTAGCTAAAATTGGTCTTCATTAGTTTTTGCATAACACATGTACGGAAAGAGAAAAAGTATATTTATTAGAAACAAGTACCAAATTTTTATGACAATTTTGGCAATTTTGAGCAGTTTTGGTCTAATGGAAGTTTGGGGTATGTAACTACCTCCAAATTTTTGACTTTCTTAGTTTATAAGTAGAGGATGCATTCCTTTAAAACATCCAATAGGTGATTTTGATAGAAGTTGCAGAATTGGTGTGAAATTCCTTGTAGATTGAACAATTTGTAGGCAAATTTTTAACAGCAAAGAAGAGGGTAATGCTTTATGTTTCTATTCTCATATTTGTAATTTGATTTTTATTGAAAAATTTTATTAGAGGTAGAAGAAGGATTATATATTGCTGCTTCATTCATTCATATCAGTATTTGATTAGATCTTTTTAATAGGAGAAGAAAATATATTTGGATATTGGATGTTTTGAGGAGAATATAAGTATATCCTACATTGTGTTTTCAACAAGAAGTAAAAACTATTGATTCATGATTTATGTTGTAAGAAAGATGATCATATGATTTTATATCTCATTTGTTCATTTTGGAAGTTGGTTCTTCTTGCATTCATGAAGTTGGTGCTTCGGGTGTAAGGGATTGGTGTTCCTTGAAATTGATATTTCTAAAATAGGGTGTTGGTGCTTCCTAGAGTTGTAGCTCTAAAAGATTTGCCCAAGAGGCCAATAAAGTTTACGATTCAAAGTGGTTTTTTACCCTAAGGGGTTTTCCACGTTAAAATATTGTGTCACTTTTTTATTCATTAACTATCTTGCTCATGTGTTAAATTTATATAACTTGTAATTATCTCAAGTTTTGAAAAGTATTTTAAACCATAGATTCACCACCCCCCCCCCCCCCCCCCCGCTCATAGTGGTGTTTGTATTCCAACATATATAACTATTAGTGTCAACTATATAAATTTATATTTTATTGAAAAATATATAATTTCAAATGTAAATATATATATATATATATATATATGAAAGTATTAAAATTCAAATGATTTGAACAAGGAAACAATATTGTAGAGGATAGTGTGAGGGGAATAACCTAAAAAAATTGTAATGTAAAAATTGAGACACAAATTAATATATTTAAATTTGAATTGCTTCATGTAGAACTAAATCATATACAATCATAATTTTTAATTATAAATTTTAACATAACTAATAAATATTTTAATAATTAAATTTTAAAATGATCAAATGTCTTTTTAATTATCATTAATTAATAAACTAAATTGAAAAAATTTTATAACAAAATCATGTGAATAATTGATGTGTGGGTGAGTAAAATGAGGGTATAATATTTTTCCTTAGTCAAAATTTTATCTCATTATTGACTTTAACATATATTTTGAAAAGAAAAGTTTACTATTAATAGTCTTTTGATTGCATTGTAACTCTTAAATTGTAAATTGTACCTTGAAATCTTGTCATTCTAGTAATAATTTAAATGATTATTTCAAATGTCCAATCAAAATATTTAAACATGGTAAAATATTTAATTAGTAATTATAATTTAAAAATATATTTATATTTATATTTTTACTTTAACAAATAGATTAAAAGAAATTATTTTTTATGAAATAAAAAATCAATCCTAGATGAAGATATATGAGATATAATTTGTATTATTATTATTAAACACAATTAAAATAAATATATTTGAATTCACTTATATCAATTAGTGAATTAATTTTTATGAATTATATTATATTATGAACACTTCATAAGCACATAACTACAATTAAATAAATAAATTTATAAATTTACCTATTCATTAACTAATATTTTAATTATTTCTAATATGTGAAATTGATAAAAGAAACAAATAAATTTCATTAACTATTAATAGATAATTATAATATAATATATAACCAATGATTTTGAATTTTTTCATACATATATTTTACTCTTTTATTATACTAAATTTAATATTAAATAACTAAATAATAGAATATCTTTACAATATAACATAATTATTTTAATTATATTATAATTATTTATTAAACTAAAATTATATTATAATTAGTTTCTAAACTATGTGACACTTGTTAGTATATATGTTTTATATGCTTTAGAGAGAAAAATTGATAGTGCATTGTAAAGAATGTGCAATTTTTAATTCATTACCAAACAAGAAATGCATTTAGTTTTAGTTTTAAGGTGAATTGAATTATATTTAATTACAATACATAAAAAAATACATTTATAAATATAGTATGATTAAGTAAAAATAACCATTGATATTTTTATTACATTTTTAATTTTTTTTTTTTGCCCTCTAGTACCGAAGAGTAGAGGTGGTAGCCTTGTTTTAAAAATGCTGGCCAAAATTTTAATATCCACACATTATTAGTACTTGCCGGTAGGCTAAGTACTATTGCATCACTTTTTGAATCGTTGATATTAACTAGTTATTAAATAATTCATTTTCAACCAATCTTTACCAATTAAAATTAAACATGTTTAAATAATAATATATTTTTATAGTTTAGATGTACATTTTTTAAGTTAATAAATTGTGAAATTTATTTATTAATTATGTGATTGGTTATGGAAGTTTTAGTCTTATATGGGCAAACTCTAGAATATTAAAAACTAACACTTTTTGTAAGGAAGCAAAGGTGCGCGGAATCGCTTCCTATGCTAATCTTTGAGAGGACGATTATGAAAATCAAAGTAACTATTGCAAAGATCTCAAGAAATGCATAATAACATAATCAAAATAACAAAGAACACACAACACAATGATCACTGTGGTGAAACCCTTCCGGGAGAAAAACCCCACCCTCTAAAACTCGCACAATGTAATATCAAACCAAGATGATTACAATATACTTGCAATGCAAGTTCTTATAGGAGTGCATCACCACAACTCAAACTTGGAGAGACTCCTTCTAGCACCAGTCTTGCAAACTAAACTCAATTACACAAACACCTCCCCAAGCCCTCCTTTTATAGTGATTTTAGAACCTGGAAACCACTGATGGTTTTACAAAACCATGGGCAAAACTACTATGCCACATGTTACCCATTTTTGACATTTACATTTCCAATATGGAAAAACAACCAAGTTAAAATAGTAATCCCGTCCACAATTTTGTCTCTTAGTCTAGAGCCCCATAAAAGTCACAAAATGAGTCATCAAGGCTCTAAAAATGACCTACCTATATTCTGCTATGGACAAGACTCATTTTAACAACTCACTAACCATTTTCCAATGCATAAACAAGTGGAAAACTTCCACAAATAAATTCTGGAATTTTCCAAGAAAGGATTGCAAGGTTGAGACACATGTTTCTCAACATTCTCCCACTTGTTAAACACCTTGCAAGAGTCAGGGGATCCGAAATATCATGCACTTAATTGCTAGGGGTCGAGAGGCCCATAGACTTTGAACACCATATGAATTTTTCTGTGCTCACGGGCTTAGTTAATGCATCAGCAACATTCACCAAAGTCTCTACCTTTTCTAGCTTCACCTTGCCATCCTTAATCATATCTCTCACAAAATGATATTGTACATCAATGCGCTTGGTCCTCACATGAAAAGTCGAGTTCTTTGCTAGGCAGATTGCACTCTGGCTGTCACTATAAATTGTCACTGCACCCTATTTGAACTCTATATCTAAACACAATCTCTTTAGCCAAATGGCTTCTTTGCAGGCATAACTAGCTGCCATATACTCTGCCTCAGTAATGGAAAAAGTGACCACAGCTTGTCGCTTACTCATCCAATTGATTGCACCACCAAATAATGTAAACACATATGCACTGGTGGATCTTCTTCTATCAACATCACCAGCCCAGTCTGAATCCACATAGCCTCGAATATCTAAGGAATGCTCACTTCTTGTTCCATGAAAACATATTGAGTACTCTGAGGTACCCCACAACTATCTGAAAACTCTTTTTACTGCATCCCAATGTGCTCTTCCTGGATTAGACATACAACAAGAAAGTACTCCCACTGCTTGGGTAATGTTTGGTCTTGTACAAACCATAGCATACATCAAACTTCCAATAGCACTTTGATATGGTACTTGACTCATCTCTTCCATTTCCAATGGGGATGTAGGACACTGTGAGCTAGAAAGCTTTGTTCCCATAGTAACAAGAACAATCAATGGTCTTGCATCTTGCATATTGAATCTTTTCAAAATAGTACCAACATACTTACTTAGGCCTAGCCAAAGCTTTCTATTCCATCTATCTCGTATAATCTCCATTCCCAAAATGTGCCTAACTGCACCAAGATCTTTCATTTCAAAATTTATTGAGAGTTGAGATTTTAACTCTACAATCAAATCTTTTCCTTTGCCAATAAACAACATGTCATCGACATACAAGGCAATAGCCAGGAAACCATCACCATCAGATTTGAAATATATACAGTGATCAGATTTAGATTGCACAAATCCCAAACTCAACACATATGTATCAAACTTCTGGTACCACATCCTAGGAATCTATTTTAAACCATACAAGGATTTCTTCAATTTACAGACCAAATGACTTTTACCTTTCACCACATAGTGCTCTGGTAGTGACATGTTAATTTCTTCCTCCAAATCTCCATGAAGAAAAGTAGTTTTCACATCCATTTGCTCGATCTCTAGATCATAAGCTGTCGCAATAGAAAGCAAAAATCTAATGGATGTCATTTTGGCTACTGGAGAAAAAATCTTACCATAATCTACTCCCTCAACTTGAGAGTAACCTTTTGCAACCAAACATGCTTTATACTTCTCAATGCTTCCATCTGAACCCATCTTCCTTTTGAACACCCATTTACAACCAATAGGCTTCCATCCTTCAGGAAATGATACAAGGTCCCATGTTCAATTCCTCTTAAGAGCTACCATTTCTTCATCCATGGCTATTTTTGAAGACTCTGAATCATTCATACCAAGAGCCTCTTCTACAGATCTCGATTCATCAATGTTAGCATTCAATGCAAATATGCACCTCCAATCATCAGGAGAATACCCATACCTTTCAGGTGGTTTCCTTTGTCTAATAGATCTTCGAACAAGATCCGGTTCAGGTTTAAGAGGTTCAGGTTCATGATTAGGTTCTCCCTCTTCCTCAGATGATTCAAAACTTGTAGAGCTCTCTTCAACATCTTGTCTTTCTAAGGGCCTTGATTCAACTTTCTCAAGTGTAGCAAGAAGTTGAATCACATCTTTCTTTTCTTTAATTTGTTTTGGCTGCACTGTAACAGAAGAAGGCTTAGTTTCTCTAAAAATAACACTTTTGGAATAAAATACCTTTTGTGCAATAGGATCCCAAAGCTTGTATCCTTTCACACCATAACTATATCCGATGAAGATACATTTGATAGCTTTAATGTCCAATTTTGTTCGCTTCTCCTTTGGCACATAGTATATGCCTCACAACCAAACACTCTCAGATGTCTAAGTGAAGGCTTGTGGCCTGACCACACTTCCATTGGTGTCTTATCAACAAGAGCTAATGTAGGAGACCTGTTTATCAGGTAGCAGATAGTGGCTATAGCTTCAGCCCAGAACTTTTCTTCTAGTCCAGTACCACTTAGCATAATCCTAGAGCCTTCTCCATCAAGGTCCTGTTCATTCTTTCTGCAACTCCATTCTACTGTGGAGAAGACGTAGTTGTCTTCTCCCTTTTAATACCAAAATCTTTACAAAATGTGTCAAAAATATTGGAGCAAAATTCACCACCATTATCAGTTCTCAAGCATTTTATTTTCTTTCCAGTCTGCAATTCAACCATTGCTTTAAATTCTTTGAAACAACTAAAAACTTCAGCTTTGCTCCTAAGGAAATAAACCCATGTTCTTCTCCTAAAATCATCAATGAAAGAAACATAATAAACTGATCTACCAATAGAAGGAACATCAACTAGACCAAATACATCTAAATGAATTAGAGCCAAAAATACATGAAGACTTATGAGAACTCGAGTAAAACTGAATGCAGTTTTGTTCACAAAAATCAAACTCAAGATTGCAGTCATTCAACCCATCAACAAGGTTCTTATTTTTCAAGGTTCATAGGCCCTTCTCACCTATGTGGCCAAGTCTCTGGTGCCATAACATAGTCTTCTCTGCAGACAACTTTGATTTGATAGACAGAGCACCCTTGGGTACCCAAAAACCACGACCATCTGTTGAAAGAAAAACTCTCTCCTTCTCCAACTGAGTAGTCTTTTTCATAATCTTATCAGAAGTACTATTGCACTCGATTATGCATGCATCAATTTGGTACAATGTACCCAATCTACTTCCTCTTACTATTACCATAGCACCTCTCACCATTTTTACACTTGCTTCAGAAAATTGTACGTGCACACCTGCATCTATTAGCTTACTAACAGATAAAAAATTCCTTGCTAGTCCAGGTATATGCAAGACACCATCAAATCTTCTAATTCTACCATCAAAAAATTTCACACAAATACTTCCATGACCAAAAATATCAAGTACTGAATTATCACCCAAATACACCTTACCACCACCAAAATTTTCATACTTACTAAACCAGTTCCTATTAGGAGTCATGTGGAAAGATGCACCTAAATCTATTAACCATGCATTTTCACTTGCTTGAGTGGCCAAGGTTGCAATAAAATCATCTCCATCTTCCTTCTCAGACTCAAAATCATAACCTTGCTTCTTATTCTTCTTTTTCTTCTCCTCTTTGCAGTCCTTTCGGAAGTGTCCAAGTTTGCCGCAATTCTAGAAGATTGCCTTGGACTTACTAGGGGATTTTGATCTCCCCTTATTTTTAGACCTAGAATGGCCATGTTTCTTTTCATTCTTGCCTCTTTCTTTTGGTCTTCCTTGAACACTCAAAGCCTCTTTGGCATTCAGAGAGACCTTCCTTCTCATCTCCTCAAAAAGTAGAGAACCAACAATGTCCTCCATCTTCAAGACAATTGAAGTGCTCCCTATAGCCATCACAAGACTATCCCATGAGTCTGGAAAAGAACATTACAAGATTTGACACCTTTCTTCTTCATCCATTGGCACCCCTACTGAGGTCAACTGAGTCACCAACATATTAAACCTTTCCAAATGCTCAAAAATTTGTCCACCTTCTTCCATTCTCAAGGAATACAACTTCTTCCTTAAGAAAATCTTATTCAAAAGTGATTTGGCTTGATAGATCTCACTAAGCTTTTTCCAAAGCTTCATCGTGGTATGTTCTTCATGGACATTAATTAGAATCGAGTCTGCAAGACACAATTTGATGAGACCTTTAGCTTTTCTATCAGTCACATCATATTGTGTGACTAATGTCGGATCTATGGGCCTTAGCTTGTTCTCATCAATCGCATCCCATAGATCTTGATCAATCAATAGATCTTCCATCTTCAGCTTCCACATCTCAAAGCTTGTGCCAAAAAACTTTTCAACATCAATTCTCCCTGACATGCTTGCCATCTTTTCAATCCTGCGACATAGAAATGAAATGCTTTGCACAAGCTCCCACTCAAACCTTGATTAGCTCAAAAAACCCTGTACCCAAAAAATAGAACCAAAACTAGCCAAGCTCTGATACCACTTGTAAGGAAGAAAAGGTGCATAGAATTGCTTCCTACAGTAATCTTTGAGAGGATGATTATGCAAATCAAACTAACTATTGCAAAGATCTCAAGAAATGGATAATAACATAATCAAAAAAATAAAGAACACACAACACAGTGATCACTATGGGGAAACCCTTTCGGGAGAAAAACCCCACCCTCCAAAACTCGCATAATGTATTATCAAAATAAGATGATTACAATACACTTGCAATGCAAGTTCTTACAGGAGCGCATCACCACAACTCGAACTTGGAGAGACTCCTTCTAGCACCAGTCTTGCAAACTAAACTCAATTACACAAACACCTCCCCAAGCCCTCCTTTTATAGTGATTTTACAACTTGGAAACCACTTATGGTTTTACAAAACCATGGGAAAAACTTCCATGCCACATGTTACCTATTTTTGACATTTACATTTCCAATATGGAAAAACAACCAGTTTAAAATAGTAATCCCATCCACAATTTCTTCTCTTCGTCTAGACCCCTATAAAAGTCACAAAATGAGTCATCAAGGTTCTAAAAATGACCTACCTATATTCTGCTATGGACAAGGCTCATTTTAACAACTCACTAACCATTTTCCAATGCATAAACAAGTGGAAAATGAATGGCTCTACTTCTGAGATGCGTGAGTGTGGGCTTTGTAGTTTTTAGAAACTTTGCATTAAACTCCCTTTGACTGCAGGGTCTTCATTTCTACTCAATCTTATGGATTGCCTGATACTTAGATGGGGCTCCATTGTGTTTTGTTTCTCCTAATTGGCATCTTTTTTTCTCGTTACGCTGCCCCTTTGTTAAGCCTCTCTAGGCTCTCCTCTTCACACAAGACGTGCTCTATTTTCTTTGAATGTGTGGAGTCATTTTTGACATGGAATTTCTGCCCTTGTTTCATGGCGTGAATCGTTGTGCCATTTAAATGACTCCCTTGTTCCTTTCTTTATGGGCCTCCTCTCCTTTTGGAAAAGTGTGGGTTATTTCCTTTTAACTTTACCTTGTGGGCTCATGACCTTTTCTTGCAACATGTTGTGGGTTTGTGACTTGGCGGAGAGTTTTTTTTATGCGCAAACTTCTTTAAAATCTGCAGCTTATGTCTTTTGGCATTAGGCTCAACTCCTTCTTTTCAAGCATGGAGCATGATTTTCTTCTCAATTTTTTGTAGTAGCTTCTCTATTCCTTCCAAGACATTGGGTGTTCTCTTTCTTGCTAGTGGTCTATTCGCAGTGTGAGGTTACTTTGTTGCAACTAGTGGCAGTCTCTTAATACGCGATCTTCCTTTCAAATGCGCTAATTCTTTTTTGTTTGCATTGACTTCCTCAATGTCCACCCTCTTATGCATGGTCTACTCTTTTATTAATTGGCATCCCTATTTTTTATATCCTCTGCCTTCTCCTTGCTGCGGCTTATTTCCATAGCGCTGGGTTAGGGGTTTTTGTTTTAACAGGGCACGACCTCATCTTTACTTGCCACTGAGGCTTTCTATTTCATGGATTTTTTGCTATTGCTCTATGGACGCCTTCCTTCCAAGAATGGCCAAAGAATAATAATGGTGGACATCAGGTTATAGTTTAAGGTAAGTTAATGGTTTTTCGGAAGTATCTTAGCTTGCAACTTGCATTGCCCGACTATAGCTCTTGAATAGAAGCTTTGTAAAATGTTTCATATACAACTATTTGTATGCTTGACAAGCCTATAACTTCATATGAGTTGTTGTGCTAATTCATTAATTAATTAGTCTAGGGTGTGTAACAATTGTTGGCTCTTTTAATCATGATTCTCAAATTTTTACTTCGGCCTCAAACCAGATAGATTTTGTGGCCATATATATAAACTGTTTTGTGTTAAGGCCCATGATCCTAACCTTCATACCCTTTGCAAATGTCCCTGAAAAACCTTGCCAATAGGAAAAGAACCTCCCTTTGTTAGAAGTTGGAATCATCCTGAAAACATACGACATCAAGGGTTTATCAGGGTCACAATCCCTGATTGCCTTAGCAAAGACATCATCCAGAGGCCCTTCATATTCCTTAAATTCTTCTTTAATTCACTTTTCATCTCAAGATTCAAATACTCCATCTTTTTATCCGGAAGAGGCTCCATATAGTGCATCATTAGCTTTACCAGTCCAATGGAATCAGTCGGACCCCAAAGTGGGTTCGACTAAAAAAAAATTCATTTTCGAACAACTAAATCCTCAAACTAGCCCATTAACCTTTTAATGTCCACTAGAATTGATTTCGATCATTAATTGATCATTAAAATCTCATTTTATCATTTTTTGCAAATTGTCAAATTTGCACGAGAAGGTTCCTTGACTGGCCTTAAAAACTGATCCAAACCTCTGATCAGGCTCTAAAAACTAGCACACTGACTTTTTCTTTTGCATTCTTGCACCCCGTCAAATTTCATCTCATGAAAAATTCTAGGTCAAAATATATTCACCGTCAAACTTGACCTCTCATAATTGCCTGCAAGAAAACATGTCAGAAAACATGGGGAAATGAAAATTGGGGAGTTGGTTCTTTGTCATGAGGACATTACAAATCTTCAATTTGGTCTCATGATGAATAATTGGGCACATTTGGCGAGCGGTCAAAGTGAGCTACTTGGATCTGCAGATTGAAACAAATGGCAGAAAAGTGATTTTGGCAAATGAAATTGACCTAGAAAAGTGTGCACACAAATTTTTCATGACCTAAAAATTGGCACACTTAAAGTATTTTCAGTGGACAACACAATGGTACAATCCATTTGATCTTGCTAATCATGGATTTCAAGTTATAACACCACAAACGGGGGTACTGATGAATCTGCAAATGCTGACACCAGTAAAAGTCATAAATTGTGTTTGGAATCGCATTTGAAAATTGATCAAACAGAAACTTCATAAGTTGAAACTTGAAACATAATAAGTCTCTAACGTCTACAATACAATGCAAAAGGAATTTCTTCATTTGGTCAACTGGTCAAAAGTTAGAACTTGTCAAACAAGGCTTCCCAGAATTAGGTGCAACTGACCAACTTTGAGGGATTCAAAACCTAGTTAAACGGACTCAAAATGACTTGAAATCTGAAACATAGGTTCTCAGGTATGGGAAATAGACATTCTCAAAGCGGTAATTCATGAGACATTTTTGGGTGCAAGATATTCAATGGAAAACATAGCCTCCTATCGTTGTTTGACACTTAAAGTGAAAATGCAAATCTGAAACTAGCTCGAAACAGGACTTCACCAAACAGCTCAGAATGATGATTTATCTTCATAGAATAGGTAGGAACACTAAACGGAGGGTGTTAGAAGCATTAAACACCTAAGGAGCCTCATAGGTACATCCAGGTACACATGCAATTATGGGCATTCATAGGGCTTGATTTGACTCAAAATTTTAAATGGTCGCTCAAAATGAGAACTCAATTTTGAGCACCAACAATGCCTCTGTTTAGGGATGCATGCCCCTTGAGGGCATGGAAAGATTTTAGATCTCTGGGAGAAGCAGACCACACACTTGAACAACAAAACTCTCTCGAACAGCTTTATTGAAAATGGGGAAACTACTCTAACTATGTACAAACGATGGCGTCGGGCCACCGAAAAGTTTTAGAACTCGTTACCTCTATCATACACCTAATTTTCGTTTACATCCTCCTGAGGAAAACTAAAACTCTCTTTCCTATCAATTTCACCAATCAAATTAGCACTTTGAAGCAAAACACTCGGCAAAATTGAATTCACACTTTCATTCTCATAATGCATACATATATCAGAATTACCCTTTACATCATGCTCATTATGAGAGAACAAATCAGAATGCTCATAATTATACAAACTGGACTGAGAAGAAAAATCCAAGAATGATTCATGCACGGTGATCAGAAACACAAAGACTTCATATTCTACATCATTCACCAACTTGCATGTATTAAAGGCTTGCAACTCACCTTGTGCCTCCGACTTCAAAAAATGTTTGGAATCTGATTGTTGCCTACTTGTAGTCGTATCATTCACTAAATCAAATTCATCTTTCACTGAAACCTCTTCACACTCAAAACATTGATTAGTCACCATACATGAAAAATCATTCTGAAGTGCTATTCCAAACTATGTTGATCATTATCATTTTCTTCCTCTAACTGAATGTCAGAATAAACCTTGAAATTATCTTTACAAGACTTATCAGCATATAAAGGAAATCTATAATTTGAAAGACAACCTTCATTGTTTTCCTCTTAGTCACATGAAATATCAAAACTTATTATAGCATAACCAGCATTAAAAGAATTTGAAATAGCATTAAACTTCCCTTCACTAACATAATCAGTATTCAACAAATCGTCATGTGCAAAGACATTTGAGGTACTGTCATCTACACCTCCAAAATCTGATAAGGATTGTTTGGATTCTAGATCTCTTTCTACATCAAACTTTGGGGAATTGATTTGACTGAATGAGAAAGTATTATGAGAGAAAATATGAAGATCCTTAGGAATATTTACGTGCTTTTCAAACTCACGAGCCAACAATTCTGAGATTTCATCAGAGTTCAAGAAGATTGCCTCATAATTTTTTTCCAGGCTGGGGTTATCATCTAGATAACATGAAGAACTTACAACAGTAGGATCCTTAGTGTAACAATATAGAAAATCAACATTATTACAACATTCTTTCTTATCATGGAAATTATGAGATCTACTGCTGTTACAACTTTCTTCAACTTCATATGTACTATAACAAAATTTATCTTCTCTTCTATATCCATCTTTTTCATGTTGATTGCTATTACCCGACTTATTAACATTTGAATCCACCTCTTCACATTCAAAAGACAGATTATCTTTCTCTACAGACTCATTGTATTCATTGCTACCTTGGCTTTCAACACACTCATTATCATTAGAAGATATGTCATGAAATCTATAATCACCACTTTCCATCTCCTCAATGAGTTTTTCAATTTGCAAAATTATTTGTAACCTTATAGGTGCCGCCCAATGGACTGAATCGGGTACTAGAACATCAAGGAAAACACTAGGCAGGGAAGATTCCTTAGGTCTACAATGAAAAGGCATCTTACTGATTACTAACTTAAGCCATAAATAACATTCTTCAGCATTTAAACCTTGAGTACTTCCTACTTGAATTCTTATAAGATTGACAATCCTTTTGTAGACCAGTCTACTCAACATAGCAATGTTATTATTCACAATTTCCAAACTCTCAAAATTTGGTAAACTAATCTTAGATCTGAGATGTAACTTCATTATAGAATGAAATTTCTACCTCTTCTTTCTAGTGCTAAAAATCACTTAATAGAGGCAACTTCTATAAACACTTGATTTCCATGAAAAGAAATATGAAAATCAAAATACCTCAAGTGTTGATGCTGAACTTCGATCTACTAATTTGGCATAGGTGCAAAGACTAAAATTATTTACACCACTGATCAAACTTTGTAGAGCCACCACCTCTCTACAAGAGGAATAAAATAATCATTGTTGTGATTCACTTTTACACTTCAATTCTTTATAACAGCAGATTGTAAACAACACTATAAAACTTATCAATAATTTAAAACTTCCTTTCAAAGATCTATCAACTATTTCAGATCTGCCCACACAACTAAAATTCCTTCAAAATTTTGCAATGAAATCAACTAGGAACAAATTGGTACAAAGATTTGAGAGTTGCCACTCACACTTTGTGAGAAATAAAACATAATTAGTCACTTGACAAATCTGAACCAGACCTCCAATGTAGGAAATACTTGCAGATCACTAACACCTTGAAAAGAAAATATACTTTATAAATTAATTCTTGACTCTGAAACTTTCTCAATAGCACTTGCAAACTGAACTAATTGAAGATAGACCTATAATAGTCATAGCACACAATTTTCATCCAATTTCACAATATACTGATGTCCATGAATAAAGCTAAATTGGGGTGCATGATATTTGAGTAAGAGACCTGGAAACACATCAGATAACCTACTACTGCAATTTTTTTATGCACTTCTTCTGCTGTATTGAATCTCCTCTTTTAAATTCTCAAAGTTTTTCTTACCTCTGATTCAATACAGTCCCCAACAGAGTCACCATTTTGTTGGTGTTTGAAAATGCTAGAGGGTTTTCAATTATCCTCATGAGAATATGACACATCCAAGAGTAGCTAACTCCCATTATTAACATATCAGTTTAGACACAAGGCCAACTATAAGGCATGACCCTTCTTCTACTTCAGGCTCTACAAAACCTAGGCAGGTAGACCTATAGATTCTTTATATGGTACCAGTTATCAAAGCATACATTGAATCTATTATGAAACAAATAAAACCCTTATTTCTCCTAATAACTCATGAAATAACATCAATCTATAGTAGTTAAATGTAGATCTAGGAACCTCATAAGCTGAGTGAGGGCATTCTATTATAGCTCTTCAACATGAAAGGGGAAAAACATTTGATTATTGATGTTGATTTTTAACAAATCCTCAAACATGTAGCAATATAACAAGTGATCCTATAACTGATCAGTGCCTAATCTATTGGACAATTTCATGAATTCAAAACATACATATATGACATCAGGACAATATTACATATACCCAGACATCAGATCTATCTAATCACCTTGTGATTCAGACATTAGTGTTCATTCAGATCTCATTCTCACAAAATTTCCTTCTCAAGTAACCAATAACCTTGTTAAACATATCAAGCATTTACTTGGCCCTTTGGTCCAACAGCAAAATACATCAAACATACAACCTAAAGGGGATGCAAATGGATCTTAGATCTTTGTTCTAAGACCACATAAGGCTTACAGATTGCTGAGATAGGAGACAAGAAACATAATGAAACTAGTGAAACTATTTCTCATATGTATTCACTTTGTTTGAAAATATACATTCAGGTGCATGAAATCAAAACATGAAACAACCTAACATCTCAAAACTATCTATATTATCTGTACTACTATTTTTCATAAAAGAAGAAATTGCTGAAGAATGGAGGTGGAATCACAGTTCTGGATCCAAAGAAGTGGTCTCACAGAATGACTACAAATTTCCTTCCAATAATGGTTTCATAGTAACAAAAAAATTGGAACCCCTACAATTAAAGAAAGAATGAAAGATATAGGAGAAGATGAAATTCCCAGATCTGATATTTACTTGACAAGTGTCCTCTTGAAATTCAATCTTGTTCAGTTGCAAAACCTCTTTCCTCCCTCATCTGATCTGATTTGTTTTCATCATCACACTCTAACTGATTTGAAAATATCCTCTGCTCAATCATGAAAACCTGTTTGACAAAATATATGATTTGCCTCATGAAATGCCAGCGAAATTGGGTTTCTACGGGGTGAACCTGATTAGAATTTGACCCAAATTGTATTTTAACCACCCTTTAACCATATTCAAGTCATCACCATGTTTAAAAATTAGTTCTAAAATTTGATTACCAAAATACAGTTACAATTTGAGTACCTAAGACAAATCCTCCTGTAGCTCAAACTAGTGGCATTTTGTGCAAAAACTGACCTCATATTCAAAAAATTTAGATCTTCTTGGTTTCGATGGTATATTGGAGTGCATATATAGCCTTCTGAAAATGCCTAGAAGGTCGATTTGAAAATGATTCCCATGTTAGAAACTCATGTCTGCAACTTTGAAATTTTTAAATTTTTCTCAAAAAATTTAAAACATCCAAAAGTTTAAACTTTAGAAAAACCCCTTTTTGAACCAATTTTTGTTTGCATATCCATATACTTCGAAAACATTAAAATATTTTACTTTTTCTCCTATGCCTCCATTCGGTCAACAAGGTTTGACTGTTACCATGTGGCATTCTTTTATTGGCTGAATTACTGCTCATCAAACATTGGAATGCCACATCAACATCGACTAGGACCCATGCCACATGTTGAAATCTTGCTTTCCTGCATTTTTTAACCAACTTGCATTTTCTTTTTAAGGTTTTGTGGTGCCATTCGATCTTGCCACATGGCGCGATCCTGTGTGCCCACTTGAACTTGCATGTCCTCACCATGTCACTACACCCAAAGCCTGTGTCGCCACATGTCAATTGCCCATATTCCTACATTATTTAACCAATGTGCAACTTTTTTTTTGCTGGAATGCAAAATCCATCCAATGTGCCACGTGTCTGCATCTGCTACGATCTCTAGTTTAGGTGCCAACTCATCACAAATTCACTTTCGATTAAAACTTTAACTTTCCATCTGCTGATGTCACCCAACCCCACCTTGCATACAACCCCTGCCTCTTAAAAGGCTCTTTCTTCAACTCATAGTGAATGGTGTGTTGATTTGTATTTAAACATATAAAGATTCTACTGCGTCTCAAATATGGGATAATTCATGCTTCATGGCCTTCTTGACGCGGCTTTGCTTTTGACTCGTGTGGGACATTTTCTTGCCTTCTACAGACGTGAGCTTCCTTTTTTTTATGTGAGCTCTCCATTGATGGATGCCTCTATTCTTTAAGCCACTTTTGATGCCTCTTGTTACATGCTTCTCCTGCTAACATAGGTTTTCTTTTCTTTTGCATGAGCTGTGGGCTAGGCGTTCTTTTTAGTTTGGCAGATTCCTTTGACATTGCACGGGATTTATTTCTTAAAAATGCCTATCTATTTTACCTTGTTGCATGCTACTTTTGGTGCACATAGACCTATTCCTTATGGTCTTCCAGCAGCTTCCTTGCATGGCTCTACTTCTGAGATGCGTGAGTGTCGGCTTTGTAGTTTTTAAAAACTTTGCACTAAACTCCCTTTGACTGCAGGGTTTTCATTTCTACTCAATCATGTGGATTTCCTGATACTTATGTGGGGCTCCATTTTGTTTGGTTTCACTTAATTGGTATCTTTTTTTCTTGTTATGCTAGCCCTTTGTTAAGCCACTCTGGGCTCTCCTCTTCACACAAGATGTGCTTTGTTTTCTTTGAATGCATGGAGTCATTTTTGACATGGAAGTTCTGCCCTTGTTTCATGGTGTGAATCATTGTGCCACTTAAATTACTCCCTTGTTCCTTGTTTTATAGGCCTCCTCTCCTTTTAGAAAAGCGTGGGTTATTTCCTTTTAACTCTGCCTTGTGGGCTCACGACTTTTTCTTGCAACTTGCTATGGGTTTGTGACTTGGCAGAGAGTTTTTTTTTATGCGTAGACTTCTTTAAAATCTATAGCTTATGTCTTTTGGCATTAGGCTCAACTCCTTCTTTTCAAGCGTGGAGCGTGATTTCCTTCTCAATTTTTTGTAGCAGCTTCTCTGTTCCTTCCAAGGCGTTGGGTGTTCTCTTTCTTGCTAGTGCTCTGTTCACAGTGTGAGATTACTTTATTGCAACTAGCGGTGGTCTCTTAATGCATGATCTTCCTTTGAAATGCTCTAATTCTTCTTTGTTTGCATTGACTTCCTCTATGTTCACCCTCTTATGCGTGGTCTGCTCTTTTATTAATTGGCATCCCTATTTTTTTATATCCACTTCCTTCTCCTTGCTGCGGCTTATTTCCATAGCGCTGGGTCTGGGGTTTTTGTTTTAACAAGGCACGATCTCATCTTAACTTGCCACTGAGGCTTTGTATTTCATGGCTTGGCTGCTACTGCTCTGTGGATGCCTTCCTTCCAAGAATGGTCAAAGAAGAATAATGGTGGACATCAGGTTATAGTTTAAGGTAAGTTAATGGTTTTTTGGAAGTATCTTAGCTTGTAACTTGCATTGTCTGGCTATAGCTCTCGAATAGAAGCTTTGTAAAATGTTTCATATACAACTATTTGTATGCTCAACATGCCTATAACTTCATATGAGTTGTTGTGCTAATTCATTAATTAATTAGTCTAGGGTGTGTAACAATTGTTGGCTCTTTTAATCATGATTCTGAAATTTTTACTTTGGCCTCAGACCAGATAGATTTTGTGGCCATATATATAAACTATTTTGTGTTAAGGCCCATGATTCTAACCTTCATACCCTTTGCAACTGTCTCTGAAAAACCTTGCCAATAGGCAAAGAACCTCCCTTTGTTAGAAGCTGGAATCATCCTAAAAACATACGACATCAAGGGCTTATCAGGGTCACAATCCCTTATTGCCTTAGCAAAGACAACATCCAGAGGTCCTTCATATTCCTTAAATTCTTCTTTAATTTTCTTTTCATCTCCAAATTCAAATACTCCATCTTTTTATCCTCCATATAGTGCATCACCAGCTTTACCAGTCTGATGGAATCAGTCAGACCCCAAAGTGGGTCCGGCTAAAAAAAAAATTTGTTTTCGGACAACTAAATCCTCAAACTGGCCCATTAACCTTTTAATGTCCACTGGAATTGATTTCGATCATTAATTGATCATTAAAATCTCATTTTATCATTTTTTGCAAATTGTCAAATTTGTGCCAGGAGGTCCCTTGAGTGGCCTTAAAAATTGATCCAAACCTTTGATCAAGCTCTGAAAACTAGCATAATGACTCTTACTTTAGCATTCTTGTACCCTGTCAAATCTCGTCTCATGATGAATTCGAGGTCAAAAGATATTCACCATCAAAGTTGACCTCTCAGAACTGCCTACAAGAAAACATGTCAGAAAATCACAAACTGGGTTTGGAGTTGGCCTGGAAAATTGTGCAAACTGACACGTGGGGAAATGAAAACTGGGGTGTTGGTTCTTTGTCATGAGAACATTACAAATTTGTGATTTGGGCTCATGATGAATAATTGGGTACATTTGGCGAGTGGTCAAAGTGGGCTACTTGGATTTGCAGATTGAAACAAACGGCAGAAAAGTGATTTTGGCAAACAGAATTGACCTAGAAAATTATGCATACAAATTTTTCATGACCTAAAAATTGGCACACTTAAAGTGTTTTCAGTGGACAACACAATGGTACAATCCATTCGATCTTGCTAGTCACAGATTTCAAGTTATAATTCCACATACAGGGGTACTGATCAATCTACAAATGCTAACACCAGTAAAAGTCATAAATTGCATTTGGAATTGCATTTGACAAACTGATCAAATAGATTCTTCATAAGCTAAAACTTGAAAAATAACAAGTCTCTAACATCTACAATACAACGAAAAAGGAATTTCTTCATTTGGGTCGACCGATCAAAAGTTATTACCTATCAAATAAGGCTCCCCAGAATTAGGTGCAAAGTGTAAAAGTATGAAAATAGTAACTGACCAACTTTGAGGGATTCAAAACCTAGTCAAACGGACTCAAAATGACTTGAAATCTGAAACATAGGTTCTATGGTATGGATAATAGACATTCTCAAAGTGGTAAGTCATGAAACATTTCTAGGTGCAAGATATTCAATGGCAACAATATGAGCGGTTGACTCTTCTTCTCCATGGCTTTTTGTTGAGCGTCTAGAATAAATACCCATTCCTCACTACCAAAAATGTAAAAAGTAGACACATCGAGCTTGACTAAGTCCAAGCCTCCTTAGGAGTCAAGTATCACAATGACTTGTGAGGCATCTAATTCTGAATTTAGTTGGTACAATTGATAGCCTCATCCCAAAATGAAGAACTCATAACACAAGATTGTATCATACAATTGGCCATCTCCCGTAATGTCATGTTCTTTGTCTCTGCAACCCCATTCTATTGAGGTGTATAGGGAACAAAGAACTAATGTTGTAAACCATGCTTAGTGCAAAAATCTCTAAAATGCTGATTCACATATTCCCCCCCATTGTCAATGCATATATGTTTGACTAGAAGACTAGACTGATTTGCCACAAATGTCTTAAAGATTTGAAATGAATCAAAGAAATTAGACTTGTACTTTAAAAAGTACACCCATGTTTGTCTAGAGAAGTCATTAATGAAGGTGAGCACATATCAAGAAATTGAAAAAGATGGAGTAGGAAATGACATAAGATCACTATGTATCAACTCCAATGGTGCCTTAGCACATGTGGATCTACCTACTAGAAAAGGATCTTTGTGATGTTTTCCAAGTGCACATCCTTGATATACACCATTAGTACAAGAGAGATCTAAGGTAACCAAATCACTAGCTCCTATGTACTCATCTACTATAGATATATGTAGTTGACATGGCCAAAAGGCTCATACCAAAGCTTGCTCACTATGTTTGCATCAGTAATGAGAGAAACACCTATAGAATCAGAGCTCTCAAAGCCATCGAACTGATATAAGTGAGACTAAAGATCAACACTCCCTATAGAAATAACCAAGTCAAGATCATGGAGGTCTCAAATAACCACATCATGTGGTGAAAACTCAATTGTCTTTCCAAATCCTGAATGACAAATCTGAAAGATAGATAGGAGGTTCGTAAAAATGGCTAGAACCAAGAGACCAATTTGTAGTGAACCACCTTCTAAAGAGATAGTTCCTGAAACTATGACTAAAAGCTAAGAAGAATCAAAACTTTGAGAAAGTTAGGTAACCAAATTAGGTGAGTTTGTCATATGATGGGAAGCTCCAGAATCAATAATCTAAGAAGTTGTAGAAGACAATGCTCCTGCAAAAAGAGCATGTCCTTTCCTTGTAGGTGGAGGTGGAGGCTTCAAAGAAACAATATTGGAAAGTTGCATGGCCTCCTCTAATGCCTCAAGATGTTTCCAACACCTAAAAATTGGATGTCCTTCCTTGCCACCAAAACTACAAGGTTCACCTGAGTACTTCTTAGTATTGGAGGAAGACTTACCAGACTTATAATTATTACCCTTCTGAGAGGGCTTTCGAGAATCTAATTTGGGAGAAGGCTTGGAGGAACTCTCATTGCCTATTGAATTTGTCTTATGACTTAGGCTCTACTTCAGCTTTCTTATAGATGTCTGAGCTGCCAATGCCTTCATATTAGAACTAGTCATAATATCCAGCTGTGTAAGCTTTGACTGCTCTCTAGTCAAGTGATCACAAAAGACCTCAAAAGAGGGCATAACAAATCTATTCTCCAAAGCATCTTTGGTGGAATAGAATGTGAAAGCAAATATATAAAAAAATCTTGAAGCTTAGAGAGAATTAAATAGATGCACTCAACATCAATCTTCATCTTTCCACAACCCTACAACATGGATCTCTATTGATTAAACTTCGTTGAGAAGTCATCAATAGTCAAAAAGGAATCTAGCAAAAGTGAACTAAGCTCTACCTCTATCTGAAGTGCCCTAAACTCATTCACAAAACCAAACAAGCCATGGAGCTTGGTCCACATTGCTAGAGGAGTATTGCACCTATCCAAATGAAACTATAGACCATTTGCTACCTATAATGCAATCAATTTGATTGCCTCATCCATTTTGTTTCATTGTTGCATGATCTCATAAGGCCTCTGAAAAATAAGTTGCATGACATCTAAACATGGTCACAATCCTTTTGAATGGAGTAGTCGAGTCATCAAGGTCTTCGAAGTGTGGTAATTGTGAGGGGTCAAAAGTTCTAGGGAAGAAGTCATCTCGAACATTTTTTTAGAAAGGGTTTTTCAAGTTTTCTAATATACTATTATAATAATAGAAAATAATATAAAAACACCCCCCACAATGCAATAAACTAAACCCTAGCTTACAAATAGATTGCATAAATTAGAGAAGAGCAAAAAGGCTTCAGATATGAATTATAAATACCTGGTATAAACTACTGGTGAAATGATATGGAATCTAGAAAGTGTTCAAGAAGAACTTTCTGGTATTTTTTTTAGAATGGAAAATGTAGCTATAACAAATAAGTTATGCCCCTTAGAAGATAGAATTTATCAACAAAATTTAAGCACCAAAATAGGTATCATTATGGAAAAAAATCCCAAAAACTCCTACTCCACTGTCTCCATCTTGGAACCATCTTTCTAGCACTTTTTTTGGATAAAAAATAGACCCCCACATGCTCTAGATATCATGAAAAAAGAAACAAGGCCCCCAAAAGCAATACAAAATAATGATTTAAAAAAAAAAAAATGTTAAAACTTCAAAATAAATCACCGCAAAGCAGAGTGGTGGTGGGGCAACATCTGAGCAGAGGAGCGTGGTGGAGGCAGAGTGCGGTTGTGATGTGCAATGTTGCAGCAAAGCAGAGGAGGCTCATCAATGGCTAGTGGTGTCAAGACCGCCGTGGTCAACACTAGCAATTACTGGGACCGCTAGTAGTTTTGGCGACTGCTAGCCAACTTTTTAAACTATGGTAGCCAAAATAATCTATTTTTGTGATTTTTAAAAAAAGTCTCCATCTTGAATTGCGTGTAGAGGTCATATGGCCCTACTGTGTAAAAAAATTTTGCCTCTCAGAACAACGTTGTCCAAAATAGACAAACTTTATATGAAAATAGTGGTTTTGATGCCTTCGAAATCCATCTGTGATGTCCATTTTTCCTCAACCTACTCCAAAAATCAATGGGCCCCCTCTTTTTACAAAAAATACCTTAAAAAATCCAAATCTATTTTGTCAAACCCCCATTCTCTTTTTTCTCCAAATAACGAACAAGCTATAATAGATCTAGCTTTGATACGATGAAGGATTTGATCGATACAAATAAACAAACCCCTCAAACACCTACATGTAAAAACCTATTATAGAAGAAAAAATGAGAGGAGGCAAGGGTTTTGTTCTAAAAATTATGCAAATGTATTCTCATAAATGAAAGAGATCAAAAAAAATTACAAAAGATCAATCCTTATAAAAGGAGATCAAAACTCAAAAGGGTAACCTAAAAAGTTACAAAGGGTAACCTAAAAGGGAAAAGCTATTTAATAATTACTAGTTAATTATTAAATAGAGATGCAAAAAGTGCATAAAGTAAAATCTTAAGAAGGGAATAAAACAAATTTAATAAAGGAAATTAAATTAATGCTTTAATCTAACACCCAAAACCATGACAATTATAACAATAACCAGAAAGAGGTTTAAATGACTTACATGTACAATCCCTTTTCATGTTAACAAATTCAAGAAATGCATTGCATCTTCTTCTGAATTAGTTCCTTACTTATTTAGGTGATTCAAATTGTTCATATTGATTAGGTACATCTTTAGATTCATTTGACTCAACCTTGTTCAAATCTTTGTTTTCTTGCTTAGGCTACTAGATCACAATATTTGGTTCCTTTGTAACCTCATTTTTATTAGAAGAATATCCTTCAAAATATCCAAGACAAGTCTTATCATAAGATGGTCTCTATATATAAATCTACTCATCAAGATTGTCATGTTGGAATGCAATTTCTCAAGATGTTGCTTAGACTATGTTAATACTCCTATCACAATTGTATTATACTTCTCAAGTTCTACATACTACAACTTCAATGATTCAAGTTCAAAGGCCATTTCACAAGTTTAGATCTTAGATCTACATTCTTAGATCTTAAATATAATTTGATCTTCTTATCATCGTCCTTCAAGATCAACTTTAGATTTGAAATCTCTAACTCATGTTTCAAGATCTAATTTTCTTTCTTAAGCCTTGAAACTTTATTGTAACCATCGGTCTGATCTTTAGACTCTTTCTTTTATCTGATATGTTCAATCTTTTCCTTCATCTTTTCAATTTAGTCTTTAGCATCTTTGTACTTGTCTTCCAAAGTATCTCTTTCTTTTAAAAGTACATCCAATTGTTCAAATGCTTCTTCTAGGTTCTTCTATAATTGATCCATATCCATAGAGATCTTACTCAAGATGTTAGGCATTCTTTGAGTAATTGTACTCATAGTACCAATTATTAGAAATAGGAGATACCAAGAGGGGGGTGAATCAATATCTCACAAATATTTTCCCAATTATGGATATTGTTATGAATCTTATAACTTGCATATGTAAATAAATTTATTAAGCTAAATAATAAATACAACCATAAACTAATGCAACACATAACACCATATTTTGTTAACTAGGGAAAACTCGGCCAAGGGAAAAACTCAGTGGGAATGATACCCATAAGATGATCCACTAATCAAAAGTATCTAGTGAAAGATATTTACCCCATTAAGAGTCTATTACATCTATATAGTGTCTCGATCCTTGTTAGAGGACTAGGCCTTATTAGAAGCCTCAATCCTATTAGGAGTTGTTATTATAGGTATACAAAGTATACAATATGATCCCACTCCCCAAACATGCATATAAAATAATGTTCTTCAATACAAGAGATAATTATAAAATGTCTTACTGTTGTTGATATCTTCAATATCTAATTTTCCTTCACTACTCTTCACCAAACTAATCATAAATCTTTACTACTATAATCTTACATCAAAATTCACATCTCAAACAATAGCATTACAATATCATCAACATCTCAAGACTTTGCATCTCAAGTTTTGTCCTTTATACCATGTTATTTCACAATATCTTGTGCCCTTTGTGCCTTTACACGCTTTCCAAAATACAAAATTAAATCTTGCTAACTTAGGGTTAACATCTAAGATGTCATCCCTAATTAGTCAAGTAATTATTTTGATAAACAAAATAATTCATTTAAAACATAAAATATCCATTTCCTTACCTTTACCTTGTCTTGTTTGTTCAACATTGTCACTATAAAACTAGAATATCTTTATCTATATGGTTTGTACAACCTTGTGCACATGCATGTGGTATGCTCACATACAATACTATCCATACCTGAGAGCACATGTGACAATATTTCCTCTATGAACCTCACTAATCAAAATAGTGCATGTTCTAACAGTAAACTCTTTGATACTTAGAAAATTTTCTAAGTACTGGGCATGTGCAAGATCATGATGGGCCAAAAAGTGACGATATGAAAAAAAATCACTTTTCATCTAAATTTGTTGAAATGAAAAGGTTTTCTTAGGAGATTATCATCTTTCCATCAATATAATTGCTATCAAATTATGAGATCAATAAGTAATTATTAGCTATTTTCTAATGGAATTACTTATAAAGTGTTGATTTTCGTACTGATTGAAAAAAAGTTGTAACTTTAAAATGTTATAACCTTCTAAAAATATGAAAGATGCATCACATTCTATGATTTTCCTACTATGAGGGGAAAAAATTGTATAGTTTTGAATGAGTTAAGGTGATTAGACATGAGAGTTTTTTTTATTCCAAAAAATATTGTAGCATAAAATTCAATATTAATTATTTCCTTGGAATATGAATACAAAAAAATATGCATCACATCCAAGTATAATTCTACTTCTTATATATCTAGAATCTCTTTTTAAAAAAGTATCATTTCATTGTGATTAAGGTGGTCAAATAGAATCTACTTCTTGTTTTCCCCTAAATTTTTTCTACTTTTGCATCAAAATTCAATATTTTAACCAATTAAATTATTTTTTTGTTAGAAAATGGGTAGTATTTTAGAAACTACATTCAATTTTCTACAAATTCTATTCTAACAATTTTTTTATATAACATTCATAACTAGTACAAAATTTCACATCGAGGTCCTAATTTTTCATTGCCACTTAAAGCCATAGTTTGGCCATCATGATCCTACATTTATCCATGATTTTCTCACTTAAACCTAGATATATGTTTCCATAAATGACAACCTTATATCATCTACCCTAGCCAAATTGCCAAGATATACTTCTATGGACTGTCCAACAAGATGTGACAATAATCCATAGGCATAATATTGCATAAGACTTTATCATAATGTGTTCTAATATTCAGCTTCACAGAGCTTTGTTTACTTACCAATAATTAATTTTTATCCTTGATCCAAGAAATATGAGAAGATACTAAAGGGGTGAAAAAATCTCTTTGATACCACTTGACATAGGTAGGGAAAGGGGAAACCTTAAGGAGGTTTTCCAAACCAAGCTACTAGACTAAGCATATAGAAGAACTACGCAAGATAGAGTTTAAATTTAAAAAATCTATTAATTATGTGTAGATCTAATAGAATTTGATTACATTGTGTTAGTCATAAGGCCTACCCAATTGTAGCCTTTAATTATAAAAGAATATTCAATGTATGAGATTAATCACTCAGGAGCTTGACCTCTAGATCCTCTATCATAAGATTTCTTCCCTAGACTCCTAATTCATTAGACAATATAGTCATCAAGACACACAAGCTAGTTTAAATATTATAGTTTCAAAATCTTAGGAATGCATTACAAAAAATAGGTCTCATTCCTTAAGTAGAATTGAGTGACCATTTAGTTAAGCATATGAAGAGATGTGAGCTTAGGGAATGGACCACAAAAGATCCAAGGATCAGCATGAAAATACATAGAAGATAACATACACTTAATAATTTTTCATATGAAAATTCCCACATTCTACATGAGGTGCCAACAAAGAACATGTCATGAGAATAATAAATGAAAACATGCCGATAAAAATATATTAAGAAACATGATCATACATGTAAGATTCATGTGATAGGTGTACTCAAAGACTATAAAGAATGTACAAACAATCAATAGGATGGAAACAAAAATGAAGAAAACTATTTGGTTGATGCAAGATTGCTAATGAACCCAAGATGCTCATGCATCATGTACTCATTTACCCTCTCAACCTCCAAATTTTCCTATACTATAAATAAACATCCAAATTTATAAATCAATTCAAAAGTATACCCCAAATATCTATCAATAAAATATGATGTGAAAAGATTTTGTGTGTGTGTGTGCACATGCATGCGCACACGTGTGTGTGTGTGTGTGTGCACGCGTGTGCACACGTGTGTATGTGTGTGTGTATCCATCTCATTTATTTAAATAGTTTTGAAGGGATCTACTCATATTGTAGAAAAAAATTCACAAATAATATGCAAAAAATGGTTGAATGAGTCCATCACCCTTCATCTGTCTAGTGTCATTATGATTTACATTATTCATACACTTTCCAAACTAAAACAACCGAGATATTGTAAGGGAATCGTTTGAAAATTATTCTATACAGTTAGTGCTCTATCAACTTTGGTCAGCTAAAATTTTAGGTGGATTAAAGGAAAAAGGTAGTACTATCTAGTAACCCAATTTTTTATTTTCCCAATTTTTCCTGGTTGATGTTTTTTCATTCATCTTCATTATATGAAAGCACAAGTTTTCAGGTTAAGTGGAATACCAATTCTATGAATTTCTTCATATGTTTAAATTACATCTTACTCATATTATTTTTAATTATTTGTGTAGAATATTCTATACTATGCATTAATATTTGGTTATAAAGATATTCATCCAAAATCTAGAATTTTATAGAAAGCACCACATACAAACATTCATCTTCATTATATGAAAGTAGGAGTTTTTAGGTTAAGTGGAACACCAATTCTATCACTTTCTTCATACATTTAAATTACATCTTATTCATATTCTTTATAATTATTGGTGTAGAATATTCTATACTATGCATTGAGATTTGGTTATAAAAATATTCATCCAAAATCTAGAATTTTAGAGAAAGCACTACAGGCAAACAAAAATATGAAAAAAAAAGTGATTGTATTAAACGATGAAATTTTACAATATGAGCACATGAATATGATAGAATGATTACTCCTTATTCATATAGACCAAGGTGAAACATAAGACAAATAGGAATTAAGGCATGTTATACTTTGGGACAATTATAAAGCTCTTAGTGTGTCTTTAAGTAAACTAGTTTGAGAATTTGTGACCATGTCTTCAAACTGATCTCTTCAAAATACTTATTTCCCCAAATAACACACCTTTCAATTTCTAAACTCAAAAAACTACATAGATTCATATCTATATTAACAGGGTCAGTGCAAGAAGTTGGGTCTCAGTTTTGGCCAAAAAGTGGAAGTGTTTTTCCGTTTTTTTTAATATATTGTCAATTGATGGAAAAATTTGAGGCATTTAAAGATTAGATATAAAAAGACTTCAAAAATTAAAAATTGTAGGGCCTAGAATCTTGTTTATGAATATGTAATTTATTTGTATACCCATATGATATATTAGGGTAAAAGTACAAAGCTATGTCACCTTTTAGGTTGACTTATCAGAATGATTAAATTTGAGTATTTCCATCTAAAACACTTTTTTTTTTTCACACATATGATCTTGATAAAATTATTCTAGCTATGTTATATATGGTCTCACACTTTTCCAATTGGAAATGTTTATTAAATGTATGTTTTATACTAGTTAGTATCCAATTACCAAAAAAGTACAATTATTTTAGAAAACTAATGTTTCAATAACTCTTGCTATCTATTATGATGTTTTTTTAATAACATATAAAAACCATTTTATAGAGCTCAAAGTCAAGAATATTCTCATATAGAGTTCATAGTTTTTTAATTAGATATAGTATATTGTAATTAAAAAATTCTGCAAGTACCTATTTAACACTCAAGAAGATGTCGATTTTGGGAAAGAATTTTTTTTTAATAAAATAAAATTAAAATTAAAATAATACAATGTTCTAGAGGAGAAATTCCTCTTCTAGAATCTATAATTTTTATTTTGATTGGAATATATTTATTTCAAAAAATGTGGTGGAAGATGAAAACTATTGATTTAAATAAGTTGAAATTTGAATCATTATAAAAGAGAAAATATAGGTCTAAAGCCCATTTATATTTTTGATTGTTTTAGCTACATATATTATTGATAACATAATCTAAGATCAAAGGGAAATGACTTTATTTCCATATAGTTTTGTGGTGGGAACTAAACCTCTAATTTCTAGCATTTTTATATGTTGCTTCCTTTGATAGCTACTAGATTCTCATTAATCTGTTGCAGTTGCAATTCTGCAAGATCATATGCACGATCCTTTTTCACCTATTTATAACCTACATCTACTACAATGCAGGGCACATTGTTGAGTTTGCTAGATTGGTAAAATTTGTGTGTTATAACCCTAACAACAAAATCAATAAGAGGGTCTTGGATGGTATCAATTATCATCCCTCTCTTATTCCACTTTGCACTTGTATTCTTCTCAATTGCTTCCTTGGAGTCTTCGGCCGATCTAGGGTTGGGTACCTTGGCACTCTATATACAATTCTTTTCATGATTTTTATTAGGCCATCCTCTAACCATAAGCTACCATCATGCATTCGGCTAAGCACTAGCCTAATCCATTCAGTCTTGAAAATGGTGGGGAATTCTAAGGCTCGCGTTAAACCCTTCCTCTTAACAATATGAAATTCTTCCTTCAACACTCCATTATCACACAATTTTTCATAGGCCTCTCTCATTTCCATGCCACCTATGGCTCCAATCTTGCAATTATAGTATCTCCTCACATCTTCAACCATTAGAACCTTAAGGGGTATGATGGATAGAGCTCTAGCCAAGTCATTCTTATATGCAACCTCTAGGATTAGACAATAATTGGGTTGTATGACCTCTCCTAACACTAGTTGGACTTCAAATGATTCCTCCTCTCGAGTTTTTCTAGAGCTAGAAGCCATTTTATACAATCTAGTGTTTTAACATGAAGAAAACATGAAATTGCATAGCTCGGCATAATCGTAAATACCTTGAAATCAATGGAATCATATTGGAGTGCTATTGAAATCTTCTTATACGTTGGATTCTCTGCTTTGGATTCGCTCTGCGCTCTTTCTCATCTTTTCTCTTTGTTTACAATGAGGAAAAATGATTGAAAATATGATAATATACCCTATTTTCATCGCATTTATTGCTTAGTGCATTTAAAACTATCCACTTAGCTTCTAATGGACTCTAAATTACTCAACTTCCATTGCCTTTTTTCCACTTGGCTTCCACTAGAGTATTACTTACTTGGCTTCAACTAAGATTTCTTCTGCACTCGACTTCCTCTACCAACTTGGCTCCCACTAATCATTTGGATTCTATAGTCTTGACAATAAACTTGGCTTGTGTTGGATTTTTACTTAGCATCTGAGGGCAACTTGGCAACACTTGTGAAATCTCGAACTTTTAACTTTGCATCTTTGTTCAGGCTGATCTATTCTTTTTCTAGTACTTTCTTGTCTAGGAACTAATGTATGATAAAACTTTGTAAATCAATCTCTTATGCCTTTTCTTTCTTAGTTTGATGAAATGTGATCACTTGACCTATTTAGTGAAGTGATCCCTTCATTTGATGTGCTACACTAATCTTTCTTCTTCCATGTCTTATTCATTTCTCCTTTGATATGTTCAACATCTACCTTCTCTTTACCTTTTTCATTCTTTGAGTTGGGTGCCTTTAAACGTGTTGGGCAATTCCTGCTAATATGACCAGTCTTCAACCAACTAAAATATGTGGTTTAGCTAAGCCATCTATTGTAGTTCCCTCTGAAATGTGTCCTTATGCAATTTTTAGGAATGTGTCCATATTCCTAATAGTAATGATAGCTATACCTGGTGTTGTAGTCCCAATTGTAGTGATGGTCGTGGTTACCTTCCCTTACTACTTGATTTACTGTCCACATAGTTTTTGATTCGCACTCAAAAGCTCTATGTCCATACTTCTTGCAATTGTAGTAGTGACCATCAAATTTTGGTGTTCTAATGATCCTATTCCTACAATTGCATTCTTGATGTCCTTGCATTTTATACATATGACAATGACTTTCATTCTTAGGTTTATCATGTTGATGGGCATTCTTACTCCTAAACGCATTAGAGGTATGTCCCTTTTTACCATATAAATGACAAGTAGGTTTTGTGTTTTTACCTTTGTTACTCCTTTCTTCTACAATCTTGGATGATTCTCCTTGTTCAGTGCTAATGTAACCTAGTCCTAAAGTATCATTGCTTTCCCTTGGTGATTTTAATAGCTACTCAAAGTACTTGATGGCCTCATTGGGTTTATTGAAGGTCTCTGAAATCTCCTTTTCTCTTTTTAGGTCATTTTTTAGTTGTTCATTTTGCATCTTCAGTATAGAGATCTCAATGTCCTTGACATTCAGTTCATGATATGCATTTATCATCTAACTTAGAGTGTTTAGCTACATGTTTGAGATTCTTGGAAGCTCAATTAACTTTTCTTCCAGTCTGTTGGCAAGGTTTCTCTTGTCTTCTTCTAGCATAGCCTTGTCTTCAATGGCTCTTTTCTTCTATTTAGTCACTTCACAAAACATCATGGCTTGTTATTCTTGTTCAAGCTTGAGTATTCTGATTTCTTTTGCTTGATCTCTATTCTTCTCCATTAGGTGTGCTATTGATGTATCAATATTTGGAGTCTCAATTTGAAAATAAATTTAAGATGTCAATCTCCTTGTACTGTGTGTCATTCTTAGCTATGGCAATCTCTCTTCTTCTTTTTAAGGATTTTCTCAGTTCTCCTCAAGCTTCTTCCTAAGCATGTGAAGCAAGTTGTCTATCAATTGCCTAATTATCTATGATCTTACCAAGTTTGTAGACTTCCATTTCCAGATCTTTTCTCCAACTTGTAAGGCTCCTCCTTGTGAGAATGAGGCTCTGATACTAATTATTGGAATTAACAAGTTGGAAGATTTACTTCTGAGAGGGGGGTGATTTAGAAGTAGCTAAATTTTCTCTTTTTCAAATCCTTTTAATTGATATCATCCATATGCATTTGATTAATCTAATAAACATGAAAGTAAATGACATGCATGAAAATAGATAACAAACAGATTTGGTAACCCAAAAACCCTCTGAAATGAGAAGGTAAAACTGGGGTGGGGATGATAGCCACAAAATATCATTGCAGTAATGTGTAACTGTTCAAGGTTACAAAGTTTAACCACTTTCAATGGTCTTCCTTGTGAAAGGCCTATCCTATTAAAGACTTTACACCCTATTAAAATTGACCTAGTTAAAGGATTTCACTACCCTGCTAAAAGTAGGCCTAGTTAAAGGACTTAGTATGTTCACTTGGAATGCCACCTTGCTAAAGAATTTACAAATGGCTACTAGGACAACCTAACTCCATAGGATTTCCATACCTACTACAATTGCTAGAGAGTATTAAAAATTCTTTGACCTGATAGATTTGTAATATTCAATTGCTGATTCCAGATCCTTGTTCTACTTTGTTACTCTTCGAGGTTTTGATACCTTGTTCTTCAACAACTAGATTCTGCTATGCTACTCTATTCTTCACTAAGTCTTTTTACCATTCTGCAATTCACTATAATTCACCCATACACTTCCTTTTTCACATATCCTCTCTTGCATAATGGGGCTTTGTCCTCCTTTCAAAGATTTCAAAGACTTAGGGTTAGTTATGAATCTACAATCAATATTAAATCTTCATTTCCTGCTCATGTCTTGCACTTTTCTTATTGGTTGCATGCCTTCTCCATTTTCTTATTGGCTATATGCTGATTACATAGGTAATGCAAAAGATTTGATCTTATCTTCAACATCCTTTGAGATTCATCTCATGTCAGCTCCAAAAATTATTTACATATGAATTTGTGGAGGAACAAACTTGTATGCTGATTATGTGTTATTTGACACTTACTAGTTGTTGATGCTTGGCATATATATAAGTAAATTGGTTCACTCGGCTCCTATAGAAATTCTATCTTGCTTGACACTTATAGACATATAGTTTCACTGAGCATCTATACTCTACTTGGCATCTATATATCACTCAACACTTGAACTTCACTCGACACCTAAAGGTTGCTCAGCACCTGAAGTTCACTCAACACCTATTGAATTTTCTAGCACAATAGACACTATAGCTCAACATTAACTAAAGAATTGGTTAAGTGTGTTGACACTCAAATGTCAAAACCAATCTGAGATCAACACTGAGCACCCTCGATTTTCTTAAACTTTTTTTCTTAGTATTTGGTATTTTTTTTATAAATCAATAATTTTGAACTTTTTTATAATTTAAAATTTTTAAGATAGTATTTTATTTTATGATCATCATGTTTTACAAAAGAAGTTTCTTAAGGGTATGAAGCATGAGTGTATTTGTTTTCTTATAATTCCAAAATATGGTAGAAAAGAAATAGAGGAGGTATATGCAGAGGTTATAGATTTGTTACCATTAGATTTACATCAAATAAGGAAATGAGTGGAAGACTACCTTCAAGATAAGGGAAGGATTGTATGAGTGGTTAGTCCAGCCTTCTAGGCTAACCAATGCACTGAGCATTTTCATGTGTCTTATTAAGCAAGTATTGAAGGAATTTCAAGGTAAGTTTTGTGAAGAATAAGTTGGTGTACTTGGGATTTGTATTTCTAGGTGAAGCTCTAAAATTGGACCCTAAGAAATTGAAGGCTATCCTCTAATGGCCTACTCCAAGAAATGCTACAAAGGTAAACAAAAATCATTGGAATGACTACTTTTTATAGAAATTTATTAGAGGTTTTAGCAATATTTTTGGACTCTTGACTAAAATAATGAGAAGGGATAAGAAATAATTTAAGTGGATTATAGGAGCAAATAAGAGTTTATTTATGTTAGAACTTAGAATTACATAGAATCAAGTTCTAGCACTTCAATATTTTAATAAGCTTTTTCAAGTAGACTATGATACTAGTGGTAATGCAATAGGAGTTATTTTGATTCAACAAGGTAGACCTCTTTCTTGATTCACTAATAATTTGAATGATACAAAAAGGTAGACTCAACAAAATTTTATGTGGAGCACTTTTTGGAAGAAGACATAAACTTTTTTTATATGAGACTAGTAGAGACTTAACCTTGACTTTAATCAAGACTATGGTTTATGTAAGAGAATGGTATATATGTACTTGGAATTTTAGCTAACAATCCACCTTATGTTTTGGTTCTAAATTTCTATTTGATACAATTAAATCATTTTTAGTTGCTACTTAAAATATCCAATGACATTGCTTCCAAAAAAATCTTAGGGATTCCTTTGAATACCTTTCCTACAAGAATCTAAATTCACATCTCAAAATGTTTAAATCACTCTAAAAAGTGATTTAGGTAATAAACCCTTTATCTAACTTCTTAAAATTAAATCCTTTTAAAAAAATGATTTGAATGATTTAAGTAACTCAACTCTTTATCTACCATCATACATTTAAATTATTTTTTAAAAATGATACAAATAATTATCCTTCTCATTTCTAAAATTTAAAATAAGACATCATAAGTGAATATCAATAGTTAAGTAATTGTTTATTTAAATAAAAAATATTTTAACATTTTCTTAGCTCACTCTAATATTTGACATGAACAAAAAATTGTTCTAAAGCAATTCTACCTCAAACTGGATCTTGCCATCACCTAGAGTGTAAAAAATGAGGTGAATTATCATTACAAATTAAGTTCTGATACTTTTGTTTCAAGACCAAAATATGCTAAGTAACCTTGAAAATATCCTCTCAAAATAGACAAACTATCAATGAGGACTGTGGAAATGGAGAAAACTATTGACTTATGGTATGTGAATGTGTTGACCAATAGTATTAGATGAGACCTTCAAACTGAAAATATTATTGCCCAAACTTGGTTGCACTTGGCACTAAGTTCATGCTTCACAAAAATATCAAAATTCCTCCCAAAAATATACAACTTATTCAATGAGCTCATTTATTTTTAGTGAGAGCATATGGAATGAGGTTTTCATCAAATCAATTTCCAATATAAGATATTAAAGGTCAAAATGGACTCTCCTAAAACTATCATAAATGTGCAAATAGAAAAATGCCATAAATTCCATTTGGAATTGGCTCTTCAAAAAATATCAAATAAGGGCTTAATATTCTACAAATGGATTATAGTGCACATGAGTATACAAATCATAAAAACACATTAATTGGTTTATCTTGATAACGACTTAATTCTCTAAAATAGACCTTCTACTAGTTAGAATATTTGAAACAACATTTGGTTTAAGCTGATGAAAAATAACAAATGAAGTTCATCCATATGATAATAGTTGTGAAAAATTATTGATTTTACTAAAAGAAATACACAAGCCATAAAATATAAACCTTCAAATTAGGCCACTCTAGTAAAATTGATAATAAACATATTGCAAACTTTTAATGATGCTATAAATATTGATCAAACTTATCATGGGAGGCTATAAATGGATAAGAAAACTTACCAATAATAGATAAACATGATCTCAAAATAGAATTTTCATGAAAATTAGTAGAAGTTGGGTTATTAATCTTTTAAGTAGGTAATTTTTAGTTATTTTTGTAAAGGTATATCTAAGTGTTATAGTTAAAAAATTTCAAAATAAGAAATTTTAGTTTCTTTGTAATTTTAAGGTGCTAATAAACCCCATATTTTGATTGATCCTTTTAGTACATTCCATAGCTTCCCAACTCCTAATTAGTATTTCCATAGTATATCCACCATTGATAAAACCCATTTCAATATCATTAATAATATTCACATCATACTCATTCATAAATCTACAAACAATAAATTCTTTATACTCATAAAAAGTTATTAATAATCCAATTTTATATTTATTTGGGAATTTAAACTAATCTTATTGATTTATTAATTTAGATAAAAATGATAATTATTATAATTTCATATTTTTCATCTCTTTTCTTAGATCCATCTCATTACTTTTCTTTTTAGGATATATCTTTCTACTAATGTTTTTAAACTATTACTACATTTTAGATCATTTTTACAAAGAGATTATTATCAAATGCTTAGAAAATATTCTTGATGTCATAGTTATTATAAAATGACTTGTCATTATTAATTATTAAATTAGAGAGACTTTATGGAATCTTTCACTCTTGGAATACTGAAGAAGAATACTTCTTTATCTCTATCCATTATGAAATTTATATGTCTTCTTAATTTAGGTTATTTTTTATTATCTAAAATAGTCAAATCTTATCTCTGATGTTTCTATTATGTTTAAAATACACTACATTTTTTTTTTTTCATTTTGCAAATTTTATTTATATATATAAATCATATGCAAGGAATATTTGAGCTTCATACTCTTAACTAATTTATTTTTTCATAGTTCTTAAGAAACATTTACAAATGGTGGCAAGAGAAGAGATTTCAAAATCCATAGAGAAAAAATAGTATTATTTTTTGTTAAAAGAAAAAAAATACCATTTAGGTAACAACTTGGTGTTGACTCTTGTTTCATCCTATTATAAACCTATGTCAGCTAATGGGCCTTATGTTTCTCAAATGATAGTTAGCCCCTCCCATAAGGCCAAATTTAAAAATTCTTCTCAATAGTAGGGGACTTTGGAAGTGTTGGAGGACTTGAATTTACCTTCATCCTAGTCTACAAAGTTTTCCTAGACCCCTAAAAATTCTAACCCTAGCTCAATCCCCATCATGCCCTCGATAGCCTTCTTCCTTACCTCACATAAAGTCCAACTTAGCTATCATGAAGACCTTCAAATTCCTAGGTCTTCCTCACCTTCCCTTCTTCTGAAGTCAACTAATGGTATTGATTTGGAAGCCTTTTCCTAAAAGTGGATTAATTTTTTTCATCTACTATAACAAGATGAAATTAGTTTCAAAATACCCACTCTTCAAACTTCAAATTTATAGGTGGAAAATCAACAAGTTAGTTCAGCCCTAGTAGAGGTTAAGTGTAAGGTAGAAGATTATACTGAAGGAAAGAGAGGTGACTCCTTATGAGAGGTTAGGGGTGATTTCTACAAAAAGCTACATAATTATGAAATGGTGGAAGAATATGTCATGGAACATAGAGCTCTAGTGCACTTAGAAGAACAAAAGATTGAGATATTGGGGAATTCAAACCAATTTAGAGAAGTGAAATAAGAAGAGGAAATGTAGAGAGGAAATTCATTGAATAGAAAAGTTTATCCAATTGGTGACATATTATGAAGTGGTTTTAGGGGACATGACTTCATCTAAGCCTCTCAAGAAAGACTATTTTTTTTGAAGCTCAAGGAGTTGAGAAAAAAATGGTCTTGGTTCTAGCCTATTTGAGTCATGTCTGCTATTGAGTATTTTCTTACTTTTGAATGTTTGGCATTTGTTTATGTCTCCAATTTTTTTGTTTAGTTTCTTTTCTATTGCTATTTATTTTAGTAGTTAGATTTCAGTTCTCATGGATCCCATTTAATGTTGTTTTTTGGTTGTTAAGGGTTGGGGCTATCTCCCCTAAAAATGAACCATTTATACAATAAAGATTTTTTAAAATATTTGTATTTTGTTCAAGCCTAATGTTTATTTTGATTTCATCATTTTACTAAGCATTTAATAGCTTTGATTGCTTCAATAAGATAATAATAAAAAAATGGTGCTTTTTTCAACAAGGCTATAATTTTCACCTCTTGAGAATAGAATGTTTATAATACATAGAAAACACATTTTCCACATGGTCAATCATTCCAATAAGTATATCATACAATCCTATTAAATCTTTCTCCTTTCCTTTAAGGGGTTCAATTTGACAATTTTTTTCTTCTCTTTTCAAGTAAAATTTCTAATTACATCTCCATGTCCATAGTAATACTCTACTTATTATCTTTTTTTTTCCTCAACAACATTAAGGTAAAGGCACAAACCCGTGTCACCCTTTTACAAAGGAAAATGCTAACAAAAGTATGACCATTCACCTTCAATGTCATAAATCTAATATTATTATTTAGAATCAAGTAAACTAATAAAATGTGTAGAAATGGATGAAGTTTATGATTATAATTTTTAATAATTATTTGGAATAAGAAATGATATAATTTCCCATTTTCTAAAAATAACTTTTTGATTGCTGAAAAATGCTAGAAATTAGAGGTCTAGTTCCCACCACAAAACTACATGGAAATAAACTTTTTTCCCTTTGATCTCAGATTATGTTATAGATAACATATGTATCTAGAACAATCAAAACTAAAAATTGGCTTTAGACTTATATTTTCTCTTCTATAATGATTCAAATTTCAACTCACCTCAAATCAATAGTTTTCATCCGCCACCACATTTTTCAAAATAAACCTATTCCAACCAAGAGAATAATTATACATTCTAGAAGAGGACTCTCTCCTCTAGAACATCATACAATTTTTATTTTTTTATATGACTTAATAATTTTTTCTTTTTAAAAATCTTGACATCTTCTTGAGTGTTAAAATATGTACTTATAGAATTTTTTTATTACAATATACTATTTCTAATTAAAACTCTATGAACCCCATATGAGAATATTCTTGACTTTGACCTCTATAAAATGGGGTTTATATGTTATTAAAAAAATTCATAAAAATAATTAAGATTTATTAAAACATCAATTTTTTGAAATAATTTTAATTATTTAGTAGTTGGATGCGAACTAGTATAAAACATGCATTTAATAGGCATTTCCAATTGGAAAAGTGTGAGACCATATATAACTTAGCTAGAATAAATTTATCAAGATCATATGTTTGAAGAAAGTAGATTTTTAAATAGAAATACTCAAATTTAGTTGTTTTGATAAGTTAGCCTAAAAGGTGACACAACTTTGTAATTTTACCCATTAATATTCTCTAATAATTTAGGATCTTTTAAACTTATGAAATCTTATCCATTGATATGAATAAAAAAAAGTATGTATGTATGCACCATGTATATATATCTATGTCTTTATGTACTATTACACACTCACACTCGTGTGTGAAATAATATAGAATCCATGCTTTATTTTCTTAGTATAAAGATGCCTTTAAGATAATGGGATCAAGGTCCCTATCCAATATTCCAACTCACATGTAATTAGGATTAATTCAGGAAAATAGTTAACATGACTTTATTTTCTTGTTAAGTATGTTTAAGACAAGAAGAATATTCTACCCTTTTCCTCTCTTAGTAGGCATTTGAGAGATATCTTTTTTCTTTCTTTCCCATTTCTCATCTTATTTGTTGGTATAAGGATTATCTATAACCAATTTAACATATTCCTTTTCAAAGAGGGGTTTCAAATAATTCATATTTTTATTTTATTTGCTAACATCATATTATTCTTCTATACATATTAGGCCCTCAAAGTGTACACAATTCACAAAATCATGAAAGTTTACAAAATTTAGAAAAACAATGAGGTTCATGATTTCTATCTCATACTTCCTTGTTTTCGTAAATATTCTCCTTTAATTTTTCCACAAAAAATTAATAGGGAATGTATATTATAATAATTTGTTCTTTATTTATTTTTTTCCTTTCAAAATTTGTCTCCATTATTAGCTAAATTGTTCATTTTGTCATTGCACTTTAACTTAAAACATTAAATCTAGTGTAATTAGATTTGTTTTCAACAGTTGTGGTTATCTAGATTATCAACATACCACATTATATGGTATTTGTGGTTAAGACATGCTAGAACTCACATGTGTAAGAGTGGGCATCTAACATTTTCTACATGAAGGGATTTATCGATATGTCTAAAAAATATAGGAACAAAATTTCTGTTTTCAAAATTTTTTTCCTTTATGTACAAAAAAAAGGTAGAATTTAAGTATGAGAGATTTTCAGAATAAGAAATTATTTTAAACATCTTTCCCATGTACTAAAATTTATTTTCAAAAACCATGTCCAGAAGAATGTAATCAAATTTCCTATTGATCTCCCCAAATATTTGCAATTTTTTTTTCAAAAAACAAAAAAACCTTGACCACATAATATTAACATACATGCCAGAAAGGAAGACTAATATTTTTAAGGTTATGTATTCATTCTTCATTCATATAGTATTGTTTTCATTTAATAATTAGAATATACTTGGAGAACCTACTATAAAATAATGTCATTTTGGTACACTTTTTTAACACTTTCCTCTCCTCCCATGACAACATCCCTCCTATTCATTCAAACCCCTAAAACAAATTGTGTATTTTTTAGTTGTACCTAAATATTCATAACAATGGTTCCTCTTCAAAGGTTTCCTTTCCTTCCTTTTCATTCTCCAAACCCCTACTAGTATCAAATAGACCACAAAATTACATAAATTTTAACACAAATGCACTTAAGACATTTGTGTGTGGATTAGATTAGATTCCTAGAGATGCAAAGTTCATACACACACTATGTTAGGTTGACTACAAATTAAAGATCTTCAAAAAAGAATAATATTAAAAATGACCATTTATGGATTATATTTCTCTTGTTAGTCAAATCTTGTTTTTTTAATTCTGGTCATATATTGTCATTTAGTAAATAAGACTTTAAGCCTGTTACAAGTAGTTCCATTATTTTTTTGTTAATCCTATTACAAGTAGTTCTATTATCTACTTTTATTTGGCCCACAAGAAAAACATAACTATGTTTGACCACTTGTAATGGCAATTGGTTTAACCATTTTCCCTACTATACTCGACTTTTTAAAGTTTTCCTATATTTCTATTTGCATTTTATTTTTATTTCATTCAACATAATATCCCTAACTTGGGTGGATATGTCTCTTTTCTCCAACATCCCATAGGTATTAGGTCCAATGCTAACACAATTCCTAGGTTCTTATATATTTGCTTGATCTTAAAGACTTCACTACCTAGGATGAAAATAAGAATGCCATGGTTGATACTTTTAGATTACCAACAATAATTAGTCATTCTACTAACTATATTGGTTATAAGTTTAGAAAACCCGTCAACAATAGCTTCAAATCCTTAGTACAAGCATCAAAGTTTATTTTGAAACATGCCCTTACAAAGGTGTATCTAATTAGTTCTTCTTCTTTCTATTCTTTTTGAGTTATTATACTTGCCATAACTTTTAGGAGGTCTAGTTCTTTGCAATATTATTTATAATTGGTTGGAGGAATATGGATTTCTTTCCTTCCATATGAAACATGTCATACAAGATAAAATTTGTGTCCATAAATTCTTAATCGTGATGTTTCCTACAAGTCCCTTTCCATTCTTTGACTAAGGATTGGAGCGTGTAATTCATCACCCAAGTGATTTCTAGCATGTCAAATATTTTATACCATAATTTTGAAGCAAAGTTATAGTGGGTATAAATATGAGTAAATAACCATTCCTTTTGCTTGCATGGAATGTTTCAAATTTCTACTTGGTTAATTTGTTTCAATTAAGTACCTTTTTATACATTTTGATCCACCAAAATAATTAGAATTTGGATAAAAGTTGATAATTCCAAACTCCCTTGATCATTAATGCGGGATTAATTTTTTATAAGGCAAAAGTAATATGTAGATTTAACATAGAATGCTTCCTTTTGATTCTTGTTCAGACTTAATTATCCTTTGTTGTAAAAAAGGAAAATCCTAAATTTAGTTTATGTATCCTCCAAATTTAAAAAACTACCCAAAAAATCTGATATAATTTTATTGTAAGTTGGTATATCTTTTGTTCTCCCCATAATATGATGTAATCAAGGCCCTATAGCCAAAATGTGCACAATAAATATTAATTCTGGACTTCTCAACATGGGAACAACACGTAAAATTTCTTCACCAACCTAAACATCATCCAAAACTTGAAGAACATGCCATCGGTCGATTTTTCACTTAGTCCTCTATGCATTAATTTAATGCTTTTACATTACTAAACATTTCTGACCTGAGATTTTTGGCACACATAATTTGCACGAGAGAGCCTTCTTAACAATAATCATCATCCCATTTTAATTTTGCACTAGTGAACCTTATCCACAAAAAAGCCTTCCAAATGTCTTCCATTTTCTTAGCCATTGTACCGAAGATTTTAAAAACTGAGAGAGAGGAGAGGATATACCATGGAAGAAGCAACAAGAAGATGAAGTTTTCTAGTAGAAGTAGTTAATTTCGCTTAAATTCATTTTACTTTTTCTCGAAGTTCCTCATTGGTATTGAAGAAGTAAATACTTCCTTTAGCATAGTTAACATATTGCCCAAACGCAATGGTATACTCTTCCAGGAATGCTTTCCAAGCTTGATGTTTCTACAAATTTTTGAATTATAATAGGGATTGAAGAGGTAGGTGTCACAGCCCACTCTTCCCTTACCCGAATAAATCGGCTCTTATTGCCACCTGCTTTTATTTTATTATTATTATTTTTTGTTGATAACGTAATAAATAAGAAATTAAAATTTCATATGGGGGTTGGGAAGAAGGAAAGTTAGGTCAGTTACACGTCTTGTTGGAGGAGATGTTTTTAAATGGGGTTTTGGAAAAATAAAGACAGAGAGCCGACAGGTAAGAGGGGGAGCAGAAAAGACAATTTCAGTATAAGGAAGAAAATGTCAGTGGCATAGAGGGTTGCAGCAAGACTCCAGGAACGGCACTCCAGGAAGAAGGGCTGTGGGAGCAGACGCAGCAATAAGATACTTCAAAAACCAGAATTCCGTTGTTCCTTGTCTTGATTTTGGCAGCATTGTTTATTTTCTTGGAAAAGCAACAGGAGACAACAAAAGGAGAAGAGAGCCGGTAGGCAGCATAACGTCCAGGTTCTCTTCCTTTTTAAATACTGTTTTATGTTCCTTCATGTCAAAAGCTCTGTTGGGAATAAAGAGCTGAGTGTACGGTGCGTTAAACAGAACTGAGTTGTTTTTGCTACTAGGGTGCTCGTTTTTCTTAAGAATCTATGAGTTTTAATTAAGAAAATCATGACTTTAGGCATCAGGGGGATGAGAAAATAAACAAACAAGTTCCGGATTTAAAAATTACAAACCATTTTCCTTTCATCGCTTAACCTATATTGGGTTGCCATCTTTTACATTCTTTTTGTAGAAGGCAGGGTTTATATCTGTTGAAAATTTTGCCATTAACTTATAACTGTTCTTTATACCAGCATGTTTAAGGTAGAAAGAACGATTAATAGGCTTCTTGCCTTGCTTCTCACTTTTCTAAAGAGAACTGTTAGTGCAAAATCTTGAATGTGAGGAAGAGATTCAGTTTAATTTATACAGTTTCCTGAGTATTTTAAGTAAAGACTTGATAGACAATAGAATAACTGTCCTGACATACAGCTGTTGAAGTACACTTAGCAATTTAAATTTGACTTTAAAAACATATTTAGTCGAACTCAATTGAGATGTAGTACTGAAGCTATTTGTTTATTCAAAAGGGTTTATTTCATGCTGAGATCCCCCTTGCCTTTAACACAGAAGACCGTAATTATATACATTACATCCAATTACATTACATCCATATAAACTTGAAACATGAACTCTGGAACAATATCAAGATCTCCCCATAACAAATGTTATTGCTGTTTCTCTCCCTAAAACATTAATGCTGCTACAATGACACATTATTGCTGTTACCATATTGAGGTTACCAAAACAAAACACCTTTGAGAAATGGTTGGAATAGAGGGAACAGAACTTGTAGTTCTGAAAACTTCCTGAAAACTAGATGGAATTATATTGTAATGAGTTAGGAAATTTGGTAATGAGATTTTGTTTATTCATTCTTATTAGAATAGAATCAATCTGTTATACTTACAGTAGTGATAGGAGGTTAGATAATCTAGTTCGTAATTGTGTAATAATGTTATCCACAACTGCTAGTGGTGAAAAATGGTTTATTTAGGGTTTTATTATACTAGTTCGTCTTTTCTAGCATGTATGAGTATATTTTAAACATGAAGATTAAAATGAGCTGAGATTGTTCCTTCCTAAACTTTATGTATGAGATAAGCTTTATACAAAAACTTAGTAAGAAATGTAAATTATAAGCTTCAACTGTTGTTTTACAATTTTCCGTATAGAATCAAAATAGTAAACTCATTTAAGTCTCTTGTTGAGCTGGATACCAATCATTTGCAATATGAGTGACTAAATTTTGGATACAAAAACTGTATTACTATGATCAAAGGAACCAAATGGAAATTAAAAATCCTGTTGGTACTAGTGTGTATCATTCCAACAGTTCTATGCTTGGTTATAGTATGAGTGTTTACAGATTTAAAGTAGACTCATTGAAAATCCTATTGGTATTGTTTCTTTGATATTGATGCCACTAAATGGAAGTATCAGCTTTATGCTTAATATTGAATGGTAGTAATTGAATCATGCACATTGAAGTATGTATGATGTGAAAGTCTACATCATTGGATAAAAGTCATGTTTACTAAATCATTTACGGTCTAATTATCTTCAACCTTTGATTATAGTGTTTAGTTTCATGATGGTTGAATTGTCAACTAGGGTTTCCATGTATAAATTCTGCACCTCATGCTCTAACGTGAGGAGGAAATACCTATTAGGATTGAGACATTGCATATTATGTTTTATTATGATTTGCATAGTATTCTTTTAATTATGGTAAGATGGTTACTGATCTAATTATGTGGTTTTTGTGAATGTTTGTGTAGTATATAAATTTTAGATTATGACTTTTGTTACTACACAATTCCATTCTCTCCTCTAAGTTTTACTTGTTTAGACTATCTTGATGCTGGGCTAGGTATCTTTCATTTCAGGAATCTCCGAGGAAGCTTAATGGCTTTGTGGTAGAGTGGTAAAACACTCCTACAATATTATTTCCCTTGTATTTTTAGATAGGTTCTAGAGCTCATTTCAACTTGGTTGTCACGGGTAGACCACCTGGCATCTGCTATTTGGTATCTGGTAACTAGTATTAGTAATCTAGTAACGAATTTATAGTTTCTTTTAAATTTGAGTATATATGTATATGTATCATTTTAGTTAACATTAATGATAGTTAATCAACTAATATTGATTGGTCATTATTCAAAAGACTTTGACTCTTGTTGATTTTTCCACATAGTATGGGGATCGGGGATTGCTAATGTGGAATTTGTTTTGTAGGGGCAGTCTTTACAATAGGTTTGATGTCTAACAAAACACACTTACTAACAAGGTTGAGAAAGTTTATATCTAGAGCTTCCACTAATACATAGATAAGGTAACAACAAGCTTTGAATATTAAATTAAAAACATATTAATATTATTTCATTTTATAGATACTTTTTAAAATCTTTTTCTACTTCTACTTCGAAGACTTTTCTCATAAGCCTACCTTTTTTATTGTTTTAGGTCAACCGATCAACACCAATTAAGGATTAAAGATTATAACTGAGTAATGGTGATGCTTGCGTCTTTTTTAATAGTTGAAAAAATTATAGTTTTATTATTAGACCCAACCATGCATTGATATTTAGAGAAAACAAAATTAAAAGACTAGCATAATGTTTAAGTTGCTAAATTGAGAAATGATCATCAAAAGAGTAACAGGGTCGCTTTCAAAAAAGTAATTGTACTCCATTGTAGAATATTTTAAAAATTATTGATTTACTAGTTAAATTAAATGCCTAGGCATTGACTAGGAGAGATTAATCAAAATAGTTGGATTCCAATTGTTTATTCTAGGCAATTTTATACGGAACTTTAAAATGCTAAATGTTATTTTGAAAGCACTTCAAACTCAAAACAGTGCAAATCTTATTGCCCATGAGCACTATCAAAGCAATTGGAAAATGTCATCAGTGCTATCACCTTCATCAATATTAGCAATTTTAACTTGAAGATCATCACAAACAAGGGCTGCGTGTAGCACTAGTCCCTGCAAGGTGGCTGGAAGTTGGGCTGGATGAGCCAATGCAAGACAGTTGGTAGTTGGGTTGGACTGGCTGATGCAAGACAGTATTTTAATGCACATGTGAGCGGTGGTTGCCAGTTGGACTGTGAGATGGATGGTAGGTGGGTTGGTTAAATGCACATGTAAGAGGTGGCTGCTAGTTGGGCTAGGTTGGATGAGCTTTCCTTAGATATAAGCAAGGCTGGAATGTGCAGTACTAGTGAAGTGGAGGGTTGGAATGTGCATCTATCCAAGTGAAGTTATAGTATAAAGAAGAAAAACTAATTTTTACATGGACTACACAATGCATTTCGAATCAAAGCCAATACCTAGTGAAAATAAAATTATAAATGAAGTGTATAACAATTTTGCAAGTTTTAATTTGATGACAATGATTTTGAGCTATTGAAGAGAGACAATAATTCTACAAAGTTAGAATGGAACAGCACATAAAACTGATTTTATGTAAAAGGTGTATGATTGAAATTTAATTATAGATGCTAAAACAAAAATGAAATCGATAACTCAAAAGAAGGAACTGTGCTGATTACACATGCACTTAGCACTAGACAGAAATCATATGTTACTGAGAGTATTGAAAGCACTCATAGAGAAAGAGTTGTAAAGAGAGCAGTTAGTATTTGAAAATGTAAGCATAGATATTGTTTATTGTCATTGGTTTCAAGTTTTGACAAAAAGCTTCCAAATACAGGGCATTTAAGCTTTCAATTACATTGAAAGCATATTATTTGGGTCGCTGCATTTTATATACTATGTGTACACACCTAAATTTGATTACACTGCTTTGGTAATCTAATTTAGCCATCTAAAGGCATCATTAATTAAATTCTTATTTAATTAATCCTTTGCCATCCCTAGTTGATTAATTTAATTAATCATCTATAGTCCTAATTGATAAATTAAATAATCTATTATTTATCAATTAAATCATATTCTTCTATCTAATTCCAAAAATCCCCATTTATTAAAATAAATCTATTTGATAAATGAAATCCTCAAATTCAAAAACCCCTAACCTATCCCTAATCCTCCATTTAGCCTAATCCACCCCATCCACCCATACTAACCAAGCTTAGCCACTAACTCACCCATCCTCATTAATGCCATCCACTTGCACATCTCTAACATCTCTAATCTAATCCTAAACCCAAGCCTAATCCACCCCCTAATGTTGTCACATTCCTTAAACAAGTTTAAGACTTTCCTAATCCAAACCAAAGTCTCCCCTCAAAAAGCCCAACCACTAAGTCATGAGTGCTCTTACAAAATATAAAAGACTCTTACAAGCCCACTCATGACTCTTACACCCATCTTCCACACTCTTCCCTCTTCCACACTCATTTCTCTTACATCCCTCTTACATACTCAGCCCCACTCATCATGCCTTTAACCAACCCTTTACCCTACCCTCTCACACTCATCCTCCTTGTGACAAGTGTCACCTTCCCATTGGTGCTAAACAAACACAATCCATGTGCTCTCCTTTGAGTGCATCCTAGCCCTCCTTAAGCCTTCATCCATCCTTGCATCTAAGCCCTCCATCCCTCTACCCCTTAGCCTATAAATTGAATCCCATCCCAAGCCATTTCATCAACAATCTTTGAGCTAAAGTTATCATGCCCTTTTGAGAGCCAAAAGCCATATCCATACCCTTATAATGCCAAATTGAGAGCTCACAAAGCTACCAATTTGCTATTATCCATCTCCACCATTGAAGCAACTTTGAGCATTTGAGCATACATCCACATCAAAGGACACATCTACAAAATCAAGGAAGCATGGAGTGTTTCCTTTTTTGGGTTTGCATTCTTTAATTGTTTCTTTTGTCTAATCTCATATGTGAATATAGTTTTAGTTTGTGAATGTTTGCTTTAATGTTAATGTTCTTTGCACACTAAAATTCTTGTTCTACACTATGTACCCAAACAAGGCACTTTTATCTAAGTCAATATACATAAGGCAAAAACATAGTCCTTTTCCTGCGGATTCAGTAATAAGGTTGAGTAAATTTTAATACCTTAATTTCTCTGATATGTGCAGCGAGGCCACCAATGCTTAGTAAAATTGAAAAAGATTCAAATGGGAAACCATTGAGAGTCTTACCTAAAATAGAATATTGCATGTAAGAAATGAGTAAAAGACGCTTCTTATAATTTTAATATAATAATAGAGAGCATAATGGTGAAACCATAAAGTGAAGAATGCAGAACAAGAAAAGAGAGTATAGATATTGACAATATTTTTGTGGTTTCTATAATGCTCGAAGTAAATTCTATTTTTCTTAAAATTGATTTCAAAACATGCATATCTCTAAGTAGCATGGCTATATGTTGAGCACTGAAAATAAGCTAAATCATTTTCTATGGATAATAAGGAATGACAATAGCTACAACAGTAATATTATCAATAGCTTTCAGTTGAACAAGCCATGAGCAATTTCTTTTGTTTAAACAGTTCTTTCTATTGAGTCTAAAGCAAATACATGGCCATGTTTAGTATATCCATCACCAACACAGTTATAGCACTAAACATGATCTGCAGTTGTACCTACAAAATAATAGTTAAAAAAGTTTGCAAAATCTTTTAAAAAATCAATCTATAGACTGGTTTCACTGCGCATACAACACAGTATCAAATTAAGAAGAAAAAAATTGACCTATTTAGTCACTGCACCAATGAAAATTGCAATTCTTGGACTTTGAAAATATTTTAATCCACAATCTTCCTCTTAACAACTGAAAAGTCACGTTACCAACTTTGGTTTCCTCAATCTTGAGATGAACAAGATTTTAATTGCACAAGTAAGATCCCACAAAGAAAACACAAATTCATGCACACAACTCCATGAATTATTAAGACTACTAAATTTCATCAAAATCATAGAGTCCAGAAATGTTCCCAATCTCAACGAAATATGTAAATTAAACTATTTCATATAATTTTAGACCTCATCTTCCCTATATATTCCCATGGCTTCTTTTGAATCTTAACAAGAAGGCTTCAAGAAATCTTAGCATTAATTTGGAGTATAATCTGATTCTTGTTCACAGCTGAGAATGGACAGCCATGGAAGAGACATTGCATTTATTTTGCTCCTATTTATCGTGTTGATGGAATTTCAATGGAGATTAGTGGAAGGGCCTACTTACATGGTGGGAGGAAGCCAAGGATGGGGATTTATCTCCTACAAAAAGTTCTCCAGTGTTAGGTTCAGGACTGGAGATTTCTTTGGTAATATATATCGGTTTCTTTTCTATTAATCTTTTACAATTCATGAGCTAATTGAAGATTATTTTTATATTGACTTTTTATTAGATTTGTACAAGTTTTATAGATCATGCTTTATTATTCATCATGAGAATAAATAAGTGTTCTAGTAGAGCATGATTTTCAGCTAAACATGCAAAGGGCACGTGCTTTGAGCTGTGTAAAGAACAGATGGAACTAAGCCTACTCCAAATTGATTTTCGTGGTTGCACAATGAAAAAGACTACAGGGAAAAATAGAGAAGAGAAATGCTGTGCACAAGGTCATCACCAACTAGGTTAACGATATAGGAGAATGTGGAAAACATGCAATTTATTAGGGTTCAAGATTTTCCTTCAGAAGAACAAGTAAATCAGACACAAGAGGGCATTTCCTGCAAGCTAGAGGAGTGTCAAATCCATCACAATTCAGAAATGCTCAAATAATCTGAGGAACTCTAAAAATTATGTATAATAATGAATGAAGATCAAGTAGCATACCTCTGAATCGAAGATAGAACTGAGATGCAGACCATAATGTTATATACCCGAAATAGTGTTAAGTCAAATAAGTCGATGCGGCTGGAGTTGAAGGAATTTTCTGTACTGATAAAGCCATAATACACGAACCTCATACAACCTCAACACATATTTTGAGAAAACATGGAAAAGCCATGGTAAAGGAGGTGTAGAAATGTCAGGGTCACATGCAAGAGACATGTTGTACACGCAGCGGCATTAACAAGTAGAGTAACAGATGGTATGTATTCTATTTACATGTTCATTTTCTAGGCAAGAAAATGGAAAAGACTACCAGGAAAGTAGTCCCAAGACAATAGAAATTAAGGGAAAATCAAGGGGAAAAGAAAAGAAAATGGAAATGCAGCTACTGAGGTAATTTTAAAGGCATTGTTATAACGTTTTAACCGATTTTGGAGGGGGCACGTTGAAACCATAGAACAGGGACATTGTAATTTATGGACTTGTTCTTGATTGAGGCAAGACACGATTGTGTATCTAGTTTTTATTTTAATTATTTATTTATCTATCCTACCATATCTTGCATCAGCATTGTTAACTTAGCATAGAGGGATAAATGAAAACATTGTGAACTTATCATACATAAATTAATGAAAACATTGTGGATACGTTGACAGATTTAACTATACATGCGTTGTCAGTTGTGTGATTACTACCTCTATGTATTAGTAATAGCATAGTTTAGACCATGATAAAATTCTTTCTGTAAAATAAAAGTATTGAATTCTTAAACAATATTTAATCATTGCTGAATGATAGCAATCTGGCTCTTGCAACAACATTACTTGTGTTTGGTATGAGTTGACCAAATCTCAATACCGTGAGCTTCAAAAAATCAGTTAACAATAGTTAGGCATAAATCTCACGTTGAGTAAATCACACAGCCAACCTAATTATAGATTCTCGGCATCATTTTAAAATGTATTTGTGTAGGACTTTTATGTAAAATTTAAACAATAACACGTAATAGCTTTAATAGTTTAGCCCACAACAGTATTTACGTCCAAATAGATGAGCGTTCAAAAGAAAAAATAATGTGCAGAGAATAAAAAGGTCTCCATACAATGTGATAAAAATAAGAGATCTAAGATTTACTAAGATCTGAAATAAGCACAAATACTTGGCAATGGAAAAAACAGAAGTAAACACTTAAGAGAGAAGCAACTTTTATTCATCAAACTGATTGCAACAAGGCTACGCAATGGCCTCTATATATAGAGAGCCCATGAGATGAGAAGATGATTCTAGAGGATAAGGTGATAAGGTTGTATGACCTAGTATCAAGGAAGACATTCATATCTTCTTAGGATAATGTTGTATGACCTAGTTTCATGGAGAACATTCCTATCTTGTTACCAATTCAATAGGAAATGTGTGGTATACTTGCTGTTTGGTTATAACAGCATGACTGTTGACTATTTCTAACATCCTCCCTTAATTTCTACCACTAATGATAATGTATGGGAGAAATTACAATAAAAAATATAGATAGGATAGGTCCCGGCATTCAGCCTTGTTAAGTACCTATTTACAACAAAAGAAAGAGAGGGGAACATGACATGACTATCCCCCCTTAATGTTCACCTCAATCATGCCGAGCATGCCTCGTAGTTTCAAAAATTTGGCCTCAAGCATACTCTTAGTAAATATATCTGCTGCTTGGTCTTCAATTGGACAAAAAAGAAGATTAACAAAATTTGCTTGAACAAGATCCCGAATATAGTGAACATCAATCTCAATGTGTTTTGTTTTAGCATGAAAAATAGGATTATTTGCAACTTGAATAGCACTTTGATTATCACAATACAAAGGAGTAGCTGAACTTTGTGCAAAACCAAGCTCAAATAAAAGGTTCCGAATCCAAACTACTTCCTTTCCAACTTCTTTTGTTGCTCTATATTCTACTTCAGATGAGGACAATGATGTAGTAGTTTGTTTTTTGCTGCTCCATGTAATTGGACCTGACCCGAGCTGAAAAATATAACCACCAGTAGATTTTTTATCATTTATGTCACCTCCCCAGTCTGAATCTGTGAAGCCAGTCAAAGTAATTGAAGACTTGTAACTATAATGAATGCCATAGTAAATGGTGCCACAAATGTATCATAAAATTCTTTTGGCAGCCAACCAATGAGTTTCTTTTGGTTCCTGCATAAATATAGATACCAAATTGACTGCAAAACAAATGTCTGGTCTAGACTGTGTTAGATAAACCAAGCTACCAACAAGTTGTCTATAGAAAGTAGCATCCACCTTCTTGAAAATACATTCTTTAGTAAGCTTAATTCCAGATTGAAAAGGAGTAGGGGTTGGCTTACATTCAAGCATGTTAAATTTATCTAAAAGATCCAAAGCATATTTTGCTTGAGAGATAAATAACCCATCATGAAGTCTACTAATTTGCAAGCCAAGAAAATAATTCAGTTCACCCAAATCAGTCATATGAAATGCCCCTTTAAGATCTGATTTGAAATCACTAATTAACCCAATATTTGGTCCAGCTATGAGTAAATCATCCACATAAACTGCAATAAGAATAATTTCATTTTGCACTCTATTCACATAAAGATTTGGATCTGATTTGCATTTTTGAAACCCATGAAGCTGAAAATACCTATCAATCTTCTCATTCCATGCTCTCGGTGTTTGTTTAAGCCCATAAAGTGACTTCTTTAATCTACAAACAAGATTAGGATGTTGCTGATCTACAAAACCTGGTGGCTGATCCATATATATTTCTTCATATAAATCTCCATTTAAGAAAGCATTTTTTACATTCATTTGATGAATATGCCACCCAAGACTTGCAGCCAAAGAAAGAATAATTCTAACTATATTCATTTTAATGACAAGAGCAAAAGTTTCTTCATAATCAACACCTTCTTTTTGATTAAATCCCTTAGCAACCAATCTAGCTTTAAATTTTTCTATAGCACCATCTGATTTAAATTTTGTTTTATAAACCCATTTGCAACTAATGACATTCTTACCTTTGGGAAGTTGCACAAGGTCCCAAGTTTTATTATTCACCAAAGCATCATATTCTTCTTCCATAGCTTGCTCCCATTCTTTCTTCCCTCTAGCTTCCTCATATGATCTTGGGTCATTTACTTGTAATACTTTGGCCATGAGAGCACTACCATTCCTCCCTTGGATCTTTGAGCCTTGCCTATATATTTCTTCAACACTCCTTGTCTTTTGGCTAGCTGAAAAGTTATCTTCTTCATCATTACTACCTGCAGAAAATGTCTGATTAAAAGCATTAGTTGTGTTGTTTTCACTAGTATTTTCATCATTTGTAGAAGTGCACAACTCATCCTCATCAATGTAGTCTCCATTTCCTCCTAAAATATCTGAAAAATGAGAAGCATTTGGTGTTGTAGAGTGAGAAGGAGTGGCTATAAGTTGTGAATGCTCATCAAACTTCACATCTCTACTAACAAAGACCTTGTTTGTTGTCAAATCATATAACCTATAAGCCTTTGATTCTTCACTATAACCCATAAACAAACATTTATGACTCTTTGGTTCTAACTTTTCCCTTTGTGCATCAAGAATGTGTGCCCAAGCAATACACCCAAATACTTTAAAATACCCAATGTGAGGTTTCTTACCACTCCATGCTTCTTCTGGGGTGATATTTGTGAGAGCTTTGGTGGGGATTCTATTTATAATATGTGCAGCACAAGAAATAGCCAAACCCCAAAATTTATTATGCAAACTTTTAAAATGCAACATACAACGAGCCATTTCTAAAAGAGTTCTATTCATTGGTTTAGCCACCCCATTTTGTTGAGGAGTATAAGGAACTGTTCTTTGCACCTTAATACCATAATTTTCACAAAATGACTCAAAAGCATAATTGCAATATTCACCCCCATTATCTGTCCTTAAACATTTAATTGTTTTGCCACTTTGATTTTCAACTAATGCCTTAAACTTTTGAAATACATCAAACACTTCTTTTTTCCTTTCAAGAAAATAAACCCATACTCTCCTGCTATAATCATCAATAAAAGTGAGAAGGTACCTAGCACCTGAAAGTGAAGGATATCTTGGTTCACATAAATCACTATGAATAAGTTGCAATGGATGATTAGCTCTCCATGCTTTACCTGAATCAAAAGGATCTCGATGATGTTTCCCTAATACACAACCTTCACACACACCTTCACAAGCTGAAATTTTTGTTAATCCTCTAACCATATCCATTCTAACCATATCTTGTAATTTTCTATAATTTAAATGTCCAAGTCTAGCATGCCAAAGTTGTGACATATAATCAGTTTGAGCAATAAAAGCATGAGAGAGTGTATATTTATCATCAAGAAACCCCACAAATTTAAATAGATTCTCTTCGTGATCAACTCTACCAATAGCAATTATATTGCTTGGGTCTTTTCTATCTCTAACAATAACTTGATCAGCATTGACAACAAACTCATATCCAGCTTGAACTATTTTGTATATAGAAATAAGATTCACCCCCAATCCTTTAACCAATAAAACATTTTTCAAGGATCCATGTGTTACATTAACAGTTCCTGTTCCTAAAACTGGAAGTTTCATTTTATTGCCAATAGAAATTTCTTGATCTGAATTCTTTCCTTCATAAAAATCAATAAACAAAGATCTATCCCCAGTCATGTGAGATGATGCCCCCGAATCTAAAATCCATTCTTTATTAGAATCTGAAGCAAAGTATCCCCCTTTAACACTAGATTTACTTTTGGGTGTAGCAATTACCTCCTCATTTGATTGTGCTTGCCTTTTTAAAGAGATAGCTACAAAACTATGATTATCCTTCTTTCCATCCTTAAACCTTTCTTGCTTGGGCTTATATTGCTTCCTTTCATTGTCCCTCTTCTTTAAACAAAACTTCTCCATGTGATTCTCACCTCGACATTACCTGCAAATAAAAAGCTTTCTTCCAGCTTGCTTTTCTGCACCATCATTTCTAGAAAAATGATTAGAACCTTCATAATTTTGAAATTTATTATTTCCTCTCCAATTCTTTTTTCCATCATTTCTAAAAAATTTACTTTTGGCTATGTATGAATGATTCTTCTTAATATGCCCTTCTTTAATAAGCTAAACTTCTTCATCTAAAATAGATTTGCAAAATTGATCAAAAGTTTGCTGGGGGGTATTGGGATTTAGTTGAAGAACCCTTTTCCTTGATTCCTTAAAAACTTTATATGGCTGTGGAAGCTTACTTTCAACCATTGCAATTAACTGAAAATCCTTTTTTGCATATTCAGCACCTATTTTTTTAAGTTGAGTATTTAAAAAAGTAACTTCATTGAAGTAATCAGACATTTTTTCAAAATAAGATGGATCTAAATTCATCAATTTTTCTTCTATACTAAACGTGCTAGCCATGTCTGCATCTTTATAATCTTTTTCTAAGGTCTCCCAAAGCTCTATTGGGTTATTAATATCAACAAATCTTCTATTTAGATTGGGGCTCAAAGCTTTACCAATAATACTTCTAGCTTGCTCCAACTTACATTTCCACAACTCCTTTTCTTTATTAGTTTGTTGAGGTTCTGTTAGGAACCTGTGTGTTCCTTCTGTTTATTTTGTTAGAGTAGTGTTGTTGGACGCATATGCTTTGTAAGTCGTCCCGTGAGTATATTTTATTATCCCACATGCATAGGTAGTATTACTTTTCTAGATCGTACCCAGTATATAAGAATAGGTTGAGGCCCTTGATGGGCACGGACAAATTTATTGTATTGAGCTTGCTCAAAGGAGGTTACCCCCTCGAAGTGGCCTGCGATCAGTAGATTCATTCTGAGTTCTGCTATCACTTTGTATTCTGTTATTTCGAGCATTCTCACGATATTGCTATAAGGAGGTTCTTCACATCTGGTATCAGAGCACTCTCTTGGGCTCGCTGGGTGGAAATTACATCAAATTTTTTTCTGTCGTGGCCTTCAGGTTCCTCTCACTTCTAATATCTCTTGTTATTGCAATAACTCTTTTCAGTTGTTCTGTCTGTGAGTGAATTTTTCTAAGTCGACTGTTCAAAAAAAAAAAAAAAGAGAGTAAAATTTTTTCTGTTTTTTAGTCGTAGCTTCCTTGTTTGCTTTCTGTTTCTGCTCATACTTCCGCAGAACGTCTGCAATATCATTTCGCATACTTCCTTCCTTGGCGACCCAACCCCAAATTTTACATATCAAAGCCCTAAATCCCTCATTTATCTAATTTTAGGGTTTGCCCTATCTTTTTCACCTCTCATCCAATTGCCACCAAACTAAGCCACAAGATTCAATTCCTCATTTTGCTCCCTTATCCCTCTTGGACTGTTCGCCTCATTTCGCCTCCCTACCCTTGAAACCCTCATTTTTCTTTTTCCCTTGTCCCCAGATAGTCTCCCACCACCCCTATACTGCCTCCTCTGTTGCACAAATCTTCATGGACCAGATATTTCGTCTTCATGGACTCCCTTCTTCCATTGTCTCTGATCGTGATGCAACTTTTACCAGTCATTTTTGGACTGAACTGTTTCAGAAAACTGGCACCAAACTGAAGATGAGTTCGGGCTATCACCCACAAACTGATGGTCAAACTGAAATTGTCAATAAATGCTTGGAAACTTATCTTCGTTGCTTCACTTCCGAACAGCAACATCAGTGGGCCAAGTGGCTCCCTTTAGCTGAATGGTGGTACAATACCTCTTACCACACTGCCTCTAAAATGACTCCATATGAAGCAGTCTATGGTCAGGCACCTCCAGTGCTCCTTCCCTACACTCCCAACAGCTCACCAGTCCAGGCAGTTGACATAGTTCTCCGCAGCAGGGATCAGATTCTTCGTACCTTACAGGATAATCTTCACATGGCCCGTAATCGGATGAAACAGCAAGCAGATCAACACCGTTCTGAGCGCTCATTTCAAGTTGGGGATATGGTTTTTCTTCGTCTACAGCCATACAAACAATCCTCCCTAAAGCTGAAAGGGCGTCATAAGCTGGCCCCAAAATTTTATGGGCCTTATAAGGTTCTGCAGAAGATTGGTTCAGTTGCTTATAAACTGGAACTTCCTCCTTCTTCCCGCATTCATCCAGTCTTTCATGTTTCTTGTCTAAAGAAAGTTCTGGGTACCACTGTCAGAGCACAAACTACTCTCCCTGAAATGGATACGGAAGGATCCATTATCCTGGAGCCGGTGGCAATCATTGACCAGCGCACTCGCCAGCTTCGCTCTCGCTCCATCTCTGAGGTCTTGATTCAGTAGCATGGCATGCAACCAGAGGATGCTACCTGGGAACCCCTTCTTCAGATTCAACAACAATTTCCACACCTTAAGCTTTGAGGACAAAGCTTTTTTCTAAGGGAGAGGGGATGTTAGGAACCTGTGTGTTCCTTCTGTTTATTTTGTTAGAGTAGTGTTGTTGGACGCATATGCTTTGTAAGTCGTCCCGTGAGTATATTTTATTATCCCACATGTATAGGTAGTATTACTTTTCTAGATCGTACCCAGTATATAAGAATAGGTTGAGGCCCTTGATGGGCACGGACGAATTTATTGTATTGAGCTTGCTCAAAGGAGGTTACCCCCTCGAAGTGGCCTGCGATCAGTAGATTCATTCTGAGTTCTGCTATCACTTTGTATTCTATTATTTCGAGCATTCTCACGATATTGCTATAAGGAGGTTCTTCACAGGTTCCCCAATTTCTTTATTTACTATCCTCCATAAAGCCTTCTCTCTTAGAGCATTCTTGACTGCAATCTTCCAATCTGCAAAACCACTTCCATCAAAGATAGGCAAAACTTCATTTGAAGAACCCATGTTAGCAAAAAAATCAGCCTTCAAACAAATCTAGCAATATTCCAGTAGCATAACAGCCCTGCAACCAAATATCACTCCAAAAAAAATCAGCCCTGCAAACAAACCATTTCCAGCAATATATTCCTTTAACAAAATCCTCTAGCAATATTTCTAGCTGAACTTCTAAATAAATCTCCAGCTGAACTTGGCTAAACCAAGCTCTGATACCATGATAAAAATAAGAGATCTAAGATTTACTAAGATCTGAAATAAGCACAAATACTTGGCAATGGAAAAAACAGAAATAAACACTTAAGAGAGAAGCAACTTTTATTCATCAAACTGATTGCAACAAGGCTATGCAATGGCCTCTATATATAGAGAGCCCATGAGATGAGAAGATGATTCTAGAGGATAAGGTGATAAGGTTGTATGACCTAGTATCAAGGAAGACATTCATATCTTCTTAGGATAATGTTGTATGACCTAGTTTCATGGAGGACATTCCTATCTTGTTACCAATTTAATAGGAAATGTGTGGTATACTTGTTGTTTGGTTATAACAGCATGACTGTTGACTATTTCTAACACAATATTATATCAACAATATGGGATTGTTGGCAGGTCATTTCTTCAACTGGTAGTCTACAATCGTGTGTGGGGGAAATATTATATATAAAATAGGAATTGAAACATAGTTGGGAGTTTCTTTAAATACAAAAGAAAGTTGATATCAAATTGCTAAGGCCAAAGTTGGAGGTTTAGTATTTGAGAATGAGAAGAGAGCATAAGAAGTTCGCACGAACAAACATGTTGTAATTTCTAGAAGTTCAAGAAACCTTTGCCTCCTTGATAAGCATTTAGTAAATACAGGCTACTTTATAGTGTACATTTTCAGTAGTTTTTTAATCCTAATTCCTTTCCCTATAATGATGTTTCTGAAACATATTATTGTCACTAAGTTACCGGTTTGGGTTTAGGGTCAGGTGTCGGTATAAGAATTGGTACAATATTGATTATCTATTTATCCATAATGCAACAAACTGGAGAGAGTATTAATACAGAAGACTAAATCTGAGAAGATGAGGAGTATTGATCTACTGTTTACAAGTCCAAACTTATAGTAAAGATCTAATTTGTTGTCCAAGCTAGGTAGAATCCATCAGCAGCCCTTCTAATTACCCTATTTAGAACTGGCACCAAAAGTGGACCTTAATCTTCATGATTGTGGTGTGCTAGTAAAAACCCTAGCAAAGAGCCATTGCTCTCCTCTCCAACAAAGCAATGTAGGAAATAGATAGAAAATCCTAAGCCCTAATATATGAAGTCAGGCAAAATTATGGCACCAATGAATGGAAACTACAAAATTGTAATAGAATACTTTTGAAAATGTGCAGTAAAGGAAAAAAGCACAAGGAAAAGAAACTCACGAACAGAACTCCGAAAAGCATGGCCAGAAGTGAAGGGATTGTCGAGAATGGTAAAATGGTAAAGATGATGATAATAAGAAAACCCCATTATGAACACATATTTTGAGAGAGCAAGTGTTAGCCATGAAAAGTACAAGCACTGGAATGTCAGGGAAGCATGGAGAGGCTATTTTGAGAAACACAGCAGGAGCCACAACAAGAAAAAGTGCAGGAATGTCAGTGGAACATGCAAAGGGCACGTGTTGTGCGATGTAGAAAGAACGGGTGGAGTGAAAACCAATTTGATTTTTATTGAAAAATAATGAAAAGACTATCGGGAAAGTCATCCGAAACCAAGAGGAACATAGGAAAAATCAAACTGGAAATAATGGTAAATGAAAATGCAGCGAGGAGGAGGATTTTAGTGGGATTGTTTTAACATTATGTCGAGTCCCGAGGCAATTTCTAATAGAGAAGTGCAATGAAAACATTAGTCCCCGCCTATGAGTGGCAGGGACTAACAAGAGCAAACCTTACGTTTCTCATTCCCATGTTTTCTTCTGACAAATCTGTCTGCAGACCCAATGCACTTATATACTCTGCAGAACCATCTGCAAAAAATTTGACGTGCTTGTTGTTTGGATATTTTTTTTCCCATCCTTTCATAACAAATGGATCATTAACTGAGAGAAACGAAAAAACATATTAGATTATTAAAGGATGTGAAACAACATGCAAAGGGTGTAGCAATGTAGATCAGATGAAATTTCTCATTGAGATGCATAGAAAGACTATCATACAATTCTAGCAAATAATGATGCATACCACTAATCAGAAATATGTCATTAACACCTTTCACCTTCAAATCTTCAGCCCTTTTCACAAACCCTTGTACAATCTTCAAACTCATGCAACAACCAAATTGTTAAGTGATAAATAGTGATAATAATAATGGGAGTAAAATTGTTTAATAAATCACTATATTCAAGAATAAGAATATGAAAAGAGTAACATATCTATCAAAAATGAAATCTATAGTAGAGTACACCAAACTTCTATTAGAAATGCAACCTGGTAGGAGTGAAGGTGCCAAGAAAACCTCAAAGAAGAACCATTTTTCCTGCAGTGAGAGAGTGAAGAGACACTTCCTCTCGCTGAAAATTGTCATTTGCATCAAAGTAGCCGAAGGTTCCATCTGTAATCTCATCTTCAACACCAATTGGGACCACTGTAGGATTTGAACTCTTAACCTCTTTCATCTATAGAACCCTTTCAACTCCTTTAATGAGAGTCATTGGAGGATTTGATGTCCTCCCCTCCTTTTCACCACAAGCAATGTTAGTCATTCCTTCACCTCCTTTTTCTCAAATAAGAAAATACTATTCAACATCTTGTTCTCATTCTAGCCAATACTTTTATAGTGTTTATGTGCCCCAAAACAAAACTTTTATGACACATTTTTCTGTTTCATTCATTTATTGTTTGTAACTAGCCTTTTATTGCCTCTTTATCTTTAATTTGTGGCTGTCTACTTTTCATTATGATCACTACTCTGTAATAGAATCAGATTCCTTTTCCTTTTTCCTAATAAAGATTATCCAATATTATTATTACAATGTTCTTTTTATCACATGAAAAAAATGTTTAAATGTTTTTGTGCAGTGTAGTATATTTTGTATGAAATTGAAAATTGAAAACCATTTTCCTGAGTTTACGTTACCATGGAATGTAAAAGTTAAATTGGAAACCATTTTCCTTAATTTATGTTACTATTTTTTAGGCCTATTAATTTGTTTGCAGACCTACAAATCTTCTTCAATTAGATGATTTCCCTGCACACTAATAGCTTTTCACTAAAACAAGTTAATGAACAAATGGCATACATCTTCGAGGTGATGCCCACAAAACTATTTAAAACAAGTTAATAAAGTGATTGAAATTAACATAGATTGTAGTAATTTAGGGCATATACATATGGGGTGTGCGGGTGCTCTAAATTAATTTGGAAGAATGTTGTCATATGATTTTAAATATATTTTCATTATTTATTCTTAAATATTTCTAAAGTTTTAAGATTAATTGATAAATTTTATATACTATTTTATTATTAGATTATCTTTTGGGAAGCTTCTTTATATTCCAATTTTTTTTCTATTAGATATAAGAGTTTCAAAAAACAAAAAGGAACCAAATAGTCACCATGAATAACAACAAGGAGGCCAAGCCTCATTAGGGAAGAGCCATATCAGCTGTACATCAAGAAAAAAAGAAGAGAAGATAGATCATCTAACTAAGAACATCATAGTGAATATCCATCCAAGCAGTCCATACTAAGGGACCCTCCATCCAAACGATACTTTTACGTTGTTGAAACTGTGTCAACAAGAACAAATCTTCTTTTCTGGCATTTACGTTCTTTCTAAATTCTCTATTCAGCCTAATACAAGCTTGCTCAAAAGCCTATAAATCATCCAAGGTTCTTCACCACTGGTATCCATGCTTCAATTCATAGTAGAAAAAGGTAGCATGCCCATCCTGAAGGAACCTTCTCAACTTATCCCTCTCAAACAACATTGTAGCCTGAACTTGTAAAGAAATTTTAAAATGAGTTTTCGAAAAAACTCAGTAATTTAAATTTTTTTGGCTACGATATATTTAATTATTAATTCCTTCCTATGAGACTATAGTTTTTACCTTAATTGTATCTATTAATTTTTTTTACAAAAATTGAGTACATAATTTAGAATATAATAATTGCTCAAAATTATTATTAATCTCTATTTTTTTATATCCCATGCTATTTTATGATTGGTTTAAAAGATTTAAAAGATTTTTCAAAGAGAAAAATATTAAATTTTGACTATCATTTCTTTTTTGGGTGTACACATTGTTATTATTTCTTATCATAAAAAGTGCTCAAAGAAGTATTCTAAGCAATCTTGCTCTACTAGGATTTCATGCGAACTTTTAGTTTTCTTGTGTATGGCTCTCTGTTTGAGCTTTCCTTTTGTTGTTTCCACTTATCACACTACATTTATTGTGGGAGCTTTTAGGCTAGGTTATAATGGCCTTGGCCAATGGTGACCCAATTGTTACTCATGTTCACACTACTATTTTGGATTGCCATGGCACCTTCTTAGAACAAACGCCCTTGCAAGTCCGTCCCAAAGGTTTTTCATGAGGTAACCCTAATATTATCCTTCCTTTACAAGAATTTGATGCTGCTTATGATTGGTTAGAACAACATACCTTAATAGGGTATTTTTGGGTAGGACTCTTCCTGAAGCTATGCTCCGTGAATGGGTTAACAAGAGCTACACTCCTCATGGAGTCTACCTTGATACTATGCAAAACCTTACCAAAGGTTTTTTTTTTAATTTAATTTCACTTTTCCAACCTATTGCAAGCAAATGTGGCTTTTAACAATGGTCCTTGGCCTATGCATGCTTCCCTACTTGTTTTTCAAAAATGGTCGCAAGGCTTCACTGTCTCTGATGACAAAAAGCTTAAGGTTCTTGTGTGGGTTGAGTTCTTAGGTTTACCCTTGCCATGTTGGCCTTTTATTGAGTCCATTGCCAATACTCTTGGCAAAGTCATCACAAAGGAACATGAGAAAATTTTTAGCGCTCACCCTTAGAGATGTGTTTGTGTCAAAGTTGATCTTTCCAAGGATCTTAAGGATTCTGTGGAAATCCAGGTGGGGATTCAGACCTTCTCTCAGAAGGTGCTTTATTTGAACCTCCCCAAAACCTATTATGGGTGCTAGTCAATGGAACACAAGCTTAGGGATTGTCCTTTGGCTATGCCTAGGGTTAAACCCCTACCTAAAGAAGCTCCTACCAAGCCAACCAATGGGAAAAAAGAAGAATGGATTACTATGGGGCACAAGGTCAAGGTTCTCGTGACTCCATTGGCTCCTAAACAATCATATGTAGTAGTGGTTGAGTTTCCTCCTATTTAAATAGGAGTGCACAAAGCTCAACCAACTTTGGGACACAAGAAATTTCTTCGAAACCCAACCTGAGGGATTCATAGGTTTCAAACCCTACTAGCTCTCAGGGAATTAAGGTAGCCACAAAAGCTAATGCATTGGCTATGGTTTGAACCCCTCTTTTTGCTTCTTCCATTGCACCTCAAAATGTGTGGTGTTACTGTAGTCCTCTGGAATGTGCTGAGAAACTAGAGGTGAAATGTTAGGCCATCGATCCAAAAGATTTTCCTTCTACTTTTAACCAAGTTTCTACCTCCTTGCAAAATAGCTACTCCTCTCTTGAGGATGAGGAAGATATGGAAGAATTTAAATGAATTTTCTTTCATGAAATGTATGAGGTCTTACAAACCTCTCTAAAAAGTACTATGTCTGGGACACCCATCATAGACTTGATAATTTAAATTTTTTCTACATGCAAGAAGTTAAGATTTTAGGTTTCATGCTTTCTACTACATGTCGCATCATTTGGCTGCATGGCATTATGTTTTTCTCTCAAAATGAAGTTGGTAGAGGTGGTGTAGTTACTCTCCTATCACCTCGTCTTCATTCTACTATTATTTTGCACAATTTTAATCCCATACATAAAATTATTTGGTTCTTGCTTTCTATTAACAATCATTCCTTTGGAGTCAGTAATGTTTATGCTTTCAATAATGCAGTGAAAAGGTCTCAGATGTGGGGCTAGCTAGTTGACAACTTGCCTCTAGCTACTTAGGTTATGTGTGGTGACTTCAATATGGTTGAAGTGGCCTCTGACAAAGATAAAATTTTCCCCTTTCACTAGATAGCTACGGAAAGGGATGCCTGGTACTACATGTACAATAAATTGTGCCCTTTTGATCCCAATATTAACTGCCACCAACATAGTGGGGTTTGGCACACTTGGTCCAACTTTTGAGCTAGCTCTGACCACGTTTTAAAGCATCTTGATTGTTCCATGATTACTGCTCAATCTTTTTTCTCCTTTTCTAAGGATCATGATTTATCTATCATTCCCTTACTAGATGTGATTTTATTTGACCACTATCTCATTTATTTTGTCATTTCATGGCAAACAACTTTCCAAAAATTTGTCAAGTCACAATTCTTCCTGAACACATCTATGTTGAGGCATGCTTCCACCATTGCTCATATCCTATGTGTCTAGAATTTGGAGCCATATTTGCATTCTCAAATAGGATGGATCCAATGGTGGAATGATGTCATTACCAGAACTATTCACTTGTTGCATATCTATGGGCGAAAGTTGGTAGTTTTCAAAAAGTGGTCTTATGAATCCACTTCTTTTTCACTCAAGAAAGCCCCTAAGGCTCTCACCCTTAATCCCTTAGATGTGGATTTGCAAGTCTAGCTTGCCAAACTTTTCCATGATAAATAGGTTGCTGATAACTACACTACTCAAGGATCCCGAATCAAAGCTCATCTGCACTAGTTGGAGGTTGGCAATCTTCTAGGCTCTTTGGGCCCATCATACCAATCATGGGATTAAAAAGATAAAACAAGGCACTTCTATTCTCTCTAGTCTCTCTGAAATCCTACAGGCATTTTTTCATCACTATGAGAACATTTTTGTCTCATAGGGAAATTCAGTTGCTCGGGAGGAAGCTCTTAGAAAGTATATCTCTGTTACTCCTAACCACCTAGTAGTTGAGGAATGTGCTTTCTATGAGAAACTTCTTACCCTCTAAGATCTTAAGGAGGCAATCTACTACATGGCTGATGATAAATCCTTAGGATGTGATGAGTTTCCCTATGAATTTTACAAACACCTTTAGAGAATATTGGTCCTAACCTGCAAAATTTTTATCTTGAAGCCTATCATGCTAAAAGCTTAGGAGCCATTATCAATAAAGGAAATATTGAATTCATACCTAAAGCTAGAGTTCCTAAGGATATTTTCAATTGGAGGCCCATTACCTTGTTGAGTATTTTTTATAAGATTATTGCGAAGGCAATCTCTCTTAAAATCTACCACCTTTTTTCTTTAATTGTGCAGCCTAAGAAAACTAGCTTTATCAAGTCCAGACATATGCTTAACAACATTATTGTTGTCTAGGAAGAAATGGAGTGGGCTTGCAAGTCCAAATAGCCAGCTATTTTTTGAAGATTGATTTTGCTAAAGCCTATGATTGCATTGAATGGCCTTTTATCTTGGCTATGCTTTAGGCTCTTGGTTTTGGGCCCAATTTCTTGTAGTCTATGGAAATTCTCTTTGGTGATTCTAATGCTTGCATTACCATCAATAATTCCCAATCCGAGGCCTTTGGGAATTTTTGTTCCATCAGGAAAGTTTTCCCTCTAGGATCTAACACTTTATGTTCTTACTACCGAAGAGTTTGGCTATTTGCTAACCCACTCCATGTCTTTAGGACTAGTTCATGGCATTTCATTGCCATAATCATCTTCCCAGTTGGTCAATGGTCATTTTTCTAATGATTCCTTTCTCACTCTTTTGGAGGATGAAGAAACATAAAAAATGCCTTCATTTTCCTTAACACTTTTTGTCAAGCCTTTGGATTTGCTATTCAATGGCATAATTGCTCTGCTACTACCAATATTTCTTGCCAACACCACCTTGGCTTAGCTAGTTTGAATAGAAATGGGTCACTCACAGGGAGATCTTCACTTTCTTGGCATTCCCTTTACCTTTTAGGTTTTACTTGTTGATCTTTTGAATGTAGTGCTTGCCACGATTACGAAGGAGTTTGACTATTGGCTTATGGAACCACTTTCTCTTGTGGGAAAATTCTAGATTTATTTGAAAGCTCTTGCGGCCACTCATGTTTATTCTTCTTCTTGTTGGGCTCCTTATAAATCCTCTTATCAGAAATTGGAAAGATTGCTCCTTGATTTTCTCTGGGCTTCTAGTTCTAACCATCATGGATTTAGTAGAGTGGCTTGGGATTTTTGTTGTCTCCCAAAGGAATCTGGAGGCCTTCATTTACTTTCCACATAGAAGAAGGGCCTTTCTCTATGTGCCAAATGGATTATTCATGCCATCGTAGGTGATGAAGCCTAGAAGATTTTGGTTTGGCATTGCATTTCTTTCAGATTTCTAGTAAATAGGCTTGCATGGAAAGGAATTGGCTTTCACAGCCTCCTCATTATGCGGGAGCTAGTGATCATCTAGGGCTCTTTTTTCATTAAGACCATATGGAAAGCTTGGGAAGCTATCAAGCCTTCGCTTCACTAGTTTGGTAATGAGTTCTGTAATGGACTCTTTTATAATTAGCAGAACATTTTTTTATCTCACCTGTTTTCTATCTAGGGTACCACCCTTGCCAAGAAATAAGTTGCTAGTGCTCTACATTTTTCAAACATGGCATCAAGACTCCTAAAGATGTTTTCTCTAGGGTTTCCATGAGTTTTAGATCTTGGGAAGATATACAAGTCCAGTACTATCTTGCCCATTTAGATCAGCACACTTTTGACTTATTGCTCTCTTCAATTCTAGTGCAATTAATTCATAAAGTGGGTATTTAGCTAGTTAGAGCTTGGTGGCATGATTTGAAGTGGTATCCTACTACTCCTTTCATCAATTACAAACCAAGTCTGGGTTATAGATGGCTTTCTCCCCATCTATCGATGGTGGATATGCTCAACCAAAGATGGCATTTGCAATCTTCTCTTTCTCAATGGAGAAAGCATTTTGACACTATTTGGAGTGTTATTATAGAACCCAAGATTGCCCATTTTTCTTAGTTCCTGGCTTTTCAAGGTCTTCCCTTAGGGCCTCAACTCAAGCATATTGGGGTTTGAAATCCTAGATGCACTTTTTGTGGGTAACCAAAGTCTTTGTTGTACATTTTCTAGTTTTGGAGATGTGCTCAAAATTACTGGCACTAGATTCATGACTTTTTCAAGCCATTCAAGCTTGAAACCTTTTTTCGACAATTGGCTATTTAGGGTGACTCCCCTAGAATCCCTAAAAATTTTACCTAGATTTGACATACCTTCACGATGGAGATTTTTTTCAATCTGTGAAAAGATAGAAATGTTTTTCTTTTCACTCACTATTTTCTTGATATTAATATTGCTATGTACACTAAGGCACACATTTGTAATAATGTATCTATGTAGATTCAAGTTCAAGAAAAAAAAGTGGCATTAGAGGTGGCTCACCTAAAGGAGCTACTTAATAATTGGGGCAATTCCCCTTGCACTATTACCAGTGTTCCTCCAAATGCCTTAGCTGATACCACAATGCTTAGAGGCTGCCACTAGTGATGCCACTCCTTAGGCTGAAATTTGCATACCATACACTCCCAAGTTTCCCACCACCACTCTCCTAATAGTGGTGATGGTGGATGGAGGTGTCATTCAGCTTTCCCACCCTATGGTGGCATTGGCTACTCCCTGGCTCCTCCTCTTAGTGCTTAGTGGGCACTCTCTAGGAAATGGCCTCATCTCGACCTGGAAATTTTGCCTTCGTGGCTAGAGTAAAAAGATGTTGACTAGGCTACTAATCCTACTGCTATTGCTATCGATGATAGCTAGACTATTCCTAGTCTGGCCACCAATCCAAAAGATGATTGGGGTTTCCATAGTCATGATGAGCCACCAGCCTCAATAGGCACTACTTTAAACGCTTGGGGTTACTTTCTATTTCTTTTTATGAATATTGTATGATTCTGGCTTTAGTTGTGTGAATTCTCGCAAGGTGATCTTGTATCCCTTAGCCCTTTTTTGTGAATTGTATTCTTAGTATATTAATTATTGATAGAAAAGGACTATTCATCCAAAAAAAAAATCTTGTTGGGTTTTTCAATACTTTTTGCCTTACAAAAATGTTTCGTTATCTTGTACACAATTTAAATAAATTTTTAACATAAATTAATTTATATTTCCATTGTCTTGCCATCATGTAGATAATTGAAATAAGTTTAAAATATAAATTTATGCATTTCTTATTAAGTAAATTTCTAAGCTATATATGTATATGTATATATATATATATATATATATATATATATATATATATATATATATATATATATATATATATATATATATATATATATATATATATATACAAATATAAATGTATATATATATACATATATACATATATATGTATATATGTATACATATATATAAATATGTATATATACATATATGTATATATGTATATATACATATATGTATATATGTATATATACATATATGTATATATGTATATATACATATATGTATATATGTATATATACATATATGTATATATGTATATATACATATATGTATATATACATATATACATATATGTATATATATATATATATATCTATATATATATGCATATATATCTATGTATGTATATATATATCTATACATATACATATACATACATATACATACATACATATACACACACACACACATATCTATAAGAGTATATAAAAAAAACCATAGACATGGCCAATAATTGTTTAAGATATAGTAATTTTTTTAATATTAATTATAGTAATGAGTAAATAATAAAAAAATGATCTCTTCTTTTTAATTAATCTAATATATGTCATGCAATCATTAATTCTATATAAAGCACATAGTATACAATTTTTTCAATTTTTACTTTATTTTAAAATGAATGTATTATATATAAAATAAATTTCTATGTCAATTGATGGTGCTTATGGACTAAATTGCATCATCCTTAAAGAAATCGAAAGAGATCGAGGATCAACAAGAGCAAGAGCCATCTGTTGGTAGAGATGGAATTATTTTACCTGGAAATGAACACCTTAAGATGCAACAGATTTGAGAGCTGAAGTAGCTCAAAGTTAAAGAGGTTGATTTAGGTTGCAAATCTTCTTCCAATGATGATTCAAGGCAAAAAAACCTTCTGAGGGAACATGGCAAGCAAAGAAAAGTTTAAGAATATGAATTATGCACTTGATTTTGGAGGAATGACCAAAACCTTAGAGCCTATGCGCATAAAAAACAACTAATACATCCTTCTCTCCCAAAGCACCGAATTACTAAAAATGGGAGTTGACACAATGAAAATTGCCCCTGCATCCATTTACAAATTTGAGATATGCAGTAAAGACAAATAATGTGTTCTCAGCCCTAGTTGAGCCAAATGAGTTCGACCTTGCAAATGTATAGGACAACGAATCTCAATCACAAGATCATTAATAATACATTGGGTGCTATTAATCAAAATTGTCCAAAGAAATACATAGAGAAGATAGGGGTTTGGTTAGGGATAAATCCAAATTGGTATATCAACACAGTTCAAAGATTTTTGAATCAAAATACCAAGATTACAAATAAGGCAAGTAAGATTATGATTAATCAACAAACAAATAATAGTAATGATCTTCATAGAGTCTTAAATTCTTTGACACTAGAAAGTTATCAACCTAATATCATTTTTTCTATTGATAGCCTTGACAATCAATTATGGATTTTTAATCAGACAAAATATGCTTCCCATAAGAGATTACCTCTATATTCCTAGCAGAGAGGTCTCGTTGAGAATCCGTATGTGAATTTCCCCAAAATGTTTGAATCACATCTTTGTAAGCCTAAATCCTCAAAGTTAAAACCCTCACATAACCTTCCAAAAACATATATCCCCCCTCATCATAGGAATATTTTGGCCAATTGTCCTTCTCAATACCCTAGTGAACTTCAAAAGATCACTCAATCCAATATTATAGCTAAAGAACAGATAGTAATAATTAGTAATCTAGACTATAAAGAGCAATGGCATGAATGCAAGAATCTCAATGTTTTTGCACTATGGAATGGGCCAAAACAAGATATGATCAATCTAATTAATTGGCTCTAGGATTTATGTCAAAACTAGATAAGTATATCTCACCATTCTAAAAGAGTTATGTTCAATTAGTGTAGGGATGGAAATGTTAAAAAGGATTTTCTCATTACCTCTATTTTCTATTTTAATGGTTATGCTATTAAATTTTTAGAATGGATACCAAATTTTTAGGAAGAATTGTTAAACTTTTCCATTCCAACTTGGGTTTCAATTCATTTGCTTCCATTAGAACTTTTACATATAGAGATTCTCAGGAATATAGGTTCATCAATCGGGAACTTGATAAGAATAGATGCTTCATACAAATACTATAATAACATTAACATTTTTATTAACTCCAAGATTAATACTTCTGAATTCCATCCTATTAAGGTAATAACCAACAAATCTATCTATATCTTAAAATATCATAAATTTCAAGGAAAAATCACTAAATAATGAAAGAAATATCACTTTGAAAACTTTGCAACCAACCTCTAAACTTAATGACATTTTCCCTATGATGTGTATAAGAAATGGAGAAAAAATTCAAGGGAAGTGTAGTCATTTTGCAACAAGGAAAATAGGTGCAGAGTTGGAAGTTAGTAAAATAAATAAAGAAAAAGCAACAAGCATAACTAAAATCACAAATATTAGAGACAAAGACAATAAAGAAATAACAAAAAGTCTACAAGAAATGGAAGAAAATGAAGCACAAAATAAAGAAAAGGAAAAGTCTTCAATATCAGATAATAGTAAAGAAGAGTGGTAAAACAAATAAAGAAAAAGCAACAAGCATAACTAAAATCACAAATATTAGATACAAAGACAATAAAGAAATAACAAAAAGTCTACAAGAAATGGAAGAAAATGAAGCACAAAATAAAGAAAAGGAAAAGTCTTCAATATCAGATAATAGTAAAGAAGAGATTGATCTACTAGATATAAAAAAAAATAAAGGCACTAATCCATAGTGGGGAAATGAACCAACCTATGAAGATCAAAGAAATAAAGGTATCAACAGAAGAGATAGAGTAAAAATAAAACTTAAGACAACCTATATTAGGATGCAAAAGACAACAAATAGATATAGAAGGACTAACAAAAAATAAAAAATGCTCACACAACAAAGGTGATAGAAGAAATTGGTTATAAAAAAAAGCATCAAGGAAAGAATGAAGGTCCCAGGAAAAAAATATTTTGGATAACTTTACCAACACTATTGAAGAAATTGAAAACAAAGGTCTCTTCTCAATTGTATCACCCAATAGTAGTAAGGAGATACACACAAAAGAAATATTAGAGACCTCATTGCTATAGAAAGTAAACTCTATAAAGGAAACCATAAAAGCCTACAAAGAGGTACTCAAGAAGTGTACCAAATTTTGGTAGACACCAAATACAACACAATAATCTCCAAATAATAATCTCTATGGAAACATTGCAAGAAAGAATGATCAAAGTAAAATAAAAGAAATACCAATACAAGATTTTCATGACTTCTTGAATAATGAATTATCAAAGAATGATAATCTATTAATGTTAATGTTAGATGAAGCTTAGAAAGAAAACTTGGAATGATTAATAGATGAATTAATTCAAGTTTTTAACCATGATAATATTAATAAAATGATTGATGTACAAAAAGAGGAACTAATTCAGCTAGTTTTGAAATTAGGAGGAGATAATTACACCATTAAAGATTTAAGAAGAGATTTGACAATTATTAATGATGAAGATAAGAATAGTAAAATGGAGTCAATTGAAGATAGAATATGCTCAGGACAAGGAGATGTTACATATGTGGGTAGAAAAAGGAATAAAAAAATATTTAGCAATTAATATGAGTTCAAATGATCAAATAAATCTTGTTGATCAGATAATGATAGAATTAAAAAACAAAGAGATTGACATGAAAGAACGTGAGAAATCAGAAATTGTAGCAAATGCACTAGAGAACATAGAACATTTAGGTATTCCAATGAATCATGAAAGGATAAGCACCCCTATATATGGTAGTCAGAAAGCTAAAAAAGGAAGTCTCTAAAAGAACTACGAGAAGCAGATGGGCAGACAAAAGAATAGCAAAAGATAAGTCGGTTACTTAAACCTAGGAGGGAGAAGAACTTTCCCATAGTAGCATGAAGATCACTACTAGGAATGCTAAGGGCTTAAATGCACCTAGCAAGAAACATTTACTAAAGAATAATATAAAACAATTTGATTCTAAAATTATAATGTTACAAGAAAGAAAACAAAATAAGGAAGAAAGAATTAAACTAAGAAAGAAATTAGGTAGTTGGAATATCAACTTATAGGAATCTAGAAGAGCATCAATGGGATTAGGAATGATTTGAAACCCTAGGAAAGTAAATATAAATATTATAAATTCAAAAAATTCATGGATGAGCTGCATAATTAAACACATAAAGACTAACTTAAAGTTAATTATAATAAACATCTATGCCCCAATCCATAACAAAGATTAAAAAACTATTATGGGAAGAAATAAGTCTATTTATAAAAAATCACAGCAATGAACTAATTATTATAGGTGGATATTTCAATACTATCATGAATATAGATGAAAATTTTGGAAGTATCCAACAAATTCCCCAAGCATCTTTGGAATTCATAAAATGGATAGACCTTAATAACCTAATTGATACCCCTATTAATAATGGTAAGTACACTTGGAATAATAGAAGGAAAGATTTCTCATATATCACTGAGAAATTGGATAGGGAGAGGAATAGACTTTGATATTTAAGCCTCTATCCTACTCATAGTAGGATCGAATCACTATCTAGCTAGGATTGAATTTACTGAACCCCATAAACCTACCAGAAACCCTTTCAAATGTGAAAAAATGCGGTTTTAGACAAACATTTTACTAATCTCATTAGAGCATGGTGGAATCAAGGGAATTTTAAAGGACCCAAAATGTATATATTTGTATCTAAGATAAAAATGCTTAAAGAAAATATACTAAAGTGGAACAAAGAACATTTCAACAATATATTTTTAAAAAGCTAGACATAGAAGAAAGTTTAAAGAAATTAAACATAGAAGTAATCAAAGCAAGTATGAACATTGAAAACTTCTTTCTAGAAAAAGAACTCCTTGCTAAACAGGAAAATATTCTAGCAAATGAAGAATTCTTTTGGAGGCAAAAATCAAGAGAGGAATTGCTAGAAGAGGGAGATCATAACACAATTTTTCATAATAACATGCTAATCAACAAGTAAAAGGAAAAAATAGTAAAATTAAAAATGCCTCTAGTGCTATCACTGAGAATCCTAATAGTATATCAAAGATTTTTTTAGATCATTTTAAGAATTTATTAAATAATTTTACAAGTTCAAACATGATAGCTCAAGGAAAAATGTTCGAAACTATATCAAAAGTGATCTCTATAGAAGATAATAAAGCATTAAACTCACACATATCTTTGGAATAATTTAGATCAATGTTATAAGAGTCAATTCTTATGAGTTATAAAAATGTTTACAATTAGAAAATAGTTATGTAGAGTATAAGAGTCAATGATTCATTTACCATGAGAATTTACAAGGAGCCCAAAGGATGCTTAGAGAGGACATTTAGCCCCAATGCTATGGTGGCCTTTAGCAAGTTTGGGAGTTGTTTCATCTAGTTCTCATTATTTTCATGTTTGTATCTTGTAGCTTTTGATGGATTCCCCTTGAAGATGCTGAGATATCTAAGTGATATGATTGTGTTGATCAAGATCATGAGGCAATTGATTCAAGTGAACATGTTGAGCAGGAGTCTAAAGAAGAAAGGTTATGAGTTTCCTATTAAGGTGGGAGCTTTTAGTTGTGAGTCTTGTTCTGATGTAAAGAACATTTTAAAGGTTTTATAAACAAAATATAAATTCAAGATGTATGAGGTTTTGAGGCCTATGTTTGATCCAAATGGATATGCAAGGGAGGTATTGTAGATTCGAAGTGTTATCAAACACATCACCACTATTGAAGACTACTAGGCCGATTCCAAGGATGAATTCAAGATCCATGATCATGCTTTTTCCATACTCATAGTAGATCAAGTGAAAATGTATAAAGTTGATATCAATGTTGAGGGAGTGGAAGATGATGGGTAGAATATGTATAGTAATACCTATTTAACAAAGCTAAGAACTACTACTATCAACTCAAAGTCTTATGAGGATATTGGAGAAGAGCTAGATGTCATGATGGCCTGAATTATTAGAAGGACTAGGAAGTGGGTCAAGTGGACTATAGCAAGAAGGAATTGAAGTAAAACCACACCCGCTCAAGCTTCTCTAGTAGCTACCATTGCTTCCTCCTCTCAAGGTGGCACATCAAGTGTAAGCTTGACCATAACTCAAGCACTAGCTCAACCATCAAATGGAGGTGATCAACCTTGAAACAAAAATATCCCTATGGCTAACAATTGTTAGGATGGCTCCCTCCTACTGATTGGTTACTGACCAAAAGCTGAGAAGAATGTGGTTCAATCAAAAGATAGTGTTGTTATCTAGTTCCCTCACCTCATAGTAGTCCAGTTCCATCTGCAAGCATTGCACTTCTCCTACCAAGTAGCCCTCATGTGCAGGTAGTGGACTTAGGAGATGGAGGAAGTAGTGATAGTGAGTCCACTGAGCTAGATGAGGCAACCAAGAAGACTACAGAGGTAGAGAAAGGCCAAGATTCTTTAAAGCTTATTTCACAAGCCCAAATGAATCCTTTCTCTCTGACTGTGAAAGCAATCACTCTGGTCAAAAGGAAAATGTTTAGCATAGATTCTCTTGGGATGGCTTCAAAGGTAATAAGCATAGTTTCATGGTTCAAAGATACTTTGGATAGGAAGAGAAAGAGGAAAGTTGAAGGTGCTCCCAACAAGGATACCTTATCCCTTGCTATCCGCTTTGGATCTACATTGACTAAGGTTAAGAAATAAAAGACCTTGTCTATCCTTGGACAAGACCCTAAAACAAGGTATTTGACAATGGAAATGGAAAAGCCTACTAAAGAAGGAAGGATTGAGGAAATGACTATAGATGATTTTACCATGCATTTGGTGGATCGTGAGGAGGCCAGACACAATACCAAAGTTGGCTTGTGGAAGTCCATAAATGAGGTGATTGAAGGACTACTGGAGAGCCTTAAGTTGTCAAAGGTCTGGATGAAAGTGAAAATACAGGAATTGAATGGTTTCATCAAGCAATTAGTCACTCCTTTGTCAAGCATCTCCAAGTTGCCCATTACTAGTGATCCCACCACTGCAGACATTCAAGCACTTATGTCCCAGCTCCAAGAAAATAAGAATTTTGAGAAAATTGGTAGAGAGTGGAGCGAGAAGATCAAGGCAAAGGGACTCTTCATTATAGAGTAGATTGGTAATGCTATATTAAGATTGGAAACAAAGAAAGATAACATATCATCAAATAAAGGCACCTTGGCTGCATAAAAAACCAAGAGTGATGATTGTTTTTTCTTGTTGAAAATGATCATTCACATGAAGGTAAAGGAGGTTGTTGAAGCAAAGCTTCTACCTAAAGGAGATGAGCCCCTAGTTGAGTGGTTTCAAAGCATGGAGTTCAACTCTAGAATGATCATGGCGGTAGAGGAGGGACTTAAAGAAAATGAAGCCAAAGTAAAGAAGAAGCAAGATAGAGATTATGAACTACTAAGAGGTTTGAATATAGACTTGTAGTTTAGTGGGCAAGGGAAGGCAATCATTGGAGTAGCTGTCATGTAGACAAATTTCTCCAATTTCATAGATGGTTTGACAGGAATGGCTTCTAGTCACCAAAACAAAATCTTTGAGCTTCAAAAGCTTGGTGGATGTGTGCATGTGGCCATGGAAGAATTACAAGACTAGTTGGGCATTGTTAAAGATCTGGCCTGAGAGTATTCTAAATGGATCTTGAGATACACTGATGTACGTGTCCATAAACACGAAGAGCTAATTCTAATCATTATTGCTGCCAAGGCCTATAGGAAAAAGGCAGAAAAAGGAAAGAAGAAAAAGTGATTCATTTTCTATCGTAATCATTGTAATAGACAAACTAGATCCTTGCCATTTGTTATTTTTGAGGAGATGAACCAATTGAACTTCCATTGTAATGGTAATCTCGAAATCCTATATGTATGATAATGAAAGATTAATAAAAGGTCGGCTAATTTTCACAGAGTCAATTGAATAGTATTTTGTATCAATTATTTTCTATTCCATTCTATTAGTTTTTAATTGTTTGTTTTCTCTTTATTCTGAATTGAAATGAGGAACAAAAAAAGCTTCATTCCCTTATTTTGAAATAGCGAGTTGAGTATGATAAGTACTGTCATTGTAGGTTCAAAAGAGATCCTTTAGGTGTTTTCATTGAATTTAGTCTCTCTCTCTCTCTACAATTTAGTTTCTAGATTGATCAGTTAGCTTTAGTGTATATTAACTATGAGTTCATAAACTTAATCAACCCTCAAAATATCATTTCTTGCCTGAGTTAAATCCTATATAGGTTTGACTTGATTTGCCTCTCTTGTTCTCTGGTTAAGAACATACCCTATTTAGATTTAGGAGTAAACAAAATTTATTACAAATTGGCAATAGGGAGCTGTATCTAATAATTCAGAGGAAAGTTAGTCTTTTCAGAAGCAACTTTCCAATTGTTGTAATCAGATTTGTTCACAAATTAGGGCATTTAAGAGTTAAAATCAGAAAGAACAATCTGTTTACCAACAATATGAAACAACTCAGAAGAGATGACAAACATATTTTTGTTAAATGGGAGACCCTCAAAATCAAATAAATTTTCTCATATGAGAAAAACCAGAAAAACCACTCCGAATCCTGCCATCTTTATTGAACACCACCTCTTCAATTAAACTATCTAAGAAATTCAACTCCTATCTTTCTCCTTTTGCAATGAATAGTTTATCGAATTACATACATATAAAAATACATGCTTCAGACTTCATGCATTCATGCACATATATAATTGTATAAACTGTCTCTCAATACAACTTCACATCTTCGTATACAAGAAAAAATGTGTTTTCACTCTGTGCTTTCAAAAGTCTGCAAATTTAAGTGCACACACTCCCTTATATAGGGTCAGTTACCAGTTACATCAAACTTGTAACTATTTTTGTTAAGAACAAACAAATTGATCGTTAAACGTTCCAATGAATATCAGTTCAGCCAACTCCCATTGTCGTGTAATATTTTTACACATTCTGAAGAAACAACTGTGGGTATAAGAAACTATCAAGCACTGTTTTAACTAAAATTGAACCGATAAAGAAAACCCCCTGTTAGGGTTATAAAGAAAAATGATAACCAAACAAATCATTAACCACCATTTCAATTGAAGAAATCTTTCAACCAAAAAAATGCATCTTTCTCTCAACTCGAGGTAAGCTGTTAGCACAACAACTTGGTAACAAAATATTTGAAGTTCATTATTTCCTTAATGAACAATATTTTAATAATAGCACAAGGAAGCTAGATTGTCATAATTTCTTCTTGCATATTCAAGAAATATTAGAATCACTATAGATTTGAACCATCATCATCACTGAACCAAATAACTTTTTCTTTTAACCAAAACTGAGAATGAAGAACAGTTGCAACAGAATGAATCGCAAATGGCAAACCAAAATCTTTTCATAAGCTTCTTTCCTTGTGAAACTGAAATAATTTTCCTTCGAAATTAATTGTAGAATGATAAATAATAGTGAACAAAGAAACATTTACAATCTTTATCACTCGATAAAATCGTTACAACAGTTTCACAAGCTACATCTTCATTTCTTTTATATAAGAAGATCGTAAGAACATCAAATATCCATTTTACCTCTTCTTAGCACAATTGTTTTTGATAAAAGTCTTTCAATATGAAACATTGAAAATGATCATTTTGTTTTGGTGCACTCTGGATATAAAGACACTGTTACTTTTGTTTGTCTTTGCTGTTCATGGCTTCTTCATTTTGAAAACTTCCAAAGAAATTCATTTCTAACTCTCACAATATTTTGCATACACAAAGAAACAAAAATTTCATTGAGAATGAAGAAGAAATAATCTGTAGAAAGATATAACACAAACCCTTATTGTTTTGTGGAACGAGACATATCTCCACAATACCTTCCAAGATTGTTATGCATTTCAGCACAAATACTTTCAAAATATTTGTCTAGCAGAGACACATAACGTACTGAAAACCCAAAACACCTTTCCACTGAAACCACCTTCAAAAGTTGTATGTTATCATTCATGGCGGCGACACTAAAAATATGGTTTCAGGATTTTTTTCATTTTAACCAAATGAAAACTATTCGAATGCCCTTTTTAAAGAACATATTAAACTCAACTATTGAATTTTTTTATATCCACCATAGAGGAATGACAAGTGGATTAGAATTAACCAGGTTTAGTTCATAACTTCAGTCAAAATGAGATGAGCTGGTGATTAGCCGATAGGCTTTCCCTCTGGACTTGAGTCCAGTCGGAATTTGTCTCACACCGGAAATATTTAGCCGATTAATAGTTTTTTTGACATGTTTTTCGAACAGATTAATGGGTCATGTATCTCCTTCAGTAAATACAATATCATGAAAGATCAAGTACTCTACAGGATTGTAATCTTTTGCAATAAAGGCCAAATATATTCTGTCGTATAACTAGATTTACAAATCTATTTACAGATCATATTTCAAATCAAATTTGATTTACCAAATCTGAAGCGGGATATATTTTATCATTTCACTAGATTTACAAATCGATTTACACATTGAATCTCATACAACACCTCTAGTTGGGGATTTGAAGAAGGCGGTTGCAGTGCCGAAGAAGATGATGAAGTGCGAGTGAAAGACATGGAAGAAGATGTTCTCGTCATTTCAAGCTCTGGGCGGGCACAAGGCAAGCCACAACAAGGTCAAGGGCTTCTTGGCAAAGCAGGATGATGAATTGGAAGAGGAAATCATAACCAGCGATGAAGATCTTAGCAAGGATTTGGATTTCCCCAAATCGAAATCGAAATCCCCACTGGAAGAAAAAGAATTAGTGGGTCTGGGTAGCGTCATTTCGCAGAACAAATCACCATGGCTAGATCTCAACTTGCCTGCTACTCCAGACAATGATCCCAAATGGTTTTATCAAACCCAGAGATTGTCTTCAATTTCTACTCCAACGTGAATGAAATCAGGTCCCAATTCTAATTGTTTTGCCCCAATTTTTTTCAGTTCCAATTTACAGTCTATAAACTTCAAAATTTTGGGCACCGAGTAGAAAAAAAACCAATTCCCAATGTTGAAGACTTGTCAGTCACAACATTCTTTTGTAATTATGAAAGGCCGAGTAAGCTCTTCTGAACCATCCATGGCGGCATTTTTACTCCTCTTTTCCTTTTTTTGTTCATTTTTTTCTTTATGTCTGGCATGGGAAAAAGTGGAAAGCGGGTTCTGTTGCATTGAATCAAAAGTTTGTGAAGCGGCGAGCAAGAGAAAATGAGTGCTTGGCATGTACGTAGAGAGGGCGGAGTAGATAATTTGTCATGTCTGTTTGATGTGTAGGACACGGACTAGCCGTTCATTGTATCAAAAACTCCATCATCATCATCACCGCCACATCTTTTTTATATAGATATATGTGCAGGGTGTTGTAAATGTAGGAGCTCAATTGGCAAAAATGGTACCAAGACTTGTGTCTACTGAAGTGGATGCCTGCTTAGCCTATGATACTCATGGAACTATAAGAAAGGTATTACTGGACATAACAACCATACTATTTTCTTTCTGATTCTCTATGCCCAACTCCTAGTTTTGCAAATAAATTGAATTGGTTGCAATATCTGGGTTTTTCTCTTGGTTGGTTTACACACATATAGTTATGAAAATCATTTCCAAATTCAGTTTGCATCTTTTTGGCTTTCAAATATTAATTTTTTCTTTGATCTTCGTGATTTATTTGGGACTTGATTTTAACAACTTGAACATTAATAAGTAGCATGGCAATAACTCTGTGGTAGTACTCTAGATTGTGTACAAGTAGGCAGAGTTGGCCGAATGTTGGAAGTTTTGTAATTGGACAAACATTTTACTTTAATCACAACAGCCTACTTTATAGTCCTTTTCATTTTTATCATGTAGCATTTTTTTCATGTAGCAAGGCTAGCCTTTAAGACAACCTAATGTGATTCTTAACTTAGAATAGAATAATCTCAAGAGACTTCCACAATCCATAATATAGAGATGCAGTTTTTGGGATTGATTGTGGTTTTTTCTAGCATCAATGTTTCAAATCACACTCTATGATCCATTATTAGAATGAGAAGTGCAAGAAAAACAACAAGATAAATTGTAATTGGTAGCATGGCAGTAACTCTGTGGTAGTGCTCTAGATTGTGTATGAGTAGGCAGAGTTGGCCAAATGTTGGAAGTTTTGTCACTGGACAAACATTTTACTTGAATCACATTAGCCTACTTTATAGTCATTTTCATTTTTATCATGTAGCATTTTTTTTCATGTAGCAAGGCTAGCCTTTGATACAACCTAATGTGACTCTTAACTTAGAATAGAATAATCTCAAGAGACTTCCAGAATCCATAATATAGAGATGCAATTTCTGTGATTGATTGTGGTTTTTTCTAGCATCAATGTTTCAAATCACACTTTGTGATCCATCATCAGACTGAGAACTGCAAGAAAAACAACAGGATAAATTGTAACTGGTCCCATTATAATTTGACAATATCATCAAAAAGTAAATGCATCAATACACATGAACAATAACCCATCATCACTTACTTTATTAGCAATGATGAATGCCAACAAAATATAATCAATCATACCTTATTTGAAATCTTAATGTACACAGGCAGAAAATAACAATAAAGAAGTTATATGATTCTAAGAGTGAGTGTGAGTTTGTGATCGACAAAAATAAAATAGAATAATCAGAATCTCACAACAAAGGTAATATCAACACATCAATGGAAGCTAAAAATATCAAACTACCAGGTAAACAAGTGGGTTACAGCATTGCAATATAATAACCAGACTTTGTTAGTCTAGTAACTCTATAGACTAAGATGGGAAACATTTAACAGGTCAATGGAGCATTAAAAAATTCTGGTCACTAATACTATCCAATGCATATACCTATTGGTTTACAGGATGGTTCAATGCAACTGAGCTTTGAACTCAAAAAGCTTACTAATTTTTGATTAGAAATTTAGTCCTGTTGCCCATTGACTGAAAAATCAAAAGGAATATAGTCCTGCTATTGGGTAAAACTCCCAAGTCACTACAATTAAGAAGTCTATATCTGTTGTTGTGGAGTTTCCATGCATCTGAGCTTTGAGCTCAAGTATCCTGCTAAGAGTGAGTACTAACCCTAACCAGCTCAAAAAAAAAAAAATAGCTTCAAAAATTAAAGCAATAAACACAACAAGAGCATCGCCTTAAAAAATCCACGTAGCACACAATCAAGGGCTAATAGTGCATTAACTGAATATATATATATATATATATATATATATATATATATATATATATATATATATATATATATATATATATATATATATATATATATATATATATATATATATATATATATATATATATATATATATATATATATATATATATATATATATATAATTCATACAACCAGCCAATAAAATAACATTTTTGAACTGTTAAGTCTCTAAACGTCAGAAATTGAAGGAGTGAAATTCTTCAATCCAAGAACTAAGATTAACCACTCCAATCTAAAGGAACTAAAACTTACCTCAAAAAAAGTCATTCCAACCCTACCAACAGTACAGTAAAACATACATTCCTAAATTGATTTATATTAGTATCTCTTATATGTACCATTAATTTATGGACTCTATTTATTATTTATTTACATCTTTAGCCTCCATCATATCTGTATACATATGTTATTTCCAATTTAGTGATGATCTTATCCATCAAGTCACTTGAGTATATAGGATAGTGTTTGAATAGAAAACTAACTATTGAGTAAATCAATATTGGTATTTTTACTGTCTTCAACTAAGTGATATATGGATTTTTTGTTTTATCAGTTACCATCATATTTTCAATTTTAGATCATTGAGTATAATTCAAGATGTCTATTGAGTATATAAACTATGATTAGAATAGACATATTAATGAAATTATTGTGTTTTTTGACTATTATTTTGAATCCTATAGGTTTTAGACCATTTTCACTATAATTCAAAGTGATTGAACATGTAACAGTAGGTAGTTTTTATAGTACTCCACGAATGTAGAATGTTGTTAGTGGTAGTAATTTCAAGTTTCTTCCTATGTAGGTTAAGGGTTAAAGTTGTTTAAAACAAATAGAAATAAATTGTGTTAAATTATAGATGTAAGGAAAATACTAATTACGTACATTAATAGCGAAACATGAGATGCATCTTGCATTTTCTTATGCAAAGACCTAGCTTCATCTGCCTCCACTACACCAAGGTCAATCATTACATTAAAAACCCATTAACCATGTGCATCTAGCTTGGAAGGACTTGGAAGGAACTTTCATGGTGAAGAGCCTCAGTATAGTCCATAGATGAATTAAGTCTACCATCTATTGAAATTTTCAAGAAATGTGACAAAGTAGAGGAAATCTATTCTCATAATTGAAGAGAGAAACCCATAACTGGAGTGAAGACATTAAAAAATGCACTTTCTAACTCTAGCATGATTGCCAAAGAAACCATAATCATTTTGGGCCCATTACAAAGCCAACCACCATTTTCGAGGGCCAATCTTTCTAGCCATGGTGGTAGGAAAGTCCACAAACATCTCCTCAAAAGGGATTTTCCTGCACCCCCATTTCATGGATGACCAATGTATTGTGTTTTTCATCCTCTAGTAATAGCCTTTGGAACTTACTGACCTCTACATTTGGACAAAAATCTAGTAATAGTAATTGTGCACAAATGTTCTACTAAAAGTATAAAAATTGGTCAACTAGCAATCAAAAAGTTAAAAAATGATGATTACTTAAATACTACTCTAACACTTCGGCAAGTATCCCATCTTCTATACTTTCCAATTGAGCATTGTGATCAATATGTATGTGCACTTCACAGAGGTTGACCAAATTGACCAAATGTTCCAGCTTTAAGAATCCATCATCTTTAGTGGATAGTTTGTAGCCATCATATCCCGATAGAGATGGTCTACATATAGATGATCTAAGTACCCTTAAAGAGAGAACTTTTGGTATTCCCTTGGGAATGGATCCCTCGAAACCTGATACATCCAGATGTTGTAGACAATCTAGTTCACCAATCCAATTTGGCAATTCTTTGACTAGAGCACAAAGAAATATCAAGAAAACGAAGACTCTTGTTACTTCTTACACATGTTGGAACCTCAGTAATGTTTGTCCAACTCAAATTCAAAAATAAAAGGAGCTTCAAATTTTCAACACAGGCAAGCAGTGACGAGATGTTTGTATTACTCAGGTCAAGAATGTGCACTACTCTGGCACAACTAAGCAAGGTTGTTGGAATATTATGAATGCCGATGTTTTGAGAGAGAGATAAAGTGCAAAGACGTGATGCACAATATGCCCTATCACTTGTCATTGCATCTACATCATCATCCCCTATTCTTTTCTTGACCATTAAAACCCTGGTTGGACCTCTCTTCAAGGCTTCCTCTGCACTAAATGCACATTTACTCTCTCTTGATATACTCATGGCCAAGTCAAGCACTAGATCATGTAACTTGTACCTTGTATCTACATTACCACAATAAAGAGTAATCTCAGAATATTACTTTTAGAATATTAAGTAGATTTTTTTCACATACAAACTATCCATCTTTAAAAATATCAAGGAAAAGTTTTAAAGAAATGGATACAACTAAAAGTAAAGATTCATTGATGGATATCAATTAAATTGTACGTAAACTATCAATAACTCTCTTAAATAAAAATTGAATCAACACTAATATGTTAATAATTGATAACATCCTAGTATAAATTTTTTACCTTAATTTAAGAAGTTATTTTGGTTTTCATTTTAAAATTTTACAAATTTAATTAAATTTGTTATATTTTTACTTGAAGAATATTTTATATACAACAAAATGACAATTTTACTTTAGATCAATATAAATTGTTACTAAATCAAATAATTATATATATATATATATATATATATATATATATATATATATATATATATATATATATATATATATATATATATATATATATATATAATACCAAAATATTGTCAACAATAAAAAATAATTAAAATGAAACATATTAAAATAACTTAAAGTAAAATTACAAAATTAGTTAATAAAGAAATAATTACCTTATCTTATATTTATATAATATATAAGTCTATTTTTTTAATTTTTTAAAATGCTAATAAAATTTTAAAACCGTAATTTATATGTTTTTATTAATTTGAATGAATTATAAAATAAGTTAATAAATTATATTATTCGTATTTATCTTATATATATTTATTATTACTTATAAAATTAAATTCATTCAAAATATTTAAATTAAAGTAATAAAACTTTAAAATGAATTATTAATGTATATAAAATTATATTATATTATATTATATTAATACAATACAATAACTGACTTGGATGAAATCTTTTGATCTTTCGAAGAATGAGAATTGCATTTCCCTATTGTATTTTTTACTTTTAAACCAGGAGGATAAATAGACAGGGAAACACACAATGATAGACTACATATTTTTGTTAAAGATGCTCCAAATTAGGATCTATGAAGTATGCACTTCATTTTGCATTTGTAAAGTCATGAGAATTATCATCCTTCCATCGATGGAAGAAAGTCATGGCATGGTTTGATAATGTTGCACTCATGACAGTATTTGGACTTTATTTCATTTGTGATTTACTTTAAACCCTACATGGATTCCTATATCTATGCATTTGGTCTTGTGGTTTTTATAAGTGTAATCAACAATTTAACCTTCTTCAATCCCAATACCAAATAATCCCTACTACAATTGATCTTTAAATTTACCTCTTTTAACTTGTCTTTTCTTAAAAAACTATCAGCGTACCTCTTGCACCTCTTTCTAGAGCAAGTGCTAGTTATACTAAATGAATACTATAGTATGTTCCCACTATCAAGACTCGCATCAGAATAAAAGATACCATAAAAATATTAACTATTCCATGTTTTCCACTTACATCATTTTGCAGCAAGTGACAAATAATGTCAACAAGAGTCCTGTCTAATGTTTTAAAAAAAATATAGTAAAAAAAATGTGTGGTGTAACAAGTTTACATAAGAAAAACTTTCATTTTACATTCTTAGTGCTTTATTATTGGCTACATGGAGTTATATTAATGTAAAAAAAATTATATACAGATGGTGAAATATTTCTTTGGAATTTTTTTTAAGTGTATAAATATTTCTTTTTGTTTTTTTAATTGGAGTAGAACAAATATTTTGAATATTTGGAAAGAAAAAATAAATTACTAGCAAAAATAGGAGGAAGCAATTAGACAAGATAAATTGTGCTAAAAAATAAAACTAAAAATATGATAACTATCAAACATTACACATGTAATTAATATTTCTAGATTGGAGGAAAACTAATAAAAGAAAATTTTAGAGGTAATATTTTGAATTTGTGAAAGAAAAATTTAAGAAATCATTAGGAAAAATAAGAGGAACCAATTAGAAAAAAGAAATAACATTAAAAATAAAAACATAATTGTAAAACATTGTAAATATAATTCAATATTTCTAATATTAAGGGAAACTAATAGTAGAAAATGAAGTGAAAATATAAGTCTTGAAAGAAAGTTAGGGCCAAAACATAAAGAGAATGGTTTGATGCTAATCCTCACAAATAATATTCAAATATATCTAGAGAATGGATCAATTATATTATTGATTCAAGCATCTTACCTCTACTGGAAAAGAACCCATTTAAGAAGTAATATGCAATAGATAAATCATAGGAAAGATGCATGCATAAAATGATGGCAATAAATTTATTATGGGGCCAGATTCACCATTTAATTGGTTAGGTATTTCATTATAAGTATATACGTTTCTATTTTTTTTATGTAGAAGTCTCCTACCTTAAGAGAAATTTGAGCAATTTGATCATATGCCTAAAGAAAATTAAGAAATTAGGCTACTGATGTCTATCATAAGGCCTTTCTATGAAATTAATATTTTATAAAGAAAGGGCACATTTGTATGTATGAAATATTCTTCTTTACAAATTTTTTTTTTTAATTAAGAATTAACATTTATGTTTAGAAAAAAAAACAATAATAAAAAATTAAAATATATTCTACCAGACTATATACATCATTGAAGTTGGACAACTCTTAGTAGTGCTAATTTAAGGAGTTTTAATTAGTGGAGTTTTTCAGTTGCTCAATTATTACCTGTAGTTTGAATGGTAGTCTGGATATCACATCATTTGTGTCCAAAATAAGGAAAAATCTTTTAGAGCAACATCTTTTACTAGTGAAAGTTTATATAAAACTCATTGTTTTAGAGCAGAAGACCAAATGATTTTTGTCCTTGTTGTAAAATATTAAAATCACAATCTTAAAATTTCACTTGGCACATGAAGGTGCTAAGTGACAGTTTTTGCTTGGCACATTAAGGAATCAAGTGGCAGGAGGGTGTCGAGTGAGCTCGGCACATGAAGGGCAACTCAGCACAAATGGATGGCGAGCGAGCTCGATAGCCACTTAAAATTGGTGCTTGGTAGAAGTAGATGCCAAGTTAGCTCGGTTCAAACTACAAAGTTATTAACCCAGACAAAGACCAAACTTACAATGTGAATTTTTCCACCATTAAAACTAGAGAGCCAAAGTATGAAACTTTCACCAATATACTTCTCCAATGCAATAAATAGAGGAAGAATAATAGATTCAAGTATGCTTGTTTTCTTGCTATTCAAATTTGATTCAAATCATTACAAAATCTAGGAGCATTTGGCTTCAACTAGAAAATTGTAAAATAACCCTAAAACTTCAAAGTAGTAAAACTTCAAACTTTAAACCTTAAACTTATAGCTCTAATGACTGCATATAATAGTGCTTAGAGAAATCACTACTTCATAGGACAAATTCAACAAACAACAAACTTATAGAATGACCAAAGAAGAAACACGTGCAACTATAGGCATGAAACAAACTTGCTTCTATCTCTGTAACTTGATCTGCCGATCAACTTCCTTTTCTTCCTCCTTTTCTGCTCTGCTCTGCAACTTCTAATCACCTCAACTTGTTGGTTAAATGAACTAGATCATTCCTTTTTTCTTTTTTCAAAAAAAATTTCCCCCTCCTTTCCAAATTTGAAAACTCACCTACCCTCATTCAATTTTGTAACTATACTACTAGTTGTTAGGGTGGTAGGTGGGTATTTGGCTCCAAGGGAAAACATCTACTACAATAAATATTCCAAAACTCCCCCTTTGTCCTAAGCCAAACTAAACCAAGATAACAACTAATCCAAATTAACTACACCAAGACACTCTCTTAGGTGTACAAAAGTTCCAATGCATAATTGCTTAGTAAATATATCTACTAGCTACTACTTAGACTTGCAAAATTCTATTTTGATATCCCCATTCTCCACCAAATCTCTAATGAAGTGATATCTGATCTCTATGTGCTTGATTCTTCCATGGAAGACTAGATTCTTGGACAATGCAATTGATGAGATGTTGTTGCAATAAATTATGGTTCCATCTTCTTGCTTTTCATTCAAATCTATCAAAATCCTCCTTAACCAAATAGCCTGACATGCTACTGCATTTGTTGCTATATATTTAGACTCTGCTGTAGATTGAGCAACAATAGGTTGCTTCTTGAATGCCCATGAAATTGCACCTGATCCCATATGAAACATGTATCTAGAAGTGCTCTTCCTATCATCTAAACTTATAGCCCAATCACTATCTGTATAACCAAATAACCTAAAATCACTATTTGTCATATATAGAATTCCAAATCCCTTGGTGCCATTCACATACATTAGGATCCTTTTTCCTGCTTACCAATGGGAATCCTTTGGTGTTTCCATGAATTTGGAAATACATGCATTATGTCTGGCCAAGTTGTAGCCAAATACATCAAACTTCCAACCATACTCTTATATAGTGTTGGATTCACACTTTTGCTATAATCTACCTTGCTCAACTTCAGACCTACTATTGTTGGTGTTGGGGCTACCTTACTGTTCTACATTTTAAATCTCTCCAAGATCTGCCTTGCATATTTTTCTTGATAGATGAAGATGCCATCATGTATTTTTTTTTTACTTCTATGCCTAGAAAGGACTTCAAGAGACTAGATCTATTATTTCAAATTCAATTTTTCATGGCCTCTTTGAACTCACCAATTAGGAAATTATCATTTCCAAATAAGATTAAATCATCTACATACAAGACAATAGTCAACACATTACTATTTTCTTCCTTGATGTACAGTGTGGGCTCACCATCACTTTTGCTAAAGCCATTGCTCATCAAATATAAGTCAATCCTGCTATACCATGCCCATGTAGCTTTCTTGAGCCCATATAAAGCTCTCTTCAATCTATACACCTTTTGTTCTTCACCTACCACTTCATAACTAGGTGGCTACTCCATATACACTTCTTCCTTCAATACACCATTTATGAAGGTGGACTTAACATCCATTTGATATACCTTCCATTTGTTCTGGGCTACAACTTCTATCACAACACACATGGTTTCCATTCTTGCAACAAGGGCATATGTCTCATCATAATCTCTGCCATATTACTACTTGATACCCCTTGACCACTAATCATGCCTTATGCCTACCCATTTTCCTTCAGCATTGCACTTGGTCTTATAAAACCATTTCACTCTAATTACTTGTCTCTTGCGAGGTAATGTAGTTAACTCCCATGTCTCATTCCTTTCAATAGTATATATTTCCTCATCCATGGCATTACACCATTTATCCTCTTTCACAGCTTCCTCAAAATAAATTGGATCACTATGAGAAAATAATGGAAAATTTACATTCTCATCATACTCTTCATCATACCTTTCTTCTTGCTAAATCTTTTTTAGACTTTTAGTCTTTCTTGGCAATAGGGAGGTGGGAGTCAGATCTAAATTTTTAGTATTGTTGTTGCTACTATTTTGTATACTAGCTTGGGGTTGTCTTGAAGTGCTAGGACCTATTTCTCGGTATGTTAAGGGATGCTTACCTTTTTGCCTTTGTCTACAATCCCTATTTGCCACTCCATCTTATTACTGATCACCAATGTCATCTTCTTCCTCTTCAATAGTAGACACTTTACTTGAAGTGCTTTAGGATTCATCTACTAAGCCATCCCATGACTGGGTTTCAAGAAATTCCACATCTCTTGAAATGATGATCTTCTGGGCAACTGGATCATATAGCCTATAGGCCTTTGATTCTGAGCTATACCTTGTGAAGATACACTTCACATCTTTGTAATCTAACTTTTGCCTTTGTTCCTTACACACATGTGCAAATGCTACACGTTCGAACACTCTCAAATGTACAACTACCCATCTACCCTTTGACCAAGCCTTAAGAGGTATCTTGTCATGAACTAATTTTGTGGTACACCTATTAATCAAATATACTATTGTTGCTATAGCCTCTTTCCAATATTTAGTTGGGAGTCCTTTTTCTTTCATCATGCTTCTTGCCATTTCAATAATGGTCCTATTTTTTTCTCTCAGCTACTCCATTTTGCTACGGAGTATAACTGGCTGTAAGCTCTTTTTTTATGTCATTTTTCCTATAGAAATTTACAAACATATTGGAGGTATACTCCCCTCCTCTATCTAATCTAAGGACCTTAATATATTTTCCACATTCTTTTTAGCTAGGGCTTTGAATTCAACAAATTTGTTAAAAGCTTCAAATTTATTTTTCAAAAAATACACCCATGTCCTATAATTGAAACTATCTATGAATGTCATAAAATAAATATTCCCCCTAATAGAAGTAGTTTGCACAGGGCCTACCAAATCAAAATGCACCAACTCTAATGGTGCTCTAGCCCTTCTAAAATTTTTAGAATTAAAGGGAACCCTATGTTGCTTACCCAATATGCAAGTCTCATACTTGTCATATGAATTTACAATGCTTGGCAAACTATCTACCATTCTTTTCTTGGACAACAAATTTAAACTAACAAAGCTAAGATGTCCATACCTAAGATGCCAAAGCTTGGAGAGGTCTTCAATCATGCTCCTAAGAGCTGATTGTTGGTGTATTTTTGTACATGCATGCTTCAGAGGTGCAACATTGACTTGAGAAGAGAAACATGTCTCTATCCTCAATGGAAACATCTAGTTCTTTGTCATTTGGACCTGTTGCAAGTAATTTATTACTCCCATCCTTCTCATGAATGAAACACTTGTCATTTTCCATCAGAACCTTGTATCCATTTAGAATGAGTTGTCCAACACTCATCAAGTTGTGCTTTATACTGGGGGAAAAATATACATTTTGTATCTCCTTCTTCTCACCTTACTTGGTGCAGACCATAATTGATCCTTTTCCTACTATGGGAATGGTTCCATTATTTCCCATTTTAATTTTAGACTTAAAAGTCTTATCAATGAAAGAAAATAAACTTTCATTACCACTCATATGGTTGCTATAGCCGTTGTCCAAGTACCATACCTTAGGCTTCCTTCTTCACTGATGTTACACATGATGAAGGATGTAGGATTGTTTACATTTCTCATATTCACATCAGCCACATTAGCATTTTGCTTTGACTAATCACCCTATTTCTTCTACATTCACTTGCATAATGCCCATATTTATGATAGTAGTAGCATTCAACATTACTCTTGTTGGAGTTGTAATTCTTCTTGCCTCCTCTAGAGCTATTTTGAGAGGTGCTTGCTCCCTTTTGGTTGCTAGCTCTTCTTGAGCTTTATGCACTAGCATTTCTTTGACCATTCCTTCCATGACCTCTATTTTTTGAGCCTCTATCAGAGCCATTTCTACCTCTCCCCCTGCCTCTTGAATTTTCTCGAGCCTTGAAAGACTACTCTTAGGAAGTAGTTGCTGACCTATTTATCCGGTGCTCATGGGTTTGAAGAGTTCCCATCAACTCATCCATGGTCAATGTGGTGTGGTCCTTTGCTTCCTCTATGGTCATGAAAAGATTGTCAAATTTCTAAGGTAAACTCCTCAATATTTTCTCTACTATTCTTTGCTCATCATATTCTTCTCCATTTGATTTGAGTTGGTTTATCAATGTGGAGATTCGTGAGTTGAACTCTACAATAGGTTCATTGTCCCTCATCTGAAGGTTCTCAAACTCTCTTTTGATCATTTGTAGCTTCACTACTCTGACCTTATCAGTTCCCTTGAAGTTTGTCTCAAGGATAACCCATGCTTCCTTTGCACAATTTACTTCTACAATCTTGGGGAAGACTGTCTTTGTGATTGCTACCTCAATCAGACTTAATGCCTTATCATCTTTTCTTCTTGACTCTTTCAACTGAGTCTTTTGTGGATTTGAGAGGGTAGCATACTAAGTTGGGTCTATCACATCAGTGAACCCATTAATCACAAACTCCATAAATCATTTCCAACCATTATGGTTTTCATTTTCTTTGCCCATGTATCATAATTCTATCCATTGAAGAATGTTGACTATTGCCATATCTTTCCTGCATCTCCTTCCATGTCAAATATCAAAAAAAAAAAAATGCCCTAACTCATTGTCGATGTGAGGCCTCAAAGTTCTAATAACATGTAAAATATTAAAATCACAATCTTAAAATTTCACTCGGCGCATGAAGGTGTTGAGTGATAGTTTTTTCTTAGCACATTAAGGAGCTGAGTGGTAGAAGGGTACCGAGTGAGCTCGGCACATAAAGGGAAACTTACCACAAATGGATGCTGAGTGATCTTGGTAGAAACTTAAAAATGGTGCTTGGTAGAAGTGGATTTCAAGTGAGCTTAGTTCAAACTACAAAGTTATTAACCTAGACAAAGACGAGACTTACAATGTGAATGTTTCCACCATTAAAACCAAAGAGCCGAAGTATGAAACTTTCACCAATATACTTTTTAAATGAAATAAATAGAGGAAGAATCATAGATTCAATTATGCCTTCTTACTTAGTATTTAACTTTGATTAAAATTATTACAAAATTTTGGAGCATTTGGCTTCAACCAAAAAACTCTAAAATAACCCTAAAACTTAAAACTTTAAACCTTAAACTTATAGCTCTAATGGGTGCATATAGTAGTACCTGGAGCAATCACTGCTTCACAGGAAAAATTCAACAAACAAAAAACTTATAGAATGACTAGAGAAGAAACACATGCAACTATAGGCATCAAAAAAACTTCTTTATGTCTCTAAAACTTGATTTGCTAATCAACTTCCTCCTCTACTCTACTCTACAACTTCTAATCTTTTTAACTTGTTGGTCAAATGAACTAGATCATTCCTTTTGTCTTTCTTCAAAAATGTTTTCCCCGTCTTTTCCAAATTTGAAAACTCACCTACCCTCATTGAATTTTTTGACTATTCTGCTAGTCATCAAGGTGATAGGTGGGAATTTGGCTCTAGGGGCAAACATCTACTATAATAAACATTCCAACACTTGTTTGAGAGCAATACCTCCCAAATGCAATGGAGAGATTTCTAGGGGGCTTCCTTCTCTCCAACCTCCACTATGATTTGTGTTTTATTTAGGGTTTTGTTATATTGTGCACAAGTGGAAGTGACTGATAAATTTATTTATAATTTAGCTTGGTTGTTCTAGTGAATAGGCTATTCGTGATTTCATAGAAAACTAATTTAATTAGCTCAAAGGCTCTTTAATCTTATAAGAGACTTGGATCCATGCAACAATTTTTCTATCTAATTCTTACTGGAAAAAAATTTATAATTTAATGCTATATTAGATATATAAAATTTACCTTAAATGATAAGAAACCATTAGCAATAACTAATTGTGAGTTATTGGGAAACTATTTTTTAGTTATGCATTGTTCAGATCAATCATAACTTTTTTGTGGTACTATTTTCCATTAGTTTTCTTCTCAAATTTTGAGGTGTATATACATATGAGGGAATCTTCTCCTAAAAGATAGAAACCCCTACTTTTTAGGGTCAAGCTTTAAGTGGGTGGAAAAGTTTTCAAAAAATCATGAGACCACTTCCTTCCATAAACTATGGGACTTAAATTGTTTAAGAATAAGTCAACTAAAAAATTTATGGAACCTCCCACTAGACACCCCTCCATGAACCTTGTCCTAATCAACCAATTCTCCTGTTCTTGACATCTTGACTCTATTTCATATATTGTTCAATGCTCATTCTCCTTTACGCTTTATGCAATATAAAATCCACAAGTTACTTAGCGAATCATGGAGATGCTTTGGTATATTTGATCCTCCATTTCAAAATAAGCACATATATTCATGCTATTGGTGTGCATAGTAATTCATATAGAGAAATCCATGTTGAATAGTGAAGGCCAATAGACACATGTGTTTTACCCTCCTTTTTATTATTTCTCTTCAGCTGATCATTTGTGATCTATAAATACTGATGGCATGTATTGTAAACTTGTTCTTTTTCTCATCAATATAATTCCTCTACTCTTAATGTGGACATAGCCATGATTTGTGGTGAACCATGATAAACTACTATGTTTATGCATCTTGTTGTTCTGTATTTTCTTTTTGCATTATTAATGAATTTACAATTGGTATTAGAGCTATGATCAATTTCAGTGATCAAAATCTAAAGTCATGGAGGAATCAACAAAACAAAAATTCTTAAGAAATAATTTCAGTTTGTGGAAGGTACAAATGTGATCACTTTTGGTCAAGCATGATCTTGGACTAGCAATCAAAGTTAAAGCAAAGAAGCCTACTGGCATGTCAGATGATAATTGGACTAAAACTAATGAGAAAGCAATGGTAGAGATCTCTCTTTTGTTGTCTGTGAATGTGTAGTTTAATGTAAACAATGAAATGTCAACAAAGGATGTATGGGACAAGCTTCATAATATGTACCAAACAATGTTTTCTGCAAACAAGATTTTTATCACAAAGAAGCTTTACAAGTTGAAGATGAAGGAAAGAACAATGATGTTGAATCACATAAATAAGCTGAATAATCTTTTATGTCAAGCACACTCCATTAGTATGCCTCAAGATGATGAAAATAAGGCAGTCATCTTATTATGTGCTTTATCAGACAGTTGGGATGGTGTGGTAACAGTAGTTAGCACTTCCGTAACTGGCAAAAACAAGTTGGTCTATGATGAGGTGGTTTCTACATTGCTTAGTGAAAACATGAGGAGAACTAATAAAGAGTCTTCATCTGGCGATGCATTAATGATGGTTAGTACAAAAAATAGAGGAAGAACTCACAATAGAGGCAAAAACAATAACAACAATCGAATGTCACAATCAGCTAGAAGATCATAGTCCCGAGGTAGACAAAACAGTTGTTGGTTTTGTGGAAAGGCTAGTAATGTTAAAAAGGACTGCAAAAAATAGAAAATAACTCAAGAAAAAGTTTTGGACAGCAGAGTAAACATCATTCATGATCACGGTGATGGTGTTTTGGTTCTTGTGACAAGTGACACAACTTTGAATTCATGGGTAATTGACTTTGGGGCTTCATTTCATGCATCTCCTTGTAGTGAAGCTTTCACAAACTACAAGGAAGGTAAATTTGAGAATATTTATTTGGGTGATAACAAGGCTTGTGAAATTGTAGGAAAGGGTGATATTTTGTTATCAATAGAAGGAGGTGCTTAATTATTGTTTCAAGATGTTAGGCATGTTCCCAAATTGGAAAGAAATTTAATTTCCATCAGTCAATTATATGGTTAAAGTTCTCTTACACTTCTCAGGGACATGTGGAAAATTACCAAGGGTTCCATGATTATTGCCAAAGGGGACAAAGTTGTCAATCTATATGTTGTAGAAACCAATGATGAGATGGGAGTTATGATTACTATTACAGATAGTGATGCCGGACTTTGGCATCAAAGATTAGGCCACATAAGAAAAAAGGGGTTAGAGGTTATGCTTAATCGAGAGCAAATTCTGGGTCTCCAATCAGTAGATTTAGAATGTTGTGAGCATTATCTTCATGGGAAACAAAAATGTGTCAATTTTTCAAAGCATTTTCATGACAAGAAGACAACACCAGTGGAGTTAGTGCACTTAGATGTCTTTGGTCCAATAGAGGTAACCTCTCATGGAGACATAAATTTCTTTGTTTCTTTTCTTGATGATTGTACTAGAAAGCTTTGGGTTTATATGACGTCTATAAAGTCTAAAGTTTTCTCAAAAATAAAAACTTTTAAAGCTCTTGTTAAAAATCAGAGCAGGCATAAAATCAAATGTTTAAAATTAGATAATGGACCTGAATTCTATTTATTGGAGTTTGATAACTTTTGTGTAGATCATGGTATTTGATGGGTGAAAGTTGTGCCATTCACCCCTATAATGAGCCTTGCTCAAATTGACCATAATTTGCCCTAATTTGCTGCTTGTAATTTTGTCAAACAAATCATGTGCAACCCTGTAACTTGCTGGTCTGAGTGCATAAATGTTTTCCCAATTATATCCAAGGTATTTACTATTTGTAAAGGAGTCCTACAATGTTTAGACAAGGTCCTAGATGCAATGCAGATTTCCTTATGTATTTTGAAATATAATAGATGTAGTATCATGACCTAAAAGTGCAGCTACAACTTATAGTCATTATATCAAACAGTTGACATACATCCTCAAATTTAACATTCAATGCTCAAAACAACAAGTGATAACTTCCAACTATTGATATGGTATTGACAATGCAATCTTCTAACAATGATGTCAATGACAATGCCAAGACTCTTGGCTTACAATTCATATAATAATTACAAATAGATCTGATACAAATGTTCACCTACAGTAGCTACCATGAAATGCATCTAAATTATCATTAAGCTTGTATAAACCAAAAGGAACCTAGAACATGAAGTTGCTTTGAAGCTGTGATGAATTAGCAAGCAATATCTTGAATAATAATGACCTCTTGATGTCTTAGATCTAGCAGCCCATATTCTAATAGAAATTGATTTCTATAAAATAATTCTTAGCTTTTATGCCCTCCAAAATGCATCCAACTTCATCTTCTAACCCTATTATGGAGTGCACCCAAGGTAAAAGAGAGAATCAAACCAAGTTGAAGGAGTTACAAGCAAATTATGGCCTCCATTATGACTATAGTTTTCTGATGTTTGAATTATCAGACTTCCCCTATGCAATCTACCCTTTACGACTTGGAATCAAGAAGAATTTGCTGCCAAATGAGGAGCTAATAATATAGCCTGCAAAGAATCATCATCTCCACATTGTCCCATGCAAAATTAAATGAATTTCTTGCTCCTCTATGCCAAATCAAATCTCTTATATGCTAGCCCTAATGACTGTAATAAAATTAGATCGATATTAGATTATAATAAATTCTCCAGCTCCAAGCTTCATCAATGGAAGCTCAAGCTTCTCCAGTTAATGGCTCCAATTGAAACTCCAAACCAGCAAAAGAACTTGGCCCTTGGCCACCAATTAAGCACAAGTGAAAGGACTGAAATATCCTTCCCATAGTTATAACAATTCAAGTAATATTTCACACCCTCAAAATTGCCATCAATGGGAGTTTTCGTTCCCAAAGACAAATTAATTATCTGCAAACCACTTGGCTCCACAAATACTCAAAAAGAAATCATCAATCATCAACATCTAATATGCCTGCTAAGAATGAAGCTCGGGATGCCTATTTATTCTTTTTTCTCCACTTTCTCTAGAAACTTCTAGAACATTATTTTATTTTATTTATTAAGTGACTTTATAAAATATTTTATAATTCAAGTCACTTTATTAAATTAATTAAATATAAAGTTACGTTTTTTATATTTATTTGTTTGATAACTTTATAAATAATTAACTTAATACCACCTATTTATTTAATTAAAATAATTAATTAGTAATCCTCATAAAATATTCATTATTTTTAACAGCTTAATTAATTAAATTAATTAAATCAAATTACTTCCAAAGTAGGGGCATTACAACCCGTCAAGAAAATGGGGCAGTGGAAAGACTAAATCAAATTATACTTGAGAAAGTTCAATGCATGCAATCTAATGCCGGTTTAGGCAAAGAATTCTGGGTGGAGGCCTGTAATACAATAGTGTACTTGATTAATTGAAGTCCTTCATCTTGTTTGGACTTTGGAATTCTGAAGGAGGAATGGCTGGGTAGAAAGATTTACTACTTACATCTTCGAGTGTACGGGTGTCAAGCATTTGTTCATATTTCTGCAGAAAAAAGGAGCAAGCTGGATTCAAAATCACAGGAGTGTATCTTCATGGGCTATGGTGAAGATCGGTATGAATTTTGATTATGGGATCCTGTTGCAAACAAGATTGTACAGAGTAGAAATGTGGTCTTTAATGAGACGAAATTTCTGGCTCTTCAATCAGTGTCATAGGAAAGAGTTGTTGAAGATTTCATTCCTATGCCTTTATTTAATGAAAATAATTCTTCATTAAATTCACAGTCACAGTCTCAGCCTATCATTTCCACTCCTACCTATCATTTCCACTCCTACCTCTGTTCTGGGACCAAATCCTGCTCTGTCTTCATCCTCTGTTTCGAGAATGGATTTTTATCATGTTAATCTTGGGCAGCCTAATGAAGAACTGTTTGAAGATACCTCACAAACCAGAGATAAAGTAGTAGCTACAAAGCACGAACCACATCAGTTTCAAGATTCCAAAGCGCAGGGTGTTCAGCATCCCCAAACGGGAACACTTTGATAGCTCTGTTCGTAGATACTCCACGTTCAATCAAAGTGAGTGGCCAGAGGCAAGTCATGGAGTCAACGGTGGTTTCAAAGCTTTAGCTCACGGCATATGTCAGTCAGCCAGTGATAAGCAGGGTGCCGCTCAAAGGGTCGAGACTCCTGGCTTTGGTTATAACAACCAGCAGGGACGTGTCAACATAAACTCACGACCCCCTCAATGTAATCTTCAGCCTCCCAGTCACGATTTTTCTCACCACATCAGCAATTCTAATTCTCACGCTAGACTCCACGAGCTTGAGGGACACGGGATGCAGAATTGCGATGGTCATTCACGCAGGTTGTTGGAGAACAATCTTAACAACAAACATCTTCACCAGTGCAATTTAGATCTCAGACCAGTCACCAATGAAAGAGTCGTCACTGGTCATGATGATTCTCACCACATTAAGCAGAGTGTCTGCGAGTTTGGGGGTCTTTCACCCACACGGCAGATGAGACAAGTCTCTTATCCTCCAGGTGAAGAACAAGGAGCCATCAGTGGTCCCTCTCATGCACGCAGTAGCATCGGGTTCAATGAGAAACTTAATCAAAATAAACCATAGGCTCCTTCAAATGTTCCAGGTTCCGGTCTTCACCAAACAGCGACAGAGCAGATTGTTTATGATGACAGGCATAACACTAGCGGTTTGAATGATAGCTGGAATTCACATACCATTGAAATGTCTGCACCTTGTCAAAGACAAACCCGTGGGCTCCAACATGACGAGCAATATTCTTAAATTTGAATTTTTAAGTGTTTACAATTTAAAATATCTATATTCTTCTGCAATTTTTAATTTTCTCTCCTCAACTTTCTCCAACAAAATAAAATTTATAAAATTCTTTGTATAACAAGTTGTATCTATTTGTGAATGTATAAATTTTCCTTGGAGAGGTTTGAGTCTAAAAGTTTTAAAGTGACAATATGTACCCTTTGCAAAATAATTTTTTAAACCAATTTGCATATTTAAAAAAATATTTTTTCAGAGAAAACAATGAGCTAGATTTGTGATGCTTATAGTTATTTCTCATTAATTTTCCTATTCTATTCATTTTTTTAGTTTACATTTTTATAATTTTAGCATTTTAATTTTCTTAAGATTTTACAATATTTTGAGCACAAATAGTTGAAATTAATGGAACTTGAGTTTCTCTTGGTCATTCTATAGTTACAATTTTTCCACCTATGTTTGTAAAATTAAACTACTTCAACCATATTCATGTTATTTTAGATTTCAATAAATCATTCCAAGTCATATTGCAACTTTTGTATTTCCTTGCTTCCAAAGAAAGAATATAACAAATTAGTCAATGTACCATATTTTATAGAATGTTCACTAGATTTTCTTTGTAAATAAATAGTCATGACAAATAGGTAGATGTGTTTTTTCGAAGCTATTTATGTGGACATTTCTAATTTCTTTTATTCCTCACAAATTTCAATACGATGATACATTGTTGAATTTCAAAAAAAAATTCAAACAATGTTATGAATTGTTTGTGTGTTTTTTCACAAAGTTCTTCATATTGCATTTTTTCTTGGCAAACTTTTGACTACAAACAAAGAAAAGATCTTTAATCTTATAGATTATGAAAATTTAATGACATTAACATATTTACATTTCTAAATTTATATTTTAAAATATTATCTTATATATCTTTAAAAACTTATTTTCTATTACATGAATTATTTTTTATAAATTTAAAAATAATATATTTCTTCATAAAGATTTTTAAAAATTAAAATAATAATATTGATAGCATTTATATTTCTAATTTCTAATTTTAAAACATTATCTCATATAACTTTAAAATATATTTTGATTTTTTGTTACAATTTTAAAAATAATAAATTGGTTCAAATAAAATGTAGATTTTAAAATTAAAATGAAGATACAAATTTGAATGCAAATATAACCCCAATTATATTTTTTTCATATCTTTTGCCTTCAATAAGTGATTAAAAATTCTAAGTGCATATATAATCTGTGTTATGCAATTGGTACAATGGATCTATAATAGAATTAAGAATTTAAATAGGTACATGCCACTAAGTGGCACTTATTTTATTACAAACTAAAATTTCTATCATATAGAAGAAATATAATCCTAAAAAGTAATTGAATCAATAATTGAAAATTATATTTATGTTGAATGCGACAATTAGATTATCCCCCAATTTTTTGTTTTAAGATTCATATATGGAAGATTATTTAGTAAAATTTTATAGAAACATTAAAAAAAGTGTTTAGATTTTTAGATAATGTTTTGGTGGAACATAAATTATTTTTATACTTCAAATATTAGGATAATTTATTGAGTGAATAGGAAAATGGGGAAATGGTAAAAGAAATCAGGTAGACATAGATGATAAATAAATAAATAAATAAGGGGAAGAGATGGTAAGATTAGGGATGGGAGATAGTGGAAGAGGGTAATTAGAGAAAAGTATATTTTATAGACAGTTGAAAGAAAGAATAGGAAAGGGAGATAGTGGAAGAGAGTAATTATAGGAAAATAGATTTTATACAGAGCTTCAAGAAAGGAGGAAAGGGTGGGAGACATGATTTAGTGATATATGGTAATTAGGATAGCTAAATGCTAGAGATTGAGAGAGAATAAATTCTATTAATAATACTAACCAAAACTAAACTCAAACATCAAATTATATCAAATCATAATGTTGAAACAAATTAAATAGAGCATCTAAACTAGGTATTAACATAAAAAAAACAATTGACATCCAAATTTTCAAAATTCTATTTGCAATATTATATTATTTGTTGATTTACTATATATATATGTATTGAATTTAATTAATTAAAATTATATTTACACTCCAATATATAGTTATGTATTTTAGAAAAGTAAACTAGCTAGATTATTTTGAATAATATGAAAGAGATGATAAACTAATTTGTATTGCAGTGATCTAAAATGTGGATGATGAATGCAAAAATAGGAAAAGTAAAGACTATGTTTGATTACATAATTGGTAACCAATAGAAAATAATATAAAATTGCCTAATGAACATAAAAATATAGAAGGATTTAATTCTAACATTCTCTCCATACTATATTAGGTAGAAAATTGAATCCTTGAAAGAGTTCAAACCTCACCTTGACAATAGAAGCAGTAAGTACATGAAAAAATGGTGAGGGAGATGGGAAAAAATAGAGTTGAATGTCTTCTTGATCACCTATCCTTGAGTATAATGATAATCATCCTTTATTTTCTAAGATGCAATGAAACCATATTACCTCATACACAAATTCTCATGGAACATGATATTTTACTTTGGTGGATGAAAGAGAAGTAACATTATGTTCCTTACTCATCCATGATATATTGCTAGATCCAAGATGAAACATATGCTCGAATGTTGATAATTGTCTTACCAACCTTTTTGATATATAGATTAGAATTAGAAGGGTTAGAAATAAAACCATGCTATAGAATGGTTTGAAATGGACTTCAATGAATGTTTATGCTCCTAATTCTATGGGTTTACCCATAGAAGCAAGAAATAGAAGAGATACCAATAGCCTAGGTTGACCTAGTAGTTGGTTCAACACCAAATATAGAGGCATAGCCAGACCCTATAATTTTATGGGAAAAGGTATAAAGGTAGAGCTCTCTAGAGTATCACCAACAGCAAAGGAGGCATATAAGCCATCCACCTCACTAATAGGAAAGGTAGGGGAGGCAAGAGCAGTTCTAGTTACAAAGGTAGCTAGAGAATAGGCTGACTCATAGCATACATGGGAAGCGTCCTGCATTTGCATCAAGTTAGAGATTCAAGGCCATAGTCTCAAGGTTGTGATCCAGTTCCTTATGATGCACTTGATCCAACCCTCTATCTATATGGGGAACCAACAGCCCTACCACTACCCCCTACTATTGAAAGAGAAGGGAAGGGGCAACAATAGCATCAAAAGAAGTAGCAGGGGAAGCACCAACCCAACTACTCTAAAGGGATCCAACAAGATATATGTACGTGTTCCAACAAGTGATGATCTTCTGATGCACAAGTGCACCAAGTGTTCCTACAAGTGATGATGTTCTACTATTTTTATGTGTTCCTAAAAGTAGATATGCAACCCCATAGAAATTATATAAAAAAGGGGGCCCTTAAAATATAGGGGTAGGGGGTTGGTCCAAGTTATGATGTTCCAACAAATGTACCAAGCTGACTTTTTACACATCCTAGCTTGTGCTAGGAGCATATCCTAGCCAGTTTCACCAATAGAACTAGTAGCATAGTAAGAATAGATAGGTTATAAGTATATCTAGCCCTACAAGGCCCTACAATTCTATAGGGATCTAGTAGCATCTGTTGATTCTACAAATTACATAGATCATTATGTAGATAGAGCCCTAAAATTCTATAGGCTATAGCACCTGAGGAATAGATTGCAATATAGCTAGGCACAATTATAGTACCCTTAAAATTATAGGGTCCCTACCATTCTATAGGCTAGGGATGTAGGAAAAGAAGCGATAGGCCCAGCCCGACTATTCTAAAGGGACCCAACTATAGAGCTAGTAGCATTCCTTTGCTTGGTTCCATATCTAGATGCATCATAAGCAAAGGTAGAAGCACTAGTAGATTTTGTAGTAGCATGACTAGTAGCTTATCCACTACTAGTTAGAGAGCCTCATATAGCAAAGACAAGAGCAAAGGCATAACTTGCAACAAAACCAAGGGCCCTACTATGGGGTTAGAAGAAAGAATTTGGGTCTCAATTCCATGGAAATCCATAGATTGAGATCATGATCTTTTAGAAATGGGTACACATTTTTAAAAAATAGGTACCCATTTTATGCTCAGGTACCCATCCCGAAATTTAAATAAAAGGCAATCGGTTTTTTTTTTCAAAATACGGGTACCCATTTTTTAAAACATTTTAAAAAAATATTTTTTAGAAATGGGTACCCATTTCAAATTCAAAAAAAAAATCGAGGGGATTTTAAATGTTGATTTGGCTTTTTCAAAATGGGTACCCATTTTTTGAATTTGTAATAATGGGTGTCTATTTTTTACAACATGGGGTGGGATTTTTTTCTCCTACCTTAGACTCTTGTTTGGGATAGGCTTGGTGAGACCAAATCTATGACTTGACCTCTCAAGATTTGGCTAAGGCATTGAACTGACAAATTCACTCCTTACCATAACTTTTAGACGGTATTCCCAATCAATTTTTTTATGAAACAAAAACTCATTAGAGCTCCCACTATCTAGATTTTAGAAAAATAAATTTTATAGTGCTACGATTTTATTTATTATATTTGCATTATTTTTTAATGAAAGGTGGTACCTAAATGTAAAATAGTGAAGTTCATTAAAACTTTAATAACTTTTTTATTTTATAATTTTTCTTAAGTTAACTTATATGTCATCAATCTCCATACAATTCTTTTGAGGTTAAAAAATATAATTTTTAAAAGAAGTCAATTTTTGATCAAATTATGGTGTCTATACACGAGAGGTTTTAAAATTTACCTTTATAGCCAATTAATAATTAATAATAAAAAATTTATTCAATAAAATATATTATCGTCAATCTTAAGTGTATTAGGTAACTCTGTTTAAAAGGATTTATGAAAATTCATTTATTTGTGTCAAATTATGGTGTTCATACACAAGTATGGTATGGTTCTAAACTAGTCATTTTGAAAAAGTGGTTTTTAAAGATCCATACAAAAAACAAAAAATACCATATGGGTACACAAATAAATTACATATTCAAAAATTATATTCTGAACTCTAAAACTTTTATTTCTAAAGCTTTTTTATATTCAATATCTAAATGTCTCAAATTTTGACATCAATTGACAAGAAATTTCAGAAAAAGGAAAAACACTTCCACTTTTTGCCCAAAAGTGAGACCCAACTTCTTGCACTTACCCATGGAACAAGGCGAAAGAGTTTATCTAGTTGAAACACCACATGTGGAAGAGTATGTTAATCTAGGTCTAGATGATCATAATGCAAATACAAGGGTAACATAACCAATAGTAGAGCTAGAAGTACCAAAAGCTTACCTAAGAGCATATCTAGTAGTTGATTAAGCTGTTGCCCCACACCCCCCACCCCCCACCACCCCCCCGTTAACCCACCCCCCCATCCCATATCATAAAGGGTCCCCTCCCCCCCACCCTTAGAATAGTAGGGCACATCTATCTGTATGATAAAAATTTGTCCTAAAATGATGTGATAAAAAGCAACATGTGACTTAAATGACATGATTAGTTCTGTGGATTATGGCATCCACCATTTTGACTCAAACATGCTCTTAGCTCAATATTTATCAAAAAAGATATAGGATCTTGGTATCAACCTTCTTTTTTCAGCTAGAGGCATAATCTAGGGTTAATGGAAATTAAATCAATGAGCTACTTATCGAATTTGACATTATGTATCAAAGGGAAGAGCTCTTTAGGAATTGGATTTAATCAATAAGAATAAATATCGTTTGATTTATAGTGCTATTATATAATATCTTAAATTAGGAACTCAATTTATAGAACTTGTGTCATGGTATTTTCCAACAATTTTGAGAAAATTTTGGAGATTCTATCATAGGGGCTAATAGGTCTAAAATCCTTCTCTCTATTAGTGCTATAAAATTTGAGAATGAGGATGATAAAAGTGTTGTTCAATTCTTTGAGAATAACATTGGAAGAGACAAACTCTTTGGCATCCTAGAACACATTATTTATGATAATATTGTTGATTGTTTTTAAAAACAAAGGAGATAACCCATTCCAATATGTCAATTTAAAAGAACTAAGGTCCTATTTGGTTGCAAGAATCACCGAATGTAGCATTCATCTATGATGGAATAAGCTCTCTTTTGGTATTCGTGCATTCATAAAATAAGTTATGGAATGCCATTTTGACCTATTTGTTTGACCTGGAAGAGGAGTTGAAAGATGCATATTCTATGTTTGGTTGGAACAATTGAAATAGGAATTGGAATAAGTAAGTTCTTTTAATTTTAATATATTTTTTTTAGTTTGGTAATATTTTAAATAAACAAGATTTTTTATTTATAAAAATTGGCTTTTTAGTTATTTTTTAAAAAGCCAAATTAATTTAAGTAGCTTGTATTTTATTTTTAAAATTCACTTTATTAGTGAAAGGTATACCACAACCTTTGAAAATCAAAGGACATTTATAATTTTAATTCTAAATGAAATGAAAATATTTTAATGAATATAATATCAAAACTAAAATCATTTTATTTCTAAATATATTAAATTAAAAAAATACAAATAAATCGAGGTCATTAATATGATATTTAAATGATCTTTCAAAATAGTTTTAATTATAAGACTAAACACAAGATTTATTTGTAAAGATTATTTTATGAAAGTTTATTAAAGATATCAAATCTGATATTAGTCCTTTTTGTAATTTAAAAAAAAAATACATATTAAAGTTTAAATAATGTTGACCTAGTTTATATCTTATGAAGAATAAAGGAAATAGTGACGAAGATACGCACTGATACCACTTGATGTCGGTACACTCTAATACCACTTTGATAAAGTACTGCTCTGATACCACTGATGAAGGGCCACACCACCCTTACCAACTCATAACCAAGAATGCAACAATATGAAGTCCAAGAGAAAATAAAATGCTTCCCAAAGAACACTTTTATTATACTTTGAAATCCAATACCAATTGCATTAACATTTCTACAAGATCGCTCAAGATCTAATCCAAACCCAAGCTAGCCCATATCCACACTCTGTTAGAAACCTCCGAGATCTCAACTTGTGCTCACAAGCCACCAAGCAACCTCCTTGTTTCCAAACTGCAATCACTAGCTCTTCTCACAAACTTAATCCAAGATCTAAGTGTAAACTGCCTCACATTTGGTGCTCTATCTACACACTCACAATTCCACCACAATCTTGCTATAAACTGCCTCACATTCGATGCTCTATCCACAAACTCAAGAAACTCACTCTTCACTTTCTCCTTCTCTTTCACACCTTGAAGCCTTCACACCTTCCAAAGCTTCTCCTTCTCGAACTTCTCCTTCTCAAGCTTTTCACCTTCTTCTCGAGATTCTACTCCTCGAGCTTCTACTCCTCAAGCTTCTCCTTGAGCTTGATTTAGAAATGCTCATATGCCTTGCTTAAATAGCCACTTACCACCCCATGCATGACTTATCCACAACCTTCTAGAATTCCTCCACAACCTTCTACAACTTCCACAACCTTCTACATCTTCCACAACCTTCTATAACTTCCAAAACTTTCTACAATATTCATAGCTTTCTAGAATTCTTCCCACACACCTCGATAAATGGAATGACAACCATTTATTTTATTTTTTTTCTATTATGCCACCTATGCACCTCGAAAATAAAAATCCTCTTTTCCTTTCTTTTCTCCTTTTTCCCCTTTTTTATTTTTTTAAAATTATTTCTCCTCTAATTTTCGTCACTTTCTCTCTCCTCCACAATTTTTTTTTTTCCAATTTTTTTCAAATTTTTTTTTTTTCAATAATTTTCCCGTGCAAGATGCTCCTGCATCAAATAGTCTGAAAATGCATTCAAGCAGCAAAATACAATCGAGTGGCAAAGTCACAAACTCAACAACCCATCAAATTGGCTTTATTAAAAACTAGAATAAGAATAAGCTATTCTTATTCCACCTTTTTTTAGGAATATCACTATGCTCATTTTCAAATAAGGAGTAGATGAATTCTAGTTCTAATTTTGTATTTTGCAAACAAATTTCATATTGATGAATGCGAGTATTTAGATTTTTCTATTCCTGCCCAATTCCCACAACCAAATGGGGCCTAAGGGTGAAGGTGGTAGACTTCACCTCTTCTATAGTTACATTTCTCTCATTTCTAATAATGTCTCTAGGAGTGATACAAGAAGAAATAAAATCTAGAAGGGCATTTCTTTTACCTTCCAAAAGTGGATTATCTAGAGGAGGTTGGTTCAAAATATTATTAAAATAGTCCACTATATTTTCAATATCCTCCCATGAGGTAAGGTTTTTGGTGTCAAAGATCAATTCCTTTATCAAGTTCCTTCTTTTGTGTTTTAGGGTTGATTTGTCAAAGATACTTGACTTATTGTCGTCTCACTTCTATTTTCTATTACAAATTTTGCAGTTTCATACTTGCAAGTTTTTTGAAGTTATCCCCTCTATTTTTTAATGAGAAAAATGCTTAGACTATAAGTCTATTAAACCACTCACTCAATTCACTCCTTAACTAAGCTCTTCCTTTGTTGTTCCTACTGAGTTCACTCAGTATCTTTGTTGACTGAGTTCACTCTGTCGAAGTGTTGGTTATGTGTCGATCTTGTTGAGCTCCACCTTTTTTTGGAGACTAAGATCACTCGGCAACCACTATGTTGAGCTCCACCTCCCCTTTGGTGATCGAGCTCACTCAAAATCCTCTTGTTGTATGATTTACCCTTAGTGCCAAGCTTACTTGGCTTCTTCATGTACCGAGTCACTCAGCACCATTTGCATGTCACTCAGCATCCACTGCATGTTGAACAAACTGTGACTCAACACCCTCTTGTACCAAGCAAATTTTTATGTTGTGAAGTTGAATTCTTTACATGTGGTATCAAGTGTTTGAGTCCCCACATCCACAATGAGTTAGGGAAATTTTTTTTTTGGTTATACTTGACATGGCAAGAGATGCAGGAAAGATATGGTAGTAGCCACCATCCTTTAATGGACAGAATTATGATACATGGGCAAAAATGATGAAAACCATAATGGTAGCTAATTATTTGTGGGAGTTTATAATCAATGCGATCAATTATGTTATAATCCTAGTACTATATGCTACCCTTACAAACCCACATAAGACTTAGATGAAGTAGTCAAGGAGAAAGGATGCCAAAGAATTAAGTTTGATAGAGGTAGCAATGATAGAGACTATCTTTCCCAAGATTGCAATAGAAAATTACTCAAAGGAAGCATAGGATAACCTTGAGACAAACTTCAAGGGGACTGATAAGGCTAGTGTAGTGAAACTACAAATGATAAATTAGCTCAAATCAAATGAAGAAGATTATGAAAAGAAGATGATTGTGGAAAATATTACCTCATAAATATGACAACCTTATGATGAACACTGAGGAAGCAAAGGACCACACCACATTGACTATGGATGAGTTGATGGGAACTCTTCAAACCCACTAGCACCAGATTAACCAATCAGCAACAACTTCCCAAGAGTAGTCTTTCAAGGCTCAAGACAATTTAAGAGGCAAGGGGAGAGGAAGAAATGGCTCTAGTAGAGGCACGAGAAGTAGAGGTTGTAGTGCCTACCCATAGTTTACTTTTCTATTATATTTACCAAACCATGTTTATGCCTATTTAATGCATGTGTTAGTTTTAAGGGTATTGGATTTATAGTTATGAAATTATTTCATGACTTGGATTACATGTATAACAATAAAGAATTACTTAGTTGTTTATATTTCACTTGTCGATTAATGATTATGATTACTAGCACATTAATGACACTCTAATGATTTTTAGTTAATAAATGTGATTTCTTTCATAGCAATGTCAGATGATTTTTTAATGATGATTACCTCATATTTGTAACAATACATTAGTTTATCTGAGCATTTGATGTTTGACTTGCGATTATTATAGTGCTTACCCCATTTTTGCATGTGTATGGTGTGTGTGTGTCTGTTTTATCTTTCTATTTTCATGTTTGATGTGGTTAAAGGAGGGAGTTGTAGTCACTTGCTAGTCGGGATCTACACGATGTACCACTCCCTTCCATTGGTTGTTTAGTTGAGATATATTTATAAACATGTACATGCTCATCTTTTATGCAAAATATAGGTACTAGACATCAACTTGCCTGAATTGCCAAGATGAGCATGCCCTATCATAATGACTCAATGGTAAGAATGGGGAGATAATGTCCAAGTCCAATGCCAGTCATAGCCTAATTACTTATCCTAAGAAGGAGGACATGTATTTGTCTTTCTACCCTTTTTAAACCCATGAGTTTATCTTTGTCTATGTTGTTTGATTTTGAGTTTTGGTCTATTTTGGCAATGTTATTTTTATATGGATTTCGCTATGTGATATATTTGGTAAATGATTTAATTATAATATTTGTGTTAATCATATAATTAAATATTATTTGATTAAAAAGAAAATAGTAAAGCATGAGAATATTTAATTAACTAAAAACTAATTAAATACGTGCTTTAATTCAAATGTCTTAATTTAGAAGTCTAAATTTAAAAAATTGGTTAAAGAGAAATTAGAATATGATTAAATTAAATTTATTATAAATTAATTAAATATGTACCTTAGTTTAAAAGTCTAATTTAAGAAGTTAGACAAAAAAAGAGAATTACAATATTAAAAATTTAATATTATTTTATTATAATTATTTATTTAATAATAATTAAATTAAAGTTTCATTTAAACAATGAGATTTGATTATTATTATTAATTTAAATAATAAACTATGCTTTAGTTAGTGCTTGTACTAATTAATAAACTAGAGGAAAATAAAATATAAAAGAATATTTTTGTTAAAAAGTTCTTTAAGGGTAAAGAATTAAATTATAAAAGCTTGTTTTAATGAGAGTCATTTGCATGTTTAAAAATTAGAAACCCTAGGTAGAGTTAAACTCTTTATTAAGAGATTTGAGCTCATTTCTACACATAAGTTTTTGGGAGAGAAATTCAGAATTGGATCAAAATAATTGTAGAAAGTTTTGGAGGGTTTGCATTTGTATGCATTCACATATTGTTCCAAATTTTAGCTGTGGTTTTGAGGTAGGGTTTGAAAACCCATTGTAGAATTTTATTGAAAGATTTGTCTACTTTATGTCTTCTTGGGTGTTTGCATATTGCTTATTAATTTATTGTATTGATTGTTGAATTAAGAATTATGTTGTAGATTTTGAAAAGGAAAACTTATTAATCAAGAAAACTTCACTAAGAAAAATTATAGAGAAACTGTAAAAAATTATTATGACTGTATTCTTTTAAACCCCTTTAGTTAATATAGGAAAAAATTGATTATCAAACATTTGAAGAAATCAATACATTGAATGGTTAGGATTTCAACTTTAAATTTGTCATTAGAACCATTAGATTATCATGAATTTTCTAAATATAGATAAATATTATTCTTATAGCTAACATAATTTAATTATAAAATTCATTGGAAAAAGAAAATAATTAATTGAGAGAAAAACATGGTGTAGCTAAACTTATGCAGGCATGTGAAAAAAAAATACTAAATATAGAAACTAAATATAGTATGGTTAAATGCATGTGAAAAAAAATATACAAAAAATAAAAACTAAGTATAGTATAGTTACATGCATGTGGAAATAAATATGCTAAAAATAGAAAGCTAAGTATAGTATGGTTGTGTGCATGTGAAAACAAATATGCTAAAAGTAGAAACTTAGTATGGTTACATACATGTGGAAACAAATATACTAATAATAGAAAACTAAGTATAGTATGCTTACATTATTTAAAAAATCAAAGACATTTGAAAATACTAATTGCATATTTATTTTAATTTTATAAAAATTTAATTTAATTTTCAAATTTATTTATTTAAAAATAATAATAATTTGTTAATTTCTAAAATTAAATAAATATTATCCATTTAGTTATAAAGTGAATGTTAGTATTAGTGATTATTTAAGTCTAATTAACCTCTTAGTTGCATATGAATGATTTTGTTTTTATTAATGCAAGATGAAGGTTAACAAATAAATATTTAAAATTTTATTATATTTTAAGAGAAGTTGTGGTAGAAGTTCAATTTGTAATCATTTAGCTAATAACTATTTGAATTTATGAGATAAATTATAAATAATTAAATTAAGTTTATAATTTTATCTCTATTTGCATTATGAATTAAAGGAAAAGTAAATGTTAATATTGGACATAAATAGAAATAAAATCATTATTTAAGAATTGAAATTGATATCACTATTTAAATCTATTAATATGCATTTATGTTATTAATTAAATCATTTATGATTTAAGATTGTTTAAATTATTAACATGATAATATTGCATGATATTTTACATGCACAAAAAGATTGGATATTTAAATAGTTATTATTTTAAATAAGTATATTAGCATAATCATTTATATTAAGATGTATATACTTTATTTCTAAACACTTCCTTATGACCCAAATTAAATAGAGAAATTGGTAGAATTAAATCATGTGGTTGAAAACTATGTGTTTTCTAATATTTTATTTGTAGTTTTGTGATGTTTATTTTCATAATGGTTTTTCTTTGTGGGTTGTTTAGTTAGCCAAGTTAGGATGTGCACTAGAGGCATTTTTTAGATTTCTTTTGTGATTATTTGACTAGATGTCATTATGAATTTTATGATTTAAATTAAGAGTTATTTTTTATGAGCTTTAAGCTATTAAGCATTTATAAGAACTTGGGTTTTAAGAACAAATGTTATTTTTTGGGTTGCCTGTTAAGGAACCAAATTCGATCAATATTACTCGTGGTATGGGACAGTATTGTGGTTTGTGATTTTTGAGAAGGTAGTCTAGGTGCACGTCTATGGGAGTGACTTGTAATGGGGGTCGGGGCCCAAAGTGGCTACCAGAGTAACTCATTGTAAGTTGTGTAAAAAGTGATAATATAGTAATTAAAATACCTTGCCTAGCCTTTTTCCTTGAGATACATTAATAAGATATGTTACAGATTTTTCTTCATCCATGTCTTCAGTGCGTGTATAGACTAAGGATGAGATGGAGATGTGTCATGCCCAAACTACGAGGCATAAACACAATTTTAAAAAAATAAATTAATAATTAGAATGCTCTAAGTTTGATAAATTTGCGTCCAAAGTTAAAATAGAGGTTCTCTACATTTCATCTTAAGTTTATAAACTTGTGGAGGAATACATCATTAAGATTTGAACTTTCGTTATAAAAATAATATCGACATTTGTTACATTACTATATAATTATACTTAATTTAAATTTCTACAATTAGAATCTAATTTTAACAATTACTAACCAATTCTCAATTAAAACTAACAAAATTATATTTAAATAATTATCTAGAACACTAACTAAAGACATAAACTAACTTTACAAAAAAAAATCTAAATCTAAAACAACTTAAATAAAATGCTTACTAACTAATACTACTCCAAATAACATTAACTAAATCTTATTAAATGTAAATTTAATTAAAATAACAACTAACTAAATTTAACTAATCATTAAATTAAAACTTTCTAAAATAATTGAACAACTAAATTAATTGAAAACTAAACTAACTAAATCTAATATAACCTAACCTTTTCTTAACTAACAATACTATTAAAAAATACTAATCATAACATATGTTAACCTTTTTCTAAACTAACATATCATAACATAAACTAAACTTAACACTAACCTATACTAATCCCCCCCCATACTCCCCCTACACCCTACTTCCATGCATTTCCCAAAGACAAATGTGCTTCCCAAGCGTTGCACTTGGGTACAATGCACTGCCCAAGTAGGGGGGTACAAGCTGGCACCACCCACTATGTGAGGTGGCAATGGGAAAGAAGGAGGCAAGTTTAAAGTTTTTTTAAAAAAAATGCAGTCTCCTTCATCCCAAAACCCCAACGCATCCTAAAGAAATTAATACTTGCACAAAGATAGGGGGAAGTACAAGGGTGACATCATCCTAAAACAATCATTTTTGACTTGTTTTAAAAAAAAAAAACTTTTTAAAATGCATACCAAAACTGATGCCCACTATGGAGAAGTTAATGCAAAAATTAAATAGGTAAGAATGGATATTTTAGATGGTATGTTAGATAGTCATTATCTTAAGCAAAGTTCTTTATTATTATAAACATATATCTATGTTTCTTTTTTTGTTTGTTTTATTCCACATTTTAAATATAAGAATATTCTCTATTGCAAAGTGTCATTTAATCCCAAGCCCATACAAAATCTAGAGGGCTTTTTACTCTTTGGGCAACCAAATTTTTTTGAAGTCATAATTTTTCTAAGTATACATTTTGAACCTGTTACATTGACCAAGAGGGGATTATTATCATTATTTTAAAGTAACTCTAATAGGACTTCTTGCAAACTAAATAAACCAAGAGATTTAGTTATCCATTTAAGCCACAATGCAAGAATTGATTTAATTCCAATAATCGCGAAACTGAATTTAAATTCATAATATGATTTTTTTTTTTTTAAATTCAACATATAAGAAAACTTAAAATTTTGCCTAATTAAATCAACATCATTTTCATCTTATTTTTGATGTGCATCATATAACGAAAGATACCAAAAATCTCATGAGAAACAAAAATACTCAATCCCGATTTTATTGGCAAACCTGATTCAAAGGCTCAGCCAGCAAAGAACCAAGGAGAAAACCCAGCATTGTTGCCATTATAAAAAAGTTTTGAAATACAAATTTCGTAGGATTCAAATCTAGAAATTACAAAAATTTAATTGAATTTCCTTCATGACCCTTATCAATGGATCCATATCATTTTTTTTTGCAATACATTGCTAAGATCGTGGAGGGAACATAATCTGATCAAGTGTCAGACAAGCATGACCAAGAGACAAAATCAAACATGCATATTCATACTAGGTTTTCACCATAGGATTCATAATGAATCAAAACTAGGGAAAGGTGGATTTTTCTAACAGGAGATGTTAGACACAACACCAAACTAGGTGCCCAATCCGGGCTATAAATCAAGAACTTCTATTTTTCCATTCTTACATGCCAAAACTCATACGTGGTTTGTGCTGATAGGTAGGGGCCCATAACACCCTACCCTCTCTCCCTCTTCTCATCTTGAGAAGAGGCTCTACACTACTGGAGTCCAACTAAAAGGACCTTTTCCAAAATTGGTCACTTCTGCCCTATCCAAGGGTGAGTAATACCAAAACACCCATACAAGAAAACTTCAAAATTTAAACATAAACATGAAAGAAAAGCATTCAAGAAACATGGTTGCAATCCTTCCCAACATACCCAACATACATAGAAGCATCCAAATAACAACACTATAGCATTTAAGCATGAAACAAGCATAAAAATCTGAGCAAGGGAGATGAAGAACTCCTACCTTCACAAAGAGGTAATGGTAAATGAACAATTTGAGTAGAGCTTTTTCCTTCCTTGCCTTCAATCTTCCGAGACTCCTCTCTAAAAGTAGAGATTGGGTTACAACCAAAACGACTCCAAGAAGGGCCTCTAAATAAGACTCAAAGTCAACCACCAAAAAGGCAATAGCTTCTCCCACCCACCTACAAATCTAGAAGTTTCTAACTCAACCCATACTAAGGTTAACCACTAAATGGAGTTGACGTGATGCAACTCATGGTAGCCATATCCAATTTTCGCACAAAGACAAAAATATACTTTTTGAGTGACATCAAAAGTCAATAAAAGGGGCTTAGGGGTTGGAAAATGCCCCCAACCCATACCCATACCCTTTGGGTATAATAATTTCATGTTTGAAAACCTTAGGAATAGATTTGGGACCAAACAAAAGCTAGGAAAAATTTAGGACTATCTAAAAACTCTAAAAATGTAGATTAAACACTAATTTAGATTAGGGTGACTAAACTCAATTAAGAACCAAATTAGCAAAAAGACAATAACTTAATCTAACTTAGGTCCAAAGGTTACACAGCTAACCCTAACTAGCACACTAAAGAACATAAACAATTCACAAGTGTCAAGTGATACTATAAGAATATGGTTACAAAAATTAACATTTATTAATCACAGAAAGATACATACCTACATCTCACAATAAAATTAAGTTACGAACAATAAGGTTTTCACAATGGCACATAGGGATCAATTACGTTCCTCTGTTGGGTTTCTTGGCTAAAATATCCTGCACACTCATTGCACACATCAGTAGTCCCATAAAATCACATGCACATATGTATATACGTATTAGAAAATTACATAAATTAAAACATACATCTATAAATCAGTCAAGGTTTCTCTCATCCTACTCAATTCTTAAAAATTAAAATCTCTTAATCAAAGTGTTAATCCTACATTTACTTATTTCATCAACATACATATACATAAAACATTAAATGACGAACATCAAATATCTGAAAGTAACATCACACAACATGAAATAATATACTATGTTCAAAGCATCAGATAATATCCCGACATCTCAAGCCGTGAGTATCAAAATAATAATAAGGTATCACTATGCTATGATGGGTCGGGGCGAGGCCTCACAAGATGATACATTGATAGGTATGGCTAGTTTCCTCATCTTCATAAGAGGGTATCTTAGTTCCGCATAGAGTCACTAGGGAGCCAGGGTCTTGAGAGACTGCTAGGGTAACCTTAGAGTTGGCTCATGCGATGACACTCCATAATATGTACCCTGAGTCTCCTTCATGATTTTTTTTTATATTTGACTCTAGTGGTGTACTTGTTGGATATTACTTTTGATGGTATATTTATTGTGAGTTATTACTCATTGATTTGATGTCATTTATTGTTGACAATTGAATTTCATTAATGAATAATTAGTTATTCATTGGTTGTGTTTTTATTGTTGGAGTTAGTGATTGGTAGTTTTCTTTTATTAATGATAGTTGTTATTTGTTGGTCATTTTGTTTGTGACACTTGGCATTGATTTAAGGGTGGTTGTATGTTTCTGGTCTTGGTATTTGTCTATTGACTTGGTATGAAATGTTAGTATTGGAATGAGTGTCCTTTCAATTTTGATTATCTCTTCTTCTTGTGTAGTTTGTGTTACCCTTGAGGTAGTTTTGACTATCAGAATTCCTTACCTAGGACTATTTTATGATTTGATTATATGTATGGATCGTACATTATCTCTCCTACACAGTGGGAGTGTGATCCTGATTAGATGATCATGTGTTTGAGAGGTAGTGTATTCTTACCATTTGCGTCCCCCTCAGATTGATAGATGTTGGATGCTCCTTAATATAGTGGTACCATTATCATTCTTCCTCTTATCTTGTATACTTCTATTCATTTGATATATATATGTATCATGTGTTTTGAGATCTTATTGAATATTGTATTGTATATTGATGTGCTTGTATCTATTTTTACATGCCCTGTGACATGTGTAGTGGATGTTGTTCATTAGACGTGCTTTCATATTATTAGTTGTACTTATGCATTTTCTTATATGATTATGTATTGTTTATTCACTTTATGATTATAAGTGTTGTAATTGAGGCTTAAACTTATTAATAAAACTTTTTAAAATGTGACTCAACATGAAGGAGCCCTTGAGGAATTGAAAATATATTTGTAATTGACTATGTGTTCTTTATGTGTATGTATATATTGCTTCTACATTATTTTTACTTTGAGGTTGTTTAAAAAAAAATTAAATTAAATAAGTTCGGTAAACTTTGTAACATGTTAGGTTTATTTCTTTTGGGTTCCCAAGTGAGTGTTACAAAGGTCATGGAAGAAATGGTCAAAGGAATGCTAGTGCAAAAAGCTCAGGATGAGCAAGCAACCAAGAGGGAGCAAGGACCTCTCAAAATAGCTCTAGAGGAGGTAAGAACAATTACAACTCCAATAAGAAAAATGTAGAATGCTACTACTGTCATAAGTATGGGCATTATGCTAGTGAATGTTCAAAGAAGTAGGATGATCAGTCAAAGAAAAATGCAAATGTGGCTAATGTGAACATGAGAAATACAAACAATCTCATAGCCTTCATCATGTGTAACATTGGTGAAGAAGGAAGCCCTGAGATATGGTACTTGGATAGTGGTTGTAGCAACCACATGAGTGGCAATGAAAGTTTATGTCATTGATAAGACTTTTAAGTTTGAAATCAAGATGGGAAATAATGGAAGCATCCCCATATATTGGGCACAGGATCAATCATGGTCTGCACCAAGCAAGGTGAGAATGAGATACAAAATGTATATTTTTCCCCTAGTATGAAGCACAACTTGATCAGAGATACAAAATTTATATTTTTTCCCTAGTATGAAGCACAACTTGATCAGTGTTGGACAACTCATTCAAAATGGTTACAAGGTGTTGATGGAAAATGGAAAATGTATCATTCATGAAAAGGATTGCATTAATAGATTACTTGCAATATATCAAATGAAAAATAATCAGATGTTCTCTTTGAGGATAGAAACATGCTTCTCTTCTCAAGTCAGTGTTGCCCCTCCCAAGCATGCATGTACAATAATAAATCAGCAATAAGCTCTTAGGAGTGTGATTGAAGACCACTCCAAGATTTGGCATCTTAGGTATGGACATATTGGCCTTCCTTGTTTAAATTTTTTGTCCAAGAAAAGAATGGTAGATGATTTTCCAAGCATAGTATATTCAAATGACAAGTGTGAGGCTTGCATCTTGGGTAAGCAACATAGGCATCCCTTTAGTTCTAGGAATTTTATAAGGGCTAGAGCACCATTAGAATTGGTGCATTCTTATTTAGTAGGCCTTATGAAAACTACTTCTATTGCAGGGAGTACTTATTTTATGGAATTCATAGATAATTTCAGTCGTAGAGCATGGGTATATTTTTTGAAGAGAAAATTTGAAGCATTTGATAAATGTGTTGAATTTAAAACTCTAGTTGAAAAGGAATTTGGACACTATGTAAAATTCCTTAGATCAGATAGAGGAGAGGAGTATACCTCCAATTTTTTTGTAAATTTTTACAAGAAGAATGACATCAAGAAAGAGCTTATAGCTAGTTATACTCCATAGCAAAATGGAGTGGCTGAGAGGAAGAACAAGACCATTTTTGAAATGGCTAGAAGCATGATGAATAAAAAAGGGCTCAAAACTAAATATTGGGGAGAAGTTGTAGCAACAACAATATATTTGATCAATAGGTATCCTACAATGTCAGCTCATAACAAGATTCCTCTTGAGGCACGGTCTAGGAATAGATGGATAGTTTAACGCTTGAGAGTATTAAGATGTGTAGCATATGAACATGTGCCTAAGGAACAAAGACATAAGCTAGATGACAAAAGTGTGAAGTGTATCTTCATGGGGCATATCTCAAAATCAAAGGCTTATAGGTTGTATGATCTAATAACCAAGAAGATAATCATTTCAAGAGATGCAAAGTATCTTGAAAATTAGTCATGGGATGGCTAAGTTGATGTATCTTCAAGAATGTCAAGAAAAGTGTTGAGTATTGATGAGGAAGACGATGACATTGGTGATGAGTAGAATGATGGAGCAGCAAAAATAAATTGTAGACAAAGGCAAAAGGGTAACCAATCTCTTACATGCCAAGTGATAGCTCTAAGTAATTCAACATAGCCTCGAGCTAGTATGCAAATTAGTAGTAGCAACAATACTAAGAATTTAGATCCCACTCTCACTTCCTATTGCCAAGAAAGACTAAAAGTCTAAGGGAGATATACCAAGATGAAAGGTATGAGGAAAATTATGATGAGAATAGAGGAAGAATATTCAAAATAGAGATTAGAGGATAGAAGGAAGGCTCAATTTTAATGTTTGCAATAGCACATGTTTGAATCTCTCTATCATTCTATAAGTTCATTTTGGTTTGTCCTAAGTAGCAATGATTTCTCTAGGTGTAATTGTATGCAGCATTTGTGTTGTAACTTTGAGTTTAAGTTTTATCTATTTAAAGTATTTTGTAGTTTTTATGGTTGAAGTTGAATGCTCCTAAATTTTGTAATGGTTTTAACCTAGTTAAATGGAAAGCAAGAAAGAAGGCATACTTGGCTTATTGTTGTCTCCCTTCTATTTGCTATTGCATGTTTTGCACTTGAGCTATTCATACTTGCAAGTTTTTTGAAGTTGTCCCCTCTATAATTTAATGGTGCAAATGCTCAGACTGTAAGTTTGTTAAACCACTCACTCGGTTTACTCCTTAACCAAGCTCTTCCTTTATTGTTCCTACCATGTTAACTTGGTATGTTTCCTGACCGAGTTCACTCATTCTAAGTGTTGGTTGTGTGTTGAGCTTACTGAGCTCCACCTTCTTTTGGAGATTGAGATCACTCAACAGCCACTGTGCTAAGCTCCACCCCCCCTTCAGTGACCAAGATCACTTGGCATCCCCTTGTGCCGAGTTTCCCTTAGTGCTAAGCTTACTCAACTTCTTCATGTGTTGAGTCACTCGGCACCATCTGCCTATCACTCAGTATCCACTACATGCTGAGAAAAATGTTACTTAGCACCCTCTTGTGCTAAGTGAATTTTTATGTTCTGAAGTTGAATTCTTTACATCTTAGTTGTCCTAATTTAAGGAGTTTTAATTAATGAAGTTTTTAAGTTTCTCAATTATTACCTATAGCCTGTGGCCTTTAAAATGTCTAAATGATAGTCTGGATATCACATCATTTGTGTCCAAAATAAGGAAAAATCCTTTTAGAGCAGTATCTTTTGTCTCCAAAAATCCTATATAACTTTTTGTTTTAGAGTAGAAGAGCATCCACCCAAATGATTTTTGTGCTTGTTTGGGACCAATGCCTCCCAAATATAATGGAGAGGTTTCTAGGGGCCTTCCTTCCCTCCAGCCTCCACCGTAGTTTGTGTTTTGTTTAGGGTTTTGTTATCATTGTGCATGAGTAAAATTGATTTATAAATTATTGTTATTTATAATTTACCTTGGTTATTTTAGTGAGTAGGCTATTTATTTTGTAGTTTTAGTAATAGATTGGTATAATATTTTTTTGTATTCATTTGTTATTTTGTAGAACATTGTAATAATGGTTTTCTAATAGAGTAAACTGAGTTAATTATTACTCTATATTTATGAATCATTGGAAATTAGAATCATTGGAAGTTAGTTATTTTGAATAAGGACAAAGCTACACAGTTTCTTGGTCTCTATATGTTTTAAATAGGACCCTTGTTTTTTTACTATAAAATCCACTAGCAATAATTTTATTTTATTTTTGGTCTTTTTTGACATAGATTCTTCATCTAATTTTTGTTGGCATGCTTAAACTCAAAGTCTATACTCAAAATATTTTTATGGTTAAACAATTGAAAAGGAGTCATTTCTTTAAAGAAGTTAATGCTAATGTACCACTCTTAAATATCACATACTAAAATAAAAATTAAGCTTTAACTATTTAACACTTTTAATTAGTCGAGAGGCTCTTTAGTCATAAAGATCCTTAAATCATTGAAGGACTGGAAAATTTTAGTTGTTCATTTGAACTCGACCATTGAGTGGTACATCTAGCTAACCACTTCTAATGAAAATGTAACCAATTTTAAGTTGCAAAGATCATATTGCACCATAGTTTCTTTTACACAATTTTTGTTTTTTTCTCTTACAAACCAATTAATGTCTGATTTATACTACAAATACTTTTCTAAGATTTGTTATAAACTAGGGATACATTTATCTTATTTTATGAAATATTTTCATCTTCATTATAGACATGTACAATTTTGTTTTTTACTAATATCATTAATTTAAATAATAATATAGGCAATAAACTATTTGTTCTATAGTGCTTGAATGAGCCGATGCAATCACCCAACAAGACAATCAATCTTTATCAACAATAAGCCAAGTAGGGCTTTGTGATTTTGTTCTTTGTATTTTCAGATTTAAGAATAAAAAAAGATATTTCTTAGATGGAACCATTATGTATAGTATATGGTTGAAATAAACCATTCAATGCACTCGGGAAAATTAGATTGCCCTCAACATTGGTTGTTATCTGTTAGATGCAAATAAAACCCAAACTTGGATGGAATACTAATTAAATACGAATATGTAAAATGTAAAAAGAGAATATTTAAAACATTCAAAAAAAACAAATGCAAATTTATCCCATCCGTGTTCGAAAATGAAACTCTTTCCCTGAAGTTTTCAAAACTATGGCTAAAATACACTTTATCAAGAAGATGAGAAAGAAAGTTTCCCATACGTTGTGATTTAAGCGTTGCCAAATACTTCATAGCTTCTGTAAACAAATTGCTTGTCCAATTTGTTTAAAAATTAATTAACTTTCACAAACGATTTATCATCTGTGAGAGGGAATAAGGTAATTTATTTATTATTGTCAAATCTATCTCATGTTTGGGGTTTTCATAATTTTGTTGTCTGAATATCAAAATTGCTTTGAATTTTCAAAATCCTTCTCATGTCAACTATAGTTATTCCTTGCTTACCTCTTTTTAAAGGTTAAATGATTGCTTCTTCTCAATCTTTCAAAGCATTTTTGTCTTTCAAATATCTTTGGGTCATTCCTGTCTCAGTCTAGCACTTCAAATTTTAGGAAATTGACTTCTAAGTCAAAAGTTGTCGTAGGTTAATGGAAGGCACTGTAATTGTGTTTTTCACTCGATCATTAACCATTATGAGTTAAAAGAAGTTAAAGTTTAGGCTCCAAAAACATGTGTTTCAATTTGATTAAGATTAGAGGCTCAAAGCAAGCATTTCTAAAACAGTTATAAACCTCCTTTTCCTAAATGATAAAAGGTAAAGAATGAAAAGGCGAGTCAGTTCAAAGACCTCTCTATGATAGAAAATACGTCTGAGTCATGCGATGGAGGCTTTGAAATCCTAAAATCAATATAATGTGTAGAGGAATCACTGGGGAGTTGAGAGTCTTGAAAGGAGGATGCAAAGTAGCCCGTACCTTATCTCCAATATTCAAGTGCAGTGGATGCCTATGAAGCCTTCGACAGAATGTGTTGTTTCTATGATAGATATAAAAACTATCAAGCAATCATGGATGGTATACATAACGTCACACAAAACATGCTCTTCTTGAATCCTCCATACACATGCTATCGGAGATGAACACTCATCGAAAGATCTTCATAAATTTTCAATAGATATTGAACTCGGGAACATAGCAGCGCAATACGTATGGACTGTGAATCATTCAAAGTGTTGCAGCAGAGAACACAATGATGAAATTTTCCAAACTATCAAGGTAACATGTTATGTGTTTGTCAAAATGTTATCTACGGCCCAGTGAGAGGTAACTCATCTGAGGCCAGATTTTCTCCCTTGGCACGTGATGGAATGGCCTACCACGAATATGTTCAACACTGTTATGCTTGATTAAAAGCCAATATGCATGTTGAGTATAGAAATATATAGGTTATATATGGATTTCCTAAACAAATGGCATGATAGACAACGATCGCCTATGGAGCACATTAGCACAATGATTCAATGAGTTTTTGTGTGCTCTCCTTGATGCAGGTCATGGACTGAACTCAAATTGGAAATCATGTCTAGATGTTGAATAAAATGCCTGTGGAAAATATGTGAGAAAAAGAAGTGGGTTGTGGCTACTATCTAATAAATGCCTATAGACACTCAAGTTAGATGTTTGATTGATCGGTATCTCCAATACTATCATCTCCCAGGCGTGGATACGGTTGGCAATGTGCAAACCATGATCTAGATTCTACAAATAGTAATGGTCAACTACCCGATAGCACGTGAGAGATTTAAAAGTCTTACAAAGTTTCATCTGAACATGAGAATCGGTTGTTGAATATCCCCAAGAAGGTTTCATCTCATATAGTGCAATGAATAGAAGATCTTTGCAAAATAGAATGGCAGAAGATGTTGAATCAGTGCTGGGGTACTATCTTTCTCAATAATGTCTGGAATCGAGCCCTTGAGAGACTATGTGATACATTTTGAAAGGAAACAACTTGTAAACATGCATCCACTAGTAGGTTTGTGAGACACGGCCTTTGACATTCAATGTCAGTTTACTAGATACGTGACTTGGAAATTCACGATTATATGGAGTTATCATAGAAAAATATTTGGAATTCCCAAGAAATTTAAGATGGTAAGCATAAAGCTATACCAAAGCATCACTCATAGAAGTCAACAACCACAGTACGTGTATGTTGATGCATTCGAGGAGTTGATCAATAAGTTATTAGAAGTGATGTCATTACCTAGTCAAATTTTGGAACTAAAGTGAAAGCATAGACTTCCTTAAAATGTCAAAGTAGAAAAAATCTTGGCCATCAATTTAAAATAAGGAGAAGACCCAATAGCTATTATCAAGATCAATCAATCAATATTCTTTTCAAAATCTCAAATCATTGTAGTTAATTTCACAAAGGTTAATTAACCTCGTCAAAATCATTGTAGTTAATCTCAAAGATGATTCATAGACCTAGTGTGCCTGATAATGATCGACACTGGCAAGTTTTTGATGATGATGGGCAAATCATTGCATTTCTTGAGGGAAGGCTTCCATTTTCAAACCTGAAATTTGAATGATTGTGTAATCATAATGGAACACGAGGAGATGACCTTGAAGTTATTCAACTAGAAGGTAATGTTATCCCGAGAGGATTAGTCACCCTGGAAAGTCTTTTTGATAAAGAAGATAAAAGGAAAGAGAAAGTTGAAGACACTAAACCCTCTAATTGTTCAAGTTATGAGAAAGTAAATATTGGTTCTAAAGAAAATCCCAAGATGGTCCTAATAGGGAAAGATTTGACATTAGAAGAGAAAGAAAAATTCATGAAGTTATTGAGAGCCTACCAAGAAATTTTTGCTCGGGGTAATCAAGATCTTAAGGAATTCATGAATGGGAAATTTAAACATTAGATTCCTTTGAAACCTGGTTCAACTCCCTTCTGAGAAAAGCAAAGGCAATTCAATCCCAAGGTAGCTGACGCTATTTTCAATGAAGTTGATAAGATGCTTAAAGAAAAGATTATTTATCCCATTCACCTTTCAACATGGGTAGCCAATATTGTTCTTGTTAGGAAGAAGAATGGTGAGATAAGAATATGTGTAGACTTCTGCAATTTGAATTAGGTGTCATTTAAGGATAATTATGGGCTCCCTGACATGGATCATATTCTGTAATTAGTATCCGGCTCAGAACTCATGTCAATGCTAGATGGCTTGTTCGGTTATAACCAGATCAGTGTCACACCAGAGGATCAACATAAAACAACTTTTACCACTCCATGTGGTACATTTTCCTACAATCATATGCCTTTTGGTTTGATAAATGCTGGTGCCACCTTTCAATGGATGATGGATCATTCATTTGCAGATCTCAAGAATAAAATTATTGTGATGTACCTTGATGATCTTACAATGTTTTCAAAACATAGAAGAGATCATGTGCACCATCTGGAAGCTATCTTGCACCAATGTCGAACTCATGGCATCTCACTAAGAAGTCTATATTTGGGGTGATAGAAGGAAAACTATTAGGACATATTGTCTCTAAAGAGGGTATTTGAATAGATCCTAAACAGGTGAAAGCTATCCAACAGTTATCACTTCCCATGAGTAAACTAGGAGTCAAATCTTTCTTTGGGCAAATAAACTTCATAAGGAGGTTCGTACCAAATTTCTTTGAGATTACAAAGTCAATTGTGGATATGATGAAAGGGAACACTAATTTTAATTGGACAAAATATGGTAAGGCTTCTTTTGAAAAAATCAAGACTAAAATTGCTAATGCCCCTACCCTTTCTTGTCTAGATTTTTCTAAAGATTTTCATTTGTATTGTTATGCATCTGACAACACTTTATCTGCTATAGTTACCCAACCTAACAAAGACAATACTGAGGCCCCAATAGCATTCATGAGTATCCCTCTTAAAAAACATGAATTGAAATACTCTTTGATTGAGAAAAATGCTTATGGTCTAGTCAGAGAAATGAAACAATTCAGGTTTTAGATCCTAAACTCTCACTCCAAGGTGTTTGTTCCTAATTCAGCAGTGAAGACTATTCTGACACAACAGGAAATTGGTGTGAACAAAAGGGCCTCTTGGATAGCTAAAGTACAAGAATATAATCTTGGTATCAAACCCACAAAGCTTGTTAGGGGAAAAGGTTTGTGTAAGGCAATTGCAGAAGCATCTTCTAAAGGTGAAGAAGAGACGAAGGAAGAAATGCCTTTAGTTTTATTCATTAGCAATGTTGATGACTGGTTTTCAAATATTGCCTATTTTTTGATATATGGAGAATGTCTTTCTCATTTATCACCTAAAGAGAAGAGGACCTTGAAATTGAAATCTGTGAAGTATATTCTCTGGGGTGATGCTTTATACAAAAAAGGGATAGACGGTACCTTTCTGAGGTGTGCAGATTTTGAGCAAAAGAAAGAGTTGCTTCATTTGTTTCATAATGAAACATGTGGAGGCCATTACTCAGCATCAGTAATGACTTAAATTTTTTTGAGGAATTGTTTTTACTGGCCTGGGATGTTCAAGGATGCAGAAGAATGGGTGAAGAAGTGTGACTCTTGTCAATACTTCAAAGGAAGAGTCCACTTAGTAGCATTGCCCTTGAAGCCAGTAGTGATTGAAGAACCCTTTCAATTGTGGGGTTTAGATTTCATTAGTCCTATCCATCCTTAATCCACTACCGAACACACTCACATTTTGATGGCAATTGACTATTTTACAAAGTGGGTCAACGCTATCCTAGTCAAACAAACAACTTCAGAAATGGTGTGTAGTTTTATCAAGCAAAACATTTTGGTTAGGTTTGGAGTTCCTAACAAAATCATTACTAACAATGCTACCAACTTCTCCTCCTAGGAGATCTCCTCCTTCTGCTATCAATATGGAATCATTCTCTCTCACTCCTCAGATTATTTTTCCCAAGGCAATGGTCAAGTAGAATCGAGCAATAAAAATATTATGACCACTGTGCGAAAATTGATAGATGTCAATCAGAGATCTTGGCATAAACATCTGTATGATGCATTTTGGGTAGATCATACCACTAAAAAGAGAGAAACATGGTTGTCACCCTTTGAGATCTTGTATGGAACTGAGCCAAATCTTCCAGTTCCTCTAGAACTATTTGCCCTGAAATTGCAAAATGTTATTGAGAATTATGAATTCAAAGATGCTATTGAAAAACAAATGTTATATTTGACCAAGTTGGAAGAGGAGACGGATGTGGTCGTAGACAGAATCAAGGAACATCAGTCTTATGTTAAAAGGTTGTTTGACAAGAAAGCTAAATAAAGGATCTTAAAACAGGGTGATTTGGTCTTACTTTGGGACAAGCATAGAGAACCAAAGGGCCTGCATGGAAAATTTGACTCCTTATGGAAAGGCCCATTCCAAATTAAAGACGTGTGTGGAAAGAATTCCTTCATTTTTTCATACCTAAGTGGTACTCAATTGTCCTTGCCTTACAATGGGCAACATTTGTAACATTATCATCAGTAAGGTGTCCAGTCTGCCAACTTGTACATATCTTAGCTAGGATTTTTTGTTATGCCTTCCTTCCTTTTCAGTTCAGTTGTGTTCCTATTTTTTTTGTGTTTTGTCCCTTTTTCCTAAATTTACCCCTTTTGGTATGACTCTATAGCCCTTGTGATAAAGCACTGCCATTTCTTAACTCTGGGTTCATTCAGTGTCCTATACAGTCCTTGTGCCCAGATAGAGCTAGCTATTACCCAAACATTTTTTAGAGATTTTTAATTATATTAATTAATCAGAAAGAGAGAGATTAGTCCTCAAGAAAAATTGAACTTTCTCTCTCCCCATACTTTTCTCTCTCCACGTACTAAAACTTGTAGAGAGAAGTATGGGGTTTGAGTTGGAGTTTCATTCCCCTTTTTAGAATCCTCTCTCTCCACGTACTCCAACCTTTAGAGAGAAGTATGGGTTTTGGTTTTGGGTTTGGGTTTCACTCTCTCTTCCTATTTTTCTCTCTCCACATACTTTTCTCTCTCCATGTACTCAAACCTTTTAGAGAGAAGTACATGGTTTGAGTTTGGGTTTGAGTTTTCACACTCAATTTTTCTCTCTCCATGTACCAAAATACTCTCTCTCCCTGTACTCCAACTTTTTAACCTAATCCTAACCCGAGCAATTCCAACCCAAAATCAACATTAAAACAACTGCTGGCTAAAAATATAGTTCATAGATGTTTGAAGTAGTAAGAGGTATGTTTTTTCATTGGAGGTTGGTTTGAAAGCAAGCCCGAGTTATAGGAACACAAACTGTGTTTTCGAAAGGCATCAAATTTTGATAGGCTAGCTTAGAAATCCATGTTTCTTAGCTTCCTCAGTAGTTCGAGTATTTTATAGAGTACCAAAAGAAGGTGGCACGGATCATTGGAAGTCATGAAGCGAGCAAACTTGTTGAGGAGGGTCTTGTTTCCATAATTCTTGGAGGAAATGATTATGTTAACAATATTATTTGCTTCCAGTTTCATTGAGATTAGTGCAGATTACATAGAGCTCATAGTCTCTTAATATGAGAAATATCTAAGGAGATGGTACGAGCTAGGAGCAAGGAGGGTGCGAATGACATCAATAGGGCCATTTGGGGGTGCTCCTATAGAGCACACAAGCAGGTCTTGCAATGCGAAATATACAAATAATATGCGAGGGGCCACCAGAAGAATCTTATTATCATTGTAAGTGAAACATGGCTGCAAAATAAATGATATGGAGGGAGTGTGCGATTTGCTTGATACTGCACCTACAAAAAATTACAGCTCATAATCATTAGATAATGTTTGAACATGTATGCGTATCAAATGTTTGAATAAATTCCCATGTAAAGTGTGCCACATTTTATCAACAAGATGTTGAAGTTCACAAAGGGCCAAATTAAGGTTATATCATCAATGGGGAAAAAGAGCAGCAGTAAATCTTATCTATTAAACCATTTGTCAGGATCTCTGTTTGATGTTGCAGGGGGTAGGTGCATAGATGGTGTCTAGATGAACTCTTATCGCCAGTGATGCAAAAAAATTTCCCAAACACAACATGTGCCTATACGTGCTCTTAAACTTTGAATGTCTTGGATGTAATGATCGAAGTGAGCAAGAGGATATGCTTATATGTCTATTCTCAACGCGGTAGTGAGAAACATCACCGTTTTCAACAAATAGGTTTTCTCATTTTGATAAGGACACAGAGTATTCTTTTAGCCACTTTTAGAGCAGGACCAGTCTATTCGAGAAGGATAATAAGCTATTCAAAGATTGACGCTATGGCACCTTACAATAGATCTGAGTACTATCAGCTAAGCTTAACCAAAGATTGGTCTTGCACTGATAGTAAGTGTGTGGGCTTTTTAGTAGAGATTATAAGAAGAAATATTCAATTTTTTGTCTCAACGGGATGCCTCTCTATAATAGATACAAATAAAGTACAGAAGCTCATACATTTTGATACACAAGAAGACGATCCTAGTTTACCTCTAGTGGTGGAGGCTTTTTTCACTCGACCTTCTAGATTCAAACCTATTTTTGACTCCCAATAATGATAACTTGTGGTTTTCAATGTTTGAGAAATTTCTAGAGGCAATAATGGAGATAAGGCATGATAAAGTTTTGTAAGAATGATTGGTTCTATGGAAGAATGATCAGGACATATGGTTTGTTGATTAGGGAGATTTTTGTCCAAGATCTCATAAAGTGATGAAGCTCATCTAATCTACATAAACTTTAATCAAGAATTTGGGGTGATACATCTATGGCCATGTAAATGAGAAGGTTAAAATTGAGAATAAAGCACATGCTATATTCAAATCTTCTTCAAAGCTCATGGATAGAGAAAAGAAGCCAATCTCATTTTCATGGCATGACTACCTCACAGCGCATTCAACTATTCAGGTGATGAAGTGATGATAAAACATAGGAAGAAGAAAAGGTCGAAGAAGAAGAAAGCTTAGTTGCTGGCAACACCTACAGATCAAGGAACAAGTCCAGGGAATTAAAAGTTAGAAGTATTTTTGTCTAAAGTTGTCCTAGAATTTTATTGATGTATTTTGTCAAAGGATCAACTTTAAAATTAACTCTAGTTATTTTTTTCTAGCTATAGTTAAGCTTTAATGGTTAGAGTTGGTTATGAACCATCTTCAAGTAGTCCAAACTCTAACTTTTTGGATAGTTACGAACCCCAAAAGTTGGTTGTTCTAGATTGGTTATAAATCCCTGAAAATCATTGTAATAGGGGACTTTTTGGACTTGGATACAGAGAACACTTATGCTCTGATAACAAAGCAATTTTTGGAAAGTGTGTACAATTGTTGTTTTTTGTAATCAGTTATTTCTTACTTTCTTGGTGCAAAGAAATAAAGGAAGTATATTTGGCGTTCTCTTTCTAAAGAGTCTAAACTGTTGAGGTGTTGATTCATTTATGAGTATTTTCATGGTATGGTGTAAGTATTCATGAATGGTTAAATTAGCATTGTATTGGTGAAAGTTCTCCAGCATAGTCCTTGATTGCTCTCATTAATAGTTTACATCATTTTTATGAAAACGTTGAAGGCATGTGGTGCAGTCACTATCAATGGTTTTCCTTCCTATTTTCTAAGTTCTTCTTATCTTTATTGAAAAAGCTCAAATTTTATCTCGAGGGAGTTGCCTGTCTAAACGCAGATGAAGGTCGGATATTCAAAGACCTATCCAACTGTTGTGAACAGTTTGCCACACACTCCATTGGGCATATTCTATTGTGACAAATCTGTTCACCAACACTATTATGCTTCTCCATCCCATGTAACGTTGTTGGGCTAGGGGCTCGTTGTCATACATGGTTTACTTTATGAGTAGTATTATAGGTTGTTTTCTTTTCTCTTGTCATCAAAATAAAGAACAGTTTATATTGTTCAAACTACAATTAGGAATAGTCAATTGTAGCTTCTCCATTGTAGTTTTTCTAAACTGCATATATTGTAAGTAGTAATTTATCAACAGTGAGCTGCTGCAATAAAATAACATTTTTGTGCTGTCAAAAATAGAGAAACCTTTATTTCAATAATAACAGAGTAATTATTTATTGTTCTTTTTTTGCTTCTGCATGTGCTGCAATTTAGATTCTATAAACTGTAGTGTCAAAATATCTTTGAGTTTTCTCAAATTTGGTGATGCAGCAGTCTAGCCTGCAGAACGAAGGAGCCTGCAATATAGGTGAGTATTAATAGTTTCAGTAAGTTGAAGGTTTCAATTATATTCAAATACCCTTGGTTCATCTACAGATGGCAATTGAAACCATTGATTGATTTTTTCTAAAGATTGATTTTTTTCTAAATATTTATTTTTGTTTTCTTTTATAAATAATTAAAACAATGTATTTCCTCTAATTTATCTTATATTTTCTTACGCTCATTCTTCTTAATTAAAGTCTTATATTATAGAAAATAATAAATTCCACAAAATTCACAATTCTCCGTATAAACAGATCAAATTACAAGTTAAACAGAAGTTGAACAAAACCATTACCAAGAATTCAAAACCACGTCGAATGTGGTGGTTATCCATTGCACTAATTAATATGTCAGCTTCAAACAAATCATTGTCATTAATTCAAATAAAATAAGAACTTAATACCTAATAAATCCTTCAATCGATCGAATTATTCAGAAAATCATAATTAATGAACGTTGGTTCGAATGCCTTCGCCTTCCGTCGAGAACAATAATCTTCCGAGGCAGAACAATCATCTTTCCGGGGAGGAAGCAATTGCCAAAATCCTTCTCTCAGATTATATGCAATTACATTTTGGCTTCTGTACACATTCTTGAAACATAGGTAATCTCCTACGCAATGACACGTCAGATCCTTATAATGTGAATAATAATCGAAAACAGGATACCATCCGATCATATCTATTCCTGCTTGGTACACGTTGCAGAGAACCTTTCATTTGTTGCACTTGAAAACCAACTCATCTGCATCATCTTGATACAACTTCCAGATGACAATATCGTCATATTCATACATCTCGATATTTTCATCCATCGAAATACTGTCATCGCGGACTATGGTCACCACAAGAACAGATGAATCATATGAAAACACAGATAACATGATTTTATTTGTGCAACAGGGGATCTGCTCTATCTTAACAGGGTCAATAACGCCATTATCTTGGATTTTGTAACCCTTGATAGTCATTAAAAATCCACTCCACCATATGACGATCGTAAGCTGAACTAGCTTCATCTGTAAATTCACACTTTTTCCTCCATGAATCTGCAAAATAATGGTAGATTTTAAAGGATAAAGAACTCGACCAAATGTCATACCATACTACCAAATCCGGCTCCTTGCTTCCTCTCTGTCCAATAAATTTATAGCGCAGGGTTCCGCGGAGAGACGAATCTAGTTTTATCACTCCATAAGATCTTAAAAGAGGATTACAAACAAATATTTTTCCAGTAGAAGTATATTTAAATAGTAGTAACCCTTTACCCGGGCTTGTTAAATATAACATGTCTTGGGCCTGAGTTGGGAGAAAAGACAGAGGCATGCTCATCCATTTTTGCACTGAAAAGCAATAGGCTTTATTATATATTTCTAATTATATGTTTCGATTTCCAAGCTTCCCAATATTAATAGGTTGTATTCTTCGAGTCTTGATTAAATTTGCATTTATATCTTCTTTCACATGTTTTTATAAGGGTTTGAGATGGATTGTTTGTTGTGTTAATGGAGAGTAGCTGACATGGCACACTGGAAGCGTTGAATAATAGTGGTTTCTAGTGGGCCCAGTCACTCTTAGGCAATAGCTTGGGGCCAATGTTATGCATTGGGGTCCGGCTATTGGCTAATAGTGGTTGGGGCCACTCAACCACTATTATTCAATGCTTCCAATGTGTCAAACTTCACTAAAATATAATTTAATATTAATGCGTTGTATTTTGAAGTCTTGATTAAGTACATGTATTTGTGTCATTTTAACTTATTCTTACAAGGACTTGAGATGGACATTTATATCTTCTTAAGTATGTTATATACATTATTATTAATGGGTTGTACTATTGCACTTTTGATGGAACATGTATTTATATCTTCTTAACATATTCTTATAGGAAATTGAGATGAACTTTTTGGGTTAATTGTATTCTCTTCATCTTCATTTTAATAGGGAATAGTCCATCTAATGAAAGTTTAGATTAATATTAATGGGTTGTATTATTCAAGCCTTGATTAAGAATGTATTTATATCATGATAACATACTCCTAAGGAGGTTTGAGATGAATTGTTTGAATTAATATGAATTAACAAAATAAGAGAAACAATAAACAATCAATTTTATTTATGCTACAAGTTTTTAGTCAAAATATTTATGTAAATTAATTGGACACCATTATACTTATATATATTTGTAAATAAGACTATTGAATTTACGTAAAGAAGTTGTCTAACAAGCACATTTACCAATAAATAAAAATTTAAAAGCTTTCTTGTAAAAATATAATATATTTAGTTATCTAAATATCTTTTCTATTATACTGAAAACATCCCACATGAAAAAATATACATTAAACGCAAAGATCCTTACCTTTTTTTTTTTTTGGCATCCATCAATATTATTCTTAGAAAATTAAAATAATATTTTAATGAAGAGTAAATATTTTTATTCTTTTAAGAATATTTTATCATTTGAAAAAAAAAATTATGTAATTTAATTTTGTGATAAGTATTAAATTTTGACATTGAACTATCATACCCAATAATGGAAGCCTATTAAAATTTCTACACATTACAAAAAAAAATTTAAAAAAATTGGCATATTCATTTACTACAATAATCAAACTTATATTCTAGCCTTAGTATACCTCCAATTGGTTTACAAATTTTCTATTTTTCTGTGAAATTATTTTATCTTTTCATTTTATAATAAAACTTGCCATTTTTCACAAACTCACTATAATGCCTTGTATTTGAACTCCATTCAAGTAGAAAAGGAAGATGACCAAAGTAATTCCACATACCATGAAATCATTGATAAAGTAGAAGTGCTTAGAGATTCTCTCAAGAACATCCAAACTAGGAAGATTAATAGTACAATATAAGATCTAGGACTACTTGGATTAACTTGAGTGATAGGGGATCTATACTTTCCTTCCATTGACTCAAATTGAAGGAAGCCTATGATAAGATTTCTTGGATATAAAAGTGAGAAGCCACCCTTACCTTACAAGATGATATACTTAAGGATTTGACAAACTTCTATAGTTCTTTGTTCTCATATGAAGACAACTAATAAAATGGCCTCTAGTAGAAAGAAAATTAGACGTATTATCCTAAAAACATTATCTATTTAAGATGCTCAATCAATTAGAAAGGAAATTATTGTGAATGAGATAAAATGAGCTATCTCAAAACTTAGTAATGAGAGGCTCCCAAGTCTAGATATAATCATAGTAGAGTTCTTTGAAAAAAAATTGTAATTCATAAATGAAGATCTCCTGAGGATTTACAAGGACACCCTACTAAGAGGTTATCTTTGTTTGGATTTATATGTTTTATTTCTCAAGTTAATTCCAAAGAAGGGGGACAAAACTCTCATAGAAAATTGGAGACCCAAGAGCCTTTTAAATGCATCCTATAAGATCCTAGCTAAATTATTGGCACTAAGAATTAAAAATATCCTCTCTCAAATTATCAACCAAACACAAATGCATTTTTTGAAGGGAATATACATTCTATATAACCTCATGCCATGTTGTGAAATAATAGAATATGCTAAAATATCTAGTCAAAAGTGGTTAATGTTGATCATTGAATATGAGAAGGCCTATGAGAGAGTTAAATAGGATTTTATTCTTGATATGTTGGATTCTTTTGAGTCCCAATTTAAATTTTCTAATATGGCCTCCACTTCACTTCTTAGGGGCTAGAACAGTCATAAAAATTAATGGAGCCAGGTTATACATTTTGAGTTGTCATGATCAATAAGACAAGGGTGCCACCTTGATAACTTACATTACCTTCTTAGGGATTTCACTCTCTTTCTTATGTTTTAGGAAACCAAGTTTCCAAAAAATATAGATACATCCCATGTTTATTTTTTTGATGATACACCCATCATGATCACCTTAGAGGAATATAAAATGGGCCATATTATGGAGAAACTAGATTTCTTTTTCTTAGCTTTGATTAGAATAAAAATGAACCAAGAGAAGCTTTAATAATGGCCAAGTATGATGAGTCCATTGACCATGATGTGTTCATTTCTCCTACTAATGTTGAAACAAAGGTTGTTGAGTGCTAGAATGACAAAAGGGATAAATATTTCTATGAAAAGAAGGAGATGAGAAAGGTGAAAATATCTATACTCTAGATAGTGGATGATGACAATCTCAATGTAAAACTCATAGAAAATGTCATCAAAGACTTGGCTCTTAATCTTCTCCATTATGTCTTGGAGACCACTAAAGTCATTTTTGTGTACTCCTTAAGGATGAAAAAATGGTCTTTCCACTCTTTAAAACTAATAAGCCTCAAATGGAAGTCTTTAGAAGGGAAAATTGAAGAATTGGGAACTCTCTATTTGTCATAACACTATTACTTTTAAGGACTTGATTTTTATCTAATTTCTCTAAGAGTTTTGGGGATTTTGGGTAACCTATAAAAATCATTTTTTTGTCCTTAATCAAAAATATTTTAATCTTGAATTTACTTCTCCCCTTCATGTTTGTTCAAAAAAATAGATTTGTAATCATACAAAAAAATATTAGAGACTATCTATGGTTAGATGGAAAAGGGTGAAAAATCACCATGTTTTTATCTAGCAATGGTGTTGCAAAGGAAAATAATTGGCTGCTTTCGGTCTTAAAGATCTAGTGAATCAAGTTATAGCTCTACTTGTTAAGTGCATAGAAACATAAAATCAAACAAACGAGCCATTGAAATTTTTAATCGGTCACAATATCTCTCATGGAATGCCTTGCATAGCCAAGGCTTAGAGGGACCTTTTGTTCTCATATATGCTTACATTGGAGCACAACGTGTATGTGTAAGGCTCTCATGTTATAAAACCTATTTGGAAAAGGTGGAAATATGTTAGGAACATGTTCAAATATGTTGGAGGACTAGAAGGGAGTCACAATATTTGTGGTCTTAGATCTATTTGGTGGACACAAAAGCATGGTAAAAAATATATTGTTCTATTAAAAGGTTGTTTCTCCAAGAACTAGAATATAATATGAATAGAAACATTTTAAAATATAAACAATGATGGTTAGTCAATTCCTTGGCACTCTCTCAAAAGGCTTTTAGTATCTTTGGTGCACTCTAGTAGATAAAATTTATTCTCTCCTTAGCTATCTCCATGTTTGGCCTACCTCTATCATGCTACTCATCTGGCTACTACTCCTTTTTTCTAAGATGGCATGATGATTCACCCATTCAACAAGTTAAGGAAAAGTATATATCACTTGCTAATCTATAGTCATGATATTATTGTATACTTAAACTGCATGTTAAACATAAACATAGAGCTTATAATTTGGAGTGAATTTCTTATTGCTCTTTGGGCCTTCCATATTGGATACATTTTTTTCTTTGTTTGGTGTCTCTTCCTTCATAAACTACCATTTAAGAAGCTCGAAGGTGATCCTATCATATACTTTATTTACAAGCTCCTAGAATACATTTTACATATTTTGTTTGAATGTTCCTTTGCTATAGAAATATGCAACATGTATGGTTTTATCTTGGACATGGATTTTACTCCTATTAATACTCTATCTGGGCACATTATAAATGGAAACCAATATTGTAACACTTCTTGATTGATTTATTCTTCTATGTTGTTATGGATTATTTGCAAAATTGGGAATAATAATATTTTTATGGGAAGAAAGGAAACCTTTCCAAGTCTCTAAGGAGACTCATCTATGGTGATGTTTTGATCAAGTAAAAGTAGGTTTGAAGGGGATCTGAAACCCCAAACAAAAATGAACCAAGGTAAGGAACTAGATTTAAATGGACTAGCAACCCAAATAGTCAAAGAAGAATTCAAAGGCTAGTTTTACAGGGACCAAAAACCAAGTCAAGTTGGTTTTACATGGACTAAAAACCAACAAAAGTAAACAAAACAGCAACCAAGAAAAAACTTAGATTAGTTCTTTTATAGCACTGAAAATGGTAGTACCCAAGACAAAAACCTCCTTAAGGGAATCATGAACATTTTTTAGATGAATCTAGAGGTCAAATTTCTTAGTGCTCTATCTGGTCCTTCTGCTCAAACCACCAACCAATAGTAAAGCTTGACCAATCGAATTGGTTTCATCTAGAGAAGCTTTCCCAATGGAGGCAGTAGTAGCAAAGATGGACAAAATAACATCCTATATACCCATATCACTATCCTTAATCAATTTTTTAAAGGAAGGTTCATTCTCCTAGAGTTTGGTTGGGATGTTCCCAACTAGAGAATCTAGCTCCCCCCTCTTCTTGCATTCCTCATCTAGCTTCACCTATAAAAAAAGGAACTTTTCTTGCAAAGAATAAACATACAAGTAAAGTTTTCAGATTTCATTATGCATCCAATTGTCTATCTCCAACCCAATATTAGCTCTTTATTTAGCTTTATTCATATATTCTAGAACTTTATCATCAACCTTTAAATCTTGGGTATCCTCAGAAACCTCATTCTGTTGAAGCTTTTCCTTCTAGTCTTGGGTTGTGGTCTTTGGCTCATTATCTATACTAGGATCAATGTCATCATGACCACATTTGGCCCAAGAATTAGCAGTAGTCACAAGCTCATTAGAAAGGGTAGTGTTAACGACTGATATCTTAGCACACACCAAGTCTAGTGACTAGGTATTTTGGCTGATAATCCCATCTCTATCATTGTTACTGATCTCCTTATCTTGCAAGATGACCTCATTCACCATATTTCTACTATCTTATTTGATGATAATGTCCTTCATGTCTAGATTATAGTTGTTTCATTTTATTCTTTTGCATCTAGAGGAAGGGATATTATCCATAACTTTACCCTTAATGGAAGAATGCTTACATCTCTTGTTGACTATACAAGGTAAGGAAAGTAGAGAGTCATGGGTCAAGATATCATCCAAGTTGAAAGAAATGTCCTTGTTCTCAGAAGAACAACCATCACTCGTAGTCTGAGTAGTGTCATCATCTGAAGGAGCATCAACAACCTCCAAATTATTTGAGCTCTGATCAAAGTTTGTTTCCATTGCTAGAGCCCACTTGTACCTTTTTTTTTTGGTGAAGAGTCACCAACATTATCCTTGTTGTTGGGTGTACCTTTCACAACCCTTTTCTATTTATTGGTAGAAATAGAGTGAACAGGGCTACTATCTTGATAAAACTTAGTGATAAGCAAGATGAGACCCTCATGGATGATAAGTCTGGACCCCATATGCTTATGGACTTTAAGCCCAGTTAGGAGAGAATTCACCAAGAAGTATGGTGATGTTTCCTTGTAGTACAACAATTATTAATTTGAAAGAAATAAAATTTTGGTATGTCCTAAGGGATTGAAAAGTTATAGTGGAAGAGAAATGCATTGCTTATGATTACACAATAATAAGGAAAATTGATTTGTTTGAGATCACATTGGAAAAGCTCATAAGGTGGCTGAAATAGAATGGAAAATGGATGGGTGAGGCTAGGACCTCACAAACCATGAACTAATAGAATTATAATTCTTATACACTTCGCAATGTTTTTATTTCTCCAAACACTAGTTAATCATAATTTTATCAGGAGAACTCTCAAGAATATAGAAGTGGAGACCTTGATAATGCTCCTCACAATTAGTAATAGTTACACTCATAGCTATATTTTCTATAATATATCCTAAAGACTCTACTTGATTTATCTCTATTACTATTTTTTGTGATACTTGATCAGTGTATCTAAACCTTAAAAAATCTGAGTGAATGAAAATCAACAGAAAAAGAAAAATTGTACTAATTGTTTTCTATATGTGGAAAAAGTTTTCTTTTTAATGTGGATTCTCATTTCCCTCAATGGACCTTATATTTGGCTCCTTTTTATTTTTCTAAATAATGAAATTTTTATTTGCAAGTTGGCTGAGGCAAGAGCATGGATTTTATTATATATAGAAACATTACACATGGTTATGTTCTTATGGTAAACTCATAGTTTTGGAATCAAATATGGGAAACTTGTCTAACTCAAGAATATTGTGAACATTAGTTTTTTTTCAGTGAGCTTCATTATGAGCACCTATATGGATTTAGTTTAAGATATGATATTATGAAGAGTCTAAATGATTTATCTAAGACTAGTTATGTTAGTTTGATAGTTGACACAAGTTTTGGATAGAAAACCATTTGATAGGTTGTTACTATAGAAAAAGCATATGGGACAACATGGTCATTTTGGTTAAGAAATTGAGTTGAATTAGAAATTCAAGGACTTGGAAAGGTGGGTAAAATATCCTATATGTTAACTATCACTTATTTGAATGTTATATTAAGTTCTAGTAATGTGTTGATAAAGTATAAGGTCAACTGAATGGGAAAATTCAATGTAAAGGATGTAAAGGAAAATCTTTTTTATAAGAAAAATTTCCAAATCTTTTGTTATTTTATGTCTGATATGTAAAAACTATTTTTAGTCTATAAATATTGTATTTTAAGGTTATGGTGTATGGGCATGATTAGATACAAGGAATGACAAAGGATTGATCATATATTTTGACTATAAACACAATTACATTTTTGGATTTCTATATATACTACTTGTAATGTTGTATATTATTAAAGAGCTATCAATGAGATCACTTTTTAAATACAATTCCTAAGAGGATTGAGACCTCTAACAAGGTCAAGTCCTCCAACAAGGCCAAGTCCTCTAATGAGGTTAAGTCCTCTAACAATGACATATACACTATACTTATGTAACAGACTTCGAACAAGGTCAAAACCTTTCATGAGCTACTTTTAATTAGTGGATCATTTTGTGGGTACCATCCCCACTAGGGTTTCCCTAGTTAAGAAAATATGTTGTTTCAAGTTTCTTTGTTCTTTACTTATTATTGTTGTTTAGTACATTTTTATAAGCATGTTTAAAGGTTTTTTATGGTATCCATAATATGGAAGAAAGGTTTGGAATTTCATTCACCCCCCTCCCCTCTCATTATTCCCTAGTTCTAACAATTAGAATCAAAGCTCAACCAATCAAAAGAACTCTAACAACTTGAGGGAGATCGCTATTGACATAAAGATTTACAAAATAATTATTGCAAAAGGTCTACAAGAAATAAATCAAGCTAATGATGATATATTGAAGAATAAAATTATAGATGCACAATATTTCATCCTAAAACTAAAAGATCAAACCAAGAATCTCAAATCCAAGAGAAAAGATCTTAATGGTCAACTCAAAAAATTAGATTCAATTCTCAAGATAAATAAATGATAAGAAATACACAAGGGTGAACTTGATGTAAACACACTTAAGATGGACATGATGTCATATGAAAAAATACAAAAGAAGATCTAAAGACTAAGGTGACAAATATGAAGTCAGGACTTGCCAAAGTAACACCTAAGCTTGGAGATACTAAGTAAATGTATACTAAACTTTGTAAATACAATAGTACAGTAAAAGGGGAAATTGTTTAAACCAAGAAATATCTTGAGAAACTATATTCAGGAATAGATAAACTGAGTGAATAGTTAATGACACAAAAACCTAAAGGTGATATGATAGGAATTTGCTACACTAAATGAAATTCATCAAAGGGATTGAAAATTATAATAGAGCATGGATTTGAGAAAGGAACTACTTCACCATCAAATCAAATTAATCAAATTCATGGTTAGATTAGGAAAGTCAGAGATAAGAAGATATAATTGAAATTTATATGCTTCACATGCAACAAGTACGAACACATTAAGAGGGATTTCAAAGGTAACTTGGATACTAATACTTATTGTTAAAATTGTGCTCTTTATTGACACAAATCAAATTAATGCAAGAATTTCAATCAACAAACAAATTTGAGGTCAAATGAAATGACCAACATGATAGGTAGTAAATCTTTGGGAATGAAAAATATCATCAATAATGGAGTTATGTGCTACACATGCAATAATTTTCAATTATTGTAGATTGATAATTAATTGGTTTGGACCAAGGTATCATAATTCAATCATTATATGGCACATTTTTAATAACTTGAGACACATAGCTAGATTTTTTAGATTCAATAGATTAATGAACACTATGATGATACCTAATGTCAAAAGGAGCAACAAAAATGGAAGGATTGTTAACAAAAACATAATAGAGATTGAGAGTATTTATAAGATTTTTTTTTACAGAAGGAAACATGACAAACATAAGAGCGTGGAGGGAAAAATAGATGAACACATAGAGAACAAGATGGAAGTAGTGCCCATCACTGATTTTTCTTCTTTATCATGAATTATGATTTATAGCTTAAAAAGGGGAAATCTTGACCAATAAATCATCAAACCCCTTAATAGTTGAATTAACGTATTTAAAGTCAAACATAATATTTATAGGTAGTCTAGATCCTAAATTTCATTGTATAGATGTTAACTCAAAGCCATGGAAGAACACTAATGACTTCTAATGAATTTATTAGTTTTCATCATCTTTTTGAACTTTCACAAGATGTGATTAATGCTAAAGTATTTTGACAAAAATTGAAGGGAAATTTTAGATATACTCCTCACCATTTAAGAAAAGGAATTAAGCAACTTGAGCATAAGAAGTGATTCAATGGAGAATTATTGTCATTTGTAAAAGTTTTAGACTTAACATTGCCTTAATTAAATTTCAAATTTGTCTAAACTTGATTCTCCAATTTTGTTTCTATGGTTAATTTCCAACATATTATATCTAAACATCACTAGTCAAAGAAAAACCAATCATCAAATTAACATAACTAATCAAAATCAATAAAATGTATAATCACATTCAAATTATCCATAATTTATAAAGACAATAAATTGTAATTCAATTGCATATACGAGGAATGTGTTCATAAAGTATATGAGAAACTCCAAAACATCATGCTATATGTAATTTACATCCATGTAATATAAAATTAAACCATGTAATTTGTTCTTCAATTTTTATCATCATAGTAAACATCTACATCCATCAATAATTAGAATGTAGAACTATGTCATAACATCATCATCGTTAGTATTAATTATCATAATGAAAAATCTTCTCATAAAGTCTAATGATATAAAGTGTCTACCTGAAAGGTCTAAATGTATGAATTTTTTTAATTTATTTTTAAATCAAAAAGTGACATAGAACTTATATAATATATTTATTAATAAACTAGTTCAAGGGCTCATCAGAGAAAGAACTAGCAAGAAAACTCTGAATCGTTGCTGAAGTACAAAATTATTAAAAGTTGATATGTCATACTAGGCATACCTACAATAAAATACAATTTCTCTACACTAAGCAAGAGTTCCCAAAATATGATATATATCAATACTCAACAATTATCAGGGTCCAATTATGCCAATGAACCTCTCCTTCTGAAAGATTTAACTAAAATCAAGAGAGCATTAAACCTCCTTTCTAATTGGAGCATTTGTGAACCAAAAAATACCATCCAAATCAACTTCTAGGAGATGAACCATGAAGGCAAACTTTGTACATTCCATTTTCAGAAAAAAAGATGAATCCTCATGCATAAAGAATGTGCAAACTAATAGCCATGAGTCGATCAATTATAGTACTAGTTTATATTAAGCTTCATTCATCTTCTTTGTGTCCCAAATATGGCACTCTACCAAACATGGGAATTTCAAAAAAATAACCTCTGAATGGAAAGATTCATATACGGAGCCCTCACAACCAAGATTAGCTAGACAATCAACTATTTTATTGCCCTCTTTAAGATCAGATAGATGATTAGAATTCCAGTTTGTAGAGAAACCTAGAGGTAACTTAATTTGTTTCCACTGTTTTAGAAGAAGATAATCCCAAGTAGATACTAAAATACTATTCATACAATTGAATATATTTGCATTTACTCTTTCTAAAATTGCATTCTCAATCCCATCTAGAACAAATTCTAGGTTTAATTTTTCATTATGAAAAATGATCTTGTTACGTTCCCACCAGATGGCCCACACCACAGTAGCTGGGATGCACTTCCAAATACTAGCAAATAGAGATCTTGAAAATAGAAATGGTCAAGATTGAAATAGGTCCCAAAGACTATTTGGTAAGGATAAAGACATTTGAAGCTTGTTCAACACAAAAACCCAACACTGATAAGCAAAAGGACACTGGAGAAGGAGGTGATCTATAGATTCTAGCTCCTTGTTGCATAATTTGCAAATAAAAGATTCAGCAATACATAGCCTGGACAACCATTCGCTGGTGAGTATTCTTTTTCTAAGGGCTAGCCAAGCAAAACATCCAGCCTTGGGCAACACATTGGAGTTCCAACAAAAGGAAAAAGCTCTACACTTCCTTCTTGAATTATATGTTTTTCGTAGACCATAATAATGTTCCTTGATTGAATAATCACCACCTTTGGTTGGGGCCCATATAACTATATCTTCCCTATTAGAAAGAAAAAAAATTCTTTCAGCAAGAAAGTCCCTCAAGGAAAGGAGACTTGGCTGACTAGGAAGATGTGTTGGAGGTTCTTTCCAAAGAACCCTTCTTGAATGAATTTCAATAGTGAAAACATAGTCCCAAAAAGAGGAGCCCCACTCAGCTTTTAGGACTTGGCATGCTTCATCCAACTTTTCTTGTCTACATAGAGGGGGAAATCCATTCCATGAGTCTTCCCAAAACTTTACTTTCTCTCCACTATGAATTTCCAAAGTAACATAATTACAAACAATATCCTTTGAAGACATCATAAAGTTCCAAATGGCTGAACCTAAAGGAGGATTAGACACAGTAAAAATTTTGGAAGGACTTGGAGAATCTAAATATTTTTCTTGCATGATTGAACACCATTTTGCATGATATTTTGTATACATTTTCCACACAAGCTTGCCCCCAAAAGCCTTATTTCTAGTAGAAATATCATGCAACCCCACACCCCCAGATGCCTTATCATGAGACATTTCAAGTAAAGAAACAAGAGGAAGCTTCTTTTTATCTGAAAAATTTCCTTTGCATATAAAGTCTCTGATAATCTTTTGAATTTACAAGATTATAGAAAAGGGAGCATTAAGAATTGACAAATAATAGTTTGGGATAGCTGTTAGGAAAATTCTAACTAGCAAAATACGGCCTGACAAAGATAACCATCTAGCTTTCCAAGTAGAGATCCTAGCCCTAATTTTGTCAATGATAGGAAGCCAAAAAGTTGTCTTGTTTATTCCCATAAAAAAAGGAATTCCAAGATAAATTGATGGGAGATGATCCACCAAGAAACCCAAAGTTGAAAAAATCCTTTGAGCTACTACATCATTAGTGTTGAAAATGAAAATTTTGGATTTGTTGGCATTGATTCTCTAACTAGAAACTTTTGAATATAGGTCCAAGGAATATTTAATATGGTTAGCTTCCTTTGCATTTGATGTACCAAAAAGAAGAGTATCATCAGCAAATAAGGAATGGGTAACTGTGATAGATGTATGAGGAATCAACATTCCTTGCCATAAGCCCAATTGTGAAGATCTATTGGTGAATCTGCTGAAAGCATCAGCCATAAGAATAAATAAACCTAGAGATAGTGGATCACCCTGACGAATCCCTTGAGAAGAGGGGAAAAAACCAATTGACTGTCCATTAATAATGACTGAAAAACAAGCACTAGAAATACAATTTTTGATCCATCTGCACCACTTATCTGAAAAACCAAATTTGGAAATAACTTTAAAGAGGAATGACCATCTTATCCTATCATAGGCCTTCATTATGTCAAGCTTGATGACAAAACTAGATAACTGATGATAATTGATCTAAAGAAATGATATGAGGAATAAATTGCTGCAACCTCATATATATAGCTTTAGTAATCAATTTATAAATCATGTTGCATAAAGATATAGGCCTAAAGTCAGCAAAAGAGGCCAGCTGCTTAACTTTTGGAATAATAGCAATGTTAGTTGAATTGAAGCTCTTGATCATCTTGGTATTCCTTCTTGACTCTTCAACCACTACCAATAAATCAAAACCAATAAAATCCCAGCATTTTTGATAAAAAAGAGATATAAATCAGGTGGGAATGAAGATATCACTTTTTTAATTTCTTCCAATGTGAAAGGGGTAAGCAACATCCTATTATGATCTTCTGTAATAGGAGGGGGAATACAACTAATAAAATCATTAATCAAATTGTCATCAATAGGATCCAAATGAGGGGGAGCCAAGAGATTTGAAAAAAAAAGCGACCACCTTCCTCCTTAATACCATTGTCATCTTCTATAAGATGACCAGATTTTGAGTGCTTAATTGAAAAATTAGTGTTAACTGCCCTTTTAAATCTAGCAGTTTCATGAAAAAAATTTGTGTTCTTATCGCCATCTCTTAACCATAGTTCACGAGACTTTTGTCTCCAATAAATCTCCTCCTTGTTGCAAAGCTCCTCCCATTCTTCTTTCAAGGATTTTTTCTCATGATATAAATTCAGACTAAGACCTTTTTGAATGATGACTAAATTTACCTTCTCAAGTTTTTCTAAAACATCTTGTTTTTTCTTGAACATATTTTTAAAAACCTTCACATTCCACTCCTTGATCATCCCTTTCATGTAATGAAGCTTTTTAGAGAACTGAAGCATCTTAGGATCCCTAAAGGTTGGAGCATTTATCCACCAATGTTTTAAAAGTATAATAAAATCAGGATGCCTAAACCACATGTGTTCAAAATTAAAAGAACTAGCCCGATTAAGACATTGCGCTATGTTGTTCTTTGATATCAATAACTGGACTAGAAAATGATCTAATACAACAAAAGGAAAGATTTCAGATTTAAAAATAGAGCTCAATAGCTTCCATGATTGTGAAAACAAGAACCTATCCAGTCTCTCAGCAATTTCTAAAAAACCAATACGTCAATTAGTCCATGTGTATAATCCATTGTTAGGAGAAATGTCACTTAAGTTATTATCTTCTACAAATGAAGAAAAATCTTGGATAGTTCTAATGGGTGGACAAATTCCCCCTTTCTTTTTAGACATTGATAGTAATGCATTGAAATCCCCACCCAATATAAAATTCATTTCTCTTTCTTGCAAGATAAGATTCATCAGTACAGTCCAAAGGTTCCTCTTATCATTTGTAGATGTGGGACCATTTATGTTGAAGATAAGGAATTTCAAATCAAAGTGTTCAACTTTCAGCAATTGCCAATTGAAATCTTTCCCAATAATAATACCATGAATACTTTTAGCATTCCATAAAATTGCTAAACCCCCAGAGGCCCCATGCCCCTCTACATGAACTGAAAGCCAATTAGTCCATTTAGCCAATGTCTTATCAAAAAATTGTTCTGATAGTTTAGTTTCTTGAAGAAGAATAATGTCTTCTTTTGTCGAATCTAGCAACTGCTTGACCCTACCTCTTTTGTCAGAGGCATTGATACCTCTGACATTTCACGTAATGATTTTCATTGCTGACAAGGAGAACCTCTTGTTCTCCTTATCAATCTTTTGATTGATGAAAATTTATCATCAAGAGTGGATTGAATACCAGCATCCACTTCCAATGATGTCTTTGCAAATTTCAGCTTTCTACCTCTCTTTTTTGGAGTCTTCATCACTGTAGTGACAATAGTAGGGGATTGATCTAATGAGAAATGAATTGAGAAGTCAAAATACCCTCTATCTATGTTATTGCCATTTTGTTGAGTACTTTTTTATTCTTGACCGGTCTGATTCATCACATCTGCATCATTTAATTCATTCAAAATGTGGCCTTCCTCAGATAGATTAGCCATCCTCATTTGAGGTTCTACAAGCTCATTGATCTAAAAATAATCTAAAGGAAGCTCCAATTTATTTATATCATTCAAGTGATGGGCTACTTCAAGATTAGTAGATGCTAACAATTTAGGTTGGATGACAGCACTCATCTGACAATTGTCGAATGATTTTGGATATAAGGAATCAGTTGTTCCTTCTTGTACATAATTAAGACCTAGGGGATTTTCCACATTCACCAGTTGAGTTCTATTTGGACAATTAGATTGATTAATAGACATTATGTCATCTGGGTGAATAATTTCTCCTTCCTCAATTGAAATTTCATGAATCAAAACAGACGCAAAAGGTGCTGAGAGAGCTGTAGTTATTTTAAAAAGTTGATGATGGGATCTTCTTACCTTTTAGATCACTGATAATGCATGAGAAATTCATAGACTTGTTATGATAGGTGAGATCATGCACTATCATGTCCAGAAGCAGATTAGGGATTTCATCAGGTTCTGAATCGTTTGAACCCATCAATAGTAATGCAGACTTAGAGCTTGTGCTCATATTTATATCATTCCTCCAATAATGCCAGAAGAAGTACAATAATGCAAAGACTTGAATTAAGAAATGAAAATCGTTAGTGGGAACATAATCTTGTTGAAAAGGAACCACAACCTAACTAAGAAGAACCTGATTGGAAGCCACTAGATTTTGTGAATATGCTTGGAAGAGTTTTGCATTGGCCCATGCACATTTTAAGGGATCTATGGAGTGATCACAACATATGTCTACATTTTGAATTCGATCTTGCAAACAGTCTGATGTAAAGTGAACCAAAATAGTCAAAATTGTGTCAACAATCTTTGGACTTTGAACCATAATGAGCTGATTCAAGGCACCCCACTTGGATTTGATCATGACACCCATTGGTTTTTTCTTAGACATGTTAAATAACAAACAAACTCGGGCATCTCTCTAAATATTTTTATAGGGGATCAAATCATGCTTGATATAAATTCCAATCTGATTAGCTATAATTTCAATAATGTTGGGATCCTTGTACTCCAATAGTAAAGCAGGTAGGTAAATCCAAAACGGCATGAATTGGGGTAGAGCATCATTAGGTTTGAAATTTGGTGTCCATGAAATGGTGAATAAACCTTGACCTTTACAAAACAAACCCGTATATTTATGCATAAAATCCCTAGATGCCTTTGAATCAAATAAAACTATAAAGTAATTACAGTGTGAATCAATGAAAAAGACTTCCTTGACTCCTTGCTAGATAGATCTAGCCCAATCAAAAATAATGGATAATGGTAGTAGGTTAGGGCCAAACATACCTATTAATGCAGTGTCTTTATGGAGATCAATATATGCCTCAAGGTAATGATCAAGAAAGATTATAGATGGATATGAAGGCTTCATGGGGGAAGCATTGATATGATCTAATCTAGATTCCTTCTTTCTCCATTCAAATTTGTGATCCTTGCCCAAGCTACTATTTGGATAATATTGATTGTGCTCATGACTATGTCAGTTTCCCTTAAAGGAAGCAAAATTACCTATAACCTTAGATCTATGCCATGGCATCCTAGAAGAATCCAACCCTTGCTGCTTTCATGGATTACATACTTGCATTTTCCTTCCAATGGGAATATTGTTTGGAAAAGTTAGAAACTTAGGTCTTGTAATAGATCTGTTATTAGGAGACAAAATGAATGATGGTAGTAAATATATGAAAAATTGTGTATCAAAGACAGTCAAAATATGAAAATCATAATTATGTTATGACGAGTTAGGGTAGGATCTTACACCCTCCTCCACTAGGCTAGAAGTTCCTCACTGAGTTCATGAAAAGCTTGGGGTACTATAATCACATATTCATTAAGTCCTTCCATGGTTTTTATACCTCATTATAACAATCCTACTAGACTCTAACTTGGTTTTGATCTCATCATCAAATAGTCTAGGTTTGCAAATCCAGAATGTGAATGGTCTCCAATTTGAGCTTTCTATATAACTCCCCTTGAAGAGAATCCCAATATATACTATGAGACTCAACATTAATATACTTCCACAATAGAGACACTTAAAACATATTATGGATGTGTGACATGCTAGGTGGAGAAGATAATCGATAAGTAAGCTTAGAGACATTTATGAAATAAATTAGAGTCTTGTATAAATGCATTATCAAGAAGTATCTAACACTAAGCCTATGTTTATGAACAATATTCTTTTTATATTCATATTTCTTATACCTATCCTAAGCCTCTGTAAGGTATAGTCTAATGATGACTACATATTAATCTATATCTATAACCATGTATGGTCCAATAACCATCCTATCCTTAATCTTGTCCTAACTCAGTTCCATGACCTATCATAAAAAGCTTGATAATATGGCATAGCCAAAGATAAATAATAGCCATTATTAAAGGAAAACTCAACTAAGTGTAGGTATATCCCCCACTTGACTTGATGGTCCATCACATACATCTGTATCCTATCCTGCAACACCTAGTTGAACTTCTTTATCTACCCATCTATCCTAGGGTAAAAAGACATAATAAAATTGATCTTGATGCCAAATTCTACCTATAGATTTCTATATAATGAGGATTTAAAAAGAGAATCCCTATTTCAAATGATTTTACAAGAAATGACATAAAGTTTGATAATCTCTGACAGGAACACCTATGCTACTATTGGTAATGATGCATGAAAAGTGGGAAACTTTGATAAATTAATATATTTTCACCATGGTATCATTATGGAAATGAGAGGACATAGAAAGAAAAATGAATTAAGTCCATAGATATAGTGACCAGTGTCTACTTAGGTACTTCATGTGGCTGAAGAAGCACATTAGAATAGTCATATTTATTCGTCACTCTTTGAAACTATATGAATATAGAGATACTGTACTAATAATATGTTAATCATGTGCTTGGCCAATGATATAATTGTCTAAAATTATCATGCAACTTCTTAACCACAAGATGTGCTACATAGAATTCTCTATGAATTTTCAGTATGAGGAAACAATGCATTCACTTGGTATATGGTACATACATGCATTCTCTATGACAAAATGGTCCATCAAAGTCCAATGAATAATCTAAGTACTTGCCCTCAAGGGATCTCTAATATTGGATATACAAATTATCCTTAGGAAAATGGTGTAGTATATGCTATCTCACGTCTATATAAGTGGGCATGGATGATAGTCATGTCACCTCGTTCTGAAATGAACTATGAAAAATTCTCCTTCCCTATGATGTAATAAACATCTAAGTCATGTACTTACATACTAACTCCATCTATCTCATTATTTGATCATTAAGGTTTAGCTAAGTAAATCAGTATTATAAAAGTAAATTATGATGGTTTGAATGAAGCTCACAATGATGTCCTAAGAGAATGTGTCACCATATCACCAAGACACATACCACTACTAGAAGATCATGGTCATGGATAGGGTAGCTAGATCTACTATTCTTAATTTTGTAGACCTGTAGGCTATATCTCGACCACCCTACATAAGAAATGCATTCAAACCATCAAAAGAAGCATTTGTGTATACCACAAATCATGCTATAGGATCCAATAGGACAAGATTAGATGAACTAATAAGTTCTTTTTTAAGATCCTAAAAGGCTCTCTCATACTTCTCTATCCATTCAAACTTATTTTTCTTTCTCTGAAGGGATATGTAGGATGCACTACTCTAGAAAACCCCTCAACAAAATACCTAGTATATCTAGATCTAGAACCATAAAAAGCCTAACCTCATTCATAGTGGTAGGTGTTGGAAAAAACATAATGACAATAACCTTTGATGGATCAACTCAAATCAACTCACCTAATATAACATGTCTAAGATATTGTGCCTTTATTCTAATTAAAGAATATTTTGACAAGATTTCATATCATTGATTCTCCTTCAAATGTTGCAATACCTATTTTAGGTGCTCCTCATGCTCCTTCTCATCTTAACAGAATATCAATATGTCATAAACAATTACTACAATGAATTTATTCAAATATTTATAAAATACTATATTTGTGAGACTTATGAATATAACTAGAGCATTTTTTGTGTAGGAGCATCTTGCGTGCAAGGGTAATCTTTCATCAACCAAAATATATTTATATTTCTAGTTTTCTATTTTTCTATTTTCAATAAGGGCTATTCTAATAAAAAGTTTCTATTTGTGGAAGCTTCCTAATTTTAGTAAGTTGATATTATGCAATTATATTATTCTAATATCCTATGTAGAGGTTCATCTTTGACATATCAACTTTCTAGATGAGTGTTATTGTGATATTGTACGTATTAGTGGAGTTATTGCAAAGTTTTTGTACTAATTTTGGATATCTTCACTTCAGTCTAGTGACGAAGGCCTAAATAGATTTGAAATGTGATAAAAACATGGGGGATGGACTATAACAATATCATCCATTGTATTTTTTTTTTATCATTCTAGAATGGTGTTATAATAGCCCATGGAGTCAACAAGTGATTAGTTATGGTCTCCAGAAGTAGACCTATCTAAAGAATATGTAATTTTTCTTGAGTTGTTCCTATGTAGTAAAGTGTAATAAATAATGTAATATGAGGCTCGTTGACATCAAGAGTTAGGGCCTAGTGTCTAGAACATTATTAGGTGGTAAAAAATGCCTATATAAGGAAGGTCCATGGGTAACCTAGAGCACTTTTGGGTGATAGTGATAGCTCTATCTTTTAGGTTATTGTAAGGAAGGTACCTGTGTGAGTTTGCATGTTGTAATTTTTTAATTCTACATTTGCAACAATAATTAGAAGCCCACAGTTTTTTATATGAATTTGTGGTGTTATCTATTTATATTGTGTGTTGTGGTAATAAGGGGAGAACCCTTCATCAAGTGGTATCAGAGCAAGAGGTCTTGAGTTTGTAGACAAATCAATGACTATGAGGTAATTTGCATCAAGACTTTGGTTAGGGATGCATGTTTAAATAGGTCACTGATTATGAGGTAATTTGCACTAGGGTTTTAGCGAAAGCACAAAAATTCCTCCATGAAGAGAGTGTGGTGGAAGAGATAGAGGTGTTACACTTGAAAGCTTTAGCGCCCTCCAGAGACAAATGAAAGCATTGCAAGAAAAAAAATGTAGAGGGGATAAAGCACATACCTATATCACCCTTTTGTAAAGGAAAAAGTTAACAAAAGTATAACTAGTGACCTTCAATGACATAAAATTGTTATTATTAATTTGAATTTGAAAATGAAGTAAACTAATGAAATGTGTAGAAATGGATGAAGTTTAGGATTATTATTTTTAATAATTATTTTGAATAAAAATTGATATATTTTCCTAAATTATATATATAATTATTTAGATGCTGAAAATTAGGGGTCTAGTTCCCACCATAAAATTATATGGAAATAAACTTATTTAACTTTGATGTTAGACTATGTTATAGATAACTTACATAGCTAGAACGATCAAAACTAAAAATTGGCTTTAGATCTATATTTTCACTTTTATAATGATTCAAATTTAAACTCGCCTAAAATCAATAGTTTTCTTCTCCCACCACATTTTTCAAAACAAATCTCTTCTAACTAGGACAAAAATTATATATTCTAAAAGAGGACTCTCTCCTCTAGAATGTCATGTAATGTTTAGATTTTTTTAATATGATTTAATATTTTTTTCTTTCTCAAAATCTACATCTTTTCAAGTGTTAAAATACATACTTGTAAATTTTTTAATTAAAATGTACTATATATAATTAAAACACTATAAAATATATATGAGAATGTTCTTGACTCTGAGATCTATAAAATGTTGTCTATATGTTATTGAAACATATTATAAAAAATAGTAAGAGTTATTAAAATGCCACTTTTCTGAAATAATTTTATTTTTTTAGTAATTGGATACAAAATAGTATAAAACATGCATTTAATAGACATTTCCAGTTGGGAAGTGTGAGACCATATATAACTTATCTAGAATGAATTTATTTACATCATATGTTTGAAAAAACTTGAATTTTGGATAGAAATGCTCAAATTCCACCATTCTGATAAGTCAATTTGAAAGGTGACACAACTTTGTACTTTTACCTAGAGAGATGAATTTTGTTGTAAGAGATGAGAGTGAGGATGAAAGAGAAGAAGGAAACAATGAGCTAGAAGTAGAAGATGAAGTTCTAAACCTATAGGAGGAAAAAAATTGTTAGGCTCATTTCCAAGATTGGAAAAATACCTAAGTTTAATGTTCTCATGTTTTCAATACATCTTAACCTGAAGGAATTGATCGACTATATCAATGAATTAGAAGAATACTTTGAGTATGAAGATATTGAGGATTTTATAGGGTCAAATTTGTGAGCACCAAACTAAAGGGACATACAAAGATCTAGTGGAGGAGATTCAATTGGAGTGAAATAGAAGGGGGAAAGATAAAATCACTAGATGGGATTGAATAATAGCTAAACTAAAGAAACAATTTATTCTTGTAAATTACAAGCGTGATCTATTGAAGAAAATGCAACGGTTGAAGCACGAAGAAGATTTGTTCAAAAGTATATCAAGGTGTTCTACTAAGTTCTCATCAGAATTGGCCATGCAAAAGCTAACAAGGAGAAATTTTCTTTTTATTTTAATGATTTTAGGCCAAGAATTTAAGAGAAGTTGACTTTGGTTCTAATGACTAGTATTGAGGATTCATACTAATTTTTCCTAAGAGTTGAGGAAAAGTTGAGTAAAAGGTTTCATAACAAGAATAGTGGAAGATATGGGGAATCATCTTATGGAGAGTGGAATGATATTAAGAAGAATATGAATGAGGCCAAAAATATCAATTGAAATGAGAGGGGAAATTATTCCAATCATTTCCATGATCAGAACAAAAGAGATCAGAAAGGAAGAGGAAGAGGGAAAGGATTTTGAAGATGAGGTTTTCATGTAAATTATTTTCACTATGGAGAAGAAGGGCATAGAGAATTTGAATGTTCTCAATACCAAGGAAGGATTGATAGAAGATTGGAAATCTAGGCTAGAGTTTCACATGTTGATGAAGATACAAAATCATCACATTCTAAAGATGTTGAAAGAGGAGAAGTCCTAGTTAATAGAAGAGTCTTGCTAAGTGGTCAAAATCGACCTAATCAAAGTAGGGGCTTGTTCCCAACAATGTGAAAATGTGAAAATAGGTGTTGTTGTGTGATCATTGATGGTGATATTACTTATAATATATTATCAAAAAATATGGACTTAAAGTAAAAATTGAAGAGATAAAAACACCCCCCTTGATAACAAATTCTCTTGGTGAAAGATGACTACAAGGTTGTGTTTAATTACTAGTCCCTAGTGAAGTTAAATATTGGAAGCTACTAGGATAAGGTGTTTTGTGATATCATATCTATGGACATATGTCAAATGTTGTTGGGTATATCATGACAATTTGACAAGCATGTTGTACATGATGGGCATGTAAATACCTACACTCTAATAAATGATGGAGTGAAACATAAGTCAATACCCTTGATGGTGAAACAAGAGAAGGTATGTAGTGCTGCTAGAATATGTTTTTTTGATGGAAAGAAGTTTCTTAAGGGTATGAAGCATGAGTGTATGTGTTTTTCTATAATTCCAAAAAATGGTACAAAATAAATAGAGGGGGTACATATAGAGGTTATAAATTTGTTGGAGAAGTTCTGAGATATTGTATTAGATAATCTATGTGATGGATTACCACTAGCAAGGAAGGACAATCACCATATGGACTTGATTCCATAAGCTAGTTTCTATTATAAGGTAACATAAATAGTAGCACTAATAGAAAGTGAAGAGTTGAATAGACCAGATCATGAGTTTTTGTAGAAGGGGTTGATTTGAGAGAGAATCAGAGTCCATTAAATGTTTGAGTGGAGCTATATAATTCACAATGATAGACCTAAAGAGTGGGTACCATCATATTCACATTAGATAAGGAGATGAGTGGAAGACTACATTCTAGACAAGGGAAGGATTATATGAGTGACTAGTCCTACCTTTTTGACTGACCAATGCAATGAGCATTTTTAGGTGGCTCATTAATGAAGTATTGAAGGAATTTCTAGGTAAGTTTTGTGAAGAATAAGTTGGTGTACTTGGGATTTGTATTTCTAGGTGAAGCTCTAAAATTGGACCCTGAGAAATTGAAGGCTATCCTCTAATGGCCTACTCCAAGAAGTGTTACAAAGGTAAGATCTTTTCATTACAATGACTAGTTTCTATAGAATTTTATCAGAGGTTTTAGTGGTATTCTTAGACTCTTGACTGAAATAATGAGAAGGGATAAGAAATAATTTAAGTGGATTGTAGGAGAAGATAATATTTTATTTTTGTTAAAACTTAAAGTTACAGAGAATCAAATTCTAGCACTTCCATATTTTAATAAAGTATTTCAAGTAGACTGTGATGCTAGTGGTAATGCAATAGGCGTTATTTTGATCCAAGAAGGTAGACCTCTTTCTTAATTTATTAAGAAGTTGAATGATGCAAGAAGATAGACCTCTTTCTTAAGTCATGGTTTGTTTACCACATAATCTCATATCTAAATGAATTTGGGCCACTGAAGAGACCTTTAGACAAATTGAATAACAATGGAGCATGATATGAAATTTTTATGGGGAGAGTAGTTAAAGTGGAGAAAATTAGACGTTACCAATGAGAAAGGACCCAAAAGTCTAACCAACTTTACTTAGATCAGCTTTTGACCTTTCCTATTGTTTGACTAGGTAAAAGGGACCCACTAAAACTCCACATCAATGAGATCATTGAGGTTTATAAAGTTAGCTATATCATGCATACTCTTCATGAAGTCATTTGTCCCTCCCAACTTCTCAAAGGGATAGAGAGAAGAATTAAACTCACCCTATTATTATTCATGAAAGTAGACAAATCCTTCAAAGTGTCACACCTCCTAGCTCTAGTATTGGGAGCATAGATGTTTAGCATACGCAAGCTCATATTGTTAGAAAAAATTTATGTGGCAATAAAGCTTGTATCATGCCATATATGTTTCCTAGACACCACTTTAGGATTCCAAAGAGTAGCCACACCTCCAAAAGCTCCATTAGCTTCACTTTAATTGGCCATAGCCCAAGCCATATTTTATATTTATTGTTTTAGAGAAAGCTATAGAAGACATTTTAAACTCCCGAAAAAGAAGAATATCAATTCTTAAAGAGTAAATACATTTCTTTAGAAAATATTTCTTACCTTTAATGATACCATCCAAGGTTGGTTTCTCATCATTTGGAATCTTCCTCACATCTACATAGTCCTTGTAATCTTTCTAGGTGGTCTTCGCTACTTGACACCCACTCCAACATCCAATTTCTTTCTTCCTTTATCTTTCCTATTCTAAAATTATCATTCACTAGTATTAGTCTCCAATTAAAAAGAGGGTGAGGAGAACATATCACAAGTTGATCTCTTAAAACTCATCTCTTTGAAATACTTCTCTCATCAAATAACACACCTTTCATTTTCTAAATTTTGAAAAACAACATAGATTCATATGTGCATGAACAAAAAAATAAAAACTCTGATACCAATTTTGAAGGCAAGAGAACATGTATATGATAGAAAATAATGAAACAGAGATAAAAATTAAATTGACACTATTCTAGTATAGAGGATAAAATAAAATAGATTTTGATTCTTTTATTCATAAAAATTAAGTGAGACCAAAGTCATTTATAAAAAAATTTCATGGTCTAGATAGAATTTCTAGACTCCACACACTTTTCTGTGGAGCACATTTTGGAAGAAGACTTTAAAAAAATTTATATGAGACTAGTAGAGACTTAACATTGACTTTAATTAGGACTATGGTTTATGTAAGAGATTGGTATAGATCCACTTGGAGTTTTATCTAACAATCCACCTTATATTTTGGTTCTAAATTTCTATTTGATACAATTAAATCATTTTCAATTGCTACTCAAAATATCCAACAAATTTCCTTCCAAAATAATCTTAGGCGTCCCTATGAAGACCTTTCCGAAAAGAATCTAAATCCACATCTCAAAATTTTTAAATCACTCTAAAAAGTTATTTAAGTAACTCAACCCTTTATCTTCCTTCATATATTTATATTATTTTTAAAAAATGATTCGAGTGATTTAAGTATCTCAACTCTTTATCTACCTTTATACATTTAAATTATTTTTTAAAATTATACAAATATTTATTCTTATCATTTCTAAACTTTAAAATAAGACATCATAAATGAATATCAATGTTTAAGTCACTTTGTTTATTTAAATAAAAAATAATCTAACATTTGCTTAGCTCACTCCCATATTGGACATGAACAAAAAAATTGTTCTAAAGCAATTTTACCTCAAACTAGATCTTTCCATCACCTAGAGTGTAAAAAATGAGGTGGGTTATCATTACAAACTAAATTTTGATACTTTTGTTTTGAGACCAAACCATGCTAGGTAACCTTGAAAAAATCCTCTCAAAATGGATCAACTATCAATGAGGACCATGGAAATGGACAAACATATTGACTTATGGCATGTGAACATGTTGACTCATAGTATTGAATGAGATCTTCAAAGTTACAAAATATTATTGACCAAACTTGGTTGCACTTGGCACTAAGTTCATGTTTTAACCATTTTGAAACCCAATAAGTTCATGCTTCCCAAAAATATCAAAAGTCTACTTATAAAATATATTTTTTGTTTTCCTAAATGAATTTTGTTTCATATTTGTAATGTTTGTAAGGTAAGACCATTTATAGAGAATCTTGATGACTTTGCATCCAAAGTCTACAAAAAAACATTTAACCAAAACTATTTGAAAGAGATGTTAGAGCTCAGTAAACATGTCACATGCTCCTAGAACTTCCATTGGTGGAATGTAGTAGAAGATTTGTTAATCTGAATGTCTCCCAATAAAATCCAAACCTGTTAAGATAAAGAATTAAGATTGTATTGAAGTGAAAATAGATTCATTCATAGATTCATATAGAAGAAGACCTATTTCTATGGAATCCATCTCTTTGATTGATGTTCTAAAGCATGGATATATAATAAAAATAGAAAGAAAGATAACAAGTGGGAGCATAGAAAAAAAATTGCAATTATCAGAGTCTATCTAAAATTTATTTTAGACAAGTTTGTTGAATTTTTCTTCAGAGTTGTTATATAAACCATTCCATGACATTCAAGTTGATATTGGTGATGATAATATCACAATAGTTTCAAACTATAGTTCAATAGATGATAATTGTGTAGATGAACTTAATATTGAATTGTTGATTTCAAGGAGAGACAGAGTTATGCTTACATTAAACATGTGAATAGAAGTGAGCCTTGTAAATGGAGCTTTGGGTTATGTTGAGGAAATAGTCTACAAGCTAGGTAGTACACCACCTCAACTGCTATTATATGTCATGGTAAAATTTGATGGCTACTCTAGCTTTCCATTCAATAATGAACATCCTAAAATAGTACCTACTAGTGTTGTACAAAGAGGTTCTACCACTCAGATGTTGTTGAGATTGACATGGGCACTGACAATACATAAATCACAAGGTTTGACACTTGAAAAAAGAAAACATTGATAATAGACCAAGAGAAAGAATAGGAATGATGCTTGTTGCAATTTCTCGTGTAAAGTCACTACAGGGTCTAAGGATATGCCACCATTTTCTTTTGATCATTATGAGAAAATTAAAAAGGGAAAATAGTTAGAAAAAAGAAAAGGCTAAAGGCTTTAGAAATAAAGCATCATGATTGTACAATTTATAAAGGTCCTTTCTACAATAGCTAAATAATGTGCATTTGTATATAGACATGTTATAATCATAGGACTTATCCTATTTGAGAAAAGAACGATAATTATTATTTTTTGGTCAAAAAAATGGTAGAAAAAATATGTTAACATTTAAATGTTCATCATTCTCAATATAAGTTGTACTTCTTCTATTATTTCTTTCTACTTTTACAGCACTATAAAAAATAGGTAAAGATTTACCAAAAAAATGATATTCAAAAGTTTATTATTCCTATTCAACATTTTTATATTATTGTCAATCAATTATTTTTAATTATTATGTTGTTGGAACTTAACATGACTAAAAAATAATATTTATTGAATATATAGAAAATATAATTTTTTTCTTTTAATACATTTTTTTAATTTTAAGATAGTAGAAGGGAATAAAAATGTTGAAGCAAAGAATGATTAAAGTTGATAACACATATCATCATTTTGATCTTATGATTAAAGTTGATAACACATATCATCATTTTGATCTTCAAACAATACACACTGAGGAAAGAGAAAATTATTGTCTTCTAAAAGACATCTTTTAGAAGTAGGGTTGTTGAAATTTTATCCACCAGGTCTTAAAAATTTTGGTCACTTCCACCAAGATCATGTTTTTTTGTAAATGGTTTGTTGTGAAGACTATGATCCTGCAAAGCATTATTTTGTTCCTATAGAGGTTCTGATTGAGAAATATCCTTATCCAATGCACTCTACAAAAAATGGTCTTATTTGGTTACAAAAAATGCTTCGATCTCCACAAACTAGTACTCGGGGTCTAGCAAATTATCATTATCATGGTCAAATTTTTAGAGTGTAGTTTGGTGGATTACATAACACCCCATGGACTCAAGTTGTGGTAGATAGATGGGGACCTTAAGGGGTCTTCCAGACTCTTTTTATCCATGAAAGAATAAGGAATATTGTTGTAGAGAAAATACCAATAGGGACACAAACTAGTTGTGATTTTTAGAGAATAAGGAGAGTTACAAGCACATGGTATTTACGATGTAGAACTTAGGAACATCTCTATTGGTTTGATATTTTGGGTCCTATAGACTCTAATTGATTTCAGCAAAACATTGTTAGATTTTATGATGATAGTGATTCTAATTAGAATATTTAACTCTGTATTTCTTTCCTAAAATAATGTAAATTTCATGTTACTGTAAAATTAGTGAACATTCCAACTTTCTTTATATGAATTATATAAAAAGTTTTATAGTTTACATTCACATATTTTATATGTCAATTTTATTTTTAGAAATATATGATTTATATCTTTTTTGGTGTAACAATTTGATAATTGGAAAGTTTTAACTCTTTTTTCCACATTAAAAGATTACATAGATGTTTTCAATTATTTTCTAATTTGGTATTAGTTATTGAAAATTTCATATGTTGCATTAATTATCGAAATAGTTTTCCATTATCTTTTGAATCGACATATGTTATACGTTATCTTTTGAGTTGCCATATGTTATATGTTACATTCATTTTCCTCACATATATAATTTCCATATATCTATTTCCATGATCTATGTCTCTAACTCAATATGGCTATTTTTTTCTTCTTGTCATTGGGTTTACCTATATTTAGATTATATCTTTGTTTCCTTCTAAAATTGATAAGTGATAATAGAATCTCATTCTTTCTTCAAATATTTGCATATTCAAGAAAGATTTAAAAAAAAGGATTTATTAGACAATGAATTTGAAATTATTGCACCAAGTCACGTTGTTTCTTTAAACTTAGATGGCTCCCCTCAAACACCAATTGATAACTGTGAAAAGTATGTACTACAATGTTGGTACCAAATGATTCAACATTTTGAATCTACAACATTTTCAATAGATTATGTTTTAGATAATGATATTTTGTGAATGTAGATTGTTGTGGATAAGGTATGGGAGATGTTTAATCGAGTTTCTCTATTTCTAAAATATTTGGAAGAAGTGCAATGTGATCATAATGAAAAAAAAGGTCATAACACTATTCGCATTGGTGACTATTTTATTAGGTCACTACATCATAACAATTACCCTTTATTTTAACTTTTTCAAAATGGACTTGTTGACGATTATGATTACAACTGGTATACATACTTGATAGAAAATGCCATTGTCTTGAAGCATATATACATAATCAATCACATTTATGTTTCATAATTTATATTAGATTATTGTATGACTTCAATTTGAAACATGTATGTGTTTTTCTATGTTTCATGATTACTAATTTTTATAGTTGATAGTAGTGTATTGAAGAGATATAAAAAAAAAATACAAGTTAAAAATAATCATATTATTGTTTATAAAAAATATCTATAATCTTTAGAATTAACTTTCATAATGAAGGGATTTGTTAATCAAGAGGAAGATATGGTTATAAGGGAAGAGAAAAAGATGAAGTACAAACAAAGGAGTGAGATGAGAGATGCTTTTTAATAAGAATAGGAATATTAAACTAAATTGGATTCCAACCTTTAGCATTATATTTAATTGAACCTAAAACCAAATATCTCAAACCTAACCATGCAAAAAAAAAAAAATCAAGCCCTAACTAAAATCAGCTCAAGTATTTAAATAAAATCCACTAAACCCTATAAAATAAAATTAGACTAAAGCATTTAAACCCTAAATTGCAAGAAATTATGTACTGACTTACAATATTGAGTTTTTTTTAATCATGAAACAAAATATTATTCAATTTTTTCAATGTATGAATAATTAATTTAAAATTATGTCTTTATCTTAATATATAATAATCTTAATATATTTGTTAACAATTGAGGTCTCCTCAGTCAAGTCACATGCAATCTATAGTAAACTCATAATAAAGATATTTGTTAATCAAGAGGAAGATATGGTTAGAAGGGGAGAGAAAAAGACAAAGTACAAACAAAAGAGGGAGATGAGAGATATTTGTTAATCAAGCATAGGAATATTAAACTAAAGTAGATTCTAACCTTTAGCTAAACTAATTATAAAAATATTTATGAACTATAAACTCTTATTCATTTTAAATCATAATTAACCTTATAAAACCAACGCAATGAGCTAAATAGCCAACATATCTATAAGAAACATATATATAACCCTAATATTAAAATTGAAAATTTACTATTGAGAGCTTACACGGAGAATCAACCTATGACTAATTAATTAACTAAAATAAAAGAAAATTCTATTTGAAGCTAAATTATAATGGTAAACCATATTTAGCCTTCCATCTAATTGGAACTCCAAACCTAGCTATCAAATTTTTCAATATATTAAATAAAATGTAGTTCTATACCAAATAGAAGTCTAAATGTTAGTAAAATTAAACATAACTATATTCATTACATAATTTAATTTTTACACTAAGTATTACACAAACCCTAACAAAGCAATATAAAAAAGAAAACATTTTTATTATCCTAATTAAATACTATCACTAATATTGAGCCAAGTTAACAAATAACTCTAGATATGATACACCAATAAAACAAAATAAAGCATTATTGTCCACCAAATGATACACTAATATGGTAAATTAAGTTTGAACTCTTACTTTTAATAAAATTATATAATGACACTAAATTAAATTAATCCATATCATTAAATTCTAGATTCAAATTGAAGCCTAACTCTATCATTAAGGTTATATGAAATGCCATTGTGTACCTTTCCTTGAATATTAAGCCAAGTTTACACACATCTCTACACCTAAATAAGCAGTATATTTAATTGAACCTAAAACCTATAAAAATATCTCAAACCTAACCATGCAAACAAAATAAATCAAACTTGACTAAAATTAACTCAAGTATTTAAATAAAATAAACTAAAAATTATTAAAGAAAATTAAATTAAAACATTTAAACCCTAATTTGAAACAAATACCTTACAATATTGAGCTTTTTTTAATCATGCAACAAAATATTATTCTATCTTTTTCAGCATAAGAACAATTAGTTGAAAATTATGTCTTAATCTTAATATATAATAATGTTAAATAGAATTCTTACTCTATAGAAATGTTTTCTATACTAATTTTTTAATTCAATAGTTAATCTAAAAATTAAAATTATACTATTTTTTTCTATTTATATAATAGATTCTAGGCAATATTAGAAGAATGAGTAGTCTTAACTCTAAATTTTATTCGTGTTCCTTACTATTCGTGATGCTACTAGCTATATCTATATATATATATATATAGTGACTCATTGAAGCTTTAATTTATTTTCCTAAATAAATTTTATTAAAAAATTAAAGTCTCATATCTCTCTCTCTCTCTCTCTCTCTCTCTCTCTCTCTCTCTCTCTCTCTATATATATATATATATATATATATATATATATATATATATATATATATAGTTAACATATTGCCTAAACGCAATGGTATACTCTTCAGGAATGTTAGGGATTGAAGAGGTAGGTTTGACTTTTAACAATATCCACTTACTAACAAGGTTGAGAAAGTTTATACCTAGAGCTTCCACTAATAGAGAGATAAGGTAACAATAGGCTTTGAATATAAAATTTAAAACATATTAATATTATTTCATTTTATAGATATTTTTTAAAATTTTATTCTACTTTCCCTTTGAACACTTTTCTCATAAGCCTACTTATTTTTATTGTTTTAGTTCAACCGATCAACTCCAATTAAGGATTATAACAGAGTAATGGTGATGCTTGCATCTTTTTTTAATGGTTGAACAGATTATAGTTTTACACGAGTATCCAAATTCACATAAGATTATTCATTATTATAATCAACCCCAACCATGCATTGATATTTAGAGAAAACAAAATTAAAAGACTAGCATAATGTTTAAGTTTCTAAATTGAGACATGATCATCCAAACAGTAATTGTACTCCATTGTAGAATACTTAAAAAATTGTTGATTTACTAGTTAAATTAAACGGCAAGGCATTCACTAGGAGAGATTAATCAAAATAGTTGGACTCCAATTGTTTATCCCAGACAATTTTACAAAATAAGCAGCTTTAAAAAGCTAAATGGTATTTAGAAAGCATTTCATTATTAAAGCAAACTCAAATAGTGCAAATCTTATTGCCCATGAGCACTATCAAAGTAGTTGGAGAATTTCATCAGCGCTATCACCTTCATCAATATTGACAATTTTGACTTCAAGATCACCACAAGCAAGAGCAAACCTTTTGGATCTCATTCCCATGTTTTCTTCTGACAAATTTGTCTGCAGACCCAATGTACTGATATACTCTACAGAACCATCTGTAACAAATTTGACGTGCTTTTTGTTTGGATATGTTTTTGCCCATCCTTTCATAACAAATGGATCATTACCTAAGAAAAATGAAAAAAAATGAGATTAAAGGACATGAAAAAACATGCAAAGGGTGTAGCAATGTAGATCAGATGAAATTTCTCATTGAGATGCATAAAAAGACTATCATACAATTTTAGCAAATAGATGCATACCACCAATCAGAAAAATGTCAGTAACACCTTTCACCTTCAAATCTTCAACCCTTTCCACAAACCCTTGGACAATCTCCAATCTACAAAAACCAAATTGTTAAGTGATAAATAGTGATAATAATAATGAGAGTAAAATTGCTTTATAAATCACTATATTCAAGAATAAGAATATTAAAAGAGTAACATATGTGTCAGAAAGGAAATGTATGGTAGAGTACATCAAAATTCTGTTAGAAATGCAACCTAGTAGGAGTGAAAGCGCCAAGAACACCCAAAAGAAGAACCATTTTGCCTGCAGCGAGAGAGGGAAGAGACACTTCCTCTCGCTGAACAATGTCATCTGCATCAAAGTAGCCCAAGGTTCCATCTGGAATCTCATCTTCAACACCAATTGCAACCACTGTAGGATTTGAACTCTTAAGCTCTTTCATCAATAGAACCCTTTCAACTCGTTCAATGGGATTCATTGGAGGATTTGATGTCCTCGCCTCCTTTTCACCGCAAGCAATGTTAGCCAATCGTTCACCTCCTTTCTCTCAAATAAGAAACTGGTTCTAGCCAATACTTTTATAGTGTTTCGGAGGCCCCAAAAAAACTGTTATGACACATTTTTCTATTTTATTCATTTATTATTCGTAACTGGCCTCTTTATTTTATTTTTTTCCTTTTTATCTTTAATTTTTGGCTGTCTACTTTTCATTCTGATCACTGCTCTATAATAGAATCAGATCCTTTTTTGTTTTTCCTAATAAAGCTTATCCAATATTATTATTACAACATTCTTTTTATTACATGGAAAAATGTTTAAATGTTTCTGTCCAATGTAGCATATTTAAGCAGAGAGGCCTTTTACAGTGACAACAACTTCAATGTAAATTGAAATGTCCCTTTTCTGATTTTGTATGATATTTCATGCCTCAATTAGGATTTTCAAGATCAAACAACTAATATCACAAAGATCCACCAAATTTCTCGAGAAACCCCAAATCGGGTATGCCAGAAATAGTGCAAAAAGCTTCACAACTTCACAAATTATTAATAAATCTAAAAATGGATATTCTTACAGAAATTTCAGCAGCATATCAGCCTTAAAAATAAAATTTCCAGATCCGTATAGCCTTTACACAAAAGTTCACAAATGTAGGACAAAACTTATGCTCATCCGACTCCCGAAATTAATCAAAAAATGCCCAAAAACACCACAAAAACACAAATAATCTATCTCAGAAGTTTAATCACATTTCAATACATATATTCAGCTCTATTTTAACACCTTAAAGTCTGAAATATAGTAGAAACCCAAACTGATATGAAATACTCAAGTGAAAACACCAAACTCATACAAAAAACACACCCGAAACCCACAAATATGTACTGTTCAACACATAGGCAAACTCTGTATGAGCATGCACATGGAATGGCTTCAAACTCCCGTCCTTAGATTTTCTAGAAACTTGCAAACTCTTGTTCTTGGGTCTCCTTGGAAACCTGCAAACTCTCGTTCTTGGGTCTCCTTCTCCATAGGTTTGGCAGCCTATGAAGAATAACAAAGAATGAGCAAAAATCAAGTTCTGGAATCAACCCAAAATGCCTCCAAACCCCTTAAAAGAGGGCATAACTGTAACTCACGTGCAAGAGAGGTTAATGAAACATATTTTAATAATAATTTTCATTTATTAGTCCAGCAGTTTCCAATGATTAACCCCCTTTTTTCGAAACTTCACTTTCTTGGGCCTACCTGCCTTAGCAAAGATTATTATTTTTTAATTATTTGAAAAGGGGACATGACAAGTCCTCCCCTCCCAAACATTTCTTGTCCTCAAGAAATGGCTGAACAATAAACCAATCAATCCACCTGGATCCCAAATGTAGTCATGAACTATACTACTGCCAATTAACACGGGCTCCTGCAATATCCTCTGCAATATGACCAAGAGGAATCCATAATCAAACAGACAATTATGGCTCAACCGAACTCCACAATCACCACTACCACAGTCAAAAACCCATGAGACACAAACTCTTAGAACATCAGAACCCAAGTAAAGTGGACAAATCAAACTACCAACACAGTAAATACCATCAACGCATCCCACTGGCCTATACGGAATGTACAATCCAACTCTACAACAATGGTGAACGCTCTCGAATGAAACTGTACCAAGTATGGAGAATCCACACACTGTACAACTCCTGCAATCAACACAACTCTATAAATCACTGACCACTATCTCATAACCATAACTCCCATGCACTGGTGATGGTGAAAAGACATTACAAGATAAAGAGTAAGAAATGGAATCCAAACCAAATTTGCCTGCCATCAACTCCTCAAAACAAGGATCAAATGCTAACTGATGTACATACCCTGCAATATAATGTTGATTAAAAAAACCAACCTCAATCAATAGCTCACCATGAACAAGTGATACAACCCACTGTGACTGATCACTAGCTAAGTCAAGAGATGTCATAGCCAAAAGAGTAGAATCAATAACAACACCCATTGAAGCATCACTCCCAAACTCCTGCTCTAAGTCACATATTATCAAGTTGTCAATTGCAGAACCTATCACCATGCCATGCCCATCACAACTCTCATCTTGAGACATCAAACCGTCCCATAACTGATGATAAGCACTAGGAACCAAAGTACATCTCTGTATCATCATCTCATCAACATGGTCATCAAAGGTAAATTGATGAGCATACCTCATAGTGTAATGCCGATAGAATTCACCAATCTCAGTCAGTGGCTCAGACTGTAATCTAGATGAAACTAACTACAATTGATCATTAACCATATTGGAACTTACTACTACCTCTGAAGATATCACCAAGAGAGTAGTATTACTAGCAGGAACCATGCCAACTGCTGACTCACCAACATCACACATGATCTTTGATACATCTCTAGTCTTCGTGCCATCAGTACTAGAGCCCACCACCATGTCAGGCATACAACAATCTGCTATAACACCCAACTCAAGTGAACCTGACTCTAGTGAAAATGAACCTGATATGCCAATGTTAGTATCAAGGATGGATGCATCCCCATCTCCACTGTCTTTGACAATCTCGGCCATAAACATCCTCGAATCACCAAACACCACAACTTGTGACTGTATAGAATCAGGTAAAGACTGTAGTCACTCTAACTCCATGGTCACCTTAGCCAAATGAAACTGTGACTCCTTGAAAGCCAACTGTGTACTCTCAAGAATCTCAAAAGTCACCTCAAGCTGCTCAGTAAGCTCACTCACCTCATCTTCCTTGGCCAACAATGCATCATATGTTGTACTATCCCACTCCATAAGATAATCTCTGTCGGCTACCAACTGCATATAATTTTATCTCAAAATCTGAATAGCCTCCCATAAAGAGTGGAACTCTGTCAAGGAAAGATAACTGCCTCCCTACTTATCACTAGTAGGAGAACCCCAGCCATAAACTACTAACAACTGATGAGCAGCATCGAAATGCTGGCAAGTGATAGCAATGTCTCGATCACTAACTCTCAACTGATTAGACACATGATGGCACTGGCTTTATTGTCTCCTACAAACCTCTTCTGATGCACTGTCTAAAGGAGTATCCTCAAAGTTACTAGTCTCTAGAGTATTACCATCCATATCTTGTGAATCAAATCTAAAGCTCATATAAACATACGGAGTATCAAAAACATTAGTATTTCTGTCCAACTCCTCTATACCCAAGGAAACTAAGTCTTCAAAACCGTCCACTACATCCTCCTAGATGTCATCAATGCCAATATGATCCTGGGACTCATCTATACACACTACCAAATATGAAATATTATCAACACATTCTAGCAAGTATGGTCGACTAGATATATGAACAAAGCCCAACATCGGTGTATAAAAACTAATACCAACATCAAACAAGATACTGGCACAAGAAAAGACAACACCGTGTACTCTGCTAATCAAATCCATGATAGCACCCAAACAAACACTGCTACCAAAAAGTGTTAAAGATCTCCAGTCAACTGAATCCCAAACACCAATATAACAATCTCGAGTCCATATCCATAAACTAGAATCAACTGGTAACTCAAGAAAACTCCTCACCTAAGTAATATGACCAATACTAACTAACTCCACATACCTGTCATGATGAGATAATGAAGTCACAATACCATCTTTGTTCACCTTCAACTGGCTGGAAAAATCATGTGAAGTACTACCAACCTCAACCTCATGTGATGAAGCATCTAATTGTGTCTGGTACTCTTTCTCAGCAAAATCATGAATGCTCAATGTTTGCTCATCTCTACCAGGTATCTCACCATCCTGCACAACAACATCCTCATAATCATCATCTGAACCCACTATACTGTAGTCACTGCCTATTGTAACTATACCATCCTGAATACCTATGGCATCACCCTTTGACGACCTGTAAACAATTGTCTCAATTTGAGTATCAAGTTGACCATTACTATCAATCTGTGTAATATCCTTTCCCACCAACTCCTGTGGCAGAGTAGAATCTGAGACCTCTACCTAGCTATCAACTAGTTTCTCAAACTCCTCATGCAAGTTTTTGGGAATTGTGTCATCTGTCCTGTGAGAAAATCTGCCAAATAGAAATCTAGTCAACTTATCCACCTTAGCTGGGTCGAACAACATGTCATTCATTATACGATGGTGCTCAATCAACTGTTCAGACATGTCATGGCTTATTTTCATAAGTTTGTCTCGAATGTCTAAATAACCATCCTTTCTACTGTTTTGACTTTGTATATCAATTGTCCAAGATCGTGTCCTCTGAGACTCTGTACTATACCTATCCATTTTGGATAAAGTTGAGTGTAACCCCAATAGGATATAACTTCTTCAAACACCAAGAACTAACATGCAAATGATTAGAAGTAGCATGCAACCATAGATTTTGACATGCAACTGATTAGAAGCAACATGCAACCACCAAATTCACCAAGAACTAACATGCAAATGATTAGAAGTAGCATGCAACCATAAATTTTGACATGTAGCTGATCAGAAGCAACATACAATCATAAATTATGACATGCAAGATCCGGGTAGTTGTCAAAACTAACATGCAAGCTTCTACAAGCCCTCAGGCTAGCAAGATCATGGCTCTGATACCACTAAAATTTCTCTTTTCTGATTTTGTATGATATTTCATGCCTCTAATAGGATTTTCAAGATCAAACAACTAATATCACAAAGATCCACCAAATTTCTCAAGAAACCCCAAATCGGGTATACCAGAAATAGTGCCAAAAGCTTCACAACTTCACAAATTATTAATAAATCTGAAAATGGATATTCTTACAGAAATTTCAGCAGCATAAAAAAATGACATTTCCAAATCCGTATAGCCTTTACACAACAGTTCACAAATGTAAGACAAAAACTATGCTCATCGGGCTCCCGAAATTAACACAAAAATGCCCGGAAACACCACAAAAACACTAATAATCTATCTCAAAAGTTTAATCACGTCTCAATACATATATTCAGCTCTATTTTAATAGTTTAAAGTCTGAAATACAGTAAAAACACAAACTGATATGAAATACTCAACTGAAAACACCAAACTCATACAAAAAACACACACGAAACCCACAAATCTGCACTGTTCAGCACATAGGCAAACTCTGTATGAGCATGCACATGGAATGGCTTCAAACTCCCATCCTTAGCCTTCTTGGAAACCTAAAAACTCTCGTTCTTGGGTCTCCCTGGAAACCTGCAAACTCTCGTTCTTGGGTCTCCTTCTCCACAGGTTTGGCAAAGATTATTATTTTAATAATAATTTTCATTTATTAATCCAACGGTTTCCAACGATTAACCCCCTATTTTTGAAACTTCACTTTGTTGGGCCTGCCTACCTTAGAAAAGATTATTATTTTTTAATTATTTGAAAAGGGGACATGACATAAACATTTAGCCTTTTCCAAAAAAAATTGAGAACCAACTGTTAGTATGAAAATTAATATTAGATAAAAAAATAATAGTAACCGAGAAAGAGCAAGGAGAGCAAGAAGAGATCAGAAATTTTATCAAAAGCTATTGCAGAAGATTTGAGCAGCAATTCAACATCATTTCATTAGATCTTTCAAGGCATTTATCAAGTGTTGAGTTACATTGTTTCTATTTTCGTAAACCCTAGTTTCACACAATGGCATCAAATTCAAAGAATGTTGAGGGAAAGGAGATTTTAAATGTTCAATTGGTTAGTAATGAGGTTAAAAAACCAATATTCAAGGCCATACCTGATATTGCATACAAACAAGACCCCTCCAGTGTGTTATCCATGATACCACCAAAAAATTTAATGTTCAAGATGTCAGAAAATGTCACAAATGCAAGATTGGAAGTATTGAAGATTTGGAGATCAAGCAAGCAAATCATAGACTTTGTGAAAATGGTGTATTGAGGGAAGATTACAAAATTGTAGAAAAGAAAGGGTTAACTCGTGCCCTATATTTCCTGAATGTGTTCAAAACTGAATTGATTAGGATTGTGCTAAGTAGAATTCATTATAGTTCTCTATGGTTAGACAATGGGCCTATCAAAATAACAAAAAGAATAATACATAGGGTAATAGGGTATCCAAAAAAAGAGGTTATTGAGAATAATATAGGAGTTGCGTGGAATAAGAGAGGAATGACTATTGATACCAACATAGATCCATTGATAGACTTTTTAGTAAGGGTTATTGCACACAAATTCTACCAACCCAACATATTAAATAGTGCGCCCTGTATTGCATTAGATTTTGGTTATAAGATTGTAAATAAAGATCACACACATGATCTTCTAGAGCTACAATTAGAAGAACTAGTTGAAAACCTAGGAGCAATAAGAAATACAAAAAGTGCTCAGTGCAAATTTTGTTTTATTTTGATATGTATTTTCTTTTATGTTCAAAACACTTTTCCTACATTTGGCATAGTTGCATGGAAGACAAATAGGCCAGTGGCAGTACAAATTGGTGAGTTCATTGAGCAATTGCATGAGAACTTTGAGTCTGTAATGACAAGCTACTTTGAGGACTTTAAGCAATCAATGAAGAAAAGATTGAGAATTCCAATATCACTAGTGGAAAAGCATTATGATGATGTTTGTTTCTTAGTGGATGTTGATTACACTTTTGTTCAAGATAAAAATCAAAGGGTAAGATGGATAAGGCCATTAGGATATGAAGTCAATATAGATGAGGCCTCTACAACTATTATAGAATTACTTGCAGAAGAGATAGATAAAAATGCTATTGCATTTGGAAACTATGAGATGGCAAAATCTAAAACTGCCATGGAACTCAAGATGTGTCTGTTATAAAGAAGAAGGAGAAGTTGGTGAAGCAACTGAAATCTAAATTTTCTGAAGGTGTTGAGCAAGAAGAGGAAGAGGAAGAAGAGGAAGAAGACATCTAAACATAAGTCCCACTTGCACTAACTCAAGGAATGGGAGAAGATCAGCCAAAGGAAGAGATAGAAGTTGTTGAAGGTGCTAAGGGAGAAGAAGTTGAGGAAGCACCTACTCCTACAAATCAAAAGAAGAGAAAGGCTAAGGCCCAACCAATGACAAAAGAAAAGAAAATTCCAAAACCAAGCCAGCCCAAACCAACTACACCTACTACAAATACTAGTGCACATGTCACTGAAAGCCAAACAAGCACAGAAAGAAGGAGAAGTACAAAAAAGACCTAGGAGGAAGTACATTGCACAAGTTGAATCAGATGAAGAAAGAACTAAATTAGATGACAATACCCAATTCAAATTGGTGAGTCGCAACCCATTATCTAATTTAGAAAACCTATGTGAAAATGTGAAGAATAGTACAATTTTTTTAGGATTTTCACATGTTGATTTTGATAACCTTGGTAAAGTTGAAAAGAATCAAGTGGAAGAGGCTATTTGTTCCATGATGGAAAATTTTAAGAAAGCCCCACTAGAAATTGATAACTCTATGCCCAAAATTTTTTAATGAAAGAGTTGAACAAAAATGACATTATTGTTTAAAACTAGAAAGACAAATAACAGAAACATCACTTGCACAAGTTATGCCTGAACTCAGTAAAGCACAAATTGGTAAGGCTATGAAGAAATATGTTGTTAGATTTGTTCCAAAATATAGAGCATTTAGCATACTATAAAACAATATTGAATATGTTGTGAAGAAGTCCACACAAATATGGAAAGTGACATATGGACTAGCAACAATAAAGGCAGGAGAATAGGAACCCATTGAGGTAAAAGATGATGATGATAAAGACATTGTTGAGGGAGATACATAAATGAAAGTAGATAACTAGGCAATAGCTAAGGTAGAGTAGCAAGAAGAATAGAGTATACAAGATACACAACTACCAGATGTCATCCCTCAACATGTAACAAGTGTAAATACTAAAATAATAATAGAAAAGGATGTTTCTGATCATACTACTCAAAATATCAATCCCCTTACAAAGGAAGATATGAAAAAGATACTTGATCAGTCTATACTGTAGGCCAAATTATGTGATAATCTTGTATTGGTAAGTGTAGATGAGATACAAAATATAGTGCAGTTAATACTACAAGGGAAGAGGTGAATACACAAGAACCACCTACTATCATCCCTCAAGTCACTAATATTCAACCTTTAGATAAAGTACCTAAAACTACATCAAAAAAGGTAGATACAATTGGAAAGGACACAGTGGAAACTCAAGCCACTATAGAAACATAGAGTGAAACAAGTTAGATAGACTTATATGCACCTCTAGCACAAGTACAAGGTGCATCACAAGGCATTTTGGAAGTGAAGGAAAATCTTGAAGGCACGGAGTTGACACCAAAGGTGAAGGAGCAAGTAGCAATTCGAGCCCTTGTAACTTTACTAGAATCTGTCACTCCTTCTAGTCACACTCCTCAAAAGTCGAGCACAGATACAACAGCATTGCAAATCTTAGTGTCAAGTCTATGTTCATCAAAGGCTAAAGAAGTGATACAATATGGAGATGTAAGCCTTGATGAAGAGATTATTTACAAAAATATTATTATGACACAATAACAATTGAGCAAATGGGCATATTGCAAGAAGACCTAGCAAGAAAGAAAAGACAAGAACTACTCTGAAAGGAGCATAGGTAGAAGAAAGCATTTTTAGAAATCAAAGACATCTTTTTGGATGCATTTAGTCTGCCTACTCTAGATGAAACCAAGCCACTCATTGAACAAAAGAAAAATATAGTGGAAAAGGTTAGTGATGTAGACCTTGATACAAATGCTAAATTACTAGAATGGTCTGAAAAGAAATTTCAAAGCAAAGTGAATGAGAAAATATCAAGTGATAAAGCACTTACACAAGTGACATTGGGAACTAAAGTTGAGAGTGTAATATCCCATTTTTTCAAGGGGTCTAAATTAACATTAAACATAAGCAAAGAATATAGTTATAACCTTGATTTCATAGGAAGGTAGTTACATCATTCATGTTCATGTGAATATGATTTACCGCTAAAATGAGTTAGACAAATTTTCTTAACTAGAAACTTGAAATAACATTAAATGAAATTAATTCATAAATTGAAATCACATACCTCAGAAAACTGAGTTTGAATCAACTTCGACAAACACCCAGGTTAGTCCACAAATACACTATAACAATTTCACAAGTTGACTATCATCTAAAAATTGCTATCTCAAAAATCATATGATGATTACATCTAAATACCATTATAATTTAAATTAGGGCATCACAAATCACTGCACCAATTAAGGCATCAATTACCATCAGTTCATTTAGGGCTCTTGATACCTCTTTACCACTTAGGGCTTCCACAACCATGAATTTAGGACTAACGAGACAACGGATTTAATCTAGGGCTTTAGATATATATTCTATTCGACTACTTAACTATGATAGTAACTCAAGGATTAGCAATATACTTATAATTGATATTCTTTTAAATGAAAAAAAATCCATGAATCTATCTCTTCAATCTAGATGTAAATAATAATAAGAATGAAATCCATTAAATTTAATCTTATTTCTTAGCTTATCTCTATCTAATGCTTGTCCAACATATTGAGAGAGGTGAAACATTTTCAGGGGCTTTACCACCCAACCTCGGACCACAACTTATCCCCACAAGATCTCTAATAAGAATGTCTCTCCCTACCTAGAATTATCCACTGGGCTTTCTGGTAATAAACTCACCATCGACTTGGCAGCCGGAGATCACCATAACAGGAATATGCATGAGCTATAATTTATATTAAATGATAAATATTGAAATGTCATAACTGATACTGGTTCATATTAATGATCATTCCTTTATCACACCTCGTCACCCATCTTCTCAACTACACAGTTGGGTGAGTCCTAGGTAATCGAAATTCTTAGAATAAATGACTCTAACAATTTATTCAAGATGTACCATACATGAGCTATAGAAATGTTTAGATATTATATTTTCTTTTACATCTTCTTCACCACCTGCTCGCATCTTTGCCTGGTGAATTCCTTGATGTTCTAGTTTTCAATTTCTCGTTCTCAATTAAATATATCTCAAGATGTTTACAAAATTTTGAGGAATTGTTTATACTGGCCTAGGATGTTCAAGGATGCAAAAGAATGGATGAAGAAGTGCAACTCTTGTCAATACTTCAAAGGAAGAGTCCACTTAGTAACATTGCCCTTGAAGCCAGTAGCGATTGAAGAACCCTTTCAATAGTGGGGTTTAGATTTCATTAGTCCTATCCATCCTTCATCCACTGCCAAAAAAAATTACATTTTGATGGCAACCGACTATTTTACAAAGTGGGTCGAAGCTATCCCAGTCAAACAAACAACTTCAGAAGTGGTGTGTAGTTTTATCAAGCAAAATATTTTGGTTAGGTTTGGAGTTCCTAACAAAATCGTTACCGAAAATGCTACCAACTTCTCCTCCTAGGAGATCTCCTCCTTCTGCTATCAATATGGAATCATTCTCTCTCACTCCTCAGATTATTTCACCCAAGGCAATGGTCTGGCAAAATCAAGCAATAAAAATATTATGACCATTGTGTAAAAATTGATAGATGTCAATCAGAGATCTTGGCATAAACATCTTTATGATGCACTTTGGGCAGATCACACCACTAGAAAGAGAGTAACATGGTTGTCTCCATTTGAGATCTTGTATGGAACTGAGCCAACTCTCCCAGTTCATCTAGAACCATCTGCCCTGAAAATTGCACATTATGAATTCAAAGATGCTATTGAAAAACAAATGTTGTATTTAACCAAGTTGGAAGAGGAGAGAGATGTGGTCATAGACAAAATCAAGGAACATCAGTCTTGAGTTAAAAGGTTGTTTGACAAGAAAGCTAAACAAAGGGTCTTCCAACAGGGTGATTTGGTCTTACTTTGGCACAAGTGTAGAGAACCAAAGGGCCTACATGGAAAATTTGACTCCTTATGGAGAGGCCCATTCCAGATCAAAGAGGTATGTGGAAAGAATTCCTTCATTTTTTCATACCTAAGTGGTACTCAATTGCCCTTGCCTTACAATGGGCAACATTTGAAACATTATCATCAGTAAGGTGTCCAGTCTACCACCTTGTACATATCTTAGCTAGGAGTTTTTGTTCTACCTTCCTTCCTTTTCAGTTTGGTTGTGTTCCTATTTTTGTTGTGTTTCATCCCTTTTTCCTAAATTTACCCCTTTTGGTATGACTCTATAGCCCTTGTGATAAAGCACTACCATTTCTTAACTCTGGGTTCATTCAGCGTCCTGTATAGTCCTTGTCTCCAGATAGAGCCAGTTGTTACCCAAACATTTTACAGAGATTTTTAATTATATTAATTAATCATAAAGAGAGATTAGTCCTCAAAAAATATCAAACTTTTTCTCTCCACGTACTAAAACTTGTAGAGAGAAGTATGAAGTTTGAGTTGGAGTTTCATTCCCCTTTTCACAATCCTCTCTCTCCACGTACTCCAACCTTTAGAGAGAAGTATGGGTTTTTCTTTTGGGTTTGGTTTTTCACTCTCTCTTCGAATTTTTCTCTCTCCATGTACTTTTCTCTCTCCGCGTACTCAAACCTCTTAGAGAGAAGTACATGGTTTGAGTTTTCACACTCAATTTTTCTCTCTCCATGTACCAAAATACTCTCTCTCCTTGTACTCCAAATTTTTAACCTAATCCTAACCCGAGCAATTCCAACCCAAACTCAACATTAAAACAACTGCTGGCTAAAAACAAAGTTCATAGATGTTTGACATAGTAACAGGTATGTTGTTTCATTGGAGGTCGATTTGAAAGCAAGCTCGAGTTATGGGAACACAAACTGTATTTTCAAAAGGCATCAACTTCTGATAGGCTAGCTCAAAAATTCATGTTGCTCAGCTTCCTCGACAGTTCGAGTATTTTGTAGAGTACCAAAAGAAGGTGGCACAGATCATTGGAAGTCATGAAGCAAGCAGACTTGTTGAGGAGGGTCTTGTTTGCATAATTCTTGGAGGAAATTATTATGTTAACAATATTATTTGCTTCCAGTTTCATTGAGATCAGTGCAGATTACTAGAGCTCATAGTCTCTTAATATGAGAAATATCTAAGGAGATGGTATGACCTAGGAGCAAGGAGGGCGCTAATGACATCAATAGGGCCATTTGGGGGTGCTCCTATAGAGCGCACAAGTAAGTCTCGCAATGGGAAATACACAAATAATATGCGAGGGGCCACCGGAACAGTCTTATTTTCATTGTAAGCGCAACATGGCTGCAAAAATAATGAAATGGAGGGAGTGTGTGATTTGCTTGATACTGAACCTACAAAAAATCATATCTCATAGTCATTAGATAATGTTTGAACATGTATGCATATCAAGTGTTTGAAGAAATTCCCATGTAAAGTGTGCCACATTTGATCAACAAGATGTTGAAGTTCACAAAGGGCCAAATTAAGGTTATACCATCATGGGGAAAAAGTGCAGCAACAAATCTTATCTATTAAACCATTTGTCAAGATCTTTGTTTGATGTTGCAATGGGTAGGTGCATAGATGGTGTCTAGATGAACTCTTATCGCCAGTGACGCAAAAAATGTTCCCAGACACAACATCTGCCTGTACATGCTCTTAGACTTTGAAGGTCTTGGATGTAATGAGCAAAGTGAGCAAGAGGATATGCTTATATGTCTATTCTCAATGCGGTAGTGAGAAACATCACCACTTTTAACAAAGAGGATTTCTCATTTTGATAAGGACACAAAGTATTCTTTTAGCCACTTTCAGAGCAGGACTAATCTACTCGAGAAGGATAATAAGCTATTCAAAGATTGACGCTATGGCTCCTTACAATAGATTTGAATACTATCAGCGAAGCTTAACCAAAGATTGGTCTTGCAATGATAGTAAGTGTATGGGCTTTTTAGTAGAGATTATAAGAAGAAATATTCAATCTGATGTCTCAACGGAATGCCTCTCTATAATAGATACAAATAAAGTACATAAGCTTATACATTTTTATACACAAGAAGAGGTTCCTAATTTACCTCTTGTGGTGGAGGCTTTTTTCACTCGACCTTCTAGATTCAAACCTATTTTTGACTCCTAAGAATGATAACTTGTGGTTTTCAATGTTTGAGAAATTTCTAGAGGCAATAACGGAGATAAGGCATGATAGAGTTTTGTAAAAATGATTGGTTTTATGGAAGAATGATCAAGACATATGGTTTTTTGATTAGGGAGATTTTTGTCCAAGATCTCATAAAGTGATGAAGCTCATCTAATCTACATAAACTTTAATCAAGAATTTGGGGTGATACATCTATGGCCATGTAAATGAGAAGGTTAAAATTGAGAATAAAGCACATGCTATATTCAAATCTTCTTCAAAGCTCATGGATAGAGAAAAGAAGCCAAGCTCATTTTCATGGCATGACTACCTCCTAGCACATTCAACTATTCATGTGATGAAGTGATGATAAACATAGGAAGAAGATAAGGTCGAAGAAGAAGAAAGCTCAATTGCTGGCAGCACCTACAGATCAAGGAACGAGTTCAGGGAATTAAAAGTTAGAAGTATTTTTGTCTAAAGTTGTCTTAAAATTTTATTAATGTATTTTGTAAAAGGATCAACTTTAGAATTAACTCTAGTTTTGATTTTTCTAACTGTAGTTAAGATTTAAGGGTTAGAGTTGGTTATGAACCATCTTCAAGTAGTCCAAACTCTAACTTTTTGGATAGTTACGAATCCCAAAAGTTGGTTGTTCTAGATTGGTTATAAATCCCTGAAAATCATTGTAATAGGGGACTTTTTGGACTTGGATACAGGGAACACTTATGCTCTGATAACAAAGCAATTTTTGGAAAGTGTGTACAATTGTTGTTTTTTGTAATCAGTTATTTCTTACTTTCTTGGTGCAAGGAAATAAAGGAAGTATATTTAGCATTCTCTTTCTAAAGAGTCTGAACTGTTGAAGTGTTGATTCATTTATGAGTATTTTCTCAGATTATATGCAATTACATTTTAGCTTCTGTACACATTCTTGAAACATAGGTAATCTCCTACACAATGACACGTCAGATCCTTATAATTCGAATAATAATCGAAAATAGGATACCATCCGATCATATCTATTCCTGCTTGGTACACGTTGCAGAGAACCTTTTCTTTGTTGCACTTGAAAACCAACTCATCTGCATCATCTTGATACAACTTCCAGATGACAATATCGTCATATTCATACATCTCGATATTTTCATCCATAGAAATACTGTCATCGCGGCCTATGGTCATCACAAGAACAGATGAATCATATGAAAACACAGAACATGATTTTATTTGTGCAACAGGGGATCTGCTCTATTTTAACAGGGTCGATAACGCCATTATCTTGGATTTTGTAACCCTCGATAGTCATTGAAAATCCACTCCACCAAAAAGGAACTCCGTTGCCGTCCACCATATGACGATCGTAAGGTGAACTAGCTTCATCTGTAACTTCACACTTTTTCCTCCATGAATCTGCAAAATAATCATAGATTTTAAAGGATAAAGAACTCGACCAAATGTCATACCATACTACCAAATCCGGCTCCTTGTTCCTCTCTGTCCAATAAATTTATAGCGCAGGGTTCCGCGGAGAGACGAATCTAGTTTTATCACTCCATAAGATCTTAAAAGAGGATTACAAACAAATACTTTTCCAGTAGAAGTATCTTTAAATAGTAGTAACCCTTTCCCCGGGCTTGTTAAATATAACATGTCTTGGCCCCGAGTTGGGAGAAAAGACAGAGGGATGCTCATCCATTTTTGCACTGAAAAGCAATAGGCTTTATTATATATTTCTAATTCATAGTCCCCTTCAACGTTAATAAGAATCAGCCATGGAACTTGGTTGGGCAACGAAGAGAGAAAGTTGTGTGAGGACATAATGCAACTCCATTCCTTGCAGACAATGTGAGAGCAACATATTGATTCTGATGGAAGCTTTGAAAATATCAACTCCTTCATTTCTCGAGGTAAATCGGATACACAACACTCCTGTCTATCTCCTTGAACTGCTATAACAGATTTTGACTCCATTTCTTTGATCAGTCTGGTACTTTTCTTTCGATTTGCAAGCTTCCCAATACATTAATAGGTTGTATTCTTCGAGTCTTGATTAAATTTGCATTTATATCTTCTTTCACATGTTTTTATAAGGGTTTGAGATGGATTGTTTGTTGTGTTAATGGAGAGTAGCCGACACGGCACACTGAAAGCGTTGAATAATAGTGGTTTTCACTGGGAGCAGCCACTCTTAGCCAATAGCTTGGGACAATGTTATGCATTGGGGTCAGGCTATTGGCTAATAGTGGCTGGGACCACTCGAAACCACTATTATTCAATGCTTCCAATGTGTCGGATTTGACTAAAATATAATTTAATATTAATGGGTTGTATTTTGAAGTCTTGATTAAGTACATGTATTTATATCATTTTAACTTATTCTTACAAGGACTTGAGATGGACATTTATATCTTCTTAAGTATGTTATATACATTATTATTAATGGGTTGTACTATTGCCCCTTTGATGGAACATGTATTTATATCTTCTTAACATATTCTTATAGGAAATTGAGATGAACTTTTTGGGTTAATTGTATTCTCTTCATCTTCATTTTAATAGGGAATAGTCCATCTAATGAAAGTTTAGATTAATATTAATGGGTTGTATTATTCAAGCCTTGATTAAGAATGTATTTATATCATGATAACATACTCCTAAGGAGGTTTGAGATGAATTGTTTGAATTAATATGAATTAACAAAATAAGAGAAACAATAAGCAATCAATTTTATTTATGCTACAAGTTTTTAGTCAAAATATTTATGTAAATTAATTGGACACCATTATACTTATATATATTTGTAAATAAGACTATTGAATTTACGTAAAGAAGTTGTCTAACAAGCACATTTACCAATAAATAAAAATTTAAAAGCTTTCTTTTAAAAATACAGTATATTTAGTTATCTAAATATCTTTTTTATTATACTGAAAGCATCCCACATGAAAAAATATACATTAAACGCAAAGATCCTTACCTTTTTTTTTTGGCATCCATCAATATTATTCTTAGAAAATTAAAATAATATTTTAATGAAGAGTAAATATTTTTATTCTTTTAAGAATATTTTATCATTTGAAAAAAAAATTATGTAATTTAATTTCATGATAAGTATTAAATTTTGACATTGAACTATCATACCCAATAATGGAAGGCTATTAAAATTTCTACACATTACAATTTTTTTTATAAAAAAATTGTCATATGCATTTGCTACAATAATCAAACTTATATTCTAGCCTTAGTATACCTCCAATTGGTTTACAAATTTTCCATTTTCTGTGAAATTATTTTATCTTTTCATTTTATAATAAAACTTGCCATTTTTCACAAACTCACTATAATGCCTTGTATTTGAACTCCATTCAAGTAGAAAAGGAAGATGACCAAAGTAATTCCACATACCATGAAATCATTGATAAAGTAGAAGCCCTTAGAGATTATCTCAAGAACATCCAAACTAGGAAGATTAATAGTACAATATAAGATCTAGGACTACTTGGATTAACTTGAGTGATAGGGGATCTATACTTTCCTTCCATTGACTCAAATTGAAGGAAGCCTATGATAAGATTTCTTGGACATAAAAGTGAGAAGCCACCCTTACCTTACAAGATGATATACTTAAGGATTTGACAAACTTCTATAGTTCTCTGTTCTCATATGAAAACAACTAATAAAATGGCCTCTGGTAGAAACAAAATTAGGGGTATTATCCCAAAAACATTATCTATTTAAGATGCTCAATCAATTAGAAAGGAAATCATTGTGACTGAGATAAAATGAGCTATCTCAAAACTCAGTAATGAGAGGGTCCTAGGTCTAGATATAATCATAGTAGAGTTCTTTGAAAAAAATTGTTAATTCATAAATGAAGATCTCCTGAGGATTTACAAGGACACCCTACTAAAAGGTTATCTTTGTTTGAATTTATATGTTTGATTTCTCAAGTTGATTCCAAAGAAGGGGGATAAAACTCTCATAGAAAATTGCAGACCCAAGAGCCTTTTAAATGTGTCCTATAAGATCCTAGCTAAATTATTGGCACTAAGAACTAAAAATCTCCTCTCTCAAATTATCAACCAAACACAAATGCATTTTTTGAAGGGAATATACATTCTATATAACCTCATGCCATGCTGTGAAATAATAGAATATGCTAAAATATCTAGTCAAAAGTGGTTAATGTTGATCATTGAATATGAGAAGGCCTATGAGAGAGTTAAATAGGATTTTATTCTTGATATGTTGGATGCTTTTGAGTCCCAATTTAAATTTTTTAATATGGCCTCCACTTCACTTCTTGGGGGCTAGAGCAATGGTAAAAATTAATGGAGCCAGGTTATACATTTTGAGTTGTCATGATCAATAATACAAGGGTGCCACCTTGATACCTTACATTACCTTCTTAGGGATGTCACTCTCTTTCTTATATTTTAGGAAACCAAGTTTGCAAACAATATAGATATATCCCATGTTTATTTTTTTGATGATACAACCATCATTATCACCTTAGAGGAATTTAAAATGGGCCATATTATGGAGAAACTAGATTTCTTTTTCGTAGCTTTGATTAGAATAAAAATGAACCAAGAGAAGCTTTAAGAATGGCCAACTATGATGAGTCCATTGACCATGATGTGTTCATTTCTCCTACTAATGTTGAAACAAAGGTTGTTGAGTGCCAGAATGACAAAAGGGATAAATATTTCTAGGAAAAGAAGGAGATGAGAAAGGTGAAAATATCTATACTCTAGATAGTGGATGATGACAATCTCAATGTAAAACTCATAGAAAATGTCATCAAAGACTTGGCTCTTAATCCTCTCCATTATGTCTTGGAGACCACTAAAGTCATTTTTGTGTACTCCTTAAGGATGGAAAAATGGTCTTTCCACTCTTTAAAACTAATAAGCCTCAAATGGAAGTCTTTAGAAGGCAAAATTGAAGAATTAGGGACTTTCTATTAGTCATAACACTATTACTTTTAAGGACTTGATTTTTATCTAATTTCTCTAATAGTTTTGGGGATTTTGGGTAACCTATAAAAATTCCTTTTTTGTCCTTAATCAAAAACATTTTCCTCTTGAATTTACTTCTCCCCTTTATGTTTGTTCAAAAAAATAGATTTGTAATCATACAAAAAAATATTAGAGACTATCTATGGTTAGATGGAAAAGGGTGAAAAATCACCATGCTTTTATCTAGGAATGGTGTTGCAAAGGCAAATAATTGGATGCTTCTGGTCTGAAGGATCTAGTGAATCAAGTTATAGATCTACTTGTTAAGTGCATAGAAACATAAAATCAAACAAATGAGCCATTGAAATTTTTAATCAGTCACAATATCTCTCATGGAATGCCTTGCATAGCCAAGGCTTAGAGGGACCTTTTGCTATCATATATGCTTACATTGGAGCACAATGTGCATGTGTAAGGCTCTAATGTTATAAAACCTATTTGGAAAGGGTGGAAATATTTTAGGAACATGTTCAAATATGTTGGAGGACTAGAAGGGAGTCACAATATTTGTGGTCTTAGATCTTGATAGAGGGCCACGCCACTCTACCCACTCACAATCAAGAATGAAACAATATGGAGATAGAGATGACAAAAATGCTTCATAAAGCATCCATTAATACTTGAAAATTCACTACAAGAGCTTACACTTGAAGAGCTTCTATTTTTCGAACTTGATTACAAATGATAATAAGCCTTGCTTAAATAGGCACTTCTAACCCAAGACATTACAAACACAACCAATGTGGGATAAAAGGTAAATACAACTACCTTTAAATAAATATTAAATTCCTACCCAAATACAACTAAGCACCCAACAAATATTAAATACATGGTTTATCCAAAACCTTCTAGAATTTCCAATTACACACCTCGATTAATGGAATGACAACTATTTTTTTTATTTTTCTATTATGCCACCTATGCACCTCGAAAATAGAAATCATCTTTTCCTTTCTTTTCTCCTTTTTCCCTTTTTAAATTTTTTTATTATTTCTCCTCTAATTTTCGTCACTTTCTCTCTCCTCTACAATTTTTTTTTTTTTTTTTAATTTTAAATTTTACATTCAACATGTCTCCCCTTTATTTTGGATGCAAGATGCTCCTGCATCAAACTCCCCAGGTCTGAAAAGATGTTCTAATAACTGGAAGAACATCTTTCAGGATTCAGTACATAAATCCCAAACTGGTTCTTCACATATATGTCCTCCAAATCTTCAACTTGCACACTCTTTCCCTTGTTTTTCTTCTTCTCCTTTACATCCACCACAGCTGTTCTATAGGTTTGCTTCCCATGCTGATTTTCAATCTTTTCAAAATCTGCCAACTTAACTTGACTGCCAACACTCAAGTTTCTCCTACCAAGCGCTTCATTCTACAAAGGAATCAAGGAAAACTTCCTACCACCTTTCTCAATAGTAAACACATTCCTAACACAATCATGTATAGCCCTGCAATCATACTGCCAAGGTCTACCAAGTAACACATGACAACTATTCATATCCACAATATCACACAATACTTGATCCTTATACTGCCCAATCTGAAAATCAACAAGGCATTGCTCCCTCACTTCCAAAGCATGCTCACCTTGCAACCAGCCAATTCTATAAGGACAAGGATGTCTCAATCTCTCCAAACCAAGTTTTTGAACCATCTCCTCAGCAACAAGGTTATCAATACTACCACTATCTATAATCACCTTGCAAACTTTCCCACCAGACTTACAACAAGTTTTGAACAAACTAGTCCTCTGACAAGAATCCAATGTCTTCTTACCCATTAGTACTCGCCGAGCCAACAAACTTTCTCCTTCCTCGGGCTGATTTTTTTGGACTTCAACCTCATTCACAATAGTAGCTGTCCTACCAATAGAACATTCAAAAGATCTATGCCCTTGTTGACCACACTTGAAACAATTACCTCTAAATACACCTCCTTTTGTCCTTCTTCTTTGTTCCATAGGTTTTGGTTCACCTTTTGCTTTTGGTTTAGCTTGTACCGAACTATCCTGCTTCTCCTTCCCTTGAGCACTACGTTGATTCTTCCTCTTTAGCTTTTCCTCTGCTCTCAAAGCATATTGATAAGCATCCTCCACTATGTAAATATTTAGCATACCAACCTCATCCTGAATATTGAATCTCAAACCATTAATATACCGTGCTACCTTCTCCTTTGACAATTCTCTATGCCCAGACCGAATAGTCAACTTGTAGAACTCCTTAGTGTAATCCTTCACAGTCATATCCTTCTATTTCAGATTTTGCAACCTCTTAAAAAATTCAAGTTCATAATCAGCTGGAATGAACTTTTCCTTTAACTTAGTCACCATCAATTTCCATCTAGTGATCTTCATTTCACCTTCCTCTTCTCTGTCTCTTTGCAGTTCCTTCCACCAAAGAGCAGCATGTCCCATCAACTTAGTTTGTGCCAACCTTACTCTCAATGGATCTTCAATACCCTCAAGCTCAAAGTAGTCCTCTAATTCACCAATCCAATCTAATCAAGTCTTCAGGATTCAAAGTACTTGAAAAATTAGAAACCTCCATCTTATGCTTCAGCTTCAACTGGGATCCAGGTCGAGCAAACTGAGTAGTCCTAATTCCAATAGGTTTCTCCTCATGATCACTTCTATCCTCACTAGCAGCTTCAAAGTCTTCGGAAACTTCGTCATATCTGTCTTCAGTACCCACATGCCTAGGTACACCACCCAAAGCACTTACAATTTCAGCAATCATGTCACTCTTCATCAATGCAATCTCTGATTTGACCTCTGCTCTTATCTTCTCTAAGATTCTTTCTTCCATCGCTTCACTAAGGTCATCATTTTCCTTGGGGTCCAATCTTCTTGGAGGCATCATCCAAAAATTTAGCAAACCCTAAACAAATCCACCACTCTAAAAGATCAATCAGCCACAAGATCAACCTTCTTTGCAAATCCTGGTGTAAACTGCCTCATGTTCGGTGATCTGTCTACACACTCAGGAACCAGGCTCTGATACCACTTGATAAAGGGCCACACCACTCTACCCACTCATAATCAAGAATGAAACAATATGGAGATAGAGATGACAAAAATGCTTCATAAAGCATCCATTAATACTTGAAAATTCACTACAAGAGCTTACACTTGAAGAGCTTCTATTTTCCGAACTTGATTACAAATGACAATAACCCTTGCTTAAATAGGCACTTCTAACCCAAGACATTACAAACACAACCAATGTGGGATAAACGGTAAATACAACTACCTTTAAATAAATATTAAATTCCTACCCAAATACAACTAAGCACCCAACAAATATTAAATACATGATTTATCCAAAACCTTCTAGAATTTCCACCTATGCACCTCGAAAATAGAAATCCTCTTTTCCTTTCTTTTCTCCTTTTTCCCTTTTTAAATTTTTTTATTATTTCTCCTCTAATTTTCGTCACTTTCTCTCTCCTCTACAATTTTTTTTTTTTTTTTTTTTTAAATTTAAAATTTTACATTCAACATGTCTCCCCTTTATTTTGGATGCAAGATGCTCCTGCATCAGATCTATTTGGTGGACACAAAAGCATGGTAAAAAATATATTGTTCTATTAAAAGGTTGTTCCTCCAAGAACTAGAATATAAGATGAGTAGAAACATTTTAAAATATAAACAATGATGGGTAGTCAATTCCTTGGCACTCTCTTCAAAAGGCTTTTAGTATCTTTGACACACTCTAGTAGATAAAATTTATTCTCTCCTTAGCTATCTCCATGTTTGGCCTACCTCTATCATGCTACTCATCTGGCTACTACTCTTTTTTTCTAAGATGACATGATGATTCACCCATTCAACAAGTTAAGGAAAAGTATATATCACTTGCTAACCTATAGTCATGATATTATTGTATACTTAAACTGCATGTTAAACATAAACATAGAGCTTATAATTTGGAGTGAATTTCTTATTGCTCTTTGGGCCTTCCCTATTGGATACATTTTTTTCTTTGTTTGGTGTCTCTTCCTTCATAAACTACCATTTAAGAAGCTCGAAGGTGATCCTATCATCTACTTTATTTACAAGCTCCTAGAATACATTTTACATTTTTTTTTTGAATGTTCCTTTGCTATAGAAATATGCAACATGTTTGGTGTTATCTTGGACATGGATTTTACTCCTATTAATACTCTATCTGGGCACATTATAAATGGAAACCAATATTGTAACACTTCTTGATCGATTTATTCTTCTATGTTGCTATGGATTATTTGCAAAATTGGGAATAATAATATTTTTTATAGGAAGACAGGAAACCTTTCCAAGTCTCTAAGGAGACTCATCTATGGTGATGTTTTGATCAGGTAAAAGTAGGTTTGAAGGGGATCTGAAACCCCAAAAAAAAATGAACCAAAGTAAGGAGTTGGATTTAAATGGACTAGCAACCCAAATAGTCAAAGAAGAATTCAAAGGCTAGTTTTACAGGGACCAAAGATCAAGTCAAGTTCGTTTTACATGGACCAGTAACCAAAAAAAGTATACAAAACAGCAACCAAGAAAAAACTTAGATTAGTTCTTTTATAGCATTGAAAATGGTAGTACCCAAGACAACAACCTCCTTAAGGGAATCATGAACATTCTTCAGAGGAATCTGGAGGTCAACTTTCTTAGTGCTCTATCTGGTCCTTCTGCTCAGACCACCAACCAATAGTAGAGCTTGACCAATCATATTCATTTCATCTAGAGAAGCTTTCCCAATGGAGGTAGTAGTAGCCAAGATGGACAAAGTAACATCTTGTATAACCATATCACTATCTTTAATCAATTTTTTAAGTGAAGGTTCATACTCCTAGAGTTTGGTTGGGATGTTCCCAACTAGAGAATCTAGCTTCCCCCTCTTCTTACATTCCTCATCCAGCTTCACCTCTAAAAAAAGGAACTTTTCTTGCAAAGAAGAAACATATAAGTAAAGTTTTTAGATTTCATTATGCATCCAGTTGTCCATCTCCAACCCAATATTAGCTCTTTATTTAGCTTTATTCATATATTCTAGAACTTTATCATCAGCCTTTAAATCTTGGGTATCCTCAGAAACCTCATTCTGTTGAAGCTTTTCCTTCTAGTCTTGGGTTGTGGTCTTTGGCTCATTATCTATACCAGGATCAACGTCATCATGGCCACATTTGGCCCAAGAATTAGCAGCAGTCACAAGCTCATTAGAAAGGGTAGTGTTAACAGTTGATATCTTAGCACACACCAAGTCTAGTGACTAGGTATTTCGGCTGATAATCCCATCGTTACTGATCTCCTTATCTTGCAAGATGACCTCATTCACCATATTTCCACTATCTTATTTGATGATAACACCCTTCACGTCTAGATTAGAGTTGTTTCATTTTATTCTTTTGCATCTAGAGGAAGGGATATTATCCATAACTTTATCCTTAATGGAAGAATGCTTACATCTCTTGTTGACTATACTAGGTAAGGAAAGCAAAAAGTCATGGGTCAAGATATTATCCAAGTTGAAAGAAATGTCCTTGTTCTCTGAAGAACAGCCATCACTCCTAGTCTGAGTAGTGTCATCATCTGAGGGAGCATCAACAACCTCCAAATTGTTTGAGCTCTGATCAAAGTTTGTTTCCATTGCTAGAGCCCACTTGTAACTTTTTTTTTTTTGTGAAGAGTCACCAACATTATCCTTGTTTTTGGGTGTACCTTTCACAACCCTTTTCTATTTATTGGTAAAAATAGAGTAAACAGGGCTACTATCTTGATAAAACTCAAGTGATAAGCAAGATGAGACCCTCATGGATGATAAGTCTAGACCCCATATGCTTATGGACTTTAAGCCCAGTTAGGAGAGAATTCACCAAGAAGTATGGTGATGTTTCCTTGTAGTACAACAATTATTAATTTGAAAGAAATAAAATTTTGGTATGTCCTAAGGGATTGAAAAGTTATAGTGGAAGAAAAATGCATTGCTTATGATTACACAATAATAAGGAAAATTGATTTGTTCGAGATCACATTGGAAAAGTTCATAAGTTGGCTGAAATAGAATGGAAAATGGATGGGTGAGGCTGGGATCTCACAAACCACGAACTAATAGAATTATAATTCTTATACACTTGGAAATGTTGTTATTTCTCCAAACACTAGTTAATCATAATTTTATTAGGAGAACTCTCATGAATATAGAAGTGGAGACCTTGATAATGCTCCTCACAATTAGTAATAGTTACACTTGTAGCTATATTTTCTATAATATATCCAAAAAGACTCTACTTTATTTATCTCTATTACTATTTTTTGTGATACTTGATCAATGAATCTAAAACTTAAAAAATCTAAGTGAATGATAATCAACAGAAAAAGAAAAATTGTACTAATTATTTTGGAATCAAATATGGGAAAGTTGTCTAACTCAAGAATATTGTGAACATAGTTTTTTTTTTTTTCAGTGAGCTTCATTATGAGCAACTACATGGATTTAGTTTAAGAGATGATATTATGAAGAGTCTAAATGATTTATCTAAGACTAGTTATGCTAGTTTGATAGTTGACACAAGTTTTGGATAGAAAACCATTTGATAGGTTGTTACTGTAGAAAAAAGCATATGCGACAACATGGTCATTTTGGTTAAGAAATTGAGTTGAATTAGAAATTCAAGGACTTGGAAAGGTGGGTAAAATATCCTATATGTTAACTATCACTTATTTGAATGTTATATTAAGTTTTAGTAATGTGTTGATAAAGTATAAGGTCAACTGAATGGGAAAATTCAATGTAAAGGATGTAAAGGAAAATCTTTTTTATAAGAAAAATTTCCAACTCTTTTGTTATTTTATGTCTGATATGTAAAAACTATTTTTAGTCTATAAATATTGTATTTTGATAATCAGAGTAAGGTTATGGTGTATGGGCATGATTAGATACAAGGAATGACAAAGGATTGATCATATATTTTGACTATAAGCACAATTACATTTTTGGATTTCTATATATACTACTTGTAATGTTGTATATTATTAAAGAGCTATCAATGAGATCACTTTTTAAATACAATTCCTAAGAGGATTGAGACCTCTAACAAGGTCAAGTCCTCCAACAAGTCCAAGTCCTCTAATGAGGTCAAGTCCTCTAACAATGACATATACACTATACTTATGTAACAGACTTCGAACAAGGTCAAAACCTTTCATGAGCTACTTTTAATTAGTGGATCATTTTGTGGGTACCATCCACACTAGGGTTTCCCTAGTTAAGAAAATATGTTGTTTCAAGTTTCTTTGTTCTTTACTTATTATTGTTGTTTAGTACATTTTTATAAGCATGTTTAAAGGTTTTTTATGGTATCCATAATATGGAAGAAAGGTTTGGAATTTCATTCACCCCCCTCCCCTCTCATTATTCCCTAGTTCTAACAATTAGAATCAAAGCTCAACCAATCAAAAGAACTCTAACAACTTGAGGGAGATCGCTATTGACATAAAGATTTACAAAATAATTATTGCAAAAGGTCTACAAGAAATAAATCAAGCTAATGATGATATATTGAAGAATAAAATTATAGATACACAATATTTCATCCTAAAACTAAAAGATCAAACCAAGAATCTCAAATCCAAGAGAAAAGATCTTAATGGTCAACTCAAAAAATTAGATTCAATTCTCAAGATAAATAAATGATAAGAAATACACAAGGGTGAACTTGATGTAAACACACTTAAGATGGACATGATGTCATATGAAAAAATACAAAAGAAGATCTAAAGACTAAGGTGAAAAATATGAAGTCACGACTTGCCAAAGTAACACCTAAACTTGGAGATACTAAGTAAACGTATACTAAACTTTCTGAATACAATAGTACAGTAAAAGGTGAAATTGTTTAAACCAAGAAATATCTTGAGAAACTATATTCAGGAATACATAAACTGAGTGAATAGTTAATGACACAAAAACCTAAAGGTGATATGATAGGAATTGGCTACACTAAATGAAATTCATCAAAGGGATCAAAAATTATAATAGAGCATAGATTTGAGAAAGGAACTACTTCACCATCAAATCAAATTAATCAAATTCATGGTTAGATTAGGAAAGTTAGAGATAAGAAGATATAATTGAAATTTATATGCTTCACATGCAAAAAGTATGAACACATTAAGAGGGATTTCAAAGGTAACTTGGATACTAATACTTATTGTTAAAATTGTGTTCTTTATTGACATAAATCAAATTAATGCAAAAATTTCAATCAACAAACAAATTTGAGGTCAAATGAAATGACCAACATGATAGGTAGTAAATCTTTGGGAATGAAAAATATCATCAATAATGGAGTTATGTGCTACACATGCAATAATTTTCAATTATTGTAGATTGATAATTAATTGGTTTCGACCAAGGTATCATAATTCAATCATTATATGGCACATTTCTAATAACTTGAGACACATGGCTAGATTTTTTAGATTCAATAGATTCATGAACACTATGATGATACCTAATGTCAAAAGGAGCAAAAAAAATGGAAGGATTGTTAACAAAAACATAATAGAGATTGAGAGTATTTATAAGATTTTTTTTTTATAGAAGGAAACATGACAAACATAAGAGTGTGGAGGGAAAAATAGATGAACACATAGAGAACAAGATGGAAGTAGTGCCCATCACTGATTTTTCTTCTTTATCATGAATTCTGATTTATAGCTTAAAAAGGGTAAATCTTGACCAATAAATCGTCAAACCCCTTAATAGTTGAATTAAGGTATGTGAAGTCAAACATAATATTTATAGGCAGTCTAGATCCTAAATTTCATTGTATAGATGTTAACTCAAAGACATGGAAGAACACTAATGACTTCTAATGAATTTATTATTTTTCATCATCTTTTTGTACTTTCACAAGATGTGATTAGTGCTAAAGTATTTTGACAAAAATTGAAGAGAAATTTTAGATATACTCCTCACCATTTAAGAAAAGGAATTAAGCAACTTGAGCATAAGAAGTGATTCAATGGAGAATTATAGTAATTTGTAAAAGTTTTAGACTTAACATTGCCTTAATTAAATTTCAAATTTGTCTAAACTTGATTCTCCAATTTTGTTTCTATGGTTAATTTCCAACATATTATATCTAAACATCACTAGTCCAAGAAAAACCAATCATCAAATTAACATAACTAATAAAAATCAATAAAATTTATAATCACATTCACATTATCCATAATTTATAAAGACAATAAATTGCATTTCAATTTCATATACAAGGAATGTGTTCATAAAGTATATGAAAAACTCCAAAACATCATGCTATATGTAATTTACATCCATGTAATATAAAATTAAACAATGTAATTTGTACTTCAATGTTTATCATCATAGTAAACATCTACATCCATCAATAATTAGAATGTAGAACTATGTCATGACATCATCATCGTTAGTATTAATTATCATAATGAAACATCTTCTCCTAAAGACTAGTGATATAAAGTGTCTAGCTGAAAGGTCTAAATGTATGAATTTTTTTAATTTATTTTTAAATCAAAAAGTGACATAGCACTTATATAATATATTTATTAATAAACTAGGTCAACGGCTCATCAGAGAAAGAACTAGCAAGAAAACTCTGAATTGTTGCTGAAGTACGAAATTGTTAAAAGCTGATATGTCATACTAGGCATACCTAAAATAAAATACAATTTCTCTACACTAAGCAAGAGTTCCCAAAATATAATATATATCAATACTCAACAATGATCAGGGTCCAATTATGCCAATGAACCTCTCCTTCTGAAAGATTTAACTAAAATCAAGAGAGCATTAAACCTCCTTTCTAATTGGAGCAATTGTGAACCAAAAAATACCATCCAAATCAACTTCTGGGAGATGAACCATGAAGGCCAACTTTGTACATTCCATTTTCAGCAAAAAAGATGAATCCTCGTGCATAAAGAATGTGCAAACTAATAGCCATGAGTCGATCAATTATAGTACTAGTTTCTATAAAGCTTCATTCATCTTCTTTGTGTCCCAAATATGGCACTCTACTAAACATGGGAATTTCAAAAAAATACCCTCTAAATGGAAAGATTCAAATGTGGAGCCCTCACAACCAAGATTAGCAAGACAATCAACTAGTTTATTGCCCTGTCTCAAATCAAGTAGATGATTAGAATTCTAGTTTGCAGAGAAACCTGGAGGTAACTTAATTTGTTTCCACTATTTTAGAAGAAGATAATCCCAAGTAGATACTAAAATACTATTCATACAATTGAATATATTTGCATTTACTCTTTCTGAAATTGCATTCTCAATCCCATCTAGAACGAATTCTAGGTTTGATTTTTCATTATGAAAAATGATCTTGTTACGTTCCCACCAGATGGCCCACACCACAGTAGCTGGGATGCACTTCAAAATACTAGCAAATAGAGATCTTGAAAATAGAAATGCCCAAGATTGAAATAGGTCCCAAAGACTATTTGGTAAGGGTAAAGACATTTGAAGCTTGTTCAACACAAAAACCCAACACTGATAAGCAAAGGGACACTGGAGAAGGAGGTGATGTATAGATTCTAGCTCCTTGTTGCATAATTTGCAAATAAAAGATTCAGCAATACCTAGCTTGGACAATCGTTCGCTGGTGAGTATTCTTTTTCTAAGGGCTAGCCAAGCAAAACATCTAGCCTTGGGCAACACATTGGAGTTCCAAAAAAAGGAAAAAGCTCTACACTTCCTTCTTTAATTATATGTTTGTCGTAGACCATAATAACCTTCCTTGATTGAATAATCACCACCTTTGGTTGGGGCCCATATAACCATATCTTCCCTATTAGAAAGAAAAACAATTCTTTCAGCAAGAGAGTCCCTCAAGGAAAGGAGACTTGGCTGACTAGGAAGATGTGTTGGAGGTTCTTTCCAGAGAACCCTTCTTGAATCAATTTCAATAGTGAAAACATAGTCCCAAAAAGAGGAGCCCCACTCAGCTTTTAGGACTTGGTGTGCTTCATCCAACTTTTCTTGTCTACATAGAGTGGGAAATCCATTCCATGAGTCTTCCCAAAACTTTACTTTCTCTCCACTATGAATTTCCAAAGTAACATAATTACAAACACTATCCTTTGAAGACATCATAAAGTTCCAAATGGCTGAACCTAAAGGAGGATTAGACACAGTAAAAATTCTGGAAGGTCTTGGAGAATCTAAATATTTTTCTTGCATGATATTTTGTATACATTTGCCACACAAGCTTTCCCCCAAAAGCCTTATTTCTAGTAGCAATATCATACAACCCCACACCCCCAGATGCCTTATCATGAGACATTTCAAGTAAAGAAACAAGAGGAAGCTTCTTTTTATCTGAAAATTTTCCTTTGCATATAAAGTCTCTGATAATCTTTTGAATTTACAAGATTATAGAAGAGGGAGCATTAAGAATTGACAAATAATAGTTTGGGATAGCTGTTTGGAAAATTTTAACTAGCAAAATATGGCCTGACAAAGATAACCATCTAGCTTTCCAAGTAGAGATCCTAGCCCTAATTCTGTCAATGATAGGAAGCCAAAAATTTGTCTTGTTTATTCCCATAAAAAAAGGAATTCCAAGATAAATTGATGGTAGATGATCCACCGGAAAACCCAAAGTTGAAGAAATCCTTTGAGCTACTACATCATTAGTGTTGAAAATGAAAATTTTGGATTTGTTGGCATTGATTCTCTAACTAGAAACTTTTGAATATAGGTCCAAGGTATATTTAATATGGTTAGTTTCCTTTGCATTTGACGTACCAAAAATAAGAGTATCATCAGCAAATAGGGAATGGGTAACTGTGATAGATGGACGAGGAATCAAAATTCCTTGCCATAAGCCCAATTATGAAGATCTATTGATGAATCTGCTGAAAGCATCAGCCATAAGAATAAATAAAATTGGAGATAGTGGATCACCCTGACGAATCCCTTGAGAAGAGGGGAAAAAACCAATTGACTATCCATCAATAATGACTAAAAACCAAGCACTAGAAATACAATTTTTGATCCATCTGCACCACTTATCTGAAAAATCAAATTTGGAAATAACTTTAAAGTGTTGGAGTTGAGGAAAGCCAACTCCAAAGATGCCCAAGATCACCTGCTTGCGAGAACCTGTCAAAGAGAAGCCAAGGAGAGGAAGAGCATGGAGCAAGGGAAAAACCCTAAATAGACATGAGAGACCACAAATGCAAACACAATGAAAATGTATTTACAATATACACAATGTGATAATGTGATGAAAATACAAAGAGGGAGAGGTCACTTATAAAGACCTCATGGAAGCTTGTAGAACAAGCTGGAAGGTGGTAGAAGATAAGGATGACAACTCAACACATATCCACAAAAGGTGGAACATGCAAGAAGGGAACAAACTCCCATGTTGTCAACAACTAACCACAACATGCATTAAATACTAAATATTAAATAAATGCATGAACCTAAGTAAGCTTAATTAAATAGAATAAATAATTAATAATTAATTATTTACTCTAACACCCCCCCTTAAGTGAAACTTAGGGAAATGCCTTAAGCTCACAAGAGTAAGATGAAATGCAGAATGGGTCCCAGCAACGAGGCCATGTTAGGTACCCAAGTACAATGCAAGAGATGCAACCTCTGTAAATGGGGAAAGAGAGAAAACCACATGGGAAAAACCCTCCCCCAAAAAGAGGTAAGAACCTAGTGAAGAACTGAAGAAGTCTCCAACTAGGGAAAATGTCCCCTAAAACAGGAACAAGGAGTGATCATGAAAGAAGCATCACTGAAGCATGAAGAAGCTGTAAAATCTGCCAAACTGCTGATCTGAAGAACTTCCATGGAAGAAGAAGGCACGAACCGAGCATGTCTATATGGTAGATGATCCATCTCACCGAAATGCATAGGTAGCCAGCCACTGCAATCACCTTGTACATAGGATCAACCACTGAATACATACTTCATACTATCGAACCATCGAACCACCGATGCATTAGAACAATAGCATGACCCCTCCTTAATGCAAACGAGGTGTGATGACATGCAACTGAGAAGGTGGGCCAAAATCTCTTGCAAACGAACCAAGAACGAGGAGAGAGAAAAAGAGGTACAGACACCTATAAAGACATGGTCAAATGGACTCTGCATGGGGCTAATGTCATGGAAGGGACACTCACTTGACAAAGGGAGAAGGCCTAAAATAGAAAACAACTATCCCCCCCATGGTGCTTTATGAAAATAGTGCAAGTACAACTGACTCAAAACAACGTTCATGATTCTCGGAATGCAAAAGTGACACTTTATCTCAGTGCGATACAAAAAGTGCGTCAAAATGATAGCTACAATGATCAAAATTGAAACAAGCTGATATAAAAGAAAGTACAGCCTAAAACAAGAGAAACCATGCCAAGAAAACGATCCTCGGGCCTAAAACACTCAAAATATCCACCATATAGCAAAAATGACAAAACTATGATATAAAGAGCAAAGGCAAAAAACTAAGAAAAAGGACTACATTTTTTAAAAGTACATAGAACCAACTTTCCAGAAATATAAAGTTTTCAAAAAATGGGTATGGGATGCAAAAGATATGCATGCCAAAGTCAAAAATAGGACTTCAGACTTTGACTGAAAAAATGGGTAGTTAAAAAGCATCAAAACCAAAAAATACCTACACTAAAATCTCCATCTTGGAACCAGCTTTTTGGCGCTTCTTTCGGATCAGAAAATTACCTACATATGCAAAAGTTATGGCCAAAAAACCACAAGTAGGTCCAAAATGAAATTAGGAGAGGTGCACGCAAGGTCTAGGATGTCATGCTGACGTCAGCAAAATACTGCAAAAAATATTGATGGTTTGTAGGCTGTCATAGCAAAAAAGTAGCCACGTGGCATCGTCACATGGCAGTACAGCTGATGACGTGGTAGGGGCCACGTGGCAATGTGCCACGTGGCACACCTGCCATGTGTCACGCTCAGAATAGGTGACTGGGCTGCTATGCTATTGCTGACTGTGCGGCCGAGCTGACAAAGCGCTGATTGGGCGGACACCTATCGCTAATAGCAGGTGGAGCAGCAGAGGGCAGAGATCGCTAGTGCCAATGGAGTTGCTCGTAGAGGAGAGGCGGCGCTGGAAAAACCACCGGTGGAGGTTGCTGACGGAGCGTCGCCTAAGTGGCCCGCGGGCGGCGCCAAGCCGTAGCGGCTCTGCGGCGACACTGTCGGTGGCAGCAGCCAACGAGCTGTGCGGCGGCAACCGTTGGGTGGTGCGGTGGTGGCTGCCCAGCAGCGCTGCAAATTTATTTATTTTTTCGAATTTCTTTCGCACTACATCTGTACAATCCGTACGGTAGACCTTGGAGGCTTCAAAAAATCCCCAAAAATGCCTTATGTCCAAAATCAAAAAGCTTTATATGAATCCTGACTACAAACGGTGTTCCGGATCCAATGGTGATGTCCGTTTGGGTTGAAAGTGCTCCAAAAATTTGCTGATCCTCTGATTTGAAGAAAAAATGCACAAACAAACTAGGGTTTGTGACTTCAAATCATGGCTTCAAAAATTCTTCAACCAAGCAGTAGCAAGAAGGCTCTGATACCATGTTGGAGTTGAGGAAAGCCAACTTCGAAGATGCCCAAGATCACCTGCATGCGAGAATCTGTCAAAGAGAAGCCAAGGAGAGGAAGAGCATGGAGCAAGGAAAAAACCCTAAACGGACATGAGAGACCATAAATGCAAACACAATGAAAATGTATTTAAAATATACACAATGTGATAACGTGATGAAAATACAAAGAGGGAGAGGTCGCTTATAAAGACCTCATGGAAGCTTGTAGAACAAGCTGGAAGGTGGTAGAAGATAAGTATGACAACTCAACACATATCCACAAAAGGTGGAACATGCAAGAAGGGAACAAACTCCTATGTTGTCAACAACTAACCACAACATGCATTAAATACTAAATATTAAATAAATGCATGAACCTAAGTAAGCTTAAGTAAATAGAATAAATAATTAATTATTAATTATTTACTCTAACATAAAGAGGAATGACCATCTTATCCTATCATAGGCCTTCATCATGTCAAGCTTGATCACAAAACTAGATAACTGATGAGAATTGATAGAATGAAGAGTCTCGTGTGCAATAACAACACCATCTCATGTTTCTCTTCCTGGCACGAAACCACCTTGATCTAAAGAAATGATATGAGGAATAAATTGCTACAACCTCATATATATAGCTTTAGTAATTAATTTATAAATCATGTTGCATAAAGAGATAGGCCTAAAGTCAGCAAAAGAGGCTAGCTGCTTAACTTTTGGAATAATAGCAATGTTAGTTGAATTGAAGCTCTTGATCATCTTGGTATTCCTTCTCAACTCTTCAACCACTACCAATAAATCAGAACCAATAAAATCCCAGCATTTTTGATAAAAAAAGAGATATAAATCAGGTGGGAATGAAGATACCACTTTTTTAATTTCTTCCAATGTGAAAGGGGTAAGCAACATCCTATTATGATCTTCTGTAATAAGAGGGGGAATACAACTAATAAAATCATTAATCAAATTGTCATCAATAGGATCCAAATGTGGGGGAGCCAAGAGATTTGAAAAAAAAAGCGAACACCTTCCTCCTTAATACCATTGTCATCTTCTATAAGATGACAAGATTCTGAGTGCTTAATTGAAAAATTAGTGTTAACTGTCATTTTAAATCTAGCAGTTTCATGAAAAAAAATTGTGTTCTTATCGCCATCTCTTAACCATAGTTCACAAGACTTTTGTCTCCAATAAATCTCCTCCTTGTTGCAAAGATCCTCCCATTCTTCTTTCAAGGCTTTTTTCTCATGATATAAATCCAGACTAAGACCTTTTTGAATGATGACTAAATTTACCTTGTCAAGTTTAATTGGAACATCTTTTTTTTTCTTGAACATATTTTTAAAAACCTTCACATTCCACTCCTTGATCATCCCTTTCATATAATGAAGCTTTTTAGAGAACTGAAGCATCTTAGGATCCCTAAAGGTTGGAGCATTTATCCACCAATGTTTTAAAAGTATAATAAAATCAGGATGCCTAAACCACATGTGTTCAAAATTAAAAGAACTAGCCCGATTAAGACATTGCGCTATGTTGTTCTTTGATATCAATAACTGGACTAGAAAATGATCTAATACAACAAAAGGAAAGATTTCAGATTTAAAAATAAAGCTCAATAGCTTCCATGATTGTGAAAACAAGAACCTATCCAGTCTCTCAGCAATTTCTAAAAAACCAATACGTCGATTAGTCCATGTGTATAATCCATTGTTAGGAGAAATGTCACTTAAGTTATTATCTTCTACGAATGAAGAAAAATCTTGGATAGTTCTAATGGGCAGACAAATTCCCCCTTTCTTTTTAGACATTGATAGTAATGCATTGAAATCCCCACCCAATATAAAATTCATTTCTCTTTCTTGCTGGATAAGATTCATCAGTATAGTCCAAAGGTTCCTCTTATCATTTGTAGATGTGGGACCATTTATGTTGAAGATAAGGAATTTCAAATTAAAGTGTTCAACTTTCAACAATTGCCAATTGGAATCTTGCCCAATAAGAATACCATGAATACTTTTAGCATTCCATAAAATTGCTAAACCCTCAGAGGCCCCATGCCCCTCTACATGAACTGAAAGCCAATTAGTCCATTTAGCCAATGTTCTATCAAAAACTTGTTCTAATAATTTAGTTTCTTGAAGAAGAATAATATCTCCTTTTGTCGAATCTAGCAACTCCTTGATCCTACCTCTTTTGTCAGAGGTATTGATACCTCTGACATTTCACGTAATGATTTTCATTGCTGACAAGGAGAACCTCTCGTTCTCCTTGTCAATCTTTTGATTGATGAAAACTTATCATCAAGAGTGGATTGAATACCAGCATCCACTTCCAATAACGTGTTTGTAGATTTTAGCTTTCTACCTCTCTTTTTTGGAGTCTTCATCACTATAGTGACAATAGTAGGGGATTGATCTAATGAGAAGTGAATTGAGAAGTCAAAATATCCTCTATCTATGTTATTGCCATTTTGTTGAGTACTTTTTGATTCTTGACCAGTTTTATTCATCACATCTGCATCATTTAATTCATTCAAAATGTGGCCTTCTTCAGATAGATTAGCCATCCTCATTTGAGATTCTACAAGCTCATTGATCTAAAAATAATCTAAAGGAAGCTCCAATTTATTTATATCATTCAAGTGATGGGCTACTTCAAGATTAGTAGATGCTAACAATTTAGGTTGGATGAGAGCATTTATCTAACAATTGTCGAATGATTTTGGATATAAGGAATTAGTTGTTCCTTCCTATACATCATTAAGACCTAGGGGATTTTCAACATTCACCAGTTGAGTCCCATTTGGACAATTAGATTGATTAGTAGACATTATTTCATCTGGGTGAATAATTTCTCCTTCCTCAATTGCAATTTCATGAATCAAATCAGATGCAAAAGTTGTTGAGAGAGCTGTAGTTATTTTAAAAAGTTGATGCTGGGATCTTCTTACCTTTTAGATCACTGATAATGCATGAGAAATTCATAGGCTTGTTATGATAGGTGAGATCATGCACTATCATGTCCAGCAGCAGATCAGGGATTTCATCAAGTTCTAAATCGTCTGAACCCATCAATAGTAATGATGACTTAGAGCTTGTGCTCATATTTATATCATTCCTCCAATAATGCCAAAAGAAGTAAAATAATGCAAAGACTTGAATTAAGAAATGAAAATCATTAGTGGGAACATAATCTTGTTGAAAAGGAACCACAACCTAACTAAGAAGAACCTGATTGGAAGCCACTGGATTCTGTGAATATGCTTGGAAGAGTTTTGCATTGGCCCATGCACATTTGAAGGGATCTATGGAGTGATCACAGCATATGTCTACATTTTGAATTTGATCTTGCAAATAGTCTGATGTAAAGTGACCCAAAATAGTCAAAATTGTGTCAACAATCTCTGGACATTGAACCATAATGAGCTGATTCAAGGCACCCCACTTGGATTTGATCGTGACACCCATTGGTTTTTGCTTAGATGAGTTAGGGCAGGATCTTGCATCCTCCTCCACTAGGCTAGAAGGTGCTCACTAATTTCATGAAAAGCTTGGGGTACTATAATCACATATTCATTAAGTCCTCCCATGGTTTTTATACCTCATTATAACAATCCTACTAGACTCTAACTTGGTTTTGATCTCATCATCAAATAGTCTAGGTTTGGAAAGCTAGAATGTGAATCGTCTCCAATTTGAGCTTTCTATATAACTCCCCTTGAAAATAATCCCAATATATACTATGAGACTCAACATTAATATACTTCCACAATAGAGACACATAAAACATATTATGGATGTGTGACATGCTAGGTGGAGAAGATAATTAATAAGTAAGCTTAGAGACATTTATGACATATATTAGAGTCTTGTACAAATGCATTATCAAGAAGTATCTAACACTAAGCTTGTGTTTATGACCAATCCTCTTTTTTTATTCATATTTCTTATACCTATCCTAAGCCTTTGTAAGGTATAGTCTAATGAAGACTACATATTAATCTATATCTATAACCATGTATGGTCCAATAACCATCCTATCCTTAATCTTGTCCTAACTCAGTTCCATGACCTAGCATAAAAAGCTTGATAAGATGGCATAGCCAAAGATAAATAATAGCCATTATTAAAGGAAAACTCAACTAAGTGTAGGTATATCCCCCACTTGACTTGATGGTCCATCACATACATCTGTATCCTATCGTGCAACACCTAGTTGAACTTCTTTATCTACCCATCTATCCTAGGGTAAAAAGACATAATAAAATTGATCTTAATGCCAAATTCTACCTATAGATTTCTATATAATGAGGAGTTAAAAAGAGAATCCCCATTTTAAATGATCTTACAAGAAATGACATAAAGTTTGATAATCTCTGACAGAAACACCTATGCTACTATTGGTAATGATGCATGAAAAGTGGGAAACTTTGATAAATTAATATATTTTCACCATGGTATCATGTGGCTGAAGAAGCACATTAGGATAGTCATATTTATTCGTCACTCTTTGAAACTATATTAATATAGAGATACTATACTAATAATATGTTAATCGTGTGCTTGGCCAATGATATAATTGTCTAAAATTATCATGCAACTTCTTAACCACAAGATGTGCTACATAGAATTCTCAGTATGAGGAAACAATGCATTCACTTGGTATATGGTACATACATGCATTGTCTATGACAAAATGGTCCATCAAAGTGCAATGAATAATCTAAGTACTTACCCTCGAGGGATCTCTAATATTGGATATACAAATTATCCTTAGGAAAATGGTGTAGTATATGTTATCTCACGTCTATATAAGTGGGTAAGGATGATAGTCATGTCACCTCCTTCTGAAATGAACTATAAAAATTCTCCTTCCCTGTGATGTAATAAACATCTAAGTCATGTACTTACATACTAACTCGATCTATCTCATTATTTGATCACTAAGGTTCAGCTAGGTAATCAGTATTATAAAAGTAAATTATGATGGTTTGAATGAAGCTCACAATGATGTCCTAAGAGAATGTGTCACCATATCACCAAGACACATACCACTACTAGAAGATCATGGTCATGGATAGGGTAGCTAGACCTACTATTCTTAATTTTGTAGACCTGTAGGCTATATCTCGACCACGCTACATAAGAAATGCCTTTAAACCATCCAAAGAAGCATTTGTGTATACCACAAATCATGCTATAGGATCCAATAGGACAAGATTAGGTGAACTAATAAGTTCTTTGTTAAGATCCTAAAAGGCTCTCTCATACTTCTCTATCCATTCAAACTTATTTTTCTTTCTCTAAAGGGATGTGTAGGATGCACTACTCTAGAAAACCCCTCAACAAAATACCTTGTATATCTAGATCTAGAACCATAAAAAGCCTAACCTCATTCATAGTGGTAGGTGTTGGAAAAAACATAATGACTCTAACCTTTGATGGATCAACTAAAATCACATCACCGAATATAACATGTCTAAGATATTGTGCCTTTATTCTAATTAAAGAATATTTTGACAAGATTTCATATCACTGATTCTCCTTCAAATGTTGCAATACCTATTTTAGGTGCTCCTCATGCTCCTTCTCATCTTAAGAGAATATCAATATGTCATAAAAAATTACTGCAATGAATCTATTCAAATATTTATAAAATACTATATTTGTGAGACTTATGAATATAACTAGAGCATTTTTTATGTAGGAGCATCTTTGGTGCAAGGGTAATCTTTCATCAACCAAAAAATATTTATATTTCTAGTTTTCTATTTTTCTATTTTCAATAAGGGCTATTCTAATACAAAGTTTCTATTTGTGGAAGCTTCCTAATTTTAGTAAGTTGATATTATGCAATTATATTATTCTAATATCATATTTAGAGGTTCATCTTTGACATATCAACTTTCTAGATGAGTGTTATTTATGATATTGTACGTATTAGTGAAGTTATTGCAAAGTTTTTGTACTAATTTTGGATATCTTCACTTCAGTCTAGTGATGAAGGCCTAAATAGATTTGAAATGTGATAAAAACTTGGAGGATGGACTATAACAATATCATCCATTGTATATTTTTTTTATCATTCTAGAATGGTGTTATAATAGCCCATGGAGTCAACAAGTGATTAGTTATGGTCTCCAGAAGTGGACCTATCTAAAGAATATAATTTGTAATTTTTTTTGAGTTGTTCCTATGTAGTAAAGTGTAATAAATAATGTAATATGAGGCTAGTTGATATCAAGAGTTAGGGCCTAGAGTCTAGAACATTATTAGGTGGTAAAAAATGCCTATATAAGGAAGGTCCATGGGTAACCTAGAGCACTTTTGGGTGATAGTTATAGCTCTATCTTTTAGGTTATTCTAAGGAAGGCACCTGTGTGAGTTTGCATATTTTAATTTTTTAATTCTACATTTGCAACGATAATTAGAAGCCCATAGTTTTTTATATGAATTTGTGGTGTTATCTATTTATATTGTGTGTTGTGGTAATAAGGGGAGAACCCTTCATCAAGTGGTATCAGAGCAAGAGGTCTTGAGTGTGTATATAGATCAATGACTATGAGGTAATATGCATCAAGACTTTGGTTAGGGATGGATGTTTAAATAGGTCACTGATTATGAGGTAATTTGCACTAGGGTTTTAGCGAAAGCACAAAAATTCCTCCATGAAGAGAGTGTGGTGGAAGAGATAGAGGTGTTACACTTGAAAGCTTTAGTACCCTCCAGAGACAAATGAAAGTATTGCAAGAAAAAAAATGTAGAGGGGATAAAGCACATACCTATGTCACCCTTTTGTAAAGGAAAAAGCTAACAAAAGTATAACTATTGACCTTCAATGACATAAAATTGGTATTATTAATTTGAATTTGAAAATGAAGTAAACTAATGAAATGTGTAGAAATGGATGAAGTTTAGGATTATTATTTTTAATAATTATTTTGAATAAGAATTGATATATTTTCCTAAATTATATATATAATTATTTAGATGCTGAAAATTAGGGGTCTAGTTCCCACCATAAAATTATATGGAAATAAACTTATTTAACTTTGATGTTAGACTATGTTATAGATAACTTACATAGCTAGAACGATCAAAACTAAAAATTGGCTTTAGATCTATATTTTCTCTTTTATAATGATTCAAATTTAAACTCGCCTAAAATCAATAATTTTAATCTCCCACCACATTTTTCAAAACAAATCTCTTCTAACTAGGACAAAAATTATGTATTCTAAAAGAGGACTCTCTCCTCTAGAATGTCATGTAATTTTTAGATTTTTTTGATATGATTTAATATTTTTTTCTTTCTCAAAATCAGCATCTTTTCAAGCGTTAAAATACATACTTGTAAATTTTTTAATTCAAATGTACTATATATAATTAAAACACTATAAAATATATATGAGAATGTTCTTGACTCCGAGATCTATAAAATGGTGTTTATATGTTATTGAAACATATTTAAAAAAATAGTAAGAGTTATTAAAATGTCACTTTTCTAAAATAATTTTATTTTTTTAGTAATTGGATACAAAATAGTATAAAAGCATGCATTTAATAGACATTTCCAATTGGGAAAGTGTAACACCATATATAACTTATCTAGAATGAATTTATTTACATCATATGTTTGAAAAAAATTGAATTTTGGACAGAAATACTCAAATTCCACCGTTCTGATAAGTCAATTTGAAAGGTGACACAACTTTGTACTTTTACCTAGAGAGATGAATTTTGTTGTAAGAAATGAGAGTGAGGATGAAAAAGAAGAAGAAGGAAACAATGAGCTAGAAGTAGAAGATGAAGTTCTAAACCTATAGGAGAAAAAAAATTGTTAGGATCATTTCCAAGATTGGAAAAATACCTTAGTTTAATGTTCTCATGGTTTCAATAGATCTTAACCCGGAGGAATCGATCGATTATATCAATGAATTAGAAGAATACTTTGAGTATGAAGATATTGAGGATTTTATATGGTCAAATTTGTGAGCACCAAACTAAAGGGACATACAAAGATCTAGTGGAGGGTTTCCATTGGAGTGAAATAGAAGGCGAAAAGATAAAATTACTAGATGGGATTGAATAATAGCTAAACTAAAGAAACAATTTATTCTTGTGAATTACAAGCTTGATCTATTGAAGAAAATGCAAGGGTTGAAGCACAAAGAAGATTTGTTCAAAAGTATATCAAGGTGTTCTACTAAGTTCTCATCAAAATTGGCCATGCAAAAGCTAACAAGGAGAAATTTTCTTTTTATGTTAATGATTTTAGGCCAAGAATTTAAGAGAAGTTGACTTTGGTTCTAATGACTAGTATTGAGGACTCATACTAATTTTTCCTAAGAGTTGAGGAAAAGTTGAGTAAAAGGTTTCATAACAAGAATAGTGGAAGATATGGGGGATAGTCTTATGGAGAGCGGAATGATATTAACAAGAATATGAATGAGGCCAAAAATATCAATTGAAATGAGAGCGGAAATTATTCCAATCATTTCCATGATCAGAACAAAAGAGATCAAAAAGGAAGAGGAAGAGGGAAAGGATTTTGAAGATGAGGTTTTCATGTAAATTATTTTCACTATGGAGAAGAAGGGCATAGAGAATTTGAATGTTTGCAATACCAAGGAAGGATTGATAGAAGATTGGAAATCTAGGCTAGAGTTTCACATGTTGATGAAGATGCAAAATCATCACATTCTAAAGATGTTGAAAGAGGAGAAGTCCTAGTTAATAGAAGAGTCTTGTTGAGTGGTTAGAATGAACCTGATCAAAGTAGGGGCTTGTTTCCAACAAGGTGAAAATGTGAAAATAGGTGTTTTTGTGTGATCATTGATGGTGATAGTACTTATAATATATTGTCAAAAAATATGGACTCAAAGTAAAAATTGAAGAGATAAAAACACCCCCCTTGATAACATATTCTCTTGGAAAAAGATGACTACAAGGTTGTGTTTAATTACTAGTGCCTAGTCAAGTTAAATATTGGAAGCTGCTAGGATAAGGTGTTTTGTGATATCATATCTATGGACATATGTCATATGTTGTTGGGTATGTCATGAAAATTTGACAAGCATGTTGTACATGATGGGCATCTAAATACCTGCACTCTAATAAATGATGGAGTGAAACATAAGTCGATACCCTTGATGGTCAAAGAAGAGAAGGTATGTAGTGCTGCTAGAATATGTTTTTTTGATGGAAAGAAGTTTCTTAAGGGTATGAAGCATGAGTATATGTATTTTTCTATAATTCCAAAAAATGGTACAAAATAAATAGAGGGGGTACATGTAGAGGTTATAAATTTGTTGGAGAAGTTCTGAGATATTGTATTAGATAATCTATGTGATGGATTACCACTAGCAAGGAAGGTCAATCACCAGATGGACTTGATTCCATAAGGTAGTTTCTATTATAAGGTAACATAAATAGTAGCAATAATAGAAAGTGAAGAGTTGAATAGACCAGATCATGAGTTGTTGTAGAAGGGGTTAATTTGAGAGAGAATCAGAGTCCATTAAATATTTGAGTGGAGCTGTATAATTCACAATGATAGACCTAAAGAGTGGGTACCATCATATTCACATTAGATAAGGAGATGAGTGGAAGACTACATTCTAGACAAGGGAAGGATTATATGAGTGACTAGTCCTACCTTTTGGACTAACCAATGCAATGAGAATTTTTAGGTGGCTCATTAATGAATTATTGAAGGAATTTCTAGGTAAGTTTTGTGAAGAAGAAGTTGGTGTACTTGGGATTTTTATTTCTAGGTGAAGCTCTAAAATTGGACCCTGAGAAATTGAAGGCTATCCTCTAATGGCCTACTCCAAGAAGTGTTGCAAAGGTAAGATCTTTTCATTACAATGACTAGTTTCTATAGAATCTTATCAGAGGTTTTAGTGGTATTCTTAGACTCTTGACTAAAATAATGAGAAGGGATAAGAAATAATTTAAGTGGATTGTAGGAGAAGATAATATTTTATTTTTGTTAAAACTTAAAGTTATAGAGAATCCAATTCTACCACTTCCATATTTTAATAAAGTATTTCAAGTAGACTGTGATACTAGTGGTAATGCAATAGGAGTCATTTTGATCCAAGAAGGTAGACCTCTTTCTTAATTTATTAAGAAGTTGAATGATGCAAGAAGATAGACCTCTTTCTTAAGTCATGGTGTGTTTACAACATAATCTCATATCTAAATGACTTTGGGCCACTGAAGAGACCTTTAGAGAAATTGAATAAAAATGGAGCATGATATGAAATTTTTATGGGGAGAGTAGTTAAAGTGGAGAAAATTAGACATTACCAATGAGCAAGGACCCAAAAGTCTAGCCAACTTTACTTAGATCAGCTCTTGACCTTTCCTATTGTTTGACTAGGTAAAAGGGACCCACTAAAACTCCACATCAATGAGATCATTAAGGTTTATAAAGTTAGCTATATCATGCATACTCTTCATGAAGTCATTTGTCCCCCCCAACTTCTCAGAGGGATAGAGAGAAGTATTAAAGTCACCCTATTATTATTCATGAAAGCAGACAAATCCTTCAAAGTGTCACACCTCCTAGCTCTAGTATTGGGAGCATAGATATTTAGCATATGCAAGCTCATATTGTTAGAAAAAATTTATGTGGCAATAAAGCTTGTATCATGCCATATATGTTTCCTAGACACCACTTTAGGATTCTAAAGAGTAGCCACACCTCCAAAAGCTCCATTAGCTTCACTGTAATTGGCCATAGCCCAAGCAATATTTTATATTTATTGCTTTAGAGAAAGCTATAGAAGACATTTTAAACTCCCGAAAAAGAAGAATATCAATTCTTAAAGAGTAAATAAATTTCTTTAGAAAATATTTCTTACCTTTAGTGATACCATCCAAGGTTGGTTTCTCATCATTTGGAATCTCCCTCCCATCTACATAGTCCTTGTAATCTTTCTAGGTGGTCTTCGCTACTTGACACCCACTCCAACATCCACTTTCTTTCTTCCTTTGTCTTTCCTATTCTAAATTATCATTCACTAGTATTAGTCTCCAATTACAAAGAGGGTGAGGAGAACATATCACAAGTTGATCTCTTAAAACTCATCTCTTTGAAATACTTCTCTCATCAAATAACACACCTTTCATTTTCTAAATTTTGAAAAACAACATAGATTCATATGTGCACGAACAAAAAAATAAAAACTCGGATACCAATTTTGAAGGCAAAAGAACATGTATATGATAGAAAATAATGAAACAGAGATAAAAATTAAATTGACACTATTCTAGTATAGAGGATGAAAGAAAACAGATTTTGATTCTTTTATTCATAAAAATTAAGTGAGACCAAAGTCATTTATAAAAAAATTTCATGGTCTAGATAGAATTTTCAAGACTCTACACACTTTTATGTGGAGCACATTTTGGAAGAAGACTTTAAAAAAATTTATATGAGACTAGTAGAGACTTAACATTGACTTTAATTAGGACTATGGTTTATGTAAGAGATTGGTATAGATCCACTTGGAGTTTTATCTGACAATCCACCTTATGTTTTGGTTCTAAATTTCTATTTGATACAATTAAATCATTTTCAATTGCTACTCAAAATATCCAACAAATTTCCCTCCAAAATATTCCTAGGCATCCCTATGAAGACCTTTCCTAAAAGAATCTAAATCCACATCTCAAAATGTTTAAATCACTCTAAAAAATTGTTTAAGTAACTCAACCCTTTATCTTCCTTCATACATTTAAATTATTTTTTAAAAATGATTTGAATGATTTAAGTAACTCAACTCTTTATCTACCTTTATACATTTAAATTATTTTTTAAAATGATACAAATAATTATTCTTCTTATTTCTAAACTTTAAAATAAGACATCATAAATGAATATCAATGTTTAAGTCACTTCGTTTATTTAATTAAAAACTAATCTAACATTTGCTTAGCTCACTCCCATATTGGATATGAACAAAAAAATTGTTCTAAAGCAATTTTACCTCAAACTAGATCTTTCCATCACCTAGAGTGTAAAAAATGAGGTGGGTTATCATTACAAACTAAATTTTGATACTTTTGTTTTGAGACCAAACCATGCTAGGTAACCTTGAAAAAATCCTCTCAAAATGGATCAACTATCAATGAGGACCATGGAAATGGACAAACATATTGACTTATGGCATGTGAACATGTTGACTCATAGTATTGGATGAGATCTTCAAAGTTACAAAATATTATTGCCCAAACTTGGTTGCACTTGGCACTAAGTTCATGTTTTAACCATTTTGAAACCCAATAAGTTCATGCTTCACAAAAATATCAAAAGCCCTTCCAAAAATCTACAACTTGTTCAATTAGCTCATTTATTTTTATTGCATAACATAAATAGTTAATAGTTTTATAATTTTTATTATCCATCTATATTATTGCATGTCATTTTCCAAACTTAGCATACCATTTTTCCAAATTTATGGAAGTGGGATGAGAGATTGGTTTTGTAACCATTCCTATTACTATTGAACAATA